>CM028133.1:29285000-29920000 GCA_016271365.2 Neoceratodus forsteri | reverse complement strand
GAAAAGGCAGGCAACTCCTCAGAGGCAGCAAGCTAGGGGCAGGGACAGGCCTTTTCACAGACCTTTTCCCAGAGGGTTTTTTTCAGAGGGAGAGGCAGAAGGGGGAAGAGCAGGGCTGCATCCATCTCTCAGCCTAAGGCTCCTGGCAAGCAGACACCTTGATGTGTCATCCCGGGTCGATGCCCCAATCCCTGTAGGAGGCAGGCTAGCTTACTACACCCAGGACTGGAAGTCTGTTACCTCAGACAGGTGGGTCCTGGAAGTAGTGAGCTAGGGACTGGCCCTCAGCTTCAAAAAATTTCCAAAGCTGAGGGTCAGGTCCTTTCCACCTGTAAATATCTCCAAAATCATTGCCCTAGATGCAAAGGTTTCATCTCTGATGGCTCTCAGAGCCATAGAGAAATTTCCTACACTTCACAGGTGCAAAGGTCTGTATTCCAGGTACTTCCTTACCCCAAAAAAGACAAGGGAGTGGCAGCCCATCCTAGACTTCAGATACCTAAACAAGCATCTACTAAAGCCAAAATTCAAAATGGTGACTCTGGGAATAATTCTTCCCTCTCTAAGGCCAGGGGACTGGCTAGCCTCCCTGGACTTAAAGGATGCTTACTTTCACATTCCCATCAAGTGCTCCCACAGAAAGTACCTCAGGCTCGAACTGCCTTCAGGCCATTACCAGTTCAAAGCAATGCCCTTCGGCCTAACGTCAGCTCCAAGGGTATTCACAAAATGCCTAGCAGTAGTAGTGGCCTTTCTAAGCAGACAAAACATCTCCATATTCCCATTCCTGGATGACTGGCTCATAGTGGGTCAGTCTCCAGACCAAGTCAAGTCAGATTTGCAAGTGACTCAACAAGTGCTCACTTCTCTAGGATTCCTACTCAGTCTTCCCAAGTCAGTTCTCTAGCCAGTACAACTTTTGACCTTCATAGGGGTAGAACTGGATGCTGTCAAAGCAAAAGCATTTCTCCCCTTGGTAAGGGTAAGGTCCATTATAGAGCTGGCTTCCTCTTTCCACCTTCTGGTGTCTCGACCAGCAAGGCATTTCCTTCAACTTCTGAGCCGCATGGCAGCTTCCACTGCAGTGGTCCAAGGGGCCAGATTTCAGATGAGGGACATCCAGTTTCGCTTGAGGGCTTTTTGATCTCAGAGAAAAGATCCTCTAACCAAACTTATTCCAGTGACTCAGACCCTGATCCAGGCTCTCCAATGGTGGCAGGATCAGGGCAATCTCAGGCAAGGGGTCCCAGTCATCAGTCAGTCTCATTCTGTGTTTCTAACCATGGATGCTTCTCTACTGGGGTGGGGAGTTCACCTGGGAGATCTCACAGCTTGGACAGTGTGGTCCACTCAGGAGTCTTTTCTCCACATCAGTCTTCTGGAGCTCAGGGCAGTGTACATGGCTCTGCAAGCCTTTTTGGAATCAGTACAGAACAAGGTGGTTCAGGTCAGGACAGATAACGCCACCACCATGTGGTACATCAACAAGCAGGGAGGCACTTGGTCTATGGCCTTGTGCATGGATGCCATGAAAGTATGGTCCCTGTCTTATTCTCTACAGACCTCTTTGGTAGCAGTGAACCTCCCAGGGAAGGACAGTGTGCTAGCAGATGCATTGAGCAGGATTTCTCAGGGCCATCACGAATGGTCCCTGTATCCCTTAGTGTTAAAAGTGATATTTTCAAGGTGGGGCATTCCAGAGATAGATCTCTTTGCAGCCCCAGACAATCACCAACTTCCTCTCTTCTGTTGCAGGCCCTCAGTCTTGGGCTCAGTCCCTCTGGATGCTCTGATTCTGGATTGGGAAGGGACATTTCTGTATGCCTTCCCTCCTTTTTCTCTACTGTTCAAGGTTCTGGTCAAGATAAGGTCACAATCTTGCAAAGTGATCCTGATTGCTCCAGATAGGGCCAGGCAGCCTAGGTATCCCTTGTTGCTGTCCCTAGCAGTCCATCTTCCCTTTTCTCTTCCCAGGAATCACAATCTGTTAATTTCCTCTCAGGGGAGAATCTGGTATCCCAACCTTTGGTCTCTCAATCTCAAGGCGTGGCTCATGAAGAGTTAGAATATTCAGATTTGCATCTGTCTCAGGGGGTTCTGGACATCCACAAAGCTTCTTGGAAACCTGCCACCAGAAAAACTTACAATTCCAATTGGAAAAGGTTCACCATTTGGTGTTCCAATAAGCACATATCCCCAGATACTGCTGATTTGTCTACAGTTCTGGATTACATGGTTCATCTTAATGGCCTAGGCCTCAGGCCAGCTACCCTCAAAGTACACTTGTCAGCTGTTTCTGCTTTTTTGCCACTGGAAAAGCCTTCCTCGCTGTCATCTCATCCTGTTTTCTGCAAATTTTTCAAGGGATTGCTTCATGCCTATCCCCCCTTTAGGGATCCTATGCCTGCTTGGGACCTTAATGTTTGCATAGCTCTGCTCATGCAACCCACTTTTGAGCCTCTGTCTTCAGCAGAGCTAAAGTACTTGACTTGGAAAACTGTGTTTCTGGTAGCTATTACCTCTGCCAGATGTATCAGGGAATTGTCAGTGGAGCCTGATTTTATCTCATTCCATAGAGATAAGGTGGTCCTCAGAACCAACAGGAGGTTCTTACCCAAAGTGGTTTCAGATTTTCATCTGAACCAATCCATGTCTCTTCCTGTGATCTTCGCAGATCATTCTTCTTCCATATGAGAGAAGATTACATAGTTTGGATCTTAAAAGGGCTCTTAGCTAATACACTGAGCATACTAAGGCACTCTGGTTTGACTCCCTCCAGTTGTTCCTCACTTATGGTGAAGTGGGAAAAGGCAAACCTGCTACTAAGAGAACTATTGCCAGATGGATTGTCTCTTGTATACAATTCTGCTATGAAAAGCTAGGCAAAATACCTCCCTCAGGCCTGAGGGCTCATTCGACTAGAGGTATAGCTGCTTCTCTGGCTGCTGCCAGAGTTATACCCTTATTAGAGATATGCAAAGCAGCTACCTGGAAAACAGTCCATACATTCACCAAGCATTACTCTCTGGATATCCAGGCTAGGAGTGATGCTCTGTTTGGCACAGCAGTACTGCAGAGCCTATTCCCAAAATAGGTTTGATTCCCTCCTCCATGGAGGTACTGCTTGGTAGTCTGCATAATGTCAGAATACAGCAAGACTTTACATTGTTTGAAGAAAAATGTACTCACCTTAGTAATTGTGTTTCTTCTAATGGAGTCTTGCTGTATTCTGACCTCCCTCCCTGCCTCCCCTCTCAGAACCTGTTTTTTGGGAAATGGGATGGTAGGCACAGTGTTGTACCTCAGGGGTCTACTTGGCACGCCCCCTTTCTAGCTAGGGGGAGTGGGTTATTGTTATGGTTTGCTAATTATTTTGTTCACTACCTAGTTTTTATTTTGGATTTCTCGACTTGAGTCTTTTGGGGATCTAAAATATTTGGTTGCCTTTTTGGCTAGTAAACATTTTACAATTTCCACATAGTGGGTTAGTTAGTATTAACTTGTAAGAATCTGATGATTACACTTCAAAGTGCAGCAGACAGAAGTTTGAACTGAGCTCGAGCTCAACGTTCTATGCTCTGGCATAGAGTCAACTCTTTCCTCTCCGGAGCAGTTCAAGTGCTGGGGCTAACTGAATAATGTCAGAATACAGCAAGACTCCATTAGAAGAAACACAATTACTAAGGTAAGTAATATTTTCTTCAACCCCTTCTACCCCTTCCTCGTGGGCTCAAACCAGGTTGAGGGGCTTGGGTTCTGATTTTCTAGATTGGGGGTGGGGAATTTGTGTCCAAATCTTTTAAGGTTAGTGTGGTATCTACACCCAGAGTAAAGTTTAAGTGGGCCTGGTGTCAGTGTGGTATAACTCCCTAGGATGCAGTACCACTCCATAGTGTCCCCCTCACTTGCAAAATCACAGTGCAGCCATAAATTCAACAAAAATAAATTCATGACTTACACAAATATTATGCTCATGATAAAAAGTATAAAATATTCACAAAATATCTATTGGGAGATACTCACAAGGGATGACGGAATGCAAAGCAAAACTGTTTTGGGCAGAAACTCGTGAACTGTACATGCTGGTCCAAAGTCAGGTGCCTGACTAGGCTTGGTCAATGAAACACTTTAAAACACAGTAACTGTGCCCACCTTTTGGCATTACCAGCCCACCTGTACTGGGGGCACTACCCACTGGTACCAGTTTAAATCCTTAAACCTTAAGAGGAGTTCCCCGTGTTTCACTGGGTATCCAGCAGTAGGAACAGTGCAGACCAAGTGATGTTGCAGCTCAATGGCTGTCAGGGGTGCACTTTAAAGCAGAAACAGTTAAACCCAAACCCCACAGGCCATGCAACTACTTAAATGGGAAAACCTCCAAATGAGGTATTTGGTACGTCTGAGCAATTGCCGAAATCTGAGATTTGATGGCAACTTTGTACAAACTTTCCCAGTTGCAGAGCAACCCCTAACAGTACTCACAGTTCTGGTGTACCAGCTTCCCTGTCAACTGGGGCTCCTCTTCCTCCTTCCTGCAGGTGCAAGTTCCATCAGTCTGATGGTTCAGTTGGGGCAGTTGTGGAGGGCAGCTCACAGATGTAGGACTCGGGTGTCTCTAGATGGAAATCAGTTGCTCTCTGAGTCTGCAATTGTCTGCATCTCACTGGCTCTTCCCTCTTCCTCCTCCGCAGGACAGAGCAGTCTAAAGAGCAGGGGCCACATGCTTCGCACATATGAACAAATGAACATATAGAGAAGCCAGCAGAGGAAGGACATTTGGTCTATCTAGTCTACTTGTATTGCAGGGTTCACAGCTTAAGATACCAACCCTGCCCCCCTCTCCAATCCTCCAATCCTTTCCATCCACCCCATCCATGACCCATACCTTCCCCTTGTGTCTATCACAGCCTCTCTTAAAGATGCCCACCATCTTCAATGAGACCACCTCCTCTGGCAGCAAATTCCAACTGACCACCACCCTCTCTGTGAAGAAGTGTCTCCTAATCTCCCTCCTAAACCTCCACCCCTCCAGCTTAAGACAGTGGCCCATTTCATGTTACGGTTGCCATGTAGCCTAAAGAGACTCTTCTTATCCACCCTCTTTATCAATCTCAAGTACTTGAAGGTCTTAATCATGCTCCCTCTTTCCCTCCTCTTATCCAGGGAGCACATCTTCAGTGTCCTCAACCTCTCCTCATATGCTTTACTCCACTGACACGCTATCATCTTTGTTGCCCTCCTCTGGTTCACCCATGCCACAGTGACACCTACTGCAGTGATGTAAATGTTAGCGCAAGCAATGCACCAACACCAGCCACTGCACTCTGACAATTCGCTGTCAGACAGCAGGAGCAACTTAGTCCCCCACACTCCCCACTTACTTAAATAACCAGCTCTGTGTCACACCCCAGTGGGAAGAAGGGTGGATTGCCCTTAGTGCCCGATGGTAAGAATTTATGGTAGCCAAGACAGCCTGTGCCAACATCTCGGCAACATCATCACTGTGCCAGAAATCTGTCAGCACATTAACAGACTACCCCCTCCTCCTCTGGACTGTCTCCAGCAGTCTAACATCCTTCTTGAGCTGTGAATACCAGTACCATACTCTGTACTCTAGATGTGACCTCACCAGTGACCTGTACATGGACAGTATAACTTCCTCTCACCTACAGCTGATCCCCCCACTTAGATATGCAGCCCAACTTCTTATTTGCTATTGCTGCTGATTTCTCACACTGTGGGGAGTGCTTCAGGTCGCTAGTGATCACCCTCAGATCCTTCTCCTCTTCTGTTGTAGATACCCGGACCCCTCTTAGGCAGTACTCCATCCTGGGATTCTTTGCTTCAATATGCATAGCTTTGCATTTCATGGCATTGGAGCCAACCTGCCAGATCCTGGACCACTCTGAAGCTTGTTTAGATTGTCCAGTAGGTCCTGTATCACTTTGGCTATGTCCACCCTCCTACAGAGCTTGGTATCATCTGCGAAGAGGCACATTTTGCCCTTAATGCCATCCTCAATGTCACTGATTTTTTTTTAAAGGAATCAGACAATGACTTGTTATCCTATGTTAGCTTTAGGGATTTAATAGCCAGTCATCATTTTTCCTTAATGTATTCAGGATACCTAGGGGGATGGCAGGATGCAGGGGTTGCAGGATGATCAGGCAAAAGCTTGAAACCTGGTCAGACACCTGACAACTGGTCATTAATGCCAAAAAGTGCAAGGTGCTGCATTTTGGGATGAAGAACCCAAGGAGGAGTTACCAGCTAGGGGGAGTGCAGCTAGCCTAGACAGAGGAGGAGAAAGATCTGGGTGTGCTCATTTCAGGGTCAATGAACAACTCGGCACAATGTAGGAAGGCAGCTGCAAAGGCCAACAAAATGCTGGGTTGTATTGCAAGGGGTATATCCTTGAGGAGGGAGGAGGTAATTCTGCCACTGTATAGGTCATTAGTTAGACCACACCTGGAGTACTGCGTGCAGTACTGGCATCAGTATCTGAAGAGGAACATTAAGTTACTGGAGGGGGTGCAGCGCAGAGTGACAAAGATGATCAAGGGGCTGGGGGACTTATCATACGAGAGGAGGCTGAAGGAGTTGAACATGTACTCACTGGAGGAGAGGAGAGACAAGGGTGACATGATTGAAACCTTTAAATACATGAAAGGAATAAACAAGATGGGTACAGAGGGGCTGTTCAAAGTAAGGAAGGGGAGGGCCACCAGGGGCCATGATATCAGACTGGAGTGAGGAAGGTTCAGGAGGGAGATGAGGAGACACTTTTTTACAGAGAGGGTGGTGGCTGGGTGGAATGCGTTACCTGCTGAAGTGGTATGCAGTAGAACAGTGGACTGCTTCAAACGAGGATGGGACAGGACAAGGGGAAGGGTTAATGAAGGGGAAGGGTGGAAGGGAGGGGCAGCTGCAGAATAAGGAGTGCTAGCTGCACATTTGAGCAGACTTGATAGACCTCTAGGCCTTTATCTGCTGGCAAATTTCGTATGTTTGTATGTTCGTAATTTATCTGGGCCCCTCCCCCACTCAGCCGCTAACCTCGCTCCTGCAGTCCTCCTGACTGGTGGTTGTTGCGTCCCCCATTGAAATCTGAAATGGCGCCCCTGTATATTTACCCTACCAATAACGGTTAATGGCAAGAGTGACCATTTATCCAAATCTTTGTAAATTATTTGCAGCAAAGGTTCATAATTATGTGTATATAAATCCTCCCTGTTTTGAGTAATTATAACCCCCGGATATCTGAATTTCTTATTTATTGGTATATTTGATGTTTGTTGGAAATCTTGAACTGTAAAGTCCTTATGGATGGGTAGGATATCCATTTTAGTATTATTAATTTTATAGCCTGAGACGTTTGAAAATTCTGAAATTAATGTGAGTGATGGATTTGTAGATGTTAATGAGTCAATTAAATATATTAATACATCATCTCCATATAAGGAAATAATATTCTTTCATATCCTCTATTTCCCCTCTTTGCCTCAGCCTTTGTGCAAATAGTTCCATAAAAATTGTGAATAGAAAAGGGACAAAGGGCAGCACTGTCTTGTTCCTCTGTGAAGCTGAAAGTATGAAGAGAGCTGTTCATTAGTCCTCACAGTGGCCTTGGGAGAATTGTATGTTAATCTGACTAAATGTATGAAAGAATTCCCAAATCCAAATTTCTCCAGTGTTGCCAATAAAAAAATCCCATCTTACACGATCGAATGCTTTTTCTGCATCCAATGCGATTAGTGCTGCCCTTTTCGATGTATTGTGTTCCATAAAATTTAAAGTTCTTCCTATATTATCAGCCAGCCTTCTACCTTCCATGAAGCCAGCTTGATCTGGGTGGACAATTTTCTGAATGGCTTAAGTCAACCTTTTGGCTAAAATTTTAGTAAGGATTTTATAGTCCTTGTTTAGTAGAGAGATAGGTCTGTATGACCCACGTATGTCAGGTTATTTTTCTGGTTTTAATATTACAGAAATAATGGCCTCATCAAAGGTAAATGACAGCTTGTTCTCCTTTGAAAGATGATGGCATAGTTTGTGTAATAATGATTTTAATTTATCCTTAAAATGCTTATAAAATCCCTCTCCAAAGCCATCTGGGCCTGTAGCTTTATCATTTGGCAATTCTTCAATGCACTGCAACTTCTTGTTCAGTGAAATTAGCATCCATTTATTGTTTTTCTTCTAAATTTATTTGATTTAGTTCAAGAGTTGCTAAATAGCTCTCTATATCATCTATATTTATTGTTATTTATGGAGTTATGTATGTTTTTGTAAACGTTTTTAAGGGCTTTGTTTATCACCCTTTGATCATATGTAGTATTATCGGTTTTGTCTTTTATTGCATTGTGTTATTTGCTCCTTCACATTGGAGTTGGTAAGCAAACAATTTATTGGGGGTTTCCTCTAAAAAAAACATTAATTAAGCTCTAATCATTGCTTCTCTTGCCTGTGATTCTATAATTTGGGTGAATTCATCTCTCAGAGCAGAACTTTTACTAACCACCAAAATGAATGAAAGTGTTTTTGGCTGTAGCCAATTCTTGTTCTAGATTTTTTTTAAATGGAGTTTCATTTCTCCTCTTTTGTGTCAAGCATGATATACATATGCCCCTTAAATATTATTTTAATGCAGCACAAATTATATTTGCCCCAATGTCATTGATGAAGACAATGAACAACAAAGGTCCCAGGACCGAGCCCTGTGGGACACCACAAGTGACCTCCCTGCTGCCTAATAACACTTCTCCCACAACCACCTTCTGGGTCATGTCCCTCAGCCAATTTTCTACCCATCTGGTCATCTTCTCCCCAACCCAGAGATCTGCCAACTTCCTGATCAACCTCTTTTGGGTTACATAGTCAAAGGCTTTGCTGAAGTCCAGATGCAGGATGTTCACAGCTTGGCCCCTGCCTACTGCCTTAGTGACCCAGTCAAAGAAGTTGATCAGATTGGTTTGACATAATCTCCCACCCATAAATCCATGCTGCCTCACATCCTAGAAACCATACTTCTCTTGATATTCTACCAACCTTTCTTTAAGTATGGTCTCCATGAGATTGCACATGATTGAGATCAAACTGACCATTTTGTAGTTCCCTATGTCATTCTTGGGACCATTCTTGTAGAGGGGCACCACATGTGCCATTCTCCAGTCCTGAGGTACCATGTCTGACTTCAGTGAACTATTGAACAGGCCTGCCAGTGGTTCTGTAAGCTCCTCTACCAGCTCCCTCAGTACCCTTGGGTGTACACCATCCGGGTTTGGTGATTTGTCTACCTTCAATGCTAGCAGCCTCTCCCTCACTCTCTTTCCTCCTCTATCACTATATCCATGCTCCCTTCCCCCCTCCCCTCTTTCCCTTTTTTGGCACTGGTCCATCTTTCTCCTTGGCGAAAATGGAACGGAAGTATTCATTCAGTACCTCTGCTTTTCCTCTATTCTCCTCCACCCACTCTTCCCCACACCCACATCTAAGCTTCAGAACCCTAAAGTGGAGTGCTAGCTAATACCTGGCAGTAGCACTAACTGGCTTTCTCCCAGACTGTCTGCAGGCTTCATGCAGGTTTTCTCTCACAGTTGGGTGTGAAAACCCAGGCAGGCTTCCCTGGAGTGGACTCAAGCCAGCAGCACTAGTCCTCCTCACTCTGAGAGCTCACTGCCTACTCCCTACTTGTGGATCTACCCTCAGCATTTTGCAAAGCAAAGGCAACTTTGGATTGGTGTAGGGAGCTGTCAGTTAACATAATTAATTTTCAAAATGTTCACTTGTCACCCTATTGTCTGTCAGAAAGGGCAACAAGCATGCAACAAGTCATTCTCCCAGAATGGTTCTGTGTTCATGTGCCGAGATTCCTGACCTCTGATTGGCTGCTGCGAGGTCAGGAGATATAAGGTGGTGGCTATCTCCCACGTAAGAAATATTGTTTTATTTTAAAGTTCATTCTGTGGGCAACTGCCCTGCTTTTACTGTGGTTGCCCTCTGGGTCTTTAGGCACACCTGTGCACTACTATCTGGTGGTGGCTTTGTGTCTGGTGGGGCTTTTGTTGCCCCGTTGGGAGCCTCATGTTGCACTCCCCCCCATGCTGAACAGTGTCCCTGAAGTGAATGCATCTGGCAGCCACACTGTCACTAAAGGCCTAGAGGTGCCAAACACATGTCTGTCCCTTTCTCCTCCCCTCCTAGTGCTTCCGAGCCCCCTGATGCCAACTGGTGTCCCTCAGGCCAGAGGCAGAGCAAACTAGAGGGCGTCAGTTCTGAGTGATCATGAGTTGTAGTGGTGAAACAGTTCTGAAGTTGGGAGGGGTGCACACAGCAATTTGTGAGCAGTCAAGTCGCATGGTCAAGCAGGTGGCCACTCGAATGTGAGCGCATTGCCATGCGACTGAGTGATGATCGTCGTGCAGGCAACAGTTTGGCTGGTCGGGAATCACTTTTTCAGTCCCCCACCAGGCTGCAGTCCCAGGGACCAGAGAGAGCATGGAAATGATGACAAGTAGAGTTCTGGTAGCAGCAAAGGAGTCTAGATAAGCCCCATAATTTGAAGGGGTTATATACAATAGCTTTTTTTCAGTTTAATAAAGAGGCTACCAAGTATCAAGATACATTTGTTGTTTTCACAGTATGGTGTGTCATAAACTTTACCTAGCTACTTGGGTTCATCACAACAAGCTTTTCACCATGTCATCTGTGCCCTATGATCAATGGAACCATGTGCTCTAGCCAGAATGAGCTACCAACCTCTAACAATTCGCATGTTACAACTGCCAGCACTTCAGATCTGCTAAGCTACTCTTGCTAAACTAACACTGCCACTCCAGCAGCTGCTGCAAATGCTAATGCCAATGTATACTGTATAACTGCACATGTGATGTGCAGTCATGAGAAATTATATTTATCTTCATTCATGGTCAGTGACCTTTTTTGATCTCACTCGTGGCTTCACCACTTGTGAAGTTCAAGAGGTCACTGACCACTCGTGAAGATGAATACTGTGTCTCATGTGCACCCATCAGCTACCCCTTATATATCACTACTTATCTCTGGCTGCCAAAGTCAGGTGTACAGACACTAGGGGTTAATTGTACCCTAGGGGCATATGGCACACAGCTTCACCTTGTGTCTCATGCTCCCCGTGGGGTTAGATTTTATTGTTTTATTTTATTTATATAAACTTTTGTTAACCAGGTAAATGTAATGAGCCAAGGCCCTTTTTCATACATGACCCGGGACCATTAATAACAGATCAATTAATGGTAGCCAGGTCATGGCTTAATACTTAAAACACACCTGCTCATGCAAGCTCTAAAGAGCGTGGCAAATACCAAAAACTGTGCCATGGTCTAACTGCTGCAACATTTTGTTCCCATGTGGCCAGCTGTGTTATTTTTTTTTTTTTTGCCATGCCCACCAATCTCCCTGTCACCCATCACAGTGCACAAGGAATGTATCTTGGCACCTGAACTCACCAGTGGGAGGGTACAGTGTGGGGGGGGTGATAGACTCATCCATGGCTGCTCTGAGTCTGGATGGTAAACCAATTTGAGTGGGGTGTGGGATACTGAGAATCAACATGCTCCACATAGAATGCACCCCCTGCTGCCCCCCCCCATCACTGTCCCAGTGAGCAAGAGAGCTGATCATGCTGCAGCCACAGGCTGCCTGGATCCACATTTGTTTCTGTTTTCCTGGCAGCCATGGCTCCCCAGATGCTGCCCAGCTGAAGGAACCTCGTCAATGGGCTTGGAACTCTCTTCATGATCAGAAACAGAGGAGATCAAAGGTGTCCGAAGCAATGATCTCAGCAAGGCTGTGGAGCAAGGGCCCTATTTGTAAAAAGGATACCTCTTATTTGGGGTCCATGGCAAACAAAATCTCAGTGAAATAAGATTTGGGTGCAACATAGAAACATAGACTATGATGGCAGAAAAAGGCCCAGAGGCTCATCCAATCTTCCAAACCTTCCCTAATATGTATGTGATAGCAATGGCCTTCCACTCCTTGTTTCCCTACACTGCTCTACAATCCCCTATTCTTGTCAAGCCCTTTTGTCTTTGTTTACCTGTGAGTACAACAAAGCAGGGAAGAGGGGTATTGGGGTATAACTTTGATTGCATTCTTTAAACAGTAATAAAAGCCCATTATTTTGTGATTAACAGTGATAGGACAGTGAATGGGGGATGTTATTATGGCCAAATGCGGACTGTTTTGTACTCTAGATGAGCTGGCTGCTGCCCTTCAGAGTAATGGCCCCTGGTTATGACTACCATTCAAAGCTCCTGGTAAATCTGCCCTCAGGCAAGGCCAGATGTAAGAATGGAAATTGTAATACCCCAAGCATTCATTTCAAATGTGCGACTTATGTGACAAGTGCCTTTCAAACTCTGTTACTGAACGGTTTACCTATAGCGCTTTGACAGCGCTAGCGCCGACATCCCCTACAGCGATGGCTGCAATGCCAACTGTTGGCATTGTAGCCATGGGATGTCAACGCACAGCCAGTCAGGGGCTGTGCTCCCGAATCCCCTGAGCCCCCCACACCCCTCAGTCTCTAGGATTCTAACTCTGAGTCAGAGTTGGACCAGGGGCGATGGCAAACACCCAGCGAGGCAGTCCCGATCGCCACACAGACCATCACAGCTATGGGTGGGTTTTGCCCGATTCCTGTCGCTGTGATGGTCTTTGCCGTGCCGGAGCCACTGCAGTAACGGTATACCTTACTGAACAATTTATGAACAGTGAAAAGGCCCCCCCCAATGTCCCTGCCTGTGTGCATTTCTCTGTTTCTTATGCTTCACAGCTTCTGATCACCCAAATATAAGACATAGGACCTCAAAATGTGGAAAAGTGTTAAAAAGTGGAACACATTAGGGAGAAATCTTTGAGATATAGGTTAACTTGATGGCAAGTAATATTTTGGGTGTTTATAATGTTTACTGTTAATTGAGCATCATGAATTAATTAAGAGATAATGACCAAGAACCCAGACATTTTCTAGGGATTAATGACCTTATGAGTGGCCCATGGTGCAGCCGAGACCACCCAAGCCCATTGCCAGCTAGGGTTTGTTAAGTTCAGACCAACCCCCATTCCTTCAACCTCCATTTTCTTTCATTTTATTTGTGTGTTTTGACAGTGTTGCTGTGTGTGTGTCCCTTTAAACCCTCCCCTCCACTGCCAGCAACTGTCATGGTACACGCGGTTGCCCTGTGCCTCACATCATCCCTGCTCCTTCT
Organism: Neoceratodus forsteri; assembly: GCA_016271365.2. Classification (NCBI taxonomy): domain Eukaryota; kingdom Metazoa; phylum Chordata; order Ceratodontiformes; family Ceratodontidae; genus Neoceratodus; species Neoceratodus forsteri. Next base: position 29,906,747 of record CM028133.1, on the reverse strand, counting down.
AAGCCACCCCTACCCCAGTCATGATCAGTCAATCAGCGTGCACCTGACACCCACGAGCCATGCTGATTGGCCCCTCTTACAGCCATGGCCTGAGGGTGTGCCACACTCCAGTAGTGGTTGGTCCTGGTGCATATCATGTTTACAGCGGGTACTGCTACTCTTTGGAAGAGTTACTGGAAGTGCCCATCCAGTCTTTGTTTTTTTTTGTTTTTTAATCCAAGTTTTTATCTTCCTTACATCAAGGATGTGGCTGTTTTATCCCAATCCTCAACCCCCTGGGCCAACCCTCTGCTTCTCCCAGCAAGCGCCTGGTCACAGGGGTCTCCCCATGAGTTCCCCTCTCATGGCAGGGTTGAGGGAGGAGGGCTGTCTCCTCCTCAGTACATACAAATCTGAGACAGACTAGGCAGTTGCTAAGCAGTGGGACAGGCATGGAGACACCTGGGCCAGGCTTCATGTAGTCTCCTGGTGTCTTTTTTCCTGTTTTTCTTCCATCCTGCCCCTCCTGCGGAGCGTAACATTCATGCATGGAAGTACATCCATCCTACATCTCTCCACAGTGCCCTCACCCTTACTTTGCCTTCCTGACCTACTCTACCACCAGGCCTCCAGCTGGGGGCATCCGAGGCTGGGATGGCAAGTCTCCCCACACTGGGAGATAAGAGCAGTCCCTCAGATGCACAGTCCCCTCTCTCCCCCACAGACCTTCAACAACTTAAGTTTGTTCCCAAACTCGGGTCACCAGTGTGGCAGGAGGCAAGGCACTTTGCAGTGCCTCAGCCCTCCGCAGCACTGGGACGGCCTCTTCTGGTCCTTGGATGGTTTAGCGGTAGCTGCTGCCAGAACTTCAGTACTTTAAACATTGTAACATGCCTGATGGCCTGTTCTTTGAAAGGGGAATCTTGTGATAATATTGGTATTACGTGACTGTGCTTCTGAACATGATATTGATTGATGGTGCCTTCTCATTTAAATCGATACTATGCAACAGTTCACAATGAAAAGTTTTTTATTTAGCTTTTGTTGACCAGGTAAGTGCACTAGACAAATCCTGCCTATTTTCAGGCACGACCCGGGGAAGGGGGATACAGATGAATGCCAACTGACCTTGAACCAGATTAAGCTGTTGGTGGTATTTTTAGTGAATGAGGGAAATTTGGCCAGGACACCGGGGAAATTCCCCTACTCTTTTCGATAAGTGCCATGGGATCTTTAACATCCACCTGAATTACCACCAAGCCAGGCAGATGGGACCTCGGTTTAACGTCTCATCCGAAAGACGGCACCTCAGAAAATGCAGCACCCCTCTCATGCTGCATTACAGTGTCAGTACTGGGATATTAACCCAAGTGCCAGATGTGGGAACTGAACCCACAGCTCTCTGATCTCCCGGCCTCAGAGGCGAGTGTGCTACCTACTGAGCCACTAACACTGCAAAGTTACTGGCTGAATGGAGGTGTTGGGTGAGTCTAAACCACCTGCTGTTTTGAAATGGTAGTGTCTGCTGTTTAAAAGGGGTTACTCGTCATTCACCCATTGGAAGAGGTTTTTCATGAGACACCCCTCCTCCCAAGTTTATGAAACTGTAGGGTTTGTGCTGGCCAGTTCTTTAGATGGGGAATTGTAGAAGACTGTACTCTCTTAGAATGTGAGTCCCACGGTGAACCAGTGTTGAAAACTGAAAAAACATTCACTGGGGGAACCCACCAGCTTTGATGTGGGCTGGAAAATACTCAACAGGCAACTGGGGCACATTCCCTGATTATGTGCTGCGTTTGTACCCTTTAATTCACAAATGTTATGCCTTCTGGGGTTACATTTTCAGCAGGAGAAGTCCTTCAGTATTCCAATCCTGTAACTGAATCAGACTTTTTATTTTAGTCCCGAAACCAAGTCCTTCCCATTTCCACCAGTGTGGTGGACTAAGATGACCGTCTGCGTGGAAGGGCACTTTAGTTATAAATGTGACTGCCCAGACCATGCAACCTCAACCCAATTATCTGAAAGGTATAACTGTAAAACTACTGTAGGTCTCAGAGCTTAGTAGCCATAATGGGTAGCTACACTGCAAATGCAAAAGTGGTGCAAGCATTTAGCTGGGCTAATGTATAGCTGACTAATGGTTTCCGGGTAGTAGACCATAAAGTTTCCTTATTGCTTTTTGTATCCATTCGAGCAGAACCAGCTCTGCAGGTGCAGTTCCATTAAAATATCAGAATTATATTTTTTCCCCCTTGTAGTCAAGGGTAGGGGGAGACTTAACAGAACTTTGATTTCTCTTCAATGTAAGCCTTAAAATGCATCACAGAGCACCAAAAATCCCAGAGCTTCTGGGGGCCTAATGGCCCTCGTGTGCTACTTGCACAACATAGCTCTACCACTCACTGAAAGACACATCCCTGCAAAAATCCTAGCAATGAGCCTGCCACCTCCCAACAGCTGATCTTTCATTCTAGGAAATGACCACCTTTGAGGTTCTTGTTGCAATTATAAGTCTAATTGCAACAACAGCCCAACAACTACCCCCCAGGAATGCTTTCTACAGTTATAAAGTTATTCCAAAGGTATAGACTATAGAAACATAGAATTTGTCAACAGATAAGAACTGCTTGGCCCAACTAGTCTGCCCATTTGTTTCCTGCCTATGGTATCTCTGTAGATCCTACCTGATATTAGGGTCTTTCTCTGCCCCCCCATTCCTTTCCACTAAGATTCCTTTATGCCTATCATTGCATTGTTGAATCCAATCACTGTTTATGCCCCCACCACATCAGCTGGTAGACTGTTCCAGGCATCCGCCACTCTTTCTGCGAAGAAGTACTTCCTCACATTTCTCCTAAATTTAACCATGCCCTCCAGCTTCATAGCATGACCGCTTGTTTGTGTGCACCTTTTTTTCTGAAAAATACTTTTCTCTTGTACCTTATTTATCCTCATGAGATATGTAAAGGTCTCTATCATATTCCACCTTTCCCTTCTCTCTTCCAGGGTGTACATATTAAGTTCTTTTAGTCTCTCCTCATAGGTCTTTTGATGCAGACCCCTCACCATTTTAGTTTTTCTCTTCTGGACTGCCTCCACTCCATGTCCTCCCAGAGATGTAGCCTCCAGAACTGGACACAGTATTTTAGATGAGGTCATACTAGCAATCTATACAGAGGTAGCACCACCTCCCTCCTTCTGCTGGTGATACCTCTCCCAGTGCACCCGAGCATCCAAACTAGTCCTCCCAACTGCTCTGTTGCACTGCCTGGTCACCACAAGATAATCAGAGATTATTACCCTCAGGTCTCTCTCCTTCTTGGTGGTCATCAATAACACTCCCCCAAGTTTGTACTCTGCCCCTGGGTTTCTGTACCCCAAGTGCATTATTTTGCACTTTTTTGCATTGAAACCCAGCTGCCATACCCTTGATCACTCCTTGAGTTTTCTCAGGTCTCTGCTCATTTTTTACACCCCCCCAGAGTGTTCACACTATTGCAGATTTTGGTGTCATCCGCAAAGAGGCAGACCTTCCCCTCCAGCTCATCTGCAATATCAGCTATAAAGGCATTACAGAGAACTGGTCCCAGCATTGATCCCTGGGGCACCCCACTGGTCACTGAACCCTCTTTGGAAAGAATTCAATTTACCACCACCCTCTGTCGCCTATCCCCTAACCAATTACTTGTACAGTTTATCACCTTTGGACCAACTTCTAATCTACCCAGCTTTCTTAATAGTGGAACGGTGTTGAATGCCTTACTGAAATCTAGGTAGGATAAATCCACCGCTCCACCCTGATCTAATTCCTTGGTCACCCAATCAAAGAAATCTATCAGATTTGTTTGATGTGACCTCCCACCCATGAATCCAAATGAAATGGTAGCTGGGGGCTGCTCACTGGCACATTCCGACATCGTTAATCCATAAGTAAGTCAACAATCACACCCAATCGAATAGTTCCAGTTGTACCATACATTTTACTTCAGATACCACACTGTATGTCCAGTACATCTCTGCACAGTACTTGTTTTGCCAATAAGGCTTCGACAGGAGCAGGTGGGCCTAAAAACATAAACTACAGTAATTTAAATTAAAATATTGAAATTTTTGATTACGTAATAAATTTCAATTTTGTTTTGTTTCCTAGGTTCTAATCAAACAGAAACTGTGGCTTGCTCGTACTAAATCCTGTTCACTTTTTCCGTAAGCATGTAGTACCATCCAGTGTTCTCACTATAACATAGAATATATATATATATATATATATATATATATATATATATATATATATATATATATGGTACAAATCAGTTTAACTCGTACGCCTGAAGCATTTCTCTTACTAAGGATGCATTCACTGTAATATTAGAATCCATAAAGAGGCAAAGAGATTGGAGATCAAACTTTATAGGAAAGCTATTAATAGAAACACTCTGCTGCCTGCTACAAGTTTTCATCCAACAAAACTGAAGAAGAGTACACTTTGTTCCCAAATGAGTTGGCTGGTGAGGAATTGTAGTAATGTGGGGGTAAGGGAGGAGGAGGAGATGGATGAGATGGGACAAAGGTTTTTGGTGTTAGGTTATAAGCATTACACTGTCAGAGAAAAAAGAGCAAAGAATAGAAACAGAGATGAGATGCTAGAACACAACCCATGAGAAGGAACTGGACATATAATACTGGAGTTGAAGTAAAATATGGGAACTAGTCTGTTGGATGTGGTTGTTGTCTTACTTATGGATTAAATAATCACAATAACTGCTTTGTATTTACATCTGTTTTTATTTACAGTGGGTATTTTGAGTGCTGTGGAGGGAATGGTGCAGTGTTAGGAGGTCTCCAGTAGCAGTCCTTGCTGACATGCATCATGGACTGGTGGCCAGAAAGGCCATTTCAAAGAGATTAATGACCAATCCAGTAGCCAATCAGGCATCTTGCTAAGCTCATGAATATTGAATTAGTCTTATAACATTGTAAAATGTGGGACAGCACCATTTTTAGGTGGGACAGGGGGTTTGTGAGAGCTTAATTGAGGGGTATCTCTTCTAATGAGGGAGAGTTAAGAGGTATACACTGTGTGCACAGGCTTCATGATCCACACATCTAGTAGGGACCAAGGGTCTGCAGACAGTGGAGCAGCAGTGCTCACTGTGATGGCAGCTTGGCCCAAGCAAGAAACCCTGAATCCACTGGGGTACCAGCTTGAAAAGTATTATACTGGCAACTGTATCCCATGCAAAGCACTGGCCTCTCTGCAAAGAAAAACATTGGGCCACCAGAAGGTGATGCAGGAAAATATGGCTCTGATGTGCACTAGAAAACAATAGGAGAATTACTATGAATTATGTCATTTACTATGTTTGCCTTGCATGCAGGCACAAGCGAATGTATTGCAGTAGTACTGCTTTTTGATGGGTGTGACACTGGTCGTCCAATGCAGAGCAGTGTTTTAGGGGCGATTCAGTGTCACACCAATCATCAGTGAGGCTTAATAAGACAGTTTAGGCTTGCTGGGTGGAGATGGCACAAACTTGAAAAGGAATAGCTGGTCCAATCAGGGGTCAGCCATTCCCTGTGATCTGCACCACCCAGCAAGCCAAGCTGCTCTGTCAAAGTCAGCATGGAATGAGTGGAATGTCTGGCAGCTGTAAGATTAAAATGTGCTGCTCCTGCACATGCGCAGTTTGATCTCTGTGTTTTTTATTCAGTCTTCCACCCACCTGACCCTCCCTCTCAGCACCCCCCACAAACATAACAGTGACACTTGGGGTGCACAATCTCCCAGTGTTGCCACATGGTATGTGAAACTCCCTAATCCACTATAGTGCATGTGTGGTCACATCTCTGGGTGCTATTTTTTTATTTAATTTTTTTTCCTACTGCCCACCCAATCTTCCCTCTCAGCACCACCCCACACAAACATAACAGTGACACTAAGCGTGCCCAATCCCCCAGTGTCACAATCAAAATCATTGGTCCTTTTTTCCTTTTTCTTTTTATCCTGTGAATGGAAAACTGTCCATTGATGTCTTTTGCAGTGGTTACTGTCCCCCCCCACCTGACCTCCCACTCAGCCCCCCCAAGCCCCTACTTACCCACCAGGAGTCCAACACTGTCACCTTCTGTGGACCATAGACACATCTTCGCTCTTCAAAGCCAGACTGCAAACTGAAGAAACGGGTATGCGGTTCAATGGAGGCAGCATGGCGCAGTGGTTTAAGGCTCTGAGCTGCACATCTGGAGACCTGGGTTTGAATCCCACAGCCCCCACTTGCATACTGTGTGACCCTGAGCAAGTCACTTAACTTCCTTGTGCTCCTAGGTTGCACTTGCAAACAAGTGTTCAGCTTAGTGTGTCTCACCTGGTAAAATAATTGGTAAAAAAAAAAAAATGTATTTCAGTGTGGGGTTAAACTTAGTGGCATAACTTGGCCATTTTTTGCATATTTTAGGCCCAAAATTTTTGGTGACCCCACATCATGAACAATTGCATGGACATTAGGCAAATCTGTTCTAAAAGGTGAATTTCTGGTCCCTGTGTGAAATCACCTTTCAGGCAGGAGAGAACAATTTTCTCTGTCCTTGTTCATGAGGTGGGGTCATAAGAAGGCTATGTTGAAAATTTGGTGTAAAAATATTAAAAAGCAACAAAGTTATGAACCTACACTGAATTTTGTGAATGCAGCCTTATAACTTTGGTAATTTTCAATATTTTTATCCCAAATTTACAACATAGCCATTCCTCTATAGCACCTCATGAATGTGACAGCTGTGTGAAATCACCTTTCAGACAGAAGTTGAAAATTTTCCCTGCACTTTTTCATGAAGCGGGCTCATAAGAAGGCAATGTTGACAATGTTGACAATTTCAGACAAAAACAAAGTCATGAGCCTGCATCAAAATTTGCAAATGTAGGCTCCTAACTTGGGTAATACTTAACTCACTCAGTGCACCACAACTCACCTACTACCCCAGGGATTTTATAGCAGTGGCGAACATCAGGCATTGACAAATGTTTGCTTATACTAGTCCATGCTGTACTTTTACACTATTGTAGTACTATTTTCTGTTTAGGGATCGGAGACCCACAAAATGTTCTGAGGCTCTGTAAGGTTCTGGTAAGCCATAAAAGGATTTGATAGTTCTTGAGCCTTATCAGAACTTGCTAATTACTCATGACGATTTTGAACTGCTTTAACTGTTTCTTTACATTATTGTTGTTTGAATGTTTATAATGCAGCAGAGGCCACTTCTATGGTTGTAAGCTAGGTCTCACACACATTTGTTTGGTATGAGAATCGATTCCAGTGCCCTAAGGATGTAAGTGAGACTTCTGTTACACAGTGGTGCAAGGGTAGACAAATAGTACAGGAACTTGGGCGCTGGCAAATATGAAATGCAAAATGAAGATCCTCAATCTGAAGGATAGCTGTGTCAAAACACATCTCTGTTTAGACACTAGTAGATTCAGTTAGAGATATTAAAGTATTTCTAGGAAAACTGCATTATTGTACAAGTCAAATATTGCTATGGAAATCCCGATTTCAGGTCACAGGCACATAAACTGCCATTATGTTGCTGGTTTAAAAAATTAAGTTCCAGTGTCAGTGGAAAGAAGTACAGGAACTCCGTTTCTGCTGCAAAAAAGGTACAGGAACCGAGTTCTTGTGCGTTCCTGTTCACTTTCATCACTGCTCTTACAACAGTAAGAAGGTCTCTGTGGCACTATAAAGATATTATTGATGAAGGCTAAGCAACAGTATATTGAAAATTGTGAAAACATCCCTGAATTAGCCCTTTTCCAGGGGAACCAGCACGTGAGCTGCTTTGTAGAATAAGAGTGTCTCATGCACAGGGGGAAAGGAGTGATTTGCTTGATCAGAAGCACTCTCAAAATCTATAGGTGGTTCTGAACCCTAGATCTGTCCAGGTTCTAGGAGATTCTTTTTTTTTTTTCTAAACCATTTTTGCCTATTTTTGATTAGAACCCCACCAAGGATCTGAAAGTGTTTCATATGGATTTATACTAGTGTCTTGGGACTTTCTAGAATGAAATGTGACTTGATGATGTGAATGTAATGGTTTAAAACCACGTATAATTCAGTTTGTCACCTACCTGACCACTAGACATGTTCGGCAGGCCAGAAGGGTCACTTTCCTACAGCTCAGTTACTAACCAGTTTGATTCTTTTTTTCCTGTTTGTCATTGTGTGTGTTTGTGTTCATGTCTGCAGACAGCTGCCAACAGCTGGACAGCAGAATAGACAATGAGAGTCAGCCCAGCATCAGTGGTGAGGATTCTGAGGATTCACATATTCGACTGCAGCTGAAGAGGAAATTGCAGAGAAACAGAACGTCATTCACACAGGAGCAGATCGAAGCTTTGGAGAAAGGTAACCATACAGATTAAAGTGTGGTGTGGAAAGGGTTGGGTACTTTCCACTGACCTCTGTATGTTATAAAGACAACCCTACTGATTTAGTTGGGTGGAATGGAAGGTGGGTGCTATTCTTTGACCTCTATACAACTGATATTAGACAAAAATACCCTATAGATCCACTGGGGGGAAGGTGAAGGGAGATCCCTGTCCTTAGACCTCTTTAAACCTGACACTTGAAGTAAAGATATGACTGCACAGGTCCAGCAAGGTGGGAGCAGAAGATGGGCGCTGTCTTTTGATGTCTATATACCTGGCTCTGTTGAGAGGTAACATTGCACAGTCACAGGGTTGGGATAGGTTTGAGGCAATAACTTTGACCTCTATATACCTGACACTGAAGGAAGATGCCACTACAGATGGAGGAGGGGGTAGGCACTGACATTTGACCTTTCTAGACACATGCCCAAATTTCAAGTGATATTAACAAAAGAGTGGAAATGATAAAATGTTCTCAAGGAGACATATAGGGGCAAGGTACTGTGGTAGGCTTTAAACTTTGTGAATCTACTATTAAGGAAAAGTAAAACTGTCGATCCAGTGGGTGGGAGTGGCCTCTGCTGTCCTGAGTGGCTCTAAAGAAGGGTAGCTCATTTTACTTAATAACAATGGGGTGGGTTAGCACACCAGTATAGAGCACTGTGCCATACTGAACATATTAAACCCTCCATAAGTGCAAAAACTCTGTAATCTTAAATGCTTTATCATGAAGCAATGTGCAAACAGCAGGAATATACAGAAGAACATTGGGTATTGCTGTTGTTACAGTAGGAGTGATCTGAAAAGGCAAGAAGGTGTCAAATGCAAAAGGCAGAGATACAGTGCTGAAAGGTGTCTGTGTGTGTGTGTGTGTGGGGGGTGTTATATATATAGTTTACCAAAAAGGCCTAAAACCTTTTGTTGAGACTTTTTGATTACTATAATAGGGTTGCTAAGTTTGTACAATCACATGCACTGCCCTGATATGCACTTTACCTAACAAAGAGGAAGTGGGCAACCTGGTGTTTGTCACAGCTGAATGATTATAAAAATGTGTAGATGTTAATAATAAAACAATGAGCCTCACATCTCAGTGCAAATCTCAGCATAGCAGGTTTAGCTCATGCCATGGCTCAAAAGCACACACTCGAGCTCCCTCACTGCACTCCTTGTCTGTGCCACCAAAGATCCACTGTTGTTAGGCCAACATTATTACTCTGCTATTAACTTTGCATCCTCACAGAGAAAATTGGTCTATTAGGAGAGCTCCCCAACCTCTACCCCATGCCTTTCCCTAAATGTAAACAAAAACTTACAGGAGTGTCATGTGTTTCAGCACCAAACCTGCCCTGTGATGCAGTGATTCAAACTCTAGGCCCTTGTGGCAACAGTGGGTCTCCATACAACTGGACAAGGCAACTCACTGTGTTATAAGTTAATTGGGCCACCGTGGGGGTGTCTCTTATGGTATATGGGACTCCAAGTGTAAGGTTTCAGAGAAAGGACCATGAAGAAAAGTTGAGTGGTTCTGGCTTCCTAAGTGGCACAAGAGGAGTGTCTCGTACCATGAGAGACACTTCCGTGGAGACTCTAATAGCTTATTATAAATCACTTGCACTAGCTACAGGGTATTTATAATAAGTTTTAAATATTTTGCTTTTTTATTTCAAAAGTTAAAAGAAGCTTCCTGGCCCTTGCCTGTGAAGTGGTACACTCCGATGCTAACGTTTCTGCATGAGAGATCACTATACCCAGGGTGTGAGGTACAGTGCCCCACTGTGCTGATTGACTGAAATCATGTAAGTGGTTTATACTGGGATTTAAAGATAACACAAGCCTTGCTTTAATTGGAAATGCATTCCAGTAGTACATTTCATTTGAAATTTGCAGCACCAGGATAACCTCATTTAGATGCATCACCTAGTTTTCAAGGGGGTCCTAGGGCATCCTCTAAAACAGTAATAGCAACAACACATTTACATAAATTACCTAGATTACCCGTGTTTAATCAGCTACACAAGTATAATAGATGGGCAGGCATGGAGCCTCCATTATCACCCTTCCAAACTATTCTCACTTGTCTCTGCTGACATTATCTTGTTTCTCCTTTTGTGGGATTCCTTCCCCCTTGCTGATGTTACATTTTGCACAGCCGGATATTAATTTTGATAATTACTGATCAGTTTTGGATCCCAGTGGCATCAGTGAAGAAGCTTGCAGTACAAGTTTCTGCAACTCTTTCCCACATGGAACAACAACAAAAATGGAAAGGGACCTGGGGGTAATTATATCAGATGACCTAAAGGTGGGCAAGCAATGTGAGAAGGCAGTAAGGAAGGCTGGGGGGATACTGGGATGCATAGGAAGAGGCATCAATAGTAGAAAACAGAAAGTTGTTATCCCTCTGTACAGACAGTTGGTAAGGCCCCATCTGGAGTACTGCATGCAATTCTGGAGACCCCATTTCCGCAAAGACATAGCCAGAGTGGAGGCTGTCCAGAGGAGGGCAACTGAAATGGTGCAGGGTCTGCACCAGAAGACATATGAGGAGAGACTAAAGCAGCTTAATATGTATACCCTTGAGGAAAGGAGGAAGAGGGGGCACATGATAGAAACTTTCAAGTATCTCAAGGGAATTAACAAAATACAACAGGGTAGCATCTTTCAGAAGAAAATATGTGCAAGAACAAGGGGGCACAATTTGAAGATAGAGGGGGGACAGCTCAGAGGTAATGTTAAAAGTATTTTTTCACAGACAGGGTTGTGGATGCATGGAACAGCCTTCCGGAGGAGGTTGTGGAGTCAGGAACAGTGGGAGAATTCAAGAATGCATGGGACAGACATTGAAGCAATTCTGATGGGGGGTAGGAGGAAGTAAGCTGTTGATTAAATAGGATCTGCAGCTTATCCTCTAGGTAGGGAAATGGGCAGACTAGGCGGGCCAAGCAGTCCTTATCTGCCATCAAATTCTGTGTTTCTGTGTTTCAAGGTTTGGCTCAGCCAATAGCATGGTGGTTTCCGATAGCACAGTGCTTACACCCAAGGACTCCCTTCCAGGCTTCTGAGCCAGAGGTGCTATGCCTTGGAAAACTAAGTGGTGCACTGGCACTCGGCAGCTCACATCCCAGTAGGGGTTGGGATTTTCACTGCATATTCTGCAGCATTCCTATGTATCCTTTGAATTTTATTATCCTGTGTGAACACTTTTTTTCATTATTTATTTATTTGTTTTGAAAATTTCACCAGGAAAGACATACTGAGCTGGTAACAGCTCCCTTCTATCTGTGTCCTGGTGAAGGGGGGAAGGGAGGACAATGAGGAACACCATGAACAATAATACAATATTAACAATAATACAATAGTAACAATGGTGAATAGCATCATAAATAACAATTGTGCAAAGACAATGATTGCGATAAATAAATACCTAGCTACCCAGTAAAGTGCTGGAGGATAACTGCAGTTGCAATTACAATAGAATGACGTGTTGGAGAATAACAGCATTTGCAATGTGCAGAGGTTTTACTGAGTTAAGGGCGGGAGCAAAGGTTGTCGATTAGGGAGGGTGAAGAAGGGGCTACCCTACTGTAAGTTTGGAGTGAAAGGGGAGCAGAGGAAGGAAGGTGATGGGTGGCAGCCCAAGGACCAGTATCAGGGGCAACTGCAGGAGTGAGTGCTGAAGTCATGGAAGAGTGAGAAGAGGGAGTGGTGGGAAGAGGCTTAGCGGATGGTAAAGGGGAGAGAACCCCATAGCTTGGGATAATGGAAGGAGAAGGCAACTTGACTTGCACTGGATTTCTGTGAGAGGAGTGTGAGAGAATGATAGCCAGAATTGCAAACAGGGTAACAAGTGGGTGCGGTGGGGGAGAATAGGGTAGCAAGTCAGAAAGGGAGGGTGCCAAGCCAGTACTTACAAAAGAAGGAAGCACAATGGGCAAGGCACCTGGCCTAAAGGGAGGGGAAGGAGAGGAAGGAGTACAGACAGTAGTGGTGGGTGCACGGGAGACAGTCCAGAACAAAGTGGCAAACGGAGTGAAAGAGGGGATCCAGTTTGGTCACCATAGTTGAAGACCGGGAGTCGATCTCTTGACATGCATGAAGTGGGATATACCCTTTATTCCTGAAAAGTGCACCAAGTTTGGGGTGCAGCTCCTTGTGGATGGGATCTACATGTGTTGAGAAATCGAGGTGCTTGTTCAACCAGGCCCCAAGGTACTTGAATGAGGGAACATCTTTGATTGCTGCACCATCCAGGGTACAGAAGGAGGGGAGAGGCTCAAGCCTGACAGATCTCTACCTATAGCCAAAGGTCATATTCTTGGCATTGAGAGACAGCTAATTTTCCAGGAACCAGTGCTGGGTATTAGTAGAGTCCAGTTGGAACCTGGCTACAAGGACAGAGGCAGGGATGCCAGAGGCAAAAAGTACCATGTAATCTACTTACATATAGATGGACCCAGAGGCAGGGGTGTAGCCAGGGATTTCAGATCTGCACACCAAGTGTACTCACTGCAACCCCCCCCCCTTGTTAGATGTGCCCTCCGGGAGTAGCCAGACAATATAAAAATGTACAACAGGACCGTGTTTGTTGCCTCATTTGGCACAATAAATACAACTTTTGTATCTCATGACAGTGGTTGTTGCTCTGCATAGGTAAATATAAATGCCATGCACTGTTCCCTATGACACCCACATACCAGCCCAGAGCCTGTAAAGTTGTATAGTCCTTAGGATGCAAAGACAGTATTAGTGACCAGTCCTTCTAGTTTCGACTCCTATGAATAAAATTACAGAAAGGTGCAGTATTTTCTTTGTTATTTTTCATGGAAAAAGGAAGCAGTTCAGAGTCTATTTGCTACCCCCATTAAATAAAATTGCACACCATGGAGTACTTGGAGTATGCCTGGCTACACCCATGCCCAGAGGAGCAGGCAGCAGGAAGGTCATTCAGGAAGATGGAGATGAGTATTAGGCCAAGAACAGACCCTTAGGGAATGCCTGCACTGATAGGGTTTGGGAGGGATGTGGATTCTCCAATATGGACAGCTTGAGACCAGCACTCAAGGTAGGTGTGGAACCAACTGATGGAGGAGTCATAGAGCCTCCCAGCCTTAGGTTTGTCCATTGGAGAGGCTGGGCAACAGTGTTGAAGGCTTTGGCCAGGTTGACAACAATGGTGGAGGTGACCAAGCCCTCATCCATGTCAGACAGAACAGTTTCAGTAAACCAGAGGAGGTTGATGGAGGTGTAGTGGGACTTCTGTCCAGACCAGACTGAAAAGGGGCAAAGAAGGAGAATGAATCAAGGAAGGGGAGAGCTGAGATAGCACAAAGTGTTCTTGGCTCTTAGACAGAGTATGGAGCAGGGAGATAGGGTGGTAGTTGCCAGGAGAGGTGACTTCACCTCCTTTGAAAAGGGGGATAATCGTGGCCTGGTTCCAAGTGTCAGGTATGGAGGCTAAGGAGGAGAGGTTGAAAAGGGAGGTAATAGGCCGTGCAATTCCATTGGCAGAAAGATGGAGAAGTTTGTGGTCAAGACTATCAGAGTTTCCATCCTTGTGGGGGTTAAGAGTCAAGAGGGCCTTAAGGGAATCAGCATGAGTGGTAGGAGAGGGGAAGGTGAGGGTTGAAGGATGGGGAGGAGGAGGAGGAGGAAAGAAGGGAGCAGGCACAGGAGGTGAAGAATGAGTTGAAAGCCAAGAACCAGAGCAAAGGAGTGGGTTGGGGGGAAGAATAAGGTGTGGTTAACCTTCCGGAACTTAGAGAGGTGATTAAGGTTGTTCTGGAGAGTGGTTACAAAGTATTCAGACTTGGCAAGCCTGGTAGCTCAGGTACAGACATCACGAAGGGTCTTGTACTTGATTAGGTTGGTAGGGGGGGCTGAGGACTTGTGGATCTGCCAGGCAAGGTCACGCATATTAAGGCAGTTCAGCAACTCAGCTGAGATCTATGGGAGGTGGGAATCTTGGACCCTGGTTTTTCTAAGGGGGTCATGGAGATACCAGCTGACATAAATTTGGTATTGAAATAATGGAAGGACGTATTTATGTTGCTGGCTGCAGAGATGGGTGACCAGTCAGTAGCCACCAGATCAGCATGGAGGGAGGGCAAGTCCAGCGACCTGAAGGACTGGATTTTAATGAATTTAGAGGAGGCGTTAGGATGGTGTATCTTGTGCATGCAGTAGACCATGTGGTGGTTACTGAGAGTGTCGGGGAGGGTACCAACATCCACGATATGGTAGGGCTGGGTGGTGATAACCCAGTCCAGAAGGGAGTGATTGAGGGAACTGTGATTGTGCCTGGTTAGGTCAGTGATCAGTGAAGAGTTGGGTAAGTTGTAGGGACTTAATGTTCACACAGTTTATTTAAAGAGGAGACGAGCCAACTGGGATTAAAATCTCTGAAGATGAGCAGCTCACCAGAGGAGGCATGTGAGGAGATAGTAGTGAGGAGCTCAGTGACTAGAGATGGGGACATGCCAGGGTTGCAGTAGGCACCAGACATGAATACTGGGACAGAGAAGGGGGGGGGGAGCTTGAGGAGAAACAACTCATAGAGAAGAGGTGACAGAGAGTACAGGCCCAAACTGGTGTTAGAGGAGAGATAGATTGCAATTCCATTGCCCTGCTTAGCGTGATCCTTCCAGATGCTTGTATACCCAGGGAAGGCAACTGCAGTATTAGAAACCATGGGGGATAGCCAAGACTCTGAGATCACCATCACCTCAGGCTTGCAATTAATCATGAGTGGTTGCAGCTGATCAATCTTTGGGCGGCGTCTCTGGATGTTGTTATGGGTCTCTCTCAGTCCTTTAGGGAGATGAGAGCGAGATGACTGGGTAGAGCAGAGACTGAGCTCAATCTCAGCTGCTACTAAAAGCAACAAGGAGACAAGTGGCTTGAAGGAGTGTATGAGTCACTTATGAGAAGGGGGAGATGGATGATGGGGAGGATGAAAGGTGTAAGATGGAAGGAGGCAAACTGAAGACAAGGGGAAGGGAGGAGACTGCACCCAGGATGCCAGGGGGAAAAGGATAGTGTGAGGAGGCTGGAATAAGGGAGGGTAAGGGAGGGAGAGGCTTTGCACACTTTACATGTAACTCTACTGTAACCTTCTGCTGGTGCTTCCTGTTGCCTCATCGTAAATGATAAAAAGAACTCCAATGTGGCCTCTTTACCCCAGGTAACATAAAAAGAGATGAGAGAAGAGGAGTCTGCTCCTCTGCTCCATACAACGTAGCAAAGACAGGTTGGAACTATGACTCACCATGCACTTATGTTAACAATTTTACAGTACTTTAATTTTCAAGTAAGGTCACCATAAATAGTGTCAGAACTGCTGCAAGTCACTACCACCGGGTCTAGGTGAAGCCCTTCACCAGGGTGGGCAGTAACCATAAAGTACATTTACAGACATTGTAGACATCTATTTCTGAATTTATTTGCAAGTAAAAAAGTGCCTGTTTAAAATTTAAACTGTTTGTCTCCAAATCAGTACCCTAATGGTATACTTCTGGTTTCCCGTGGCTGATTACCCAGACACTTACCTGCCCGGGCACTACTGCCTGACAGCTGCAATGTCCCGACTGATGTAGTCCCAATGTCCGCATACCCGACGGGGTGGAAGCGGATGCTGATAGTAAAGCACTACAAAGTAGTGCAGGATGAAGAAGCTGGCTGAGCTGCCCTAGAGGCATGAAGGGCTAAGCCACTGGCAGCACAGCCAGCGTGCACTAGTAGACCCGGGTTCTGTTCCCAACCCAGCTACGTCTTTGCTGTCGACTCTCTCTCCCCCCCCGTAACTAATTTTATTGTTTACTCTGGGGGCCACTCCCCCTCTGAATTTATTTTAGTTACGGGGGGCAAAGCATTGCCCCGCATTGTGTTTTTCGACACAAGTTACATTGTTCCTGAAATTACGTCAGGAAGGTGATGCTGTCAGGTGGCTGCGTTCTGGGACTGTTTGCTTGGTATCTCGAGTGACGGGATACTGAGTTTCAGTATAACATAATATAGCAACGCTAATAGGGGAGTCATTGTGCAGGGATTTAAACTCAAGGCCCTTGTAGTAAATGGGAATCTCCACACCAGTGCTTTACTGTGGGGAGTTACAGTATTGGATGCAGTCTCAGGTCCATTGTAATGTGGTAAGAGGGTCTCTGAGCCATTTGTACCTTAGCATCTTCATGTTGTTTCAGTTATATTGAATGTCACCATCAGTGTACATCTCCATCTATCTGGACAAGCAGAGAGAAGAGAGGTTTATTGGGAAAGGTAACAATAGCAGTTTTCTTCTCCATCTTGTTCCTTTTCTGTTACCTTTTTTTTGTTTGCTTTAGAATTTGAGAGGACACACTACCCAGATGTTTTTGCCAGAGAGAGATTAGCTGCTAAGATTGATTTGCCAGAGGCCAGAATTCAGGTAAGCTTTCATTGTGCAGGTTAAGTCCATTAAAACTAAAGCTGAAACTGTTGAAAAAAGAACAGCACCCAACGAACTGTAGGCATATAGTTTTTTTTTTTTTTTGGTTAAGAAAAATGAATCTTTGCGTCAGTGACTCAAATAAAATGCATTTTTTTTCAAACTGACTCAGATCTTGAGATTCAGAACTCCCAAGTTTCATCTGATGGCATCAGGGAAATGTTCCCCCACTAGTCTTGGCTGATTGCTGAACGTCTGGTGATATCACACTAGTCCCCTCCTGTGCCCTCCTGCCTCACACATGCACAACGTATAGTCTCCCTGCAGGGCTCCCTTCAACCACCATGGAGGGGAAAAAGTTCTCTGGCCCACCACAGTGCTGTCCCTGCCCTGGCTGACCAAGTACTGGACACCCAGACTCATTAAGGTCACCAGGAACTATTGAGTCAATGGGCTGCCCATGTGCAACTCTTTCTAACAATGTTGAGCTGCTGATTCAAAAGAGCCTTATGAAAATTGCACCTAGCTACTTGTCTTCATTTCATTATATCATTAGTAGCCTTAAATACTATGCCACTCCTAATGGTAGGCCACTCCTCTGCATCCTTGGTTGACATTTTCCAGTGTGACTCATCTACTAAGTCTACTAGAAGTGCCGCTAAAGGCGTACTCCTCATTTGTTTTAGATGAACCTCATTTGCCCAGCGAGCGCTGTCCTACTGAGGGCCTCAGTGTCTTAATGACCTCCCTCCTTAACTGTGAGAAATTCAGAGCCTTTAAAAGAGAACCCGTCTCTTTTTAAAGGGGGAAACTCAGTGTGCCTGCCCCTCTTGAGGCAGTCTGACTCACATCCATCCCCTACAGCATTCATCCCAAATCCCTGCTTCCTACTCCCTTCTTGTACCCTGTACCCCCGT
This sequence comes from Neoceratodus forsteri, assembly GCA_016271365.2. Classification (NCBI taxonomy): domain Eukaryota; kingdom Metazoa; phylum Chordata; order Ceratodontiformes; family Ceratodontidae; genus Neoceratodus; species Neoceratodus forsteri. Next base: position 29,889,007 of record CM028133.1, on the reverse strand, counting down.
CCCACTAATAACTGCCTCACAGGCAGCTAACCTACTACTACCTGGCACTTCTTCACTAAGTCTCCCCTGCTCTCAGCCTCCTTAATCCTCCACTTCCACCCCCACTACTCTCAGGACAAAACCCTTTCAGGCTGCTTTTCTTCTGCCACTCTGCACTCTCTTATGAAATCCTCCTTATCTTTACCACCCTTAGCCCCTTCCCCACCCTCACTTCCTTGTCTTATGATATCTTTAATAAACCAGCACTTTTGTAACTATTTTGTCTTTCTACAAAATGTATGAACGTAATTTTTGTCTTTACTTGTTTGTAACCAATTGTCTTTTCTTACGTGAACCTAGACTTGGAACCATTATAAAGGAGCTCCCCAGCTCAAAGGTGTTAATTTGAAATGGAAATAAATAAATAAGGCAGAGATTGGGTTCTATGTGATAATGGTGACTGCGGAAAGGCGAACTGCGTTATCGCGATGTCAGAGCGGCGAAAACATTTTCAGCGCTCTGACATTCTCAGTGCATGGAAAAATGGTATCGGGGACTTAGGTTTCATGCACCCTACTAAAGGATTCTCAACTCCAGGGCGGTGCATGTTGAGGGGGGCGAAAGTATGAAAAGTAAAGTCTCGGGCCAGCGCAATAAAATTGCACCAGTGCCTGGACCCGAACCCAGTACCTCACTCACCGCAACCACAGACCAACTACCGACACCACGGTGCAGCTTGGCAACCCACTGCAGCACCACCCCCTACAGCCCCTCTGCCCCTACCAGCTCATGCTCACCATGCTCACCCCCCCCACGCACGTGTACATATAGCGACATCCTGTCGTCGGATTTTCCCACCCCCCCCACATCCGGTCACCCTACCTTCCCCATCACCATTCAGGCTTTTGCCCATAACCCATCGCCATTTTGGACATCGCCGTAGCACAGACACCCACATCACGTGCTACCCCAAAATTGCTAATACTGTGGCCAAAAGTTGAAGTGTTACTTCAATGTTTTTACCTAAGATGAAAGCCATTATTTGTGGGGACTCCAGCATCCGACTGATGGTAGATAGGACCAAGCTGGATCAATTGGACTACTTAGATCACACCAGTTTTGTGTAAGGGATTGACGGAATACTTTATCCACATTGTCAGGATCTTGCTAGTGTATAGAGATGTACTGCAAATAGTAGTTAATTGAGTTACTATTTGCTACGTTGCTGTCTGTCAAAGTTTTGGATTGATGTCACCTGTGCAAAGATGACTTTTATTCATACCTGTTTATGAATCGATGGCAATAGACATGATGTACCTAGAGTCCCTTCCAACCTTAAATTACTGTATTAGTATGTTCCTTTGTAAGCTAGGGCTTTTGGAGGAACACATTATTGATAGTAATTGTAAAGTCTTTGTCATAACTCACCCAATATGCCTCGGGTGGTATAAACTGGGTCTGGTTCACTTACTCTATCACGCTGCAACCCGGTAACAACTGGCTGAGGGCTGCTTTTCTTGAGTCCATGACAAGCTCCTGCTCACACAATACAAGGCTCTTGGATATAGAAATCCCTTAGTTTATCCAGGTAACAATCAACCCCTGTTGTGTGTCAAATGCAAGTTATACTTCTTGTGTTTGGTAGTGCTCTTTCCAAAAGTGGAACACGCAGTTGCCAAATAAAATGGATCACCTGTTCTTACTAAAACACAGCAGTGTCAGATTTACATTAAATATCACATTTTTAATATTTACACTAAATTTAGAAGAACATACAGAAAACTAAAGGAAATGCAACACTGAGAAATTTTAAAAATAAACATAATGAAACAGAAAGAATTACAGACAGAAAAACCTCACCAATACTCCCTTAAGTCAGGATTTATTACATCATTTTCTTCTTGGCGACACGAGAGACATTTGGCCACCCAGTCCTGAGATGTAAAAGAGCATTAACTCCTCTTTTGGCTTGGTGGACATCTAGTATTATGCCTGGCTCCAAACATGCCTCATGTGGGATTTTAATTGACCTGACATAAACTGGGACATTTCGGTGGCCAGCAGCAAGAGAAGTCAGGCTATGCTTGTTAGCTTTCAGGACTGCCTACTAGTGCAGCTGGTAAGAGAACCCACCAGACAGGGATCCATCCTGGACGTGGCGCTCACCAACTCCAAAATAATAAAAGCAGTACGAGTTGGGCTGCCGCTTGCAAACAGTGACCACAACTCAGTTTGGTTTGAAGTAGTCCTCGAGACTGATAAAATGCACACTAGAACGGAAGTCTTGGACTTTAGAAAGGTGAACTTCAACAAACCCAGATGATTGGTTCAAAACAAGGTAGAGGGTGTAGAAAATGTAATGGGATAGGAGAGAGATGGGGTAATTAAAGGAGCCATCCTTGAAAAATCACAGCCATGCTTATGAAAAGCAACCAAAAGAAATAAATCCAAGAAACCACTTTGGTTCTCAGTGAGGGCCAGAGAGGCAGTAAGGGCCAAAAGGAAAGCTCTACAAGTATAAAGAGAAGCAGGGGGATGTGGAAAGTGAGGAATATCTTCAGAGAACTAGGGAATCAAATAAGGCGATTAGGGAAGCAAAAGCTTACACAGAACTGCGATTAGCTGAAGGGGTCAAGCACGGAGAAAAACATTATTTCCACTATATAAATGAAAAATGAAGGAGGGGTGGGGGAGTAGTTAGGCTACTGGATGGGGGGAGTGATAGAGGAGGGCAGTCCTGAATGACTACTTTTGCTCTGTCTTCACCAGGGGAGACAGTGGCCCCCTGCCTGTAAGTGGCAACAAAGTGGCTGCAAAACGGATCCCGGAGATGGAAAAAACAACATTTACTAGAGTTAGGGAACGAAAAGTTCTGGCAGCTCTCAAGATAGGCAAGACCCCAGGCCCAGGTGAGATACATCCAAGGGTGTTCAGAGAATTGGCAGATGAACTAGCTGAATCTTTGGCAAGCCTGTTCAATGATTCACTTCAGATGGTGGTCATCCCAAGGGATTGGAGGGTGTCAGACGTGATTCCAATCCTTAAAGACAAGGACAAAAAGCAAGCAGGAAACTACAGACCAGTCAGTCTTACCTCTGTTGTAGGGAAGCTGAGGGAGCTGCTGATCAAAGCAGATCTCATGGACTATCTGGAGGGTAATGGTCTCAGAATAGTAAACAGCACGGCTTTGTGTCATGGAGGTCCTGCCAGACAAACCTAATAGTCTTCATCAATGGGATAACAAGGGAATTGGATAAAGGCCATGCTGTAGATCTACTCTACCTCAACTTTAGCAAGGCTTTTGACTGTGCCTCACAGACAACTGGTGAAGACGTTGGAAGACCTAGGAATGGCTAAGGATGTAGTTAGATGGGTGTAAAATTGGCAGCAGTGGGTAGTGGTAAACTGAGTTAAATCAGAAGATAGGGAGGTCATGAGTGGGGTACCACAGGGGTCTGTCCTGGTCCTGGTCCTTTTCAACATGTTTATCAGTGACATTGGAGAAGGGATTCAGGGTAGATTAAGTCTCTTTGCAGATGACACTAAGCTCTACAGAAGGTTGGATAGCACCAAGGGAATTAAAGAACTACAGTATGACCTTCGAAGGCTAGAGAGGTGATCAAACATCTGGCAGTTAAACTACAATGCCAAAATGTGCAAGGTAATGCACCTAGGAAAAAAGAACACCAGGACAGAATACTGGATGAGTGAGGTAAAACTCTGTCCTGCAACTGAAGAATGTGACCTGGAAGTCTTCATTAGCAACATGCTTAAGCAGACTAGCCAATGCAGGGCAAACAAGATGCTGGGTATATCGGGAGGGGTATTGATTGTAGGAGGAAAGAAGTGATACTCCACCTCTGCAGATCCTCAGTGAAGCCACACCTGGAGTACTGTGTCCAGTTCTGGAGCCCTCACCTTAGAAATGACAAAGATAGGCTGGAGGCAGTAAAGCATTGGGTGACGAAGATGATTCAGGGCCAACATGGGAAGTCCCATGAGGAACACCTTAGGGCACTGAACATGTATTAGTTGGAGATCAGAAGGGAGAACAGGGATATGATAGAAATACTAAAATGCCTGAAAGGAATAAACTAAGTGAGCTATGAGGAATTATTTAGCAGAAACACCAGTTCAACGACATGTGGGCACGACTGGAAGCTGACAAGTGGAAGGTTCAGAAGGGATGTGAAGAAATATTACTTTACGGAAAGGGTGGTGGAACCTTGAAACTGCCTGCCAGCCAAAGTGGTGGCAGCTGAAACTGTGGGGGGGAGGGCTTCAAACAAGCTTGGGGCAGAACGAAATGACTAGTGAGCATTGGTAATGACAAGGAAGGGGAATAGAATTGGAAAACTGAGGGTGAGGGTTAAAACCCAGTCTCAACATTAGGTTGTGGGGTTCTGTAGGGACTCATGGGCAGACTGGATGTACTGTACCTTTGGTCTTTTTCTGCCATCATTGTCTATGTTTCTATGTTTTTATGCAGATATACTTGTTAGGGCTGCCCCAACCCTTTTCCATGTCGTTCAAAAAGTTCAGCCCACTTTCATCTAGAGCCCTACATGCAAGTACACTTTTAATTTACCAGATTCTGACCAGTTTGGACCAGCTTGACTCTGTAGCTATCAATATTATTTAGGGGTCTTGCTCCTAATGAACCACTTAATAACTACCTGCTATTGTGAGCTACAGTCACAGTGGGGTGCCCATTGTGCACTGACCTTCTCACAGACAGTTAGACTCCATTCCTTTCACATTTTCAGTGACTGCTCCCATAGTCATTAAACAGCACAGAACAATGCTTGTCCTATCTCTCCCTCTCACAGACAAGGCTTCTTGTACCAGGTGACTTTCAAATACAGTATATGTAGAAAGAAGACATGCAGGAAACAAAAATAATATAGAAAAAGAAAAGAAACTACTTTCTTGTACAGTCTGTATAACAACTGTTACATACTTGTACATCTGTTGGTCTCATTTTTGTCAGTCTTTGGGAATGTGAAGACATCTTGGTTGCATGATGTAGAATCTGTATAGTGGGTTCTTGAGTCCAACATTGCAGACATACAGTGCAGTTGAGAAGGAAGCAGGAGGTTTACATCGGTGAAGCATTAATTCAAGGTATCTGCTATCCTGTGAAGATTTATGATATTGTAAGATTACCACTGCAGTGAAAATGTCATGATATTCCCTAGTCTGTACCTAGTAGTGTTTTGATACCATTGCAAAGGTACTGGGTTCCATTGCCAAGGTCACCCATTAATTTGAACAGTACTCTCCTTATTTGGTGGAAACAGAAAAATGTCACCGCCCTCTGTCGAGATACAGTATGTCTGCTTGCACTTTGAATACACAACATCCCTTTTTCCATGCATTCAAACACAATGGGGGTGATCCATTTTAGACTGTTTCCTTCAGCTCACGACAAACATGTAAGTTCCAGCATAGAATATACTCTTCAGAGTTTATTTCTAAATTGTAGTCCAATGTTGACCGCATATCTAAAATCAGACTGAGCCTTTCTATATTTAATCTATGAAATTTTGTCAGCCAGTTTCTCTGAGATAATTTTGATTAAATGGTGATGTAGTAGGGTGAGGTTTTGGTTTATTTGCATCTCTGACAACAAAAGAGAAAGTTGTCACTCAGTGAGTCTGCCTAGTAGCCAGAACATATTATTCTGTCAGAGCTGTTTGTGAATATCCAATAAACGCATGCTTCGCCTTCCCATTGTGGCTCGGTTGTTCAACCAAGTAGCCAAAGAGCTGGATGTGGTCACCCAGCAAGCAGCAAAGTCATCCCTCTTGCAAAGCCTGTCAGTGCTGAAGTCTCCAAGTAAAATATCTCCTGTTTGGTGGGTATCATAAGCAGGCTTGAGTCATAGTCTAAAGAGGATGTTGAGGCTTTGGGTGGTTTGTACACGTATCAAAGGAAGAGGTCCTTGTGAGCAAAGCAACATGCCATTGTGACCAAGAGTGATCTTTATTGTCCAGATTTCAGCTGTAGGGCCTTTTGCTGTTGCATGTTGTTGGATAGGGCAGCTCTGTTGAATTTAATCAAATCTTAACGTACTAGGAGGTAGATGCCCACCTCTGCATGTCATCCCATCCTTAGGAAGTAAACAGGGGCAACAGCTGTTAGAGCCTTACATGGAGAAGCTCTGGGACACCATGGTGTAGGTGTTACTGTCACTGACACTGTGAGTTACTGCATGGGCCATTTTAGCCAATAAAATTATGAGTATGCAGCTGTTTTAGTTTGCGGCTGCCTGTTACTCCTATTTTGAGTGCACTGCTTTTTGCTTTGTGTTGCCTTTGATTTTGGGGTAGCTGGCCCCAGCAGCAGCACCGCCACCCAAACATCTGGGAAGCATCAACTCTTTGTTTTGTTTTATGCAACAGCTGTTATACTCTCCCTTCAGCCAGGAGTCTTTAAGTGCCAGTACATCAGGATGATGAAGAGTGGCCCAAGCTCTCAGGTGATCACTGTTATGTTAGTGTTACTCTCAGTAAATGTTTGGCATTGACTCCAGAAATTATCAGTTTGATGAAGGACATATGTGTCTGATATTTACCTGATAAACATTTGATAAGTCAAGTCTTATTGCAACTCACTGAATAAGATGCTGACGATAGCCCTGCTGTATAGGGCCCTGAGGATTTATGAAACTGAAGGGGTTTATGAAAGAGAAAAAAATGAGTTAAGGGGCTTGATTTTCAAAGCCCCATGAAAGCTGCAAGCCCATGGTGTGCCGATTATTTAGCACATGGGGATTGCGGCGTTCTCCCGGCCAGCGATCGCGATGTTCAGTCCCACACGTCAGACATCAGAAGTTACATCAGCTTTTCCCTGGTCTAACTTGCACCATTTGGAGGACCCTTTTTACAGAGCTTATGATAAATCTGAGGTGTAAACTGCCATAAAGTGCGGAAAGTGTCGCGACTGCGCTCAGTGTACTAAAATCGGGCGCCGTTGTGTCAAAGGGAGTTTGCTGCAGCTGTGCCAAAAAATGGGTTCGACGAAGGGCTTCGTGCAAGTCCCGTGTCACTCTTTTGAAAATTGAGCCTGAGATCTGCTGTGAAAGACAAGGTAATGATAGCACGGGGTAACCTGCTGAAAGAACAAACAGCCTGCTAACATAATGATCAGTTGCTTAAATGAGATCACTCAATCAAGACCAACTTTAACAAAAAGAAAGATGAATTTTTAAAAGTTGAACTCTCCAGCTTGAATAAGACATGAACAAAAACATAATTCCCCACTGTTTTGTGAGTCTACGGTGATCATAACTCCCAGGGCTATGGAAACCAACTAAAAGACTGCGTCAGTAGATTTAATGCTTCCAACAGGATGTAGAGAATGCTGGATAGGTAACTATGCACCTCCAGTGTGTTCTGCCACAGAGGGGTTCTGATTCCCTCTGATCTCAAGAGCAAAGCTCGAGAGGTCCATGGGAATCAGAACCCTGAGGTGGCAAAACACACTGGTTGTGCATAGAGTTGCTCATCCTGTATTTTTTATAGTGTATAGTATTGTGTGAAATATGTGTTTGTGAGTTCTTTTGCTTTCAAAATGAAACTGACTCATGCAGTCTCTAGAGGTTCTAGAATGCTGTTCTACCACAGTAGGGTGGAATCACATTCCATGAACTTTGAACTGTGGTACAACAGCATTTGGAAAGGGATGGAATTCTATATAGAACAACACTCCACTATACACTATATAAATATCATTTGCCTTCTTGTTTCAAGGCAGTTTAGATTTTCTTATTTAAGAATTTTAGGATGGGGAAGGAAGACTGATCAGACGCCAGTTTCTGGATGTGACCTGGAAGCACAGGGAGGTTAAGTGACTTGCTCAGGGTCACAAACTATGCAAGTGGTAGTTGTAGGATTCAGATTGAGGTCTGCTGGATCTCCGGGTTCATAGCTTGGTGCTCTGACTGCTAAGCTATACTGCCTCCATTTATCTAGTGGAATCTTTTCAAAAGTGAGGTTTAAAAGGTCTTAGTTTTGCATTATGCCCATGAGTAAACACAAAAGGAGCACTAAACCTTTAAGGAAGCTTAATTTCTTTTAAAAGTTTCAATTACTAGCGGCACTAGTAAATATTTTTACATATACTTTCTCCTATATTCGCTAGTTTTTGTTTGTTGTTCCTTACTTTTAAACATGTGTTTACCAGTTATCAATTGTTATTCATGTTCCTTTTAGATATCTTTTCTATGGAGTAGCTTATACTGTATTTCATAATTAAAAATAAAATAAGTTATTTGTATACCATGGAAGTGATGAATAACAGTAGTAAATACAAAAGGTTATTTTGTCTTGTTATCCAGCTGCGGTGGAAATAACATCATATTTCCATTGCAGCTGTTATTCCCACTACAGCCCTTTCAAAGTGGCTTTCCTCAGCTAATCAGGACTAATAAAATACTCACTGCTATAGCCTTGCTGTGTGCAGAAAAAAGCACACTGCTTCTACAACTGACCAATAGGGATAGGGTTCCCACACTAATTCTGGTTAATTTGATGAACATTCAACATCTGCAATGCTCAGATGTATATGTGTGTGTGTGTGTGTTGTGTGTGTGTGTGTGTGTGTGTGTGTGTGTCAAAATAACAACTTGTCTTTTCAATGTGCTGTGCAGTGAAAAAACTACCAACAAAACCTACCTTCCCATAGTATGCAGAGGAAATCCCACAGGCTGATCACAGCTACAGTAAGCTTTTATTCATTCTTTCTTGATGCCAACAGTGCTGCCTGGCACGTATGGCTTCACTACTTGTTGACAGGAAGCATTGTTGGCAACATCCCAGACAGAATAAATAGCTTATTTGCAATCAGTCCATGAAACATCCCCTATGTAAACAACAGGAGTTGGGGGGTATTATAAGATAAAAAGGATATCTTAGCGAGTGGCATCAGTAACAGTAATGTATCAAAAAACATAGAGAATAATAGATGGATGCCCATCTGTAACATGCCTGTTAGATCATCGAGTGGTTCCTAAGGTGACCGCTTAAACCTTGAGAGCGCAGCTCGAGAGGTTCAGTCGCCTTGGGAACTGCGAGATGATCTAACAGGGTGTGTTACTGACTGGGAATCCATCCATTGTTTTGTATAATGTAGGATGCCAACTGCTAAATACAAAAAGTAAAACAAATAGTTTAGGGGCGCATTTGAGATCCCTACTTTGTTTGTTTCCCCACTGTGCCACTCTCCGTCGCTCTCCTTTTCACCGCCATGGCCACTTCCTAGTTGCCTAAGGCACATGTGCTAGCACATTCATGTTGGTATGGTGTAGTAGCCACGTAGCCAGTGCAGCATAACAGCTATGATGACATAGCTACTACAGCATAACAACCTTTTGAAACAAATGGATTTTAATGAATAACAACGTTCCATCATACACTATATAGTTGTTACTGTTGTCACAATGGATATTTTTAAGGTTACTATCATCACAGTGGAATACTGATCCAATCAGAGAGCAGCTTTCACAGCGCTGATGACATCACAATGCCTTGTGCAACACTAAAGCAAGCTGTCAAAATCAAAGAAAAACAGCAACATCTTCAAACTGCGGCTTTAACTATATAGCTATAACTTATAAACTACTGTTACATATATCGAATATTGTAGCCTGACTCAAAGTAAGCAAGTTATCACTTGTGAGTGGGCAGGACTTTTATAGCTCACTCGTGGCTCTGCAAATCATGAGCTACGGTCGTGCCCCCTCACACGTGAAAATAGCTTGTGTATTTTAAATCAGCCCGTTGCATAGCACATACTTATTCAGTGCCAGTGGGTATTAAAAAATCACAACTAAATGCTTTTATTTTCACAGGAAGGATAGCCAGAGTGAAAATAAATAACTTATTTCTACTCCAGCTCAGAGAGCCATGGCTGTTTCCACTCTATCTCCATAATGTTCTGAGCAGAATATTCCCATATACGTAGCATTCTGTCTAGGCCTGCTGGTAAAAAATGGCACAAAACAATCAAACTTACCCCCCATGGCATTGTATACTCTATTTATTTATTTATTTATTTATTTAAAAGTTGTCCCAGGAAAAGCATACTGAGCAATGTTGCTCGTTTCCAGATGCGTCCTGGGGATACAGGGGTTGAGTGACAGAGCAAGAACATTGTACCAAACAACAAAATACATCAATCAACAAACAACATGATAATGAAATAAATGGCACAGTCCATGGGCTGCATGAAAGAAATGATTTTTTTTAATTTATTTTTATTTATTTATTCAGATCCCAGATTACAAGTACCTTTGAGTCAGAGGCTCATTTACAAAGATTCCACATCAATGGGTTGAAGGTAACAACAAGCATATTCAGGATGACCACAATACAATAACATACGCAGGTTACTTAACAAACAATAGTTTACCAGGTGGTACAATAAGAGTGATTATTGTTTACAAACAGTGGTGGTAAGACAAAAATCTCCATATCAAACTATTTCTGTATCTTAGCAACAAGAATGGCTTTGTCAGAGGATGGGGTGGGGGACAAAGTGAGAGGCAGGCCAGAGGAAAGGGAGGAGGGTTAGGTGAGATTGGACATGTGAGAAGAGTGGTAGGCGAGTAAGGGTGGGTTGGAAGGCAGGAGCGCAGGGGGTTGCCCTAGCTACTGGGACAGTAATGGGATGGTGAGATGAGGTGCCTGAGGGTATGGGTTGGAGAAAGTGCCAAGGAACTTAGAAAACATAAAAAGTGCCACCAACGAGAGTGTCAGGTAACACTACCGGGTAACTGAGTCTAGGTCTGACAATCATAGTAACTGAGTTCCATAAGGAACACTTTTAGCTTCTGCTTAAAGGGGCCAATTATAGATTCAGTTAGTACTTCCGAACGGAGGGAGTTCAGCCAGCTGGGAGCTCGGCACTCAAATTATCTCTGTGTTGTGAAGTGCAGAAGAAGGGTACCTTAAACAATTGGGTGATTTTACCTCTGGTAGGGCAGGAATTAGCAGTCACACTCAAGAGCAAGGCTCCTAGAATTCTGCGGCTGCAGAATTTTGTGCAGAACTTGCAATCTACCGCAGAACTTCTGCAGTGCCACAGAATTCACTCTTCTTGGTGATTTTTTATTAATATTTCTGTTTATCCATAGAATCTGGTTCCCGTCTCCTCTTTTTATATCCAAACCCCCCTATATGCTCAGAATGTGATGTTATCATTGCTATAACATCATACATTAGCTAATGAAATGACTGCATTCTGCAACAGAAATGAACAGTCGCTTATCTACCACAGCTCCCACTGCCAGAGACGGTGGCACAGCACAGCATGCATGGTGATATTTTTCAACCTGCACTACAGCCTAATACAATTTTCAGTCTTAAATTATTGCACTAGGGCCAACTTAAACAAAACCTTGACAAAAGCACAGACCTGTTAAGTCCATACCTTACTTTGCACAAACCTATTTGTGCCTTTAAGGTATAGAGATGCCATCTGAAATTAATAACTGGTAAAATGAATTTAACTGTCATTTTTAAGAAAAATAAAGTAATTATACCCTGAAAAGTAGAATATAATAATGTGTAGACCTGTAGAAAGAACAGACCTGTTAAATAAATAATTGCCCTGTATGCATTTTTGCCAGGGTTATTGATTACATATTGTCACTGGTTGATAGAATCACCTTAAAGTTATGAAGAAATGTTGTGTGCAGGGACAGCTGTTGGGCCAGAGGGTAGCATGCTGTGTTTCTGTGCTGGCAACTCAGGTTCAAAGATTAGCTCTGGGAGTTGGCTGGGCAGCACAAGGATTGGAGGAACACATCACTGCTTGGAGCCTGAGAAGGTATGGTGCAGTGTTCTGTCACATGGTGGACACATTGTGATGGGCTGGAGAGCTCTATCTCACAATCGGTTCACATGCATGTCATGGCCTGATGGTGTTATGCAGTGTGTCAGGGAAAGCAGGTTGACATCAAAAATAAGTTTTTCAATAACTCCTCTATTCCATTTCCAATGGGACATGTATGAATAAGGATGCAAGTTCATGGAAATAAAAAAAAAATATATATATATATATATACACACACACACACACACACACACACACACACACACACACACACACACACATATATATACAGTATCTGTCTCTCTCACCACATACACACACACACACACACACACACACACACACACACACAGACATTTGTATGTATGTTACAGATTGTATATAAATGATACACAGTGGGAACCTCATGAGTGGTGTAGAAAGCACATACAAATATATAAGTGATAGACAGTGGAAACCTCATTAGTGGGATAGTTAGCATGCATATAGAAATACCGTATTTATCACATAAGATCCCCTCTGCATATGTCATTTATGCAACAGGCTCGGACCTTAAGGAAGAGACATTTGTTTTGCTTTTTTAGGCATAAAATTATTTTTGTAAGTCTGTTATTTTTTGAACTAGTGTTACTGTGCTTTCCACCATCCTGGTTGCTATAACCACTGCCATGAAAGTGAAGTCAGGATGACAGGCTGACACTGTGATGTGGTAGTTTGATAGTGCCTCAGAACTTCCACAGAAATTACGAACCACCGCTGCAGAAGTTCTGCGGCAAATGGTAATCTTGTTGCAGAACTTGGTCCCACTGTGCCGCAGAAAAGTAGGGGCCCTGCTCAAGAGTCTTTGTAATTTGGGGGGGGGGGGTAAGGCACATAGTAGTTTTTTGGCAATGAGGCTAGTCTGGTACTTCAATCTGCAACTGAGGTTGAGCCAGCCTGATTCGGTATATAAGCTGCATGTATGAGTGAGCCTGTGTGTCCCTGTCATCAGCCTGCATGCCTTGTTTAAAGCTATTGTGACTCTTTTGAGTGTGGACTCGGATGCTGCACCGTACACAACCCCCATAATCTATAACAGAGACTGCTGAGGAGTTAACTGCCAGTCTTAGAGTTTCAGCGGGAAGGCATTTTTTATGCCTGAAAAGTAAACCTATTCTTGAGTTGACTGCTTTGGCCACATGGTCAACATGCTCTGTAAATAATAAATTGCTGTAGCGTGTCCCCCCTAGATATTTAAATTGGACAAGGTCTAATGGGGTGTTCATGTTGTTATGGATGGTGAGATGGCATATTCTATGTTTGCTCTTGGTAGTTTAAAAAAAAGTGCTTTTTTTTTTTTTAAATAATTAATAAGTACTGAGAAGTTTGTCTGCATTTGGTTCTCCAGTGACAAAGGGTTAGACTAGTAAATAGTACCGCATAATTTGCATATAAGAGGACATTGCCTTGGCAAACCTGGGGCAGGTGGTTACTTTAAACAACTGGGTATGACCTCTATAGCCCTCACTTGCAGCTCATCCACTTGTGAGGTCAATAGCGATCATAACTGGCCATTCAAAATAAATCATTTACTTTCATGCAGCCCATGGCATATCCCATATTTATAGCATTTCTTGTTGACAAATGCAGTGGTCATTTATCATAACGGAACCTTTTGCAAATCTACTATGAATAAATATAAATGTGAAAGCACTACCACTTGAATAGAACTTAAAGGGAACATAAATCCTATTCTTAATGGTTCACCCATGCCAGCGCGCAGACAAAGAGCACTTGGTAAATGAGAACGCGGGCAAAGGGGTGACACCAAAGCATCAGGTAATGTGTCGCCCACCCCAGCCAGACCACACACAGTACTTAACATTATTTTCTGTGGGAAGCTGTGTCCCCACACCCCCTTTAAATAAATATAACCCCCCCAGTCACACAGGTTGAGGTAAACAGTTGTGGCCTCACTGCTCACAGTCCTAGACAGTCTGGAATCCAGGATGCTGCATTAGCACACAACGTGATGACTGTGCCCTGACTGCGATGCCCTACTTGTGGTGCCCTCACAATGGCATACCATTTTTAACATTTTTTAACATAACTGGGAACTTGAGCATGTGTGGAGTCTGTTTAATAACCCCAGTGTACTGTTCTGTGTCTTTGTTTTGATATACAGTACTCTTATTTCTTCCTTTTTTAGGGTCCCGTCTTCTTAATGGCTGCTTTTTCCTCTGCCTAATATAACTTTTTTATTACTTGCCAGTTCTGAAACCTGACTGAGCAAAAATTCTGGACTGGAAGCTTACAGTAACTCTAGGCTTACACTAAGCTGCTGTGTCTTTGGGTTCCAGAACTCATAATTACAAAATGAATACTGGTTAGGAAAAGCCAGCATGAGCAGGAAATAAGAAATAATAGAACTTTTTAAATGCTGAGACACTTAACAGTAAGCTAGAGGTACTCAACAGACTTTACACCTACCAAAGTTTCCAATTATTTAAAAAATGTAAAACAGAAAGTTTTTGTTCCCCTAAGTTCTTTACATCAATACAAAGTGAGATATTGTGATTGAAGGTTTCAGTCTGTGTTCCGACATTCTCTGTAACACCACAGATTAATACTCTGGTAGGGAGACTGTGAAGGTATTGGCCAAGAGAAGCTCGACATTGGCATCAGGATGTGCAGGGCTTTGAGTACCAGGCCCTTAACCCTCGTAACTCTGCTCGTGACTTAGCTCTCAGAGCAGCTCTAACCCCCTTGCAAAGAAAAAAAACAGCTTCTCACTCAGACAGGAACATAAAAATTGACATTGAATACAGACTCCCCAAGAAGAGTGACCATTTGTAACCCCTACAGGCGAACGGAAAAAACATCTGCAGTAACTGAACATCTGTTAGAGACATTATTAAACAGTATGCGAAAATAAGGCAGGAACCTCCTCAGAAACCAAATTCTCTGCTGATCGGAGTGGGTGCAACAGAGCATCAGGGAACAAGAAATCAGACAAGTAGGTCAGATCAAAACTGTTTAGTGCTTTGTAGTCAAGAAAGACCAGAATTTTACCAAGTTTTTGTTAGGGCCAGCTGGCGTGTGTTGCCAATGGTGAAAGAATAAAATGAGAGGAAATGGATTGTTTTAGTAGACATTGAAGAAGCTGGTGGCAAGGAGCATTTTACAACTGTATAATAAAGTTAATATACTTGTTGAGCATAAACAGTGTTTCCACAATGCATCTATATTCTACTATCTCACTACATTTGAAAGGTACATAAAGTACACTGTACAGTTCTACAACAATACTTACAGACTGTACCTCCAGTGATTACATGACAAACACCCACTGTGCAAAGCAAATGGTCTGTAAGAGCTGTAAGGGAGAGGGGTGCAGCACCCCATACGTTGAATGAGAAGAACACCCTTCCCCCCTCAGCTAGTGGTCAAACAGGAATTCAGCATGTTTGCCGTTCATTTGCATCACCAGGTAAGAAAAAAGGTTTGTCTCCCCATACGACGCGCAGGGGTAAGGCCAAACTTCACCCAACAACTAACACACCAGAATCTGGCCAATGGAAAATCATGTACACAAATGCTCACAGCCTGGGAAATAAGATCCCAGACCTGCAGGCAATAATGTCAGAGGCTAAACTGGACATAGTAGCAATTAGTGAGACGTGGTTTACCAGTAACCACACTTGGGAGACTTCAAGTACCTGGCTATGTATTGTTCTAGAAGAGACTAGGTGCAAAAGGGGGAAGATGGCCCAGTATGTTAATGAAAATATCAAAGCTACAGAAATTCAGAATACACATAAGGAGTCAGAAGAACTGTGGGTCACCCTGGAAATAGGAAATGGGACAGCCATAAGAACTGGGGTTGTCTACAGGCCCCCAGACCAGAGGGAAGACATAGACACATTACTGTTAGAAGATATACAAAACATGACAGCTAAAGGGGAGGTTCTGATAATGGGAGACTTCAACATGCCGGATACAGATTGGTCAATACCAGCAGGAACATCTGCCAGAACTAGACTCATAGTGGATTCCCTGCAGGGGGAGGGCCTCAAACAACTGGTACAGCAACCCACAAGAGACAGGGCTATCCTAGATCTAGTACTGACTAACAAAGAAGGGATCACAGATCTCCAGGTAGAAGGTCACCTGGGAGCCAGTGACCATCACATGGTATGGTTCAATTTGGCTACATCTAAATCATCCCATTCCAAGGCAAAAATATGGGACTTAGAGGAGCTGACTTTGATAAGATGGCCAACAGAGTTAAGCTAGCCCTGGCAAAAAGAAACACAGGTGAGGGGTACAGGCAAAGTGGGCAAGCATTAAGGATGCAATACTTGAAGCAACATCCCATTGTGTTAGACAGAAAAGAAGTGCAAAAGAAGAAGGAAACAACTTTGTTCTCAAATACAGTAGCAGAAAAGGTCAGAGCCAAAAGGCTGGCCTTCAGGAAATATAAGGGAACACAGCGGGATGAAGATAGGGAGGCATACCAAACTGCCCTAAGGGAAGCAGGTAAGGCAGTAAGGCAGGCAAAGTCCCAAACTGAGGAAACACTAGCACGAACAGTAAAAGAAGGTGACAAGACTTTCTATAGATACATTAGTGAAAGGAGAAAGTCCAGAGGGGGTATTGCTAAGCTTAATGGAGAAAAGGGAGCATGTAGGAGGAGGACCCTGTAAAGACATCTATCCTAAATAGATACTTTGCTCAGTATTTACTGAAGAGAAGGTAGGCAGGCCCACAGCTCAGCATCATGGACACAGGGGGAGGGAGGTGAGCACTACCCTTCACAAAAGAAAGGGTCCTACAAGAGCTTGCTAAGCTCAGGGTGGATAAGGCAATGGGACCTGATGGCATACATCCCAGGGTACTTAAGGAACTAAAGGAGGAACTAGCACAGCCATTAGCAGAATTGTTTAGTGAGTTTCTGAGCACAGGAGAGGTCCCAGAAGACTGGAGAAGGGCTCATGTGATCCCGCCTCCACAGAGTGGTAGCAGGGAGGAGGCGGGAACTACAGACGGTCAGTCTTAGCTCAGTAGTGGGCAGATTATGGAGGCACTCCTTAAGGAAAGGATAGTGCAACACCTGGAATCCATAGGGCACAGGATCCAAGACAGCATGGGTTTACAAGGAAGGTCCTGTCAAACTAATCTCATAGATTTCTTTGACTGGATAACCAGAGTGGTGGACCAAGGGGCAGTTGATGTCGCCTACCTTGACTTCAGCAAAGCTTTTGACACTGTTCCACATAGAAGATTGATAAATAAGCTGGGTAGGCTTGGGGTGGGTCAGAAGTTGGTCAGCTGGGTGGCAAACTGGTTGATGGGCAGAAACAGAGAGTGGTGGTAAATGGTATACAGTCAGAAGAGATGCAAGTCACAAGTGGGGTACCTCAGGGATCAGTCCTGGGGCCAGTCCTTTTCAACATCTTCATTAGTGACCTTGCAGATGGACTAGAGGTAAGGCTTGTCTGTTTGCAGATGACACCAAGATCTGCAACAGAGTAGATGATCCAGATGGGGTGGGCAGAATGAGAAGAGATCTGGATAAACTAGCAGAATGGTCAGAAGAGTGGCAACTGGAATTTAATGCAAAAGAGTGCAAAATCATGCACATAGGGAAGAGAAACCCTGAAGCCACCTATAGGCTGGGAGGGAGTTGCTAGCAGTCACAAAGGAAGAAAGAGACTTGGGCATCATCATCACTGATGACCTAAAATCATCCAATCAGACCTCTAAAGCAGTAGGTAAGGCTAGGGGGTGCTAGTGTATTAGTAGGGGTATCACAAGTCATAAGAGGGAGGTAATAATCCCTCTGTACAAGACACTGGTTAGACCCCATCTGGAGTACTGCATGCAGTATTGGAGGCTACACCTTCACAAGGACATTAACCAAATTGAGGCAGTCCAGAGAAGGGCAGCCAAATGGTACAGGGACTGCATCAGAAGACATATGAGGACAGATTAACGGAGCTCAATATGTATACCCTTGAGCAAAGGAGGGAGAGAGGTGATATGATCGAGGCATTCAAACACCTTAAGGGCATAAACAAGGTGAAAGAGTCTAACATGTTTAAATATAAGAAAAATAGCAGGACAAGAGGACACAGCATGAGATTAGAGGGAGGCTGATTAAAGGGGAATGTGAGGAAATTCTTTTTCACAGAAAGGGTGGTGGATGCATGGAATGGCTTACCACAAGAACTGGTGGCTATGAATACAGTGCAGGGCTTCAAACAGGCATGGGATAGGCATGAGGGAGCAATGCAAATGACTATGAATAGATAGGCCACTGACAGAGCAAAGGCCGATGGCACATTTATAAGGTAGAAAAAGAAATGGGCAGACTGGATGGGCCTTGCGGTCCTTATCTGCCATCAACTTCTATGTTTCTATGTTTCTATGTAAGGCTGAAGAATAACTGAAAAGCAGAACTTTAAAAACAAGCCTCTACAGGAAACATTATATACAGTTGCAATGCAGTTGTCATGTAAGAAGGGGTAGGCTGGCCCAGTAGTGTTGAGGGTTGAGGTGCTGGATGCCATACCTCACGTTACGCCGGTAACCGGGTTCGGGAGTGAACTCAGGCGCTGGTGGGTTGGCAGGGGTGGGCTTAGAACAGAGTGCCCTTCTGGTGCTCTCCTTCCCGGGAGAATGGGTTGGGACAGCTCGGCATGCTGGCGACCCCTGGTGGAGACCAGGGGATGTTTCAGCAAGCTGGGCAGCATGAGAAAAGTGTGACCAATGCCAGCAGGGTTGCCATGCACCAGAGTGTCAGGGCATGCCCACGCAGGATGGGGATCCAGTGCAGAATAAGGAAAATACCGGCTTTGTGGGACAGGTGACGGCACCTGTCCCCCATGCCCTCTGCTGGGTTTCTCCTTGGCTGGCCTTCCTGTTATTCCCTCCAGGTCCCACCTGCAGCCAGAGTCTGATTGACAACTGAGCCCAAGAGGCAAGGGCGACCATCCCATGTCGGGTGAAATCGGAGGTGCTGGCTGCAGGGGGGGGAGAGAGGAGGCACAGACTGAGGGATCCACAGGCAGGTGGGATAAAAGGACGGTATGCCTGAGAGAGGGTCCCACGAACCATGACCAGAGCGAAATAGAGTCAACAAAGGAAAAAATGTAAGAAGGGCTAAGGGCCCCATATTTAGTGCTGGCCATGTGCACCACACAGCCAGTAGTGTTGTACAGCAGTTAGCACGTGGCTGACCTGGGCAATATTCAGACAATTAACGGGTTCCATCCAGAGCTCACTGTCTGAATATGGGCCAGTGCCAGCACAGTGCATAGTGACTATGTTTTGTGCTGACACAGCCCACGACTGAATATGGACCACAGGAGCACAACGGAGATATCACATCCCAAATTGAATAGAAAAAGGGCTCTTGTGGGTCATAGCCAGTCACAGCATGCTAATGCCCCTGTTGGGTGTGTAAGGCAATAAGGATCTATTAGCATGCCCATTATGGGCTCATAAGCATGCATGCATGGCCCCTGAGCACCCGTCCCATCAATTTAACTCACATCCTCCCTATCTTGGTGGTCTAGTGGCTCCCCCCCCGCCATTGACTGTAGAACTATTGAGCCACTGTCCTGGTGGCCTAGTGGCCCCCTACCCCCTGAAACATAGAAACAGAGAATCTGTTGGCAGATAAGGATCACCTGGTCCAACCAGTCTGCCCATTTTTCCCTACCTAAAGTATCACTGTAGACCCAACTTGGTCTTTCGCACTTTCTCCCTCCCCACATTCTCTTCTATTAAGATTCCCTTATGCCTATCCCATGCATTCTTGAACCCCACCACTGCTTTTGTCCCAAGCAACACAGCTGGTAGAATGGTCCATGAATCTAGTACCCTTTCTGTGAAGAAGTACTTCCTCACATCTCTCCTGAAACTCCTCCCCAGTTTCATAGCATGTCCCCTTGTTGTTGTGCATCATTTTTTCAGAAACATACTTCCCTCCTGTACCTTATTTACCCCAGTGAGGTATTTAAATGTGTCTATCATATCCTTCCCTCCCTCCTCTCTTCCAGTATGTAAATATTAAGCTCCTTTAGTCTCTTCTCATAGGGCTTTTGATGCATACCTAACACACCATTTTAGATGCCCACCTCTGAACTGACTCTACTTTCTCTATGTCCTTACAGAGATGTGGCCTCCACAACTGTACTCTATATTCTAAGTGATGCCCTACCAGTGATCTATATGGGGCAGCACCAGCTCCCTCCTCCTGCTAATGATACCTCTCCCTATGCACCTCAGCATCCCTCTAGCCCTCCCAAATGCTTTGTTGCACTGCCTAGCTACCTTTAGATCATCAGAGATAATTATCTCCAGATCTCTGTCCTGCTTGGTGGTTGTTAACAACATTTCCCCCCATTTTGTACTGGGTTTCTGTGCCCCAAGTGCATTATTTTATATTTTCTTCACATTAAAACCCAGTTGCCATACTCATGATCCTGGTTGCCCAACAGTACAGTGTAACAGACATATATAATTGAATCCTTGTGGTCCAGTGGACCCCACAAAGAACAACAGCCCCACACCCAACTCACAAATTCAGGATCATCTTCCCTGTTCCTCACCTTGTCACTGACATTGCTGCATAACATTCAAGATGGTGACCAGCACAACCCCCACTCACTATCTCGGATGGCTTTCATCAGACAGGCATTTGCGATTGCACATACCACAGAAACAGCTGATTCAGAAAGCAGGCAAACCACATAGAATAAAGGAAAAGGGCCATTAAGGAGATGTTTAAAGTTAGAAGAAAAGGTAACTATAATGGTGAGGTGTTCTGGAAGCAGACGTACACAATAGTCTACAACCACACAACCTGGGTCTGCAGGTTCACCGGTTCATTTTGGGAAGTTTCAGCAGGGGTGGGGTGGGGGCAAAAAAGGTGGCTCATGCTGAGGAAGTCATTACCACATCCAATGAGTGTTGCCTTGAAGGACAGAATTAAGAGGGGAGGGAGAGTATAGTAGTAGTAGTGGGCAAAGCAGCAGTGTTAAGCAGTGCCCTAAGAGGGCTAAATAAAGTGTCCTAAAAAAAGGTAACATAGAAAAATAATGGTAGTTCACAGATGATGCTGTATCTTGTTTTCAGTCATGGGGTCCAATTTATGTGGTTTTCAGGCATCACTCTGGGGACTTTACCATCTAGGATTGATTTGTCCAGTAACTCATAGCCATTGCAAGAACTGGTGCTGTTTTGCATTGAAAATGCCCATTTTGACAATCTGCACTTTTACTATTTTTTAGAGATTACATTATATATTTAGTCATTGGGTCAAGCTGATTATTAACTTTTATTCCCATATTTATTGTTATATTAATGGAGTCATGTGTGGTTTTGCATATATACGTTTTTAATATTTTATCACTTTTGTACTGCACTTTGTTTTTATTGATGAGGTAATTGGATGTTGGGATGTGATGATGGCATACCATGTATGTAAGGGATTCCCTACTTTGACTTGCATGCCTTTAACAAAGGAATTTCATTCCAAAACGTGTCAGGTGGGGTGAATGTATGTTTTGCACTGCTTGAGCACTAAATGAACCACTTTTCACCTTTACTTCTGCAGAGCAGTGTAACTTTTCTTCTAAGGACTGAGTGGGCAATTTTTTCTGTTTCTTTTACCAAGGATAGCCCCGCTTAACTGAGATGCAGTAGCTTGTTTTTTTTGGGGGCTACTTTTACCTGTTTGACAATAGATTTTGCCAGCTGAGATTTGATGTCTCTTTGAGGTGAGTTGCATGTTACCTTATGTAATCTCTGTGAACACTCCATTGTCCACCTAAACCCAAGTGGATTGACTGGCAGCTCTAGTGGGATGATTACGTGCCTTTCAGTAGTACTGCCAGATGGACTGCATGCAAAGATTACACGTGGTAGTATGTAATGCACCTCATTATCAGTTGTGCCCTGATTTGACACAGTTTTATGCTGCACTTACTCTGGATAACTCAGTTCAGATACCACTTCTCATTTTCAGTGGGATCTTGCATTTACCCATTTTTATACTGTATTTATTTACCCAAGATAGCCCAACTGAGATAAACAACATATTGCATCTCAGCTTTGCTATCCTGGGTACATACATCGTAAAAAATCGGTACAAGTAGTCACCCATTGTAAATGTGATTTTAAATCTTAGCTGAGCTAAGCTAAGAAAATAGATTGCAAAAATGGGTGATAACAGGACCTCCCACTCATATACCTATATACTGATTTAACAACCCCCATCCCAGTCTAGGGGTAGTTGATGGACAGTTTGTTTCTGGGAGGGGAGCGAATATCAAAAACATACCTTGTCATCCCAGATACATGGTGACCTCCCAGTTGAGCTTACTTTTTCAGGTGGGGACACAGTGGGAGGCAGAGCTACAGCAAGATGGCTGAGTGATCCCAGATCTGTGCAGAGTGCGAGCACCAACTCTGAGTCAGCATTCTCGTGGTCGGTTGTTCACTATTTTAAAAAACAAATCTGGATGTAGATTAAATAGTTTAAAAGTATTTTCACGGGTATGTGAAAGCAATACAGGTGGGTGAAAGAAATTAAAGCTGACAAAGCAGACAAAGACATGGACTTGCTGAAAGGAAAAACCAGGCAGAAGCAAGAAACACCCAAGTGGAAGCAACTGAAAGGAGGAAGCAGAGTTACCAACAGCTCTCAGCAGTCAACAAAGGTATTGATAACTGATTCAGAAGGTTTAGCCTCAAAAAGTACAATGTTTACCTTTGTTAAAAGATTAGATAGTTCAAAAGGATTGGAAGAGGGGGCAGGCAGTTTGCAAAAAAAAAAATAAGCTCAAAAGAAAGGGAAGAGTTTCTGAAGTTGGGACAAGAGAGCTGCTCAGAGACAGACTCAGATTCTCAGGTCAATTCATTTGAATCATGTGAAGAAGGAACTTCATCTTCCCCCTCCCCCAAAACTGCAGCAAGGAATAAATAGCTTCAGAAGAAGTAATAGTGATTCAGCACTGGGGAACATAAAACAAGTGCAATTGCCTATAACAAGCTATTTAGACCCCCCCCCATTTGTATTAAAGAGGTTTTGCATGCAAAAGACAGGGCCCTGCAGCAGAAAATGAGGTAAGCTAAGAATCTGGATGAACAAGACAGAACAGAATGAACTGATAAAATAGATAAAAGGGAAGAAGTTTGGCAAAACTCCACTCGGGTTGAAAATAGTAGGCAGAAAAGAGAAGAACAGAAGCATAGGCCTTTTCAAAATAGAGCGGATATTCTTAATGAAAATATTAAATCTGTGGAAACTCATAGTGACAGTATGAGTACAGCAAATAGCAAACTTGAAGAATCACAGCAAAAAATATTATAAGAGTTGAAACTGGGGTTTGGGAATGTGAGTACTTCCATCCAAACAACAGATAAAAAAATATCAGAAGTTGTGGACAAATTGGAAGCTTTATCTACAAGTTCATTAGAGGACCAAGTCCCTAAAACCTCTTCTGGTTTGTCTGAAGCAACTAAAGAAGTAGAATTTTTGAGAGCCAACATGGAAGATCTGGAAACAAGATCTAGGAGAGATAATGTAAAAATTGGTAATTTACCAGACGGTAACAAAGGGCCAGATCCATTGAAGTTCTGTGAGGAAATGTCTCAAATTTTAGGATTAAACTGCCCGGAACAAAAAGCAGAAATTGATAGAGTCCCTAGAGCATTTGGGACCAGGCAAGATCTTAGACCAAAGTTTATGTACGTTAGGCCACTAAGATATCAAGATCGGGAGAAAATACTCAAAAAAAAAAAAAAATTGAGAAGGGCCTACATTATAATGGCATGGAATTGCAAGCATTTCCAGATTTACTTCTATCTATTATTGTTAAAAGAAAGGCGTTTGATCACGTGAGGTGCATTTTAAGGAAAGATAGAACCCCTTGTTTATTATTGTACCCTGGAAAACTGAGGATTAATTTGGATGGGTAAATCAAATTATTTTTTCCTCCTCGGGAAGTAATAGAAGCACTTAGAAAAAGAAAACTGTATGGGACCGGAGATCCTGAGACAGAAGTGCATTCAGCCTCTACCTCTACATTGGAGTAGATTGCATCCATTCCAGAGGAAATAGAATCTTCAAGTTTGGTATGATTGAATGCTTTCATAAAAAAATAAAAAGAAAAGAGAGAAACAATGAAAAGACTCTGAACAAACTCCACATTGAAACTCATAATCATTAAGAAACACAATTAAAAAAAAAAGAGCAACGATAAAAGGACTACGAGTGAACTTTACATTGAAACTCATAATTATAATCATTAAGACAAAGAAAATATATTTAAATATATATAAAAATAATTTAGTTGTAGATAGTCAGAAGATAGAATATATATATATATATATATATATATATATATATATATATATATATATATATATATATATATATATATATATAACAAAAGCATGGATGGGGAAAATAGAAGTTAGATGATGAATTTATCTCATTGTGTCGATTATATTAAAATACCCGGAAGTGAAAGTTATGCCTACAAATAATAAACCGGGATAGAAATGAACCCTTTAGGAGATAGGATAGCTTACAGAACATCTACTGCAAGGAGGGGGATGAGCTATCTTTATAATGGGGGGTAGAAAGATAGGTCTTGTTTGAGACCTATCAAATAGGGTGGGCTAAGGGGAGGGGTTAGTAGGGGACGAAAACAAAAATACTGTAAAAAATCATATCACAGTATGCATGGGTATTTCATTAAATCGAAGACTGAATTTGACCAAATTAATCAAATGTCTTATTTAAAACAGAATTGGTTGGAATTTATGTTTCTGCTGCCCCTTAAACAAAAATATGTAAGAGAGCAGAGACATTTGTGGATGGAGGTCTGTCTTAGGGGATTTAGTAATAATTATGGGTAGAGTAAGAATAATGAGCTGGAATGTAAACGGGGCCAAAGATGGGATAAAGATGAGAAAATTGGTTAATTATATAAATAAAAGGAAAAATGGATGTTTATTACTACAAGAAACACACTTTGAAAAAAGGATGCCACTTACTTTTCAAATTTATTTCAAGCCATAGGAGTTTATATGGAATATGCCAGCAATGCCAGAGGCACCACAATTTTTGTAAGAAAGAGCTTGCAACCCATAATTCTAAACAGTTTAAATAATTTTTATTTATTTATTTAATCATGAAATTAAGACCTTTGAGCCATGGGCTCATGTACAAAGGCTCCATGTCCAAAAATGGATTATACAGAGGATGAAATAACAAACACTGGTATATTACATTGGAAACACAACAAGAGGATAGCTTGATGTCATACTATAGTACTAAATGTAACAGATTGTTCTAGGAGCTATACATATCAATAGATTGAACAACAGACTAATGTATTAACCTAACGAAATATAATAAGTGCTGAAATTATGGAGAAATTCATGGAGAGAGGGGCGGAGGTGTGCATGAAAGTAATTAAAAGTTGTGGGAAGGGATGAGGAGTTTAATGAGCAAATTAATAGAGTCTCAAGGCAGATGGGTTAAAAATAAAAATGGTACTGGCAAATTCACCCATCACTATTTTTAGTGTCTATGTGCCAAATGAAGAAAATCTCAGATTCTTTACAGATTTATTTATGCAAATAGTGGACTGTGATGCTCCATGTGTTCTCGGATGGGACTTTAACATTACTTTATCACACTTAGAGCTAATTCTGCTATGGAACTCAAAAACAACCTCAGAGTTGGTTAGAGATTATATAGATGAACCGGCTTTAGAAGATCCCTTTCATTTTTTCTATCCAAACTTATTAAACATTTTCAAGGGCATATAATTCACTGTCCAGGACAGATTTTTATTTGATTA
Source organism: Neoceratodus forsteri (assembly GCA_016271365.2). Classification (NCBI taxonomy): domain Eukaryota; kingdom Metazoa; phylum Chordata; order Ceratodontiformes; family Ceratodontidae; genus Neoceratodus; species Neoceratodus forsteri. Next base: position 29,863,325 of record CM028133.1, on the reverse strand, counting down.
CAAATGATCTGTTACATAAAATTAAATGTGTAAGATATGATGCTATTACTGTTTCAGATCATGCTTCTTGTTATTTTGAAATAGAATGAACAGGAACTAGGACTTAACATAGAAATTGATGTCTGGATAACTCTTTATGGTCAGATGAGAAATTTGAGGAAATGTTATCTAAAGAGATTGGAAATTACACGCAAAGAAATATTCTGGAAGATTTCCCTTGGTGCACTTTATGGGAAGCATTAAAACTATTTTTAAGAGGCTGTATAATGTCTTTTAATAACAATAACCAGAAAAAATATAGCGAACATCTACAAAAGCTGGAAGCAGACCTGATGGTAGCCGAGGCTTTAAGGGTTCAAGTAAATTCGTAAGAAAATGGGATTAGGGTTTTGTATTCAAAAGATAAACTGGAAAGAGCATTAAATGTCACAGCTGAAAAACAAATGTGTAGGGCAAGGCCAAACTATTATTTTCTTGCAGACACTCTGAGTAGAATATTGGCATATCAGCTAAAAACTGAACAGACTTAAAATGGGATTGATAAAATAAATGTATCAAATAGATCTATTATAACTGACCCAGTGAATATAAATAAACAGTTTAGACATTTCTACAATAATTTATATCAACTAGAGGACCCATGTTCATTACAAGAAGTTAAATCATATTTAAATAAATTAACACTTCCTCAAATCACAGAACAGGATAAAGATCTTTTAAATAGAGAAATAAGTGAAATTGCAATACATGAATTTACTAGAGAGATGGAAAATGGAAACCCCCCAGATCCGGATGGATTCACAGTTGAATTCTATAAAAACCTGAACCATGTTCTAACCCCCATCCTATGTCAGGTGTTTAAAGAAATTGAAAACGTGGGCAGTCTGCTCCATCTTTCTATGAGGCTAACATTTCCCTTTTATTAAAGAAAGATAAACCCCCTGACAATTGCGCATCTTTTTGTTTCATTTTTGAACAATGACTATAAAATTTTCACAAAAGTTCTAGCAAACAGGTTAGGTTAGGTTTAATCACGCCTAAAATTATTCACAGGGATCAGATGGGATTTGTTCCAGGTAGGTGATTGCAACATACTATTAGGAGGATGATGAACTTAATAGAGGCTTTGGGGGGTACTGAAGTTGTTTTTTTTCCCTCAATGCCAAAAAGGCCTTTGCTAGAGTGCAATTGGAGTTTTTGTTTGACGTGATGAGGTCTTTCGGCATTGAGGGAAAATACATAGACTGGATAAAGACAGTATATAAGAGTCCAAAAGCAAGAGTTAAAACCAATAAAAATATTTCAGATTATTTCTGTTTGATAAGGGGTGCAAGACTGGGATGTCCCTTGTCACTGCTTCTGCTCTCTTTATTCATCGAACTAATAGCAATTATGATTAGAAAAAAACAGGATATTCAGGGGTGCCACATTTTCAGTCAGGTTCATAAATTATTATTATATGCAGATGATATTCTTGTATTTATAAGTGAACCAGAAAAAAAATATTTTCAACTTATGGAACTATTTAAAAACTTTGGGAACGTATCAGGTTACAAAATTAACTAGGGAAGAGTGAAGCCATTTTTTGGCTAATGAAATGAAGATTCAAGGAAACCATTCATTAAAGAAATTACAGAAAGACTCTTTAAAATATTTGGGGGTCCACCTGACTCCAGACAATAAAAATCTTTTTGAATTAAATTGCATCCCAGTTCTGCAGAAAATTAAATCTGACCTAGTACGGTGGCAATCCTTGCCTTTGGTTTTACTGGGCAGAATAAGTGTTATAAAGAGGAATATTTTGCGAAAGTATTATTTTTATTGGAATATTTACCAGTTATGATTCCAAACTATTTTTTTAATAAATTAGACAGGGCAGTATGAGGATTTTTATGGAATCAAAAACTGCCCATGATTGCTTTAGCAAAACATTAGCTCCTGAAAAAAAGAAGGAGGGCTAGGTCTGCCCAATTTCAGGCTGTATTATATTGCAGCCCAATTGGAATGCATCTTCATCTGGGATAAAGAAGAGGGTAAGAAAATATCTTGTTTCCTTACCAAACTGTCAAGAGTACAATTTCAACACTTGACACAAGCTTTATTTACAAATTTAAATAAACTGGGTCATTTACTCCAGGCTTCATCAAAAACAAAGGTAACAAATCAAGTATGGAACCTTGCACAAAAGTTAATAAAAAACACTAATAAAATCATGAGATTGACCCCAATAATTAATAATACTTATTTAACACCATCACCTATTTCTGGATTTATAAAAAAAGAATTATATAACAAAGGGATCCAACAAATTCAGGATCTATATGAGAATGATCAGTGGATGCCATTTGACTCCTTAAAAAAATTAATATAGCGGATAATGCAAAGATGTTTTATTATCAAGTTAAAAGCTCTTTTTAAAGGAAATAAAAACTCTCTGAATATTCCAGCACTGTTTTCATTGGAAGAACTTTTAATAAATGTAAATATGACCAAACATTACATTGCATTGGTATATAAAATCTTAATAGACAAAAATAACCCTATTATCTTGAATAAATTAAAAAAGGCATGGGAAAAAGAAATAAAAGAAGAGATTACAGATCATGATTGGCAACAAATAATCAATCTAGAAGAATTTTAAATAAAGGAATAATACCTGACATGGTGGGTGTTGTGCTGGGATAACATCCCGCCTCAGGTGATTGGACTTGATGCTACAGGCCGAGGGTGTCCAACACCCCAGAAGGAATGTTATCCCAGCATAACACCCACCCTGGAGGGCATTATTCCTATTATACAATGGCTCATGTATTAAAAATGGAAATAAAATGGGAAAATGTGTTTAAAATATATAATTTTGTTACTTTTTGTTGTGGGTGGTATACTAATTGAAAAAAGAGTCCTTTTTTTTGTGCAGTAGGTGGCGCTGATGCATGTATGTAGCTTTATGATCTGAGTTGTGACTGATTCTGTGTGGTCTGCCATTCGTTCTTTGCTGTGACCTCGATAACTGGTTCTGTGCCCCCCTCCCATTTATTTCTTTGTTTGTTGTTGTGACTGTCTTGTATTTCTCTATTTCAGTTCCTGTGTTTTATTTAGTGCTTTGCTCTGCTCCTGCATGTGTTACGTGAAACTGAGCTGCTGAATGCTGCGTGGCAATGTTTTTAATGGCGCGCGGTTGGACATCATGATCTTCTCTGGTAAAGTCGTATTGAAGTTATGGCAGTGGAAAGAATTCAGCACAAATAATTCAGGGAGGAAGAAAATAAGATGTTTATCTCTCTCGGCATGCTTGTACTTCTTGATGCCAGCACGGCTGTTGTCATGTGGATGCTGCACTATTGTTTACTTTTATTTTTTTTTTGTTATGTTTACTTCTCCTGGAACAGTTCTTGTATGTTTTGTACTGGAAGAAGCATTGATGACTGGTGGTGGTGGGGCATGGTGCCGAATCTGAGCAGTTCATGGAGCGTGTCTAGGAGCAGGGACCGCTGAAGCTACTCCAAGCGATGGCTGTGGAATTTTTTTATTTTTTAAATTGCTGTGGTCCTCAGTGTACTGGAACTATGACTGGGATGTTATGGTGGGATAACATCCCAGTTCCAGTCCCAGTCTGACCAATCAGGATTGGACATTATTTTTTGTCATTGTATAATATAAACTAACAGATGGAGATACAGTAAATTCATATTAATGTAATTCATCAAACCTTTTTAACCCCAGTGAAGGCTTAGTAAAATAGGGACTGAAATTCTGAAGTTATGTTAAAGGTGCGATTCAGAGACAGGTACCTTATGGCATATGTTTGCTAACTGTACAAAACTGAGACCCCTTTGGGGTCAGGATTTTTTCGCTAATGGAAAAAATCTTAGGAAGGGACTTTCCTTTTTGATTTGGAAATTGTAGTGTTTGGGCTTTGGAGGGGAGAGACACCTTCTGACCCTAAAGTTATTTTGATTAATTTGATTATATTAGTAGTAAAAAAAAGCTATACGTATCCATTGGAAAGATGTAAACATTCTGGAGTATTTGGAGTGGTTGGGGTTAATGTCTGATTTATGTAAAATTGAAAAAGCCTTTTATAAAACAGAAAAGGAGGATGTGAGATTTAATGAAATTTGGCACCAGTTTATAGGAGCTCTGAACAGCAGATAGTAGAGTGGAGTAGATAAGGGTTTGGTGGTGATGAGAAACTGGTGAGTGATTATGCAAAAAGCAAATGATCATAATACTCACTCTCTGAGCCCCCTTCCCCCAAAAAAGATTTCAGGTGGATGCACCGCTGCAAATCAATGGAGGTTAACACTAGGAGTACTTGAATTCTCTAGAATCCATTCCATTTATAGAAATATTTTTTTCAGACATTTCAATTCTGACTCTGGTTCTGTTCCACCTCTGATTAATATATTGGAGCAGAATCAGAGACAACTTCATAATTTCCAATACCAATTCCTCTGAATTCTAATGCTAAAAAACCCTCTCCCATTACTGAAACAATTTCTGAAGCCCACTCCAGCTTATCCAACCCTTCCCTTGCCTCTCTTGCTTTACCTTAATACAGGCAAGTGTGATGTGGGGTCCCTAGAGGTGATCCAGTGATGACTGCTACCGTGAAGTAGTCCAAGAAATTCACCCAACAATCCATCTCTGATAAATCCAGGATTTCTGCCTACCAACCTGACCCCTACCACTCTGTCCCACTGAGGGTGTGCTGTGCACTGTCCACTCAGCTCAAGTCTAATGTCCATTACCATCTCCCACCCCCACATCAACCCCCATTCGGAAGCACAAACTAAACTCCATAAAGTATGCCCCCCCATCCTCAGTACCTGGTCTAATCCCAACCCCAATGGTAAAAAATAAATTTATTATAAGCACTTTAGTGCACTGTTGAGTTATGGCTCCTGTCCTGGGCTAACTTCAAGTGTCATGACCATCATTGCCCCATGTTCCGCTTCCCAGCCTAATTTGTCAGCTCAGGTTCTGCTGCTAACCCAACACCTCCCAGAAGCAGAAGCATTGTTCTATGACCTGAGGTGGTTTTCAACCTAAAGAAAGCCCTGGGGTTAGCCACCACCAGATTCCTTACTAACTGGCATGTGGTGGTGGATAACCACAGAGCTTTCTTTAGGTTTGCTGCCACCTCAGGTCAAAGGACAACAATGATGCTTCTGGAAGGTGTTGGGTTAGCAGCATTTGTCTACTAGTTTTATGACCTCCCCTACTAGTTTTATGGCCTCTGGGGAGCTCCGTATTACCTAGGTTTATTGTCCTTTTTCCAACAATACCTCCTGTCCCATGTGACAGTGATGCATATAGGACCATAGATTCAGCAAGTGCTTATCCAGTGGGCACTGAAGACTACATTTATAACTTAGTAATCACTTAAGGTCTAATGCCCTGTTTACATGGTCACTTTTGCACTGGAGTAACCCTATCGCTTGGGTTGCTCCAGAGCAAAAGCTTCCATGTGGACACTTACCCAATCAGGGTAATCTGCTCAGTAAGGTGCCCCTGAATTCTCTTGAAAACTGGGGATGTAGAGCAGAGCTAATTACTTACAGCGGATCAAACTGCTATGTGTACAGTCTGCACTGCAACAACCTGTCCACTATGGTGAAACATATAAGACAAATCTCTAGCCCCCTGATGCATGGCCCCTCACCGGCACAGATCATAGCGGTGCACAGAGGGACCGTGCAGACATGCAGACCACCAGCAGCAGGTGGTCAGGATTGTACTGCTGCTGTCCATCTTTTGCAGCACTATTGCCATGTAAACATGGCTGGAGTGGGTATTCTGTAAGAAAACAACTAGGGTCTTTACTGATGATAGCACTGATGACCTAGGGTGATTTTTGTGCTGTTTATGGCTGGGTGTAGTTTGAGTAAATTAAAAGCTTTAACAACAAAATATTTACTCCTGCTGGCTAGGCCTAGACAGACATATAGAAAACAAAATTATAGATTTAGTGTTATTTAGCTGAGGTCAGAACGTCATGCTCTCTGTTTTCAGATTGCTGCTGCAGTGCTTTTCCTTAACTGAATCAATGGTCCAGGATACACCACTGTCACGTGAGACAGGATGCATTGAAGGACAAAGAAGAGTAATGAACCATTCTGACATGGAGATCCCCAGAGGCCACAAAACTAGTAGGCAAATTAAAAAAAAAATCCTACTAGCAGACAAAGAGAAGGACACATCAGGACCAAACACACATCTCAAGACACTCTGCACAACATATGTTCTTGCAAATTTTGGCTGTAGCACTCCTTTAAGTTAACATGATATCCTTATATTAATTTCTAGGCAAAATTAATATTAGCTTGTCAATATATAGAAGGCCCTATCACAGCACTTGAAATGGATACTATCACTATCTGGGCAGTTGCTCCCCCAGCAGTTTCTTCAAGTAGACAAATTTAAGGTTAATGCATCATTTCTTTTACTTCAACCCACGTGGGTCATTTTTCGGTACAGGCTGGAGCTACCCAAAAGTTAAAGGCTCAGGAACATTTTCCATAAGTTACATCTGCCCAAGGACTGTAGTCACTGCTCTAAACCCAGGTGCCCTCAGGGGGGCCATGAATCTGTTTGCCTTATCCAACTCTACTCTGCCTTATGTAATCCCTAGGTGGTGCTATCCCAAGGGCTACTACACTTGCTAGTATAACTAGTGACAGGTTAAGGGGCCTAGGTCCAGTGACGGGTGCCTCCACCCAGAGGTCAGGGTTGTTAGTGGTTAAACTAGCTTGGGCACAGCCCTCTGGGACACTGTGACCCCCCCTTTGTTCCCACTAGTGGCCCACACAGTACACGGGAGTTACCTTCCCAATACCCCACCAATGCACACTTATTACACATACAGTATCTACTTACCCTAAGGACTGATTCTGCAGCACATCTCTGAGGACCCTCTGTAAAACAAGGTTAGGTAATGCACACCACCACAATGCGACGCTGGTTCTATATGTACTAACACCACAGACAGAATATAATTCAACAACAACAAATCTGATTTATTCAGGGGCAGTAACAAGGAAGGGGGTAAATCAGGTTGATTGGCAGTGACCACACAAATCACAGTACTGTGCATACAATTTAAGGTCCAAATGTCACACTCTCTGGGTACCCAGGATGGGGGGGCTAGCCAAGTCTGTTGCCCGGGCATGACTGGCTGGTGCAGCTGGTTGGAGCCCTAAAGAAAAGAGTCATGCACAACAAAATTGTAATCTGAAGCAGATGCTCAGTTCAGGAAAAGGAAAGCACAAATAAATCAGATGGCACACTTTTGAGTCACAGATTGTTGCTGAGGGTTGCCCTGAATTGTACTCACGATACCAAATACAGATTTCAGGATGAATGGTGTTGTTTCTGGGTCCCCAGCATTCAGCAGGAAATTAATATCATCATCTCCTGTACTGTACCAAGCAGACTGCTCCATGATCCCAATCACAATTACTGCAAAATACCTGGGAGTACACGCAGCATCAACAGTCCCTGACAGGCCGATCGCGTTCAGCAAACTTTCGGTCTTCTTCAGGTTAAGCCTGGTTTCCACACTTCTGCTTCTTCTTCTTCCTCCTCAAAACTCGGATTCAATCCAAACTTACACTCACTAACGGCTGCAGGCTGACGTCGGGGCCTCCCACGCACTTCCTGCACAAACTACAAGCCACAACAAAGCAGAGCTCCTTCTCCTTTCACAGCCACCTCGAGTCTGGCTTACCAGTAACCATTCAGGGCATTTCCTTCAGACCCACACAAGTTCAGTTGGTTGATTCAGCTGTCAATCACTGCAGGGCTCCCTCTGTTGGTGCAAAAAGGTGCCAGGGTCCAAACTACAATTCCCAGAGTCACCGGTCATACAGCCCCCTTATAGCAGGCTCCAAATAAGAGTCCAAGTTCTGATTCGCCCAAACAGGCTCCATTTTAAAGTCCCCGGATTGGTCCAAATTTGGCAGTTCAGGACCAAAATGGAGGGCACAACAGAAACAGTTCATGCTGCAGGAAAACAGGTTAGAACAAACTGCATTTTTACATTTACTCTGCATATTTCCCCATGGCTAATTACAGCTTCCAGGAGGGCTCCCTCTGCACACTTAGCGAAAGCAGAAAAGGAGCACTTAGGCAGCAGCCTGGGTGGGACTCTGGCATAAACACACACAGTACCCTCATACAAACTAATTATGTCTGCAAGCAGACAGCTCTTAAAGAGACAGTACATGGAGGATGTGAAAGCACTCACAGCGCCAACATTTAAGCAGCATTTTGCCGAACGCTGCCCAGATCTGGAGCACTTAGGCAAGCTCCTGGAAGACTCTTGGGAACCCCCATTTGCAGGGGGTCACACTTAGATTAGATTTCTTTAAATAAATGCAGTTCACCATTAGACATTCACTTGATAACTTTCATTATTTCTTTTAGCCCACGTGAGCACAGAGGTGCACTTTTTTTGTTGTTGACCGAGAAGGAGGGCTAGACAACAATTCTGCCTATTTTCAGCCTTGTCCCAGGGGAGGGGGTAATACAGATGGATGCTAACTGACACTGAACCAGATTAAGCTGTTGGTGGTATTTTTAGTGGGGGACTTTCCACAGGGGTACAGCAGTTACTTTTGAGACTTGCTGGCTCGTCCTCGAATCTAGCTAGCCAGCATGGGGTATGAGGGTTGCAGATAGAATTAAACTCTTTTCTTCAACATTTATTTAATCTTTGCACCTGGCTGCTGGAGTTTTAGATGGGGCACCAGATGCAAACATATTTCAGTCACTCAACCAATTTACAGTTTACAGCGACATGCTAGCTTTCATTTTATTGGTTTTATTGCAGGGCCGTCCACTGTTCCTCTCTGAAGTTCCAAAAAGCTGTAAAATTATCTGCTCTCATTCTCTATTTATTGCCACTGTCCCTCAGAATCAGTCACTTGCAGGGGCTTCACCCCTCTGGGGCAGTTGTGCAGAATGGTTTCTGCCACAGTTTCAAAGAAATTTCTGAAAATGCTCTTGACGGGAACAATTGGTAAGTCTAGAGCAGTGTTTATACAGCTGAATTCGCTCCTTTTGTGGAATGTTGAAGCACTGACCCCACCCAGGAAGACATTCTGCTTCTGCATCTACACAGCCCCTCTCAGTGCCAATGCAGATATACTGGAGAGGGGCTGGGAGTCAAGGGGCGGTTGGCTAATAAAAGCCAAAAGATGTCCACAGGGTCTTTCGCATGGGAGTGAGTGGTACAGCCTGTCTACAGGGCCACTTAAACCGCTTACTCTGGAATGCATTCCCAGACTTTCTGGGACCATGGGATTGGAGTAAGGACCGGCTTACTGTGATCTGGTAAGTGTCCACACAGCGGCATTTGCACTGCAGCAACCTGAGCACTCGGGTTGCTTCGGTGCAAATGCCGCCATGTAAACAGGGCTTAGAAATGAGGCCGCTACATCTCTACCCTGGTCAATCTGAACTGCAACTTCCTGAGCAGTTCAAACCCAAGTAGTTGGTTCCACCTACAGAACCCTTAGTGCCACCTGCCCCAAGCCTCTAAAAGGTGTACAGAGTGCTCAAAATACTGGATGGGTAGACCTAAAACCTATGGAGCCTGACTCCCTGGGGTACACCAAAAATAAGATGTATGTATGAATACATTGTAAAAATGGATACAAATACAGACACTCGCTAAAAATGTGGTCTTGCATCTCAACTGAGCAATCCTGGGTCAATAAACTGTAAAAAGAAAAAGGCAACGCACCAAAGGAATCAAGCACCCACACAAGAAACAGTCACAAAAAAGTTTTAGCTCACCCAGCTAGAGATGATGAAGCTTGGCAAGGCCCTGGTGAAACGTTAGGCTGTCACTACCATGACATCATCAGTCTGCCCCCGGCACAGTATACCCTTAGGGCTCCATGTCAGCAGAGTGAATGACACAGCTTTTGAACTTCTAATAAAACAATGAGCTAAAAACTTCTTTGTGGTGGTTGCTTGTTTTTGGTTCCTTTTGCTTTGACTGTATGTTTTTTGATTTTAGCACTACATGTTCCCTTGGTACTTACCTGCTGTTTGTCCACAAAAAAAACTAAAATAAATTAAGCCCACAAACACACACACACACACACTTACATTACACACTCAGCTACACACACACACACATATATGCATACTGTATGCATTCACTAGTACAAACACAAATGCACTCAGCGACACACTAGTAGAAACACACACCATGACAAACAGATACAAATGCACACAGACACAGACCAGGTACACAGGCATGTACAAACTACTAACCAATACAACAGTCTCACAAACATAGCAGTGCAAAAAGACATACTTACACAACTGTATGTGCTCCAGCTAGGGCCTCACTTAGCACCACTGGGATCTAGGTCAGAGCAGAGGCAGCAAAATGACATGGTGAAAAAGTGTGCCATGTGGACACCAGAGCTCAGGTGTGGTAAAAAACTGCATTAGTATATATACTGTATGTGTGTGTGTGTGTGTGATATATATATTTATCCTCGCTGTAGCTAATAACCAGGCACTATCTGCACTTCGGCACAAAGGTTTTGATTGGTGGGGGCTGGCAGCAAGAGCAGCACAATCAGAATGCACCTGCTCACTTGTATTCCAGCTCCCACTGGCAGTTTCATTTCTCTCCTGCAGCACACAGAACAGTTTCATTTTCTCCCGTTCCTTCGCTGTAACTTATTTAAAAAAATAAACTTTCAGCTTTACACAATCTTAATTACCATTTCTCTTAAAGGTCCAAAATACCAGACAAAACACAATCGTTTTTTTTCATGGTCTCCCCAACCCCACATTCTTTCACTTCAAATATTTAAAAAAAACTTTTAGCCTCACACAAAACATTAACTTCCTTCAAACCCCAGCACACAAAAAAGCAACCAACTCACTCTTTTTTACTCTTACCACTCTCCCCAGCAGCACAACGGCACAGCATCCTGATGCAAACGTTCAGTTTTATGGTACACAACACCCAGTCATCCGGAAACAAAAAGAAATAAAGACATACCTATTTAAAAAAAAAATGAAAATTACATTGATGAAAAAAACTTGGCCCATTGCATAAATGGAACATATAATGCCCCCATTGAAAATATCTCAGATATTTTCCTCTTGAGCAGCTTGACCTATGGCATCACTCATGGCTTCGCCACTCATGATGTCAAAGGTCAAATTACACTTGGGAAAAATATCAGAGATATTTTCAATGGGAGCATTGTATATCCCATATATATATATATATATTTTTTTTTTTGCAAAAAAACTTCATTAATGCATCAGTTACAGTTAAAGTAAAACAAGTTGGGTCATGTGGCATTAGGATTTCCAACCCTAACACCCCATTACCCACCTTGCACAGACCCACAGGCTGGGGATGGGTCTGCCTTGGGGGCCATGAACCCTAATGCTCACCCCATTAAGCTGTGCTGTACCCATGTTACCTAATTTTGTACTGGAATGGGGTGAGCGTTAGGGTTCACGGCCCCCAAGACAGACCCTCCCGGCCCCGCCTGTGGGTCTGTGCAGGGTGGGGAAAAGGGTGTTAGGGTTGGAAACCCTAATGTCACATGACCCTACTTTTGCACTTTATTCCTAACTGATGCATTAATGACGTTTTTTGCAATTCATTTCCTTTTTTTTGAGACAGTATAATTAGTATCTTTATTTTACTTTGGGACTGCAGGGTCCGTAGGACCATGCACTCTCATCCTTCCATAGATGCATACATGTATGTAGCTGTGGAACCACAGGGACCTCTGGCCCCTGCACATCCAGTTATAGCACAACAGTCAATAAATTGCTTCCATAGCCATGTTATTACCCTACCTCATGTTTCCGGTGCAAAACGTTTTATAATCCCTGCTAAAATGTAAGTCCGTGCAAGTGCAACGGCAATCCACAGCGCACGTGAAATACGCATCTTGGACAGGTTTTGAGAAGTGACCGCTGTTGCAGTCTTGAGGTGGTGTAATAAGAAGGCTATGTTGAAAATTTGGGCTCAAAATATTTAAGATTCCCAAAGTTATGAGCACGTGTAATGAAATTGTGACAAATAGTCACAACTCTGCCATTTTTTTATCATTTTGACCCCAAATAAATAAATAAAATAAAAAAAATGTTCAACATAGCCTTCTTATGATGTCACCTGAATTATCCAGTACAAAAAAATTGTAAAACCTCCACCAAAATGTAATTATGTTTATACAATGGTGTGTGAAAATCCTGTAACCTCATTGGTCAAAACATGTCACATGACTGTGGGTAAATCCTGCATTACCCATGGCTGAGGAAATGTATTTACAAAATAACATAATTAAACACATTTTACACATGGGTCCATTGTATAATCGCAATAAGGCACTCCAGGGTGTGAGTTATTGGGGATTTACCCACTTTTTGTGTGGTTAAGTCACTCGGCTGCACCTTGTGACACACCACACAGAGCGTGGGTAAATCCCCAATAACCCACAACCTGTTGTGCCTTATTGCTCAAGCAACCACAACGCCATTCTGCATCACAGATGCGAAAACACATTTTTGCTGGGATTTTAAAAATGACAGCTGTGACATACGTGAGGTGGGGGGGTAACAAGAAGACTATGTTGAAAATATGAGGTGAAAATATTGGAAATTTCCAAAGTTACGAGCGTGCGTAGTGAGATTGCAAGGCATGCTGATAATACAGCCATGTTTTGAAATGTTGACCCCAAATTTTCAACATAGCCTTCTTATGACCCACCTCATGAACAATATGACTATCATTACACAAATCCCACTAGAAAGGTGATTTCACCAACAGACTGCAAAATCACCTTTCCAGCATGAGTTACCTAATGACAGTAACATTTTTCATGAGGTGGGATCCCCAAAATGCCATGTTTAAAATTTGGGGCCAAAATCACTTAAAACAGCCAAGTTATGGCTATAAGTTGAACCCCCCACCATTGAAATACACTGAAGCACATTTATCTTAGTTCATATCATAGTCACCGGTTCCAGCAGCAAGATGTGTCTTCAATCGGTGGAGTAGGTCTCAAACCTGGGACCCCTGGAGGTGAGTAAGGGTCTGTGGGGATGTCATGGGGGTGTCAGGAGGTAGGTGCACAGTGGGTGGTCAGTTGGGGGGGGGACGGTCGTGATCAGCAATGGATGTTTTTTCCCCCAGGTTACAAATGAGCAAAAGACAACGAGGAACTTTTTTGATCTCAGGTAAATAAAAAAGGGGGACTGGGCCAGTCTGGTGGTGCTGAGGGTTGAGGCGATGGATGCCACACCTTGTGCCATACCAGCGACCCAGGTTTGGGAATGAGCCCGGGACTGGGGGTCAGCGGGGGAGGGGGAGAGAGGATTGAGCATCCAGAGGACTGCTCTCCTCTCTCCAGAGAAGGTAACTAGTCATCCCACCTGCTGACTGCCTTCTAGCAGTGGCTAGGGCAGTATGGGACAGTAGGAGGAAGTAAGCTGTTGGTTAATTAAGATCTGCAGCTTATCTGTTAGGTAGGAAAATGGGCAGACTAGGTGGGTCAAGACATCCTTATCTGCCATCAAATTCTATGTTTCTATGTTTCTATGAGTCAGGAGGCTCAGAAGACAACGTGCTTATGTCAGAGAGAAGGGAGGGAGAAAATGGAAAAAGGCTGGGGGTCCATGGACCCATGATGGCCCAACTATTCCGGTGAAGTCTCCCCCCCACCACCAGATTTGCCATACTGGGTAGCAGGGGACTGCTGGCAACCCTCCACCTGGCCCTGCTGTGGAGGGGGGAATCCTCGAGGGAACCTCAGGGGGCAAACAAGCTGGTGGTTGGGCCAGAGGATGTATCCCCTCCAAGGGAGGGGATCATAGCCCTGTGGAGCCCATGGAAGGCACTACAAAGTATATTAAGAAAAGGGGGACCATCATAGGAGGATGCCACTGCCACCAATGATTACTGAGGCACTGGAGGGTGGGGGGGTGCCACTAAACACCAGGGAGTAACATTGGAATCATTGTGACCCCCCAAAAATGGGTGGGGATACATATATATACATATAAAAAATATATAACACAGGGTGGGGGGATGCCACTAGACACCAGGGATTTTTTCCATGGGGGGGGGTCACATCAACAAAAATAAAAATAAATATATACCAGAAAGGGTTTATCTTTGCTCTTGTTCACCACCTGATTTCCTTTTTCCCTATCACGATTTGTCAATGGCGAACAAGGAAATTGCCTGACAAACAAGGATTCCCTGTCTGGATATCTCATCTGAAATTTTCACAACCAGATGGCCAGACCAGGAATCCTTGTTCACCAGAACTGTTCCTTGTTCACCATCCCAATTCGTCACTGGCAAACAAGGAAATCGGCTGATGAACAAAGATTCCTGGTCTGGCCATCTGGTCATGAAATTTTCACAATCAGATGGCCAAATGGGAATTGTGTCCACCAGAATAATTCCTTGTGCGCAAGCCATTGTTCATCATGGTGAACAAGGAAATCGACTAACGAACAAGGATTGCCAGTCTGGCCATCTAGTCATGAAAATTTCAGATGAGATGGCCAGACCGGGAATCCTGGTTCATCAGCCGATTTCCTTGTTCACCAGAGATGAACAAAGACTCGTGAACAAAGAACTTAAAGAGTAACGAACAAGGATTTAAAACTATTAAAAAATAACTTTCCAGGAGCATACAAACATAAGAAGCCACAAAGCACAGCTCATTAATGCACGATGAGCAAAAATCATACTTAAATGTGCCAAACAGATATCCCTGGGCAGAGGTATAACACTTTTTGTGGGGCAAAATGTAAAAACAAGATGGCGGCTCATGAACAAGGAATTTGTTCTGGTGACCAAGGATTGGCCCCTTACGAACAAGGATCCTTATTCGTACTGTGCAGCTATCCTGAAAAATAAAAACCCCATTGAAAATAATGGGACCTTTAAAATGATATAACAGTGCAATGGATTAATATATTTTCACCAAATAAACACTGACCTGTTCCATGACCCAAACCCTGTCTACCATAAAAATATCAGACCAAAACTCGACACCATCTGTGTGCAGCACGATGAGGAAAAAGCCCCCACAAAAACTGGCAAATTTTCAGTTTGTTTCGCAATCCGGATCTCAGAATCTGCAAATCCGATTGGAACTTAGTTTACTGCGTTATTAAGAGATCCACCCTAGGAGACCGCACATGCAAATTTCGTGCAAATCCATTGAACGGTTGCAAAGTTATTAAAGTGTAAAATCTGAGGTTTAACATAGAAACTGCTGCTCAACCCTAACTATGGTTGCACAGTGGCTCTACTGCACCACTATATACAGTGTATATATATACACATATACACACACACACATATATATATATATATATATATATATATATATATAGATATATATATATATATACACACATGTATATAAACAAACTCCCAAACCATGCATGCTATTATGATGGCATGATTTTTGACAGCTGTCTTGACTGTGCGTTTGGTGGGCTGGGAATTTGTCAGGATCTGTACAGGATGTTTGGCACTAGGTGGGAGCCATGTGGCAGTCTGGGGTCTGTTGGGAGCCAGGCAGGATGTTTGGCAGCATGTGAGAGATGTCTGGCAAGCTGGGAATTGGGCTGGAGGTGGATGGGATGTGCCTATCATAATTGGGTGGGAAATGGATTGGTCAGGAGGTGGGCGGGTCAGTTTGCAGTTGTTGGGAGATGAATGGTGCACGAGAAGGTGGTTGGGAGGTTTGGGCCTCCCCCCATAAAACAGCAGTACAGACAGTTGGGGGGGGGAAGAAACACCTTTTCAAAGTTTAATGGTCTACTTTCTCCCTCTCCCCCTCCCCCTAACACACACACACACACCACCCCAGGAATAAAAAGTGGGTGGAAGGTATGTTAGATGCCAATAATTGGTTGGGAAGTGGGCAGGACAGTTGGAAGTGGGTGTATAACAAGCTTCTGGGTCCAGCGTCAGGTGATGCTGCAACTGGCCTCTCAATCTCTTAGCATTGAAATGAATGGCCTTCAAAATTTAGAGCGAAGGGAAATAATGTGTATCACTGTCTTATTGTAAAGAAGAATATACCTAACAATAGTGGGCCATACAGTAAGTAAAACAGCCACACAAATACACAATTTCAGTTTTTTTGCAGTATCTCCTTTATTGAGCAGCCAAGTCTGCCCTAAAATAGCCCCAACGTTTTGTCCCTATGGTTTCATCAGGAGGAGGTGGTACCTAATAACCCCTGCAGGGCCGCAGACTGATATATCAGTCCCAAATTCCTATATGTTCTAATTTTGTTGGCAGCCTAAGCTATAAGAAAAAACCATTAAGAATCAATTAAATATTTTCATATGTGTACAGTTTTAAATAATCTGGTGTACAAGAAGTCACAACACCATGTGACCATCTTACTTGTGTATGCTGAGCCTCTACCCCATTTTGCCTGATATTGTGTTTTCAATATTTTGTATCCTTTTTCTATTCTACAGGTGTAGACAAAGAAATAAATTAATTTGGATCTCCTGCCATTTAACAGCAATAAATTTATGAACCACAAATGCACACATGCACCCAGTGAGTAAACCACCATCTAGTTTCACATTCACCCGTTGTGAAACACACCCATCACCGCCCATCAGCAATGCCAAGTCTTTCCATACAAACAATACAGTTTATACATTTATAAAAGCTTTTCGCTCTCTGCTCAGTACATCATCTACTTAATAATAGCATGCTCATATATGATCCATGGTAATAAAATTATTTTTAAATAATCAGTGTTCATTGTTTCATAGTGTTCGCTAAAAAATGCCCTGTGTTTTCACTTTTATCAAAAATATGTACCATACTTCTACACTTATGTTGCGTCTGCTAACTGCTTTAGTGGTGTTTTCTTGGGGGGGGGGTCAGAAAATGCTGACCCTCTGATCAGTGGTAATAACATTAAACTATCAGTGCTGAGTGTTTCATAGTGTTCACTAAAAATATGCCATTATTTCACTTTATCAGAAATATGTACCATACTCCTACACCTCTGTTGTATCTGCTCACTGCTTTAGTGGTATTTTTTTTTTTTGGGGGTGGCGTGTCGGACAGTGCTGACCCTCTGATCCGTGGTGATAACATTAGTTTTTAACTATCAGTGCTGTGGGCTTCATAGTGTTCACCAAAAAAATACCCTGTTATTTCACTTTATCATAAATATGTACCATAGTCCTATATCTCTGTTGCCTTGCTAACTGCTTTAGTGGTGTAGTTTTTTTTTGGGGGGTAGACAGTGCTGACCCTCTCATCCTACAGTGGATAAAGTGAGTGACATTAAGTAACATTGTAACATGGCAAAGAACGAGCAAAGGAAATACAGAAGTGTGATTGGCTAAAAAACAGAAGTTTGCCATGCATTATTTCTCTAGTAATGCACAGCACTGCACTCCCTTTAACAGCCACCCGAAAAGCGCCATCTGAGTACAGATAGTTTGCTATCTTGAGTGCGCCCATGAAGTGAAATCTCTGTGCCGCTCAGATAACAGACAGGCAGCATAGTCCCCAACCACTCACCCAAGGTACCTCGCATAATCCTGACATCAGTGTACCCAGTACTAGTGTGTCCCTCCATCAGTGTAGCTCAAGTAAAGTCACTTACTCTGCACAATGGTTGTCTGTCTTCAAAAGTGTATGGTACAGCTGAACATGTTGGTCCCCGTGGTTCTCACCCGCTGAGCGGATTTCCGTAGCCCCCCGCACACTGAGCTCACTGATAATGAGGTAGCCGCACAGTGCACACTTCTAGCCAATCTTCACCCCTTTATTTTTGATACAGATTGTAGTCATGTGCCTGAAAAATGTATTGAGAATGTGGATTTGTAATGTTATCTCACCATATGCAAAATATGGAACTCCAACCATAATGCAGCATGGTGATAAATCAAGCACAAAGTGATCAATGTGAGCCAGCAACGGACCAGATAATATTGGAAGTGTTAATTATCAGTAACTATTTTTGATGTTTATGTGTGTTGTACTACTTAATGTAACAATTGTAGGTCTTAGATATTGTCAGGCACTTTGCAGCCACAACATTAACGTATGTCAATAGTGGGACGTGGACGCGCACAGTTTTACAGAGCTACGGCTTTTGAAACACACACATCTGAAGCATGTTTTGCAAAGTAAACTGACTGTTTCTGTTCATCTTTCTTTTATTGTAACAAAAACAGTATCTAAACAATACTTAGCTTACACTTGCCATGTTACAAGTGCATTAAGGCACTCCAAAGTCATGTTCTACTGTGGAATTAATGCATGGTTGGGTGGCTGAAGGCACTCGGCCTGCAGCCTCATGTCACAACCCCCCAACCATGCATTAATTCCACAGTAGAACACTCCTTTGCCATACCGTAATGCTTACATAAAATGGTCTCTCAGTTTTTTCAGCAAAATAACTGCAATTCTTAATGTGATTGCTGTCTAGGAGCTTGTTTTGAAACTGTACTATATTTCACAGTCTTTGGGACATGCCAAGAGTTATGAGATTCATAAAATTCACTCATTACAAGTGCTGTGTGCTATGCAGACTCACCAGTTCTGCAAAGGATGTATCCTCCAGTGGGGTTCACGTGGCAATCACTAGCGCTCTGAACACACTTATAGGCAACATTTTGAAGTACCAGGTTTGAGGCGAGGTGGAGCATGTGACTAGGACATCGCGTGATGATGTAATTGCATCATGACCCACCTCCTTCAGTGCATTCTGGTCATTGCTAGGAGATTCCTAGCAAATAGCCTTGCAGTTGCCAAATCACTAATCGTGAAGGGGTGTTTCAGTTTTAGGACAGCTGGTCTGCTACTCACCTCTTCCCTAGCTAAGGGAGCACTGCTTACAGCAGGCAGCAGCCAGTCAGGCTTTACTATAGGAAGAAGTCATTCATACCTGAGTCCAAAGTAGGACTGGGCAGACTGTTCCACTGAAATCGGAACCCTCCCTGGATCCATGACTCACGAACTTGAATAAATAAGGGCACGAGCAGCCAAATCCGGTTCCAAGTCTGAGTGTCACTTCCTGGTTTCTGTACTGGCTGCATAGTAGGGGTGGAGAGGGAGAGAGAGAGAGAGAGAGAGAGAAGCAGTTTCCCAACACTTGCTGGTAATAGGAGAGGGAGAAAGCATGAGCACCACTTGGGCAGTGGTGGCATCAGGTGGGGTCAGGTGAGGTCAGGGGAAGGAGAGAAAGCACTTCCTGGTTCTGTGCTTGCTAGTGACAGGGGGAGAAAGAAAATGCATGTGTTTCTGGTGCACTGAGGGACGCCAGTCAGTGTTGGCACCGGAGGTTAGGATCCTGGACTTCATCAGCCCATCCTCACCACTGGCAAAAACAATTAAAAAAAAAAAATCACATGACTTGAAGGCAGTATAACAAAAGATGCAGTGCATGGGGTCAGAGGAGAATAGCAGCAAGCCACGATGACAATGGGAGAACAAGAGACAGATGGGATATAATGGAGTGTGGGCTGGAGCCTTCTCTGGGAATAAACTAAGTTGCCAAAAAAAAACAAACAGCTGTCAGCAAACTTAGAAGTGAGTATTATGAGGGAGAGAGAAAAATCATTTTGGGGGGGGGGGTAACTTACTTTGCTGGGCCTAGTTGCCTAACTGCAACACAAAATAATCACTGAAGCAGCAGGTAGACATTTAAAAAAAAAAAAAAAAAAAAGATTTTAGAGAGAGAGATAGAAGTACTGAGCAGGCAGTAAGTGTGTGGTGGGTGACAGTGTTGACCCATAGATGACAATAAAAAAAAAAAGGAAAAAGAAGATGAAGAAAAATGTACTGGCAGCAAAAGGATTAAAAAAGGTTAGAGGGGAATCAAGTGAGCAAGAGTAGCAGAGAGATCAGATGGTGCTGTCACCAGCTATGCGTGGCTGCAGGGCTTCCAAAAAAATACAGAAGCCCCAGAGAAAATACTGGTAGCAAATTTAAGAAGCAGATTAGAGAGTGAGTGAGTGAGAGAGAGAGAGAGACACCATTGAGTGTGCACTGCGCTGCCTGCCTGTACCTGCCTGCAGGTTGCATAACACGAAAAACAAGAAGGCATACAGCAGATTAGAAATAGACTGAGTTAATGAGAGAAAAATAGATTAGATGATGCTCTGCTGGTTGCCTGAATATGCCTGCATGTGTGATGGTTGTCCCCTCCTAGTGGTTACCTGGCTTGTGTGTCTCCCTTCCACAGTAGTAGTTTTACTTTGTTATACAAATTATGATTTAAAGTATTCCCATTGCCCCTTTGTATTGAAGACTGCAGCGATTGCCCCCTGTTATGCATGTTTCCACATTTATTAAAATACAAATAATCAGAGCTAATCAGATCCTCGGTGTTCTGGTTCTTATTTCATGAGGGTTAAATCTTTAATGAGTTGTGCCAACCCTGGTCCAAAGATGAGCAAAAGCTGCTCTGCTGTGGCACCGATCGCTGCTGCTGATTGGCTTCCAGCTCCATGTAAGGCATTTTTTGGGTACCTTGGGGGGAGGAGTGGGGGCGAGTGGCTATGTTGGTTGGGGGTGTTTTATTGAACAGTGGGGTTGGGTTATGCCAGGGAAGGGGTAAGTAGGTGAGGCATCCTATTTGCCACAGGTGGGGGGGGCATGATTTTTTTAACCGAAGCACTACTATACTGCTGACCTGTGACAAAATTGCCCTCTTATTTGCCCCTGAATACAGTGAGATGAAGACGTAAACTCTTCTGTACACTTCTGTTTCTCTCATATAAGTCTTATTGTATTGTTATTGTTGTCATACAAACGTGTGTCTGTAACCTAATCATGACCATGATGTAACCCCCCTGCAAATGGGGGTTTCCGAAAGTCTTCCTTGATTGTGCCTATACTGTATGTCCACTGCCAGGCATGTATCCTGTGTCTTAGCATTTTAAAAGTGTCTGTATGAAAGTATCTTGATGCTTCTGTGCTCTGTCTCTTAAAGAGCTGCCTATTTGTGGTGTAAAACTAATCTGGGTAGGGGCCGAGTAGTTTCAGGCTTGAGTCCTGCCTGGGCTGCCAGATAATCGCTCCACTCTGCCATTGCTATTTGCGCAGAGGGAGCTCTGTTAGAAGCTGTACTTATTTGCTGATTATCTATTAGCATAGTAATGATGTAGTTTGTCTAACCGCCGTTCTTTGCAGCATGGACAGTTCTGTTTATCACCACCGTCTTGGTCCTGGACTGTCAGAATGGTCCAATCAGTACTTTTGGGGACTCTAAAATGGAGACTGTCCCCAGGGGTCTTGTGGGAGTGAATTTCTGTAGAAATTGTAGTTTTGAGACTTTGCACTTGGTGAAGGAGCCCTTGCTTTGACAGACTGATGGATCAGCCAACCAGAACCTTTTGAACTGAAGAGAAATTCCCAAGCTGCCTGCTGCAGTGAGTCAGTCTGGAGGTAGAGTTTGGTTAGTGAACAGCTTGAGAGATTCGAGTAGCTGCTTCTGCGTAGTTCACATGGGAGATTGGTGGAAAGGCTGAGATTGGTCTGTCTGCCTGCTGTCCCTCGAGAGGGCAACCTTTGAAAGGCTTAGCTATCAGACTGTATCCAAATTGGAGTGTGACAAAGCCACTGAAGAGCGACCAGATTTAAAGCTGAAGAAGACCGAAGATTTGCTGTATGCGATCGGCCTGTCATGACATTCAGTTGCCACAGAATTCCTGGTTTAGCTCTATCACACTGACATTGCTGCCGGACTGCTATCCGCATTGTGGTATGGTGATTGCTTTACTATAAATGTGCTGTGTGCTGCTAGTGGGTCGCAGTTTGGTTCCCGACTGTTTAATTGTGCCACACTTGCTGGAAGCTGCGTCCAGCCTTGCTGGATTGATATCCAAACTGTCTTACTTGTCCTGGGCCCTGCCACATTGGCCCAGCCAGCTACTTCAGGCGTGGAGAACACCATTGACGAGAGACCAGCCTGGGGATCAGACCCCTGCTCAACATCATAAACAGGAACGACACCACAATGAGTCATGTGGGCATTGCTTCTCCTAGTAAACCAGCAAGTCATCCTGCAGTCTCCATTTCATCCTTCCTGTGTCCTGTACTGGATAACGTGTGTAAACACCAGGGTACCCCTCTGCAACAACAGCTCAATCAAAGTGTGTCACCTGATTTAATTTTTTATCTAATCATCACGAACTGAGAGTCCTGGCTCCGGATTACAAACTGTGTGAGATTGTGCATGTCTTTTCTTTTCATCACAGGGCCCTAACCAGCTGCAATGCCGGCCTACCCCAGGCAACGTTCCAGACTAGCCCATCTTAATTGGGTACCCAGAGTATGTGACTGTGCAGAGACTAAAAGTGCATGCATAATCACCTGACTAGATCAGTTTTAGAATCAATCAACCTGATTACACCCCTCCCTTGTTCAATTCCCCTGAATAAATCAGATCTAAATGTTTGCATTTAATCTGACTGCAGTTCTAGTTTGTACCAAAAGCATTGTACTGTTATTTGCTGTGCTTAACCTTGTTTTACGGGGTCTCCGGTGTCGAACTGGTGGAACCAGCCCTGGTGGTAATTTATTTATTTAAGAACATAGGAATTACAGCCCTTTGAGTCATAGACTCATTTTCAAAGGCTCCACGTCACAAAAAAGCACAAACATTTTGATACATTGACAGAGGAACATTAGGAGCAGAGTACATTGAAGTACCATACATGTGAGGTACATTAAGTTTCAGTCAAATTTGGAAGAAGCAGCCTAAGCAGCTCCATACAGACAGTCTTGGTACATACATTCAAAACAGGGTGTGTTGCCTATACAAGTGTTAGTAGGTTCCATTTACAATATTGCTACAATGATACATACAGCTACTACCTCTGAGAGGTATTGTCAGGTTTGTTAAACAGGACTTGAGTAAGTGCAAACAGTATGGGTGATTTGTATTCTGAATAGCGGCTAAAGTGAAAGTGTTTGTTGCATATTGTCTAGGGCACTAGAAGGAGAAGAGGGGGTTACAGTGTCTCGAAGGGCTGTACCCAGGTTAGCCTTGTTACTAACAACTCTTTCCTCTAGGTGGAGGCACCCATTTCAGTACCCGGGCCCCTTAACCTGCAACTAGCCAAGCAGGCAGGGGTAGTAGCCCTTGGGATAACGCCACCTAGGGGTTACAATTGTATTTGTTGTTGTCCAAGTTTTCTCTGTAATTGTTATTCATGATGTATTATTTCTGTAATTAACTCTGGGTCGCCCCTGAAAAAGGGACTCTCTGAGGCCCACGGGGTCTACCCAGTCAACAAAATTCAATAAATAAATTCTAAGTAGGGCAGGTACTATAATTAAATTAGGTGTATCGTTAGAATGACTACTGAATTTTGTCACTGCAATTAGGGTAGTGCAGTAAGGGCGATGATTACAGAGCAATCTTGGTTTTAGATTACCCCTCAGTCATGCCGCGTTTGCACCCGCACAGTTTCTACCCTCTCCAGGGCATGCCCACCCTGGAGGAGGTCATATTTAGTTGTGAGGGATGCCAGGGCAAAGACCCCCACAAAACATGTCTATTTCCAGGGAAGGGGCTTAGGTGCTCTCTGTCCCAGGAGCCACAATGCCTGGCACAGGAATTCTGGGTGATGTATTGCCTACACCCATATCAGTGTTGACAAAATTACTGTTGCACCGATATGGGTGAGCCATTAAACTGCATATTATGTGTGCGTTTGAAACTTTCAATGTGTTGTGTGTATCACTTTAGAGGGTTGGGTGGTGGAGGAGGAGGAGGTTAGAGATTAGAGGGTATAGAGGGTGGTTTTGTTGGTGGGTAATTAATTGCAGGGTGAGATACTGGGGTGGGTGTACATGTTGAGAGTGATGGTTTAGGGCTTTTCCCTTTTTTACAGTTGGATATCGGATTTCAGACTAGGATAGCATGAAATCCAAACTCTGTGAGAAGGATCAGATTTTAAGACATCCGAGCAACTGTAATGGGTATGCCTGAGACGAGCAGGCCAGTGGGCTGGAGTGTAGAGTGGCTGAGGGGGATGGGCCTGAACATGCCAGAGAGGCCCAGTGTAGGCACCAGTTTGGTTATGGCTCATCAGGACCCAGCTCACTAGAGGGAAGGTTGTCACGGAACATGTGTGACCTAATGTGGGACACATGGCCCTTACTGCAGTAATTGACAAAAATAAAACAAGGCTTGGCAGTTCTATGTGATAATGGTGACTGCGAAATCGCAGTTGCCATTAGGACAAGTGTATATTGCCGAAAAGGAAATCGGCAATATACACTTGCAGCAAACAAACATCGAGCAGCTCGACTTAGTATTTATGTGGGGGGGCTGTGCTTTGCCTCCCATTCCTCCCTGCTTAAGGATTACTAACTCCAGGGGGGTGCATGTTAGGAAGGGGGTAACACTCCAGATTGCACAAAGAAAAAATGTCAGTGGTAGCCAGCAGCAAAATATTTGCCCCCGGTCCTCAACCCTGAACCCAGTACCTCCTGTGCTGGAGCTAGCCACTACCCCCTGAGAAACTCTCTTCCCTGTCCCTCCCCTTCCCCTCGCCGTTCTCTCCTTCCAGTGGCCTTCCTCTACAGTCGCCTTTGCATAAGGTCACTACCCTTGCTGGGTAGCCCATGAGGATAGCGCTGTTTATGAGTCACCATTTTGATGGTTGCTCATATTCAGTCGCTATACTCGCTGGATACCGGGGATGGGCAAGGTAAGGTCAGTTAAGGAAACATGAATTTACCTGATGTCTCAGGGGTCATTTGTTATAATACATGTTAGAAAATTTGTAACGTGTGATTATCTTGTGATTATATTGCTGATATATATATATTTTGCTCAAATTACTGTAATTAAAACTGCAGCTTTTCCAGAGAGCAAGAAATTTATCCAAATGAACCAGGGCCTTTAGACAACCAGCTGTAATCACTAAGATTAAGGATCCCCATACTGGGGCCCTTCTCTATCAGAAAGCTTCTATAATGAAAGCATTTCAGTGCTTCTACCAAACATTATATGTGGGACAAAACCCTCTGATGACCAATTGCATTACATCTTTTCTTGCTCCCCTGACCTTTCTCAAGCTTACCCATACACAACAGGCCATTTAATTAAGCCCCATCTCTATCTTGGAAATCCAGTCAGCCATTAGTAAAGCCAAAATGATGAAATGCCCTGGTCCTGATGGATGTGCAGCTGAGTGGTACAAAATGTTTTCCACTGTGTTGTTGCAACCTATGAGACAAGCCTTTTTAGAAATTAAGGGAGGCGAACCCCTTCCCCGCCTCTTGGGCATACGTGGGAATCTCAGTTATTCTGAAACCAGGAAAGGACCCCTCATTGATGGAATCATACAAACCCATTTCTGTCCTGAATAGTGATTGCAAGATCTATATGTCGATCTGGGCACAGCGTCTGGAGAATATGTTGCCAGGTCTGATCCATGCTGACCAGGCTAGATTTTTAAGGTTGAGACAAACTGCCAATAATGTGCAACGAATGATCCATTTAATGGATCGTGTGTCATGTAGGGTGCTGCCATCCATTTTGGTGAGTTTGGATGCTTACAATGCCTTTGACAGGGTCTCTTGGAGATTTCTGTGGGAGGTCTTGGATTCTTTTGGCTTCTCAGGAGACTTTATTACCTGACTTAAGGGGATTTATTCTTCCCCGAAGGCATTCATAAGGGTTAATGGGAGGTATCCACATCTGTCCCTCTGGAAAGGGGAGCATGACAGGGGTGCCCCCTTTCTCTGTTTCTTTTCGCTATCTATATTGAACCCTTGGTGTTGGTGATTAGGAGGATGGGGAAGATTTTGGGGGTACAGTTGAGAGATCGTAGTTGGAAATTAACTCTCTATATAGATGATATTTTACTTTCCCTGCTTGAACTGGATAAATCTCTTCCCACAGTTTGGAACATACTTGAGAAATTTGCCAATGTATCTGGATATAAAGTAAATTCCTCTAAGACAGAGGTTCTGACATTAAAGTTTTCCCCTTCTCCAGAATTGAAAACCCAGCTACCACTTAGATGGCACAGCACAAAAATAAAATATCTAGGGGTACATCTACTTCAGAATATACAAAACATCCTTTTAATAAATTATGAGCCCCTCACTCAAAAAATAGAAAGCAACATTCAAGATTGGTCTCAACTTTGTCTCCCTTTCTATTCTAGGATTGAACTTATTTAGATGAATATTCTGCCCAGATTGTTGTACCTATTTCATACAATACTGATTTTTCCCACCCACACATATTTCAGTACCGGAATAGAATTCTCACAAGATTTGTCTGGGCAGGCAAAAGCATAAAGTGGTCTGTCTTACAGCTCTCCCGAGACGGGGGGCCTTGCCTTTCCTAATTTGTTGAAATACGCACAAGCCACTGTATTATCCAGAATCCTGCAATGGAGTAACCCAGCATATAGTCTCCCTTGGAAGTCTCTAGAACTATCTCTTAATCAGATACAAGATGTAATTGAGGTCCTTTCTCCCTCTGGGGCCCCTTCCACACAGACAGGGGACTATGGTATGGGAGCCCAATCCAATTTATTGGTCTGGAACAGGGTTAGATCTTCCCCGGAATTTTAGACAGCTATTTCATGAGGTCATTGAGGTTAGAGGCAAAATCTCTCCCCTCATGGATGATGCAGACTTTGGGCAACAGGCACAGAGTCAGCCTTTTGTTAATTTTTAAGATATTAGATACTCAGGGAGTGTTTCCTTTTGCTAAATTGCAGGACCATTATGGTCTGCAGCTTGGGGACCATCAGGTATGTATACAAATTTGAGATTTCTTAGCACAGAAGGGAACACATAAAAGTTCTCTGCCTGTTCCACTCCCTTTACTTTTACACCTTTTTGTAACAATATTAAAGGGACAGCTCTGGCCCCTTTTTCTGGGGCTGCTATATAAGGGACTGCAGGAGTTATTGAGGGAATCAACAAGTGGGATTTTTGGGGATTGGAATAGGGAACTTACAGTCCCGCTGTCAGAGGAGGATTGGGGAAAATATGTAAGGCTTTCAATGAGGGTTCCTGGGTCCCCTTACAGGAGGAATTTTTCTTGGAAGACAAGAAATAGGTTTTTTAATACCCCTGCAAAGCTGACTAAATTTACTGGGAATCCCTTGGGAGGTTGTTGGAGGAGATGTGGCAAAAACATGACTGGCCACGTCCATGTGTTCTGATCATGCCCATAGTTGCCACAGTTCTGGTGGGAGATCTGAGGTGGTTATTGAACTGGTGGGGGGGAAGAGGCAACCCTTACTCTTGAGTTAGTGCTTATGTCTGTTCACCAGAGGGGCTCCATATTGCTAGGGGCTCCCTGCTAATCACTTACATTTTAGCAGCCAAAAAAGCGATTACTTGCCGTTGGGGTTTGAGGGCTCATCCTTTCTTACAGGACTGGAGTAAAGTTTTGGTTGGATTATACACATTAGAGAGACTCATTACTAGGTGTACAGATAGTGACCCACTTTGAAATCAGATGGTGGAAATGGGTCTTTTACTCTTCATTGCAGGACCCCAGTTTTGTCCCATGATTAAAACTGACAATGGGGGGGGGGTGCTAGGGAGACAGGAGGTGTTTTCGGTAGCCGTGTTTACTGTTTTTATATTTTTATCCTCCTTGTTATATCTGTATCATCGCTTTGCAGTCTTTTATGCTATTTAAGTTATTTTGCCATAATCCATGCTCTAGCCTAAAGCATTCTTATCTGGCAGATGTATTCTGTGAACGACGTATTGACCTGAAATTACTGGCTGGTTGTACTCTTTTCTCTATGTTGTATCTCACAGTTTTTGTTTTATTGTGTTTAAACATAAAACTTACTAAAAATTACAGTTTTAAAACCGAAAAACTGCAGCTTTTGTCCCAAAGCCTTATTTTATTGATTGGTTTTTGGGGTTCTGGCAATGGCCCTCCTGTCCTGTCACTGGGAGGTAACTTTGCCTAGACTACTACAGAGCCAAGGAGGCGGTATAATAAGGATTACAGAGTTATCAACTGGCTCACGGTGAATGTACAGTATTAATAGGATTATTGATTTATTTATTGGTGTATGGTCAATACATGGTATAATACTGTTAAAAGGATTATTGATTCATTCATTCATTAGTCCATAGTGAGTGTATGGTAGTAATAGGATTATGGATTTATTAAATGGTGCATGGGTAATGTATGGTATTAGGATTATGGATTTATTAAATGGTGCATGGGTAATGCATGGCAATATGATTATGGATTTATTAAATGGTGCATGAGTAATGTATAGTATTAAAAGGATAATTGGTTCATGAATTGGCGCATGGTGAGTGTATAGTAGTAATAGGATTATTGATTTATTTATTGGTCCATAGTGATTGTATGGTGTTATTAGACTAGAGATTTATTAACTGATGCATTCTGAATATACGAGAGAGCAATACAACTCTTTATTTATTGGTGTGTAGTTAATGCATGGTATAATAATACGATTATTGATTCATTAACTGGTGTATGGTGAATTTATAGTATTAATAGGATTATTAATTCATTAATTGAATAGAAACACCCTGTCAAGGGGTAAGGATACAAAAGTATTTCCAGGTGACACAGGATAAGTAGAAACTAGGAATGGTGGGAGTGGTACAGTGCAGTGGTTGTGGGGCAACAGTTTTCAGAAGACCTTCTGGAGACTGCAGTTCTACTCCATCTGCAGACACCTCTCTGGGATGAGTGAGGAGGCCACGAGACTCCAGGCTGAGTTGGCTAGGATTTGGGGGACCTCTTCCTCCAGCAAGGATCCACCAAGTCTCCCGCCATTACCTAAGAGGATGCCAGGAAGGAGGAATGGCTGGACTATGGGTGGACTCCGGAGTGGTAGGCATGGTAGGTCAGGGGCACATTCCTCAACCTGTACCACTACTTAATTCCTATGCCACTCTGGTGGGGGTACTGCAGGAAGGAGACATCTGTGGTAGTGGCCAAGGAGGGTGTGGGAGTCCTCTGTAGTGGGGAATCCAAGGTGGGTGGTAGAGGACACCAGAGGAGGAGGAAGTAACTTCTGGTGGGGGACTTGATTGTGAGGGGGCTAGATATGTTAATAGGAATGGTGAGAGGGAGGTAAGGTGCCTGAGGATTGCTAGGGCAGAAAGGTGGGAGGGAGAGTTGGATATCACTGTCCACCTGGGGACTAATGGCCTGGCTGGAGATAGGGCTGGGATAGTACAGGGGGAGTTTAAGGAGCTGGGAAGGGATCTTATACTCAGTAGCTTTTGCTGAGGTGCTCCTGCCTATGAAGGGGGGATGAAAGCATTCTCCACACCATGCGCTTCCACTCATGGTTGAAAGAATGGTGTGGAGAGGAGAAGTCTGGATACACTGGAGACTGGGGATATACCTGGAGGGACAAGGGGTGATGGCCTGCATCCATCCAGGATAGGAGACACAGAAACATAGAAACATCGAATTTGACAGCAGATAAGGACCACTTGGCCCACCCAGTCTGCCCATTTCCCTACCTAATGGATAAGCTGCAGATCCTAGTTAACCAGCAGCCTACTTCTTCCTACCCCCACCCCCTAGAATTGCCTTATGACTGTCCCATGCATGCTTAAATTCCACCACTGTTTTTGACTCCACAACCTCCTCCAGAAGGCCGTTCCATGCATCCACAACCCTATCTGTGAAAAAATACTTACTTAAATTACCTTGATCCACCCCCTCTATCTTCAAATTATGCCCCCTTGTTCTTGCACACCTCTTGTTTTGAAAGATGCTACCCTGTTGGATGAACATTTAAACTAGCGAAAAGGTGGAGGAAGGAATAAGGGAGGCATGAACTGTCCTCCCACAGACTGAAGCAGAGAGTAGGGAGGTCCCCCCAGTTGGAAAAATTAGTGAAAGAAACAGGGTGGTATAAATGAAGGGGGATGGGAATGAGAGCACTAAAAAGAGAGGTGAGGGGAGGTGAGAGGGCAAAAACAAAAAGGGGGAGTAACAAGCGGAGTGGATACAAAATCTAGAAGGCCATGTGAGTGAATATAAAAAGCCTAGGAAATAAAATTCCAGAACTAGAGGCTATCATGGCAGAGGCTGACCTGGATAGTGTGGCTGTTACTGAGTCACGGTGCACTGAAAGCCATGATTGGGACATGATCATACCAGGCACTCTGTTCAGGGAGGACAAGGTGCAAAGGAAAGGAGGGGGTGAGGTGCTTTATGTGCGGGACAGCATAGAAACGATGGAGATACTGGGAGTCCATGGTGGGGGGTGGAGGTACTGTTGGCCACACTGGAGATGGGAGTGGAACCACTATTCAACCTGGATTGATCTACAGACCTCCAGCACAGGGGGAGGAATTAGATAAGGTATGGTGGAAGTCATTGACGTGATGGCAGAAAAGGGGAAGTTGCTGCTGGTGGGGGACTTCAATCTGCAGATGTAGACTGGAGCCTCCCAGCAGTGGCTTCAGCTAGAATTGGTGACAACCTGGACTCCCAACAGGGGACATTCCTCAGGCAACTAGTCAGGGAGCCTACTCATGATGAGGCAGTACTGAGCTTTGTACTCACTATCAGGGACAATGCTGCAGACATCAAGGTGGGAGCCACCTGGGGTTTAATGACCATCATAGTGTGGTTCAAGATAAGGACAGCTACAGAATCGAACCACACAAGGGTGAGGGTCCTGGACTTCAGGAGGGCAGATTTTAAAAATATGGCTGAATGCCTTAGGGATGACCTGGCAGGAGGGATGACCTGGGTGGGATGGCGGAACAGTTGCAAAGCTAAAGGAAAGCATAGTGAAGGTGACAAACCTCTGTGCCAAGCAAGTGAGCAAAAGAAAGAGGCAAAAGAGACCACTATGGTTTATGGAAGAAGTGGCTAAAAAAGTAAAGACTGAAAAGGTAGCATTCAGAAGGTATAAGGAGATGTAGAGGGAGGAGGATAGGGAAATGTATCAGGGGAAACAGATGGATGCATGGAGAGCAGTAAGAAGTGCAAAGGTACAAACTGAGGTGAAAATAGCCCAGGCAGTAATGAAATGGAATAAGACAATTTTTCAGGTATGTGAGCGAAAAGAGGAAGACCAGGAGATGGATTATAATTTTAAGATGGGAGGGGGTGGACTGTACAGAGGAAGACCAGGAAAAGGCAACTATCCTGAACAAATATATTTGTTCAGTGTTCACAGAAAAAGAAAAAGGGGAGGGGGCCACAAAAGGTAACTGGAGCTTTGGAGGAAGGGATGTTGATACTAATCCTTTTTCAGAGGACAGAGTCCTGAAGGGACTGTGATAGGGCCATGTAGAGTGCATCCAAGGGCACTGAGGGAGCTCAGAGAAGTATTAGCTACACCTCTGACTGTCCTATTTAACAACTCACTGGAAACAGGAGTGGTCCTGGAAGGGCTGGAAGAGGGTAGATGTAGATCCACTTCACCAAAGTAGTAGCAGTGAGCTGGCCTATCAGTGCAGGGGTAAGATTTCTGCCTGTGACACCAGCACCACTGGTTCAAAACTGGACTTGGGATGTTGAAGGGCCAGCTGGGGAGGGGGGATCAAGCATCCTATGGACTGCTGACCTCCAGGGTGGAGGGGTGTGTGTGTGCCGGGTGAGAGCATGACCTCTGGTGAACTTGGGTGAATACAGCAGCCAGCACTAACAAGAGTATCTGGAGGGCAGGGCAGATGCCTGATGGAGGCCACACCAAGGGTGTGTGTGTATATGTGGCTCTGCCGTACATGTCATTGAATGCTTTGCTCCCAGAAGCATGCAAGAGAGGAAAAGATACCACTCTGGCATGTGACAGACGGTCATAGCAGATCCACTCATCCCTGTGGCACTCCTCCATCTGAGTACCTGGCCGCGAGTAGCATGAGGCAAGGTCCATCACCCTCTGTATGGGGACACAGGTAAGTTGCATGTGGGAGAAGGGTAGGAGTAGAGAGTAAGCCCATGGCGGAGCAGAGCCGATGTGGACTGGCTGGAGGGGACAAAAAAAACAAACAATAGTGGTGGCAGGCAGGAGACTGGCAATCATAGGCAAGCCAGCCTGAAATCAGTGGTGGGAAAGTGAATGAAATTACTGGTGAAGGAAAGGACTATGGAATATCTTGAATACGATGGGTTACAAGACCCGAAGTGGTATGGATTTATGGCAGGGTGCATGTCAAACAAATCTCATAGATTTCCTTGACTGTGTGTGCAGGGAATTATATCAGGTTGGAGCACTGGACATGGCCAACCTAGATTTCAGTAAGGCATTCAACACCGTGCCATATAGGAGGCTCGTAAGGAAGATGGACAGTTTAGGGGTGGGTCTAAAGGTGGTAAACTAGGTAAGAAATTGATTGGGGAAAGGTGAAAGTGTAGTGGTAAATGGAGTTTACTCTGAAGATGAGAGGGTGACCAGTGGGGTACCCTTAAAGGATTATTACTGGACTGGTCCTCTTTAATGTCTTTAAAGTACAGAGGAAGGGAAGATCTGCCTCTTTGCAGATGACACCAAACTCTGCAACAGAGTGGATAGTCCATGAGGATGTGAAGTATGTGCAGAGACCTGAGAAAATTTGAGGAGCAGTCAAATGTATGGCAGCTGGGTTTCAATGTGAAAAATATGCTAAATCATGCACTTAGGACACAGAAACCTGGGATAAAGTACAACATGGGTGGACAGGTAGTGATGACCACCAAACAGAAAAGAGACCTGTGAATAATCATATCTGATGACCTAAAGGTGGCCAGGCAGTGAGACAAGGCAGTTGGGCGGGCTAGTGGTATGCTGGGGTGTTTAGAAAGGTGTATCACCTGCAGCAAGAGGAAGGGGGTGTTGCCTCTGTATAGATCACTGGTGAGACCCCACCTAGAGTACTGTGTCCAGTTTTCGAGACCACATCTCTGGAAGAACATAGAGTGGAGGGGCACCACCAGCAGAAAAAGACTGGTGATGTTGCCTCTGTATAGATCACTGGTGAGGCCCCACTTAGAGTACTGTGTCCAGTTTTGAAGACCACATCTTTGAAAGGACATAGACAAAGTGTAGGCTGTCCAAGGACGGCACCTAAAATGATGCAGGGTTTACATCAGAAGCCCTTTAAGAGGAGATTGAAGGACCTCAATATGCACACCTTGGGGGGGGTATGATAAGAGACTTTTTAATACTTAATGGGAGTAAATTAGGTATTCGAGGAGAGTATTTTTCAGAAAGAAAAGATGCTCAAGAACAAAGGAACATTTAATGAAGTGGGGGTTAGGAGAAATCCGAGAAAGTACTTCTTCACAGAAAGAATGATGAATGCCAGGAACATTCTTCCAGTGGAGGTGGCAGGGGTGGAAACAGTAGTGGGGTACAAGAATGCATGGGATAGACATAAGGGAATCTAGGTGGAAAGGGGGCGAGAAGCAGCAGAAGATGAAGTAGTGCCTGCAATAACACTGTAGGTAGGGATAAATGGGCAGTCTGGGTGGGTTCAAATGATCTGTACCTGCCATCAAATTCTATGTTTTCACATTTCTAAGTACAGTGAGTGTATAATATTAATAGGATTACTGATTCATGAATTGTTGCATGGTGAATGTGTAATAGTGGTGAGTGTATGGTAGCAATATGACTTGATGCATTTATTGGTGTCTGGCATATATGGTATATTAATAATAGGATTATTGATTTATTAAATTGTTCATGATAGATGCATATTTATTAATAGGACTATTGATTTATATACTAGTGTTTAATTATGGTATTAATACGTTTATTGATTATTTTATTGTATTATTGTGAATGTATGGTATTAATAGAATTACTAATCTGTTGATTAACCAATAGTGCATGCATAGTATTGTTAGGATTTTTGATATATAAATTGGTGCATTGTGAATGTATGATAGTAACTCAGCTATTGCTTTTTTTATTGGTGCATGATCAATGTATGGTGTATTACTATTTATAGGTTTTTTGATTCATAATTGGGGGATGGTGAATGTATGGTATTGATAGAAGATTGATTCCTCAATTAGTGCATGGTGAATGTATGATATTAATAACATGATGGAAAAGGGTCAGGGAAATGAAGAGTTGTTATTGGTTGCTATCATTCGATTAACCTTGCATTAGGCATTATTTAACACACTGTACTTGTAGAGTTTCTTGACATGAGCACTGTTTGTAAAAATAGTTCCTTACCTTTTGAAATTTTATTTTCAAATTTAAAGGGACACTGTCACCCCCCCTTAGGTCTGAAAGTGTTCCTATTTTAAAAAACACATTTTATGATTGCCAACATTCTGTAAAGATTGCTGCTGTAGCTAGTAGTTTGATTCTGATTTTTGCTGTATTTAAAAAAGTGAAAAACAGACTACCCACCATACTAGTGTTACCACACAAAAACAAGTTTGTTTGTATTCCTTGATCAGCTCCAACTACATATTTCCTGGAGTTGGGAACACCCTCCACAGAGTCTAGCCACTCATGATGCAGTGGGAGTTTAGGAAGCTATTCCATCATGAGTGACTACACTGTTTGGGGGTGTTTATAATGCTCAGGAAGTATGCAGTAAGAACAGATCCAGGATTGTAAACAAAACAAGGTTGTTTACAAATATACATTAGCATGGATTTCAGTTCTACTAAACAAGGAGACAGACAAAGAAAACAGCAACATCAACGAATTTTAGAGAAGGTAAGCAATCATAAAACATAGGTTTTCAACTAGAAATAATCTGAGGAAAAACAGGTTGACAGTGTCCCTTTAATGAATTTTAATATACTTGATTAGAAAGAAGCAAACAATAATCACACAAAAGACAGGTGATACATGATATATGAGTCAGTAACAAATAAAATGGACAATGCACCACTTATCCATAGGCTTATAACAATTATAGCAAGGTAATCCAGAACCAGGGATCATTCTAATCAAGCTGTAAAGACACCAATCCCATCCACCCCCTCCCACCCCAACCCCAAAAGAAAAATAACTCCCTTCCCCTTTTCTACGGAGATTGAACTAATCCCAAGAATGGCAAAGACAGTAACATATGGGGCAGAACAGAAGGGGAACATCTTGTTTCTGAAAAAGAAAGGGATATCAAGCTAATGAGCAGGTCCAGATGTGACCAGTCCCAGCCCTCGCCAGGGTAACGAGGTGGTGGAGCCCTAAGTGACCGACCATCACCCAACACCAAAGGTCAGCAGATTATAGTGGGGTTCCCATGCCTGAGTGTATTTATTCTTGGAGTCTGACATATTTACAATAATTTGTTTGGCTTGCAGAGCAAAAGCATTTCCCAAAACCATTCCAAGTAAGTAGGGATGGTCTGATCATACCGATGCTGAAGAATAATTTTCTTGGCACAGGCCGATATCAAAGCAAGATGTGGTTTCTGATTACCAACTAGGACCCCAGCAAAATCCCCCAGAATGCAATTATCAGGTGTGAAAGCCTGATCAAGCCCCAACAAAGGATCCAGGTGCTGTCGGATATCCTCCCAAAAAGACATAACCTTGTCACAGGTCTAGAAAATGTGAATTAATGAACCCCGCTCCCTCAGACATCTGATACATAAAACATAAGTCCCAAGCCAGCTTACCCATTCTATAAAGTTTAGTCGGAGCGTAAAACATATTGGCCTGGATATTCAAAGGAGTTGCGCCATGCGCAACAGGGTTGCGCTTGCGCAAGTCCAAAATGCGCCATTCTGCGATATTCAGCAGGAGGCAGTTACGCCACTGGTAACAGGTTGCGCAAGAGAGCAATGCAAATGAATGCATGCTCAACAGGAGGGCAGGATCCATGCATAACCTCGCAACCCGATATTCAGTCGGGTTGTGCAGAGTTGTGCTCGCAACCAACCTGCGCCCGCACAAGCTTGAGCCAAAAAAACTAAGTTGAGGGCCACCCACAGGTGAGCTGCATTGCAGGCGCCCAACACAGCAGCTACCCTGGCTGACTAACTCGGGGTCCCTGTGCCCCCCACCAGCCCGATCGCCCGGGCATGGTGTAGCTACGAACCTCCCCCACCCACATCTCCCACAGCCCGGTCGCGGGCAGTCCAGGTACATGAACACCCCCCACATCTCCCACAGCCCGATCGCGGGCAGTCCAAATACATGAGACACCCCCCACATCTCCCACAGCCCGATCATGGGCATATGATATGTGACCCCGTGCCCGATCGCGGGCAGATATAACCCCAGCAGATGTCTCCCTGGTGGTCCAGTGGACCGTAAACCGATCGCGGGCAGAATGTCGCATCGCCCCCAAAATCTCTCTGGTGTCTAGTGTCCCCCCCCACCCGCAAGCCCCTCCACCGCTCCCCCGCAGCGCCGCTGATCGGGCTTTACGTCCACTGACCACCAGGGAGATATTCTGGGTGGGGTTATATCTCTTGCCCGATCGGGCACTGGGGGGTTCATAGACGCTATGCCCACGATCGGGCTGTGAGATGTGGGGTGTTTATGGTTTGACTGCCCGCGATCGGGCTGTGGGAGATGTGTGGGGTGTGTTCATGTACCTGGACTGCCCGCGATCGGTTGCATTGTGCTGTCGTTTCAACGGCTGCTGCCTGGCAGGGTGGCCAGGGAGCAAGTCCGGCGGATCGGCGCACCTACATGCAATGGTATGCAAATGGGCCATAAATAGATGCAATGGCCCCCGCGCCTTTGCGTAAATTATGGCCCCATTTGCATGTCACCTTTTGAATATCGGAAATTTGAGCATGGCGCAATGGTACTTGCGCCACCTCAAGTTTAATGCTCATCTCTGGCAACTTGCGGTGGCCCAAGTTCCACTGCACCATGCGCAAGTGGTGTGGCTGGGGAGTGATATTCAAAGGAGTTCCGCAATAGCGCAACTCCTTTGAATATCACCCCGGCCACACCCCTGCGCAACTATTTTGAGCAGCGCAAGGGCTTGCGCCTCAGAATGGCGCAGTTTGAATATCCAGGCCATTGTGTAATATTTGAAACTGCATGAAACGATACCTGTCCCATTTAATGTGTCTATAAATAGCCTTCCAGATCTGAGACCAGTCACAAAGTCCTCCCTGAGAAGGAAGAACCTGATCCAAGGAGTAGAAGAAGCAAGGTTCCTTCTCAGCAAGAAGCTCCACAACAGTGCATGATGAAAAGCTATAGTATGGGATACAGGGGGCAGTCGATACTGAGGGGAGCATTTTGCCCTCATAGACTCTAGGCTAGACATCAGTTCCAAAATGATGAAACATGATGTGCCTGAGTTGGAGGTATTTAAAGCACATGGACAAAGGCCAACTGAATTTCTGTTGAGCCTTGGAAAAGGTAATAAGCTTGCCAGTACTCACCAATTACTCGACAGACAAAAGCGCTGAAGAGGGCCAGGCTGTCTGGGTCAACACCTTCCTAGCAATTTTCAAGTTAGGATTTCCCAAAATGGATTGGATAGTTTAGATAGGGGTCCAATTTTAACAGGTGACATAATTATCAGCGTGAAGAGAATGGCCTATAGGAGTGTCTTTTAAAGAGCCAGGAATCTTTTTGGAGGGAGCATACAACAGACCACAAGGATTCAAGCCTAACTGAGAGCACAGCGTGGGCTCAAGGTCCAGCCAATGGGGAACATAAACAGAGTCCAGTTCCCCTAAGGCCAGGAAGAATCAGGAAAAATAGTGGGAGCAGTGTATGGCCAGACAATAAAGGTAGACGTTGGGGACCTTTAAGCCACCCATCTTTCTGGATCTCATACGTTTAGCCAGAGCCCTCTGAGGAGGTTTCCCCTGTCAGACAAATTTAGAGAAAATCTTATTGACATGGATAAACCACGCCTTAGGCTGAGCCGGGTTAAGCATTATGAGAGGACATAAAAGCCGTGGGAGAATATTCATTTTAAGGATATTGAAACGGCCCTACAGAGGTAATGACAGTAAAGACCAATGATCTAGGTCAACCTGAATTTGAGTGAGAACATGATCCAAATTGTATTGCTTCTAGTTAAACAGATCAGTACTAAGATATATTCCCAAATATTTAAGTTTGTCCTTAACTCAAAGTAAGCCTAGGTGCTCCACACTAGCTCAAGTAACAGTAACATTCAAGGGCATAACCTCTGTTTTGGAACAATTTAGCTTGCAGTTAAAAATGATACTTAATTGAGTTCTAATATCCAAAGCAGCTGGTAATGAAATGGAAGGAGATGTAATGTGCAGAAAAATTTCATCTACATAAACAGACAAGTCATAATGTGATAAGCCTAATGGAATACCATGAACCTGAGGAGACAAGTTAATTTTCCTAATCAATGGCTCGAGGTATAAGTTAAATAAAAATAGGGATAGGGGACAACCCTGATGTGTTCCTTGCTATAAGGGGAATGAGTCGGATAATACCTTGTTACAAAGAATGCGTGCTGAGGGGCTAGTGTGCAGCACCTTGAGCCAATGAATAAGTACAGAGGGAAAACCGTATCTAGGCAGCAGGTGGAGCAAATAGTCCCAGAAGACTGTATCAAAGGCTTTCTCTGTATCCAGGGAAGTCAGAATCGATGGAATGGGAGAGTCCCTGGATGTGGAGAGTTTCTGAAGGGGATCAGTGGACAATCGCCCAGACACAAATCCCACCTGCTCTCTACTGAGGAGACAATCCCAAACAGAATTTAACCTAGTGGCCAGAATTTTAGCCAGGACTTTTACATCCACATTGATTAAGGATATGGGTCTGTAATTTGAAAACAATATGTGATCCTGGCCTGGTTTGGGCAAAACCACTATAATAGCAGCTGTAAATGAAAAATCTGAAAAACCTTGCGAAAGACCATACTGAAACATGTCCAGAAGGTGCGATGCTAACAACTCCTTGAATTTTTTATAGAAATTCGAAGAAAAGTTGTCCGTCGGGGGCTAAAGAGTCTATCGCCCTGTATACCTCTGATAAGGTCAAGGGAGCTTCTAACAGCTTGACTTGCACATCTCCCAGTGAGGGCAGGTCCAGATCCTGAAGGAAGGTATCAAAGTAAGTAAGATCAAAAGAATCCAGAGGGGCTACATATAGAGAGCGGTAAAATGACTGAAATTGTGAGACTGTATCTCTAGGAGAAGTGACTAGGTGACCGGAATCTGACCCAAGAGATGGAACAATCTTGTCTGCCTGTTGAGTACGCAGGCACAGGGCGAGGAGCTTTCTGACCTTCTCTCCTTGGTCAAAATATTTGGCTGTAGTCCACAAAAGGAGATGTTCAGCCCTTTCTCCAAGCAAGGCATTATACTTGGCCTGAAGGGCCTCAAGGTGCTCCCATTCTGACTGTGGGGGAACATCGGATAGCTCCTTCTCAGCCGCTCTAATCTGCGACAGGAGAGAGGAGGTGGCCTGAGATAAGTCTCT
The DNA here is from genome assembly GCA_016271365.2 of Neoceratodus forsteri. Taxonomy (NCBI): domain Eukaryota; kingdom Metazoa; phylum Chordata; order Ceratodontiformes; family Ceratodontidae; genus Neoceratodus; species Neoceratodus forsteri. The sequence goes on along the minus strand of CM028133.1, from coordinate 29,823,963 downwards.
CTCTTCCATCTTGTGGCCAGCCAAATAATTTCACCCTGAAGGGAGCATTTAAATGAGCCCCAAAGGATGTCGAACTTTGGCATCGTGGGTGAACTGAGAGCGAAAAATTCGGAAATGAAGTGTTGTAACCATTCGACCACCTCCGAGAGTCTTAATAGCTGATTATTAAGGTGCCATGTTTTATCTCGTACCAGAGAGGGGGCAAGGTTAATCTGTAGTATAGCTGGCTGATGGTCGGACACCACCTTCATACTGTAATGGCTCAAAACAACACCTGGCAGTGCTTCAGTACTCAGTAGGAAAAAAACAACACGGGAAAAGGAATTGTGTGGAATGGAATGAAATGAATATTCTTTTCCAACTGGGTGTAAGAGCCTCCCGGGGTCAACAAGCCCTAAAGAATCAATAAGGTCTTGCAGGGCAAGTTGGCTCAGGGTGAAAGCTTGACCACGCCTCAAGATCCTGTGCAGATCATTATCTAGAATCATATTTTAGTCCCCGGCAAGGATCATAGGGAGAAAGGCCCATGGAGACAATATGGAGACAAGTTGGAAAAAAAAGTAGGGATCCTTCATGTCAGGCCCATAAACGGATCCCCAAATTATCTCCTGATGTCCCAATATAGCTCTCTCAAAGAGATATCTGCCCTGAGGGTCATTCAGTTCCTGAATGAGATGGAATGGGACAGACCTGGACACCAAAATAGCCATACCTCTCCTGCGAGAGTCTGCTCCTGAGCCGAGTGCCTGTCCAACCTAGAAACATCGTAACAACTGAACCTGGGTTTGGGGAAGGTGGGTTTCTTGAAGAAAGGCCGCGACAACCTGCAGCTTGCGAAGATGTAACAACACTTTAGTACGCTTCTTCAAGAATTGGGACCCTTTTATATTCTACGAAAAATATCTAAAGTTATGGGACATACTGTGTTGTAAAGTATAGGTAGAGTCGGGAAGATAGACAAACCCCACTAGAAAGACCAAGAACCCAGGTATGATGTCAGCCAGCCTCCAGAGAAAAGCCCCAAACCTCCACCCCCAACCCTTACCCAAACAACCCACAACAATCCCCATATAAGTGAGTGACATGCAAAATACCAGGTTAACCAAGTCAGATCAAAACACCCCACACCTCCCCAACCCCACTCCTTGAAGAAATGTACTAAAGAACAAAACCAGCAAAAATACCCTTTCACACCCCAAAAACCATCCCTGGCCCAACAAAAACCAACCCCATACCCCCTGTTAAGTTGGCACATGAAGCTCCAACGTGGCTTAGGCCTGCGCCCAACCCACCACAAACTCTCCCCCTTCCCACATACTGACCTATCTTGAACTATATACACTACCTTAAGGATACATTAAACAGCAACAAGAATTGCGTAACCTCTTCCACACCAAAGCAATAAGAACAGCTTAAGGAACTTTCGGAAAACATATCACAGTCCATAAGGAGAGTGAATGCCCATATTAAAAACAATAATAACCCCACATAACAAGACATGGAAGGAACATAGTTTAGGTATAAATATAAAAACTCATAGCTAGTACTGCTGGGGCAAAAGCAACTTGCAGCAGGAAGCAGCCCCCTGAAGTAGTATAACCAAGCCGACTATATAAAACAAACCAGAAACAAGAGGCTATTCAACTGTGATATTGTAACCTCAGAGTCCTCTGAAACCTAGAAAAATGATCAGATAGCCTCCACAAGAATAACAGCTGAAATGAAGCAATGGTTGAACAGTTCCAGGCGGTTCCATGTCAAGATATCAACAACAATGTTGTCAACATCCCCTACAGCGACAGGAACAATGCTGACTGTTGGCATTGTTCATGTCGTGACAAAGTGTTTTTTTGCAGTTGATTTGCCCCCTGCACCCCCATCTCTAAATAACCAACTCTGAGTCGAAGTTGGTTCAGGGTGGGGGTGAAACACTGGAAGTTGCGGTGTTTGTGTACAGCAAACCACCACAGCGACCTGCTTAGATTTGTTGCTGTGGTGGTGTTCGCTGTAAAATTTTCATTGTGCTGACGGTACACCACCCTGGGCCCAGAGTACAGATGGCATCCTCTCTCAGATAAAAAAAAAAACACGGAGAAGAGAATCCACCTGCACAAGAGACCAGAGACAGAACTCACCCCAGATGATACCCGACGATGCCCCGTGCTGAAGGTCCAGTGAAGTACTCTGGTCCATCGCCAGATGTTGTGCAGGCTCCATGTGGCAGATGCAGGGAAACATGACACAGTCAGTCCCATATGGGCAGTCCGGTCAAAGCACCAGTCGAAGGAGTTGGAGCAGATGACTGAAGAACAAAGCACTAATCCAGGAGCAGTCCAACTGCAGGATACAAAGCAAACCACCAGCCAGAAAAAGAGTAGCCAATAAAGATGACCAAAGACATGTCAAGCAGCAATGTTAGCTGTAGGGGAATCCACTTATGTGGCAGACAGAGGGAACACAGCATAATATAACAAGTCTGATGTGCAGGGAACAGTTCAAGCTGGGGCAGACCGGGAATATGATCTGAAGGCGACGGGACATGTAGACCACCCCTGGTAAAGGAGCAATCTTTCTTTCAGGAGGAGGACAGGAAAAAATTTACAGTAAACAAGTAAAAGTCTTTCAAACTTCTTCCCTATGGGACAACACAGAGGAAAAGGGCAAGGGAAGTCATAGCCTCATGGGAGCAATGCATCCAGGAGTCCAGGAGTCAGGGAGGGCAGCAAAAATAAAATTCAGCACAGCAGATCCAGTTCAATTAGCATAAAAAATACAGCTGTCTGTCCAGAAACACAGCATTACTCAGTGATCGTGTAATTCACCATTCCTTGAAGAGCTCCGGCAGTGGCTTCTTGAGAGCCGGAGTGGCTGAGTCCACCGTCTCAAAGGAGTGCCAGGTGTTTTGTAGCAGCACCTGGAGACAAACCAGTATAACATCTTAAATTTAATCCCTGCGGCAATAAGCTTAGCAACCACAGGGTGAAAGGCAGCACGTTTCTGGCAGGTCCCTGCCGGAAGATCTTGGGTCACTCTCAATTTTGAACCCTCCCATAGGATTTCCTTTAGATCCCGAATCTTCTGTAAGATATATTGCTTATCAAGAAAATTGAGTAGTTTAAACATGAAGAGATGAGGGGGACAGCTTGTTGAAGGTTTCAGGTGAAGGTAGCAGTGGGCTCACTCCACTACATATACAGGGCCATTCAGAGAGGGACCTGCAATCAGCTCTATGATACCGGTTCAAAAACTATGTTGTTGACCGACATCACAGCAACAGATTTATGTCGACCGCATGTTGTGGTCGACATAACTCCGAATGGAGACCCCGGTCATTTTTCTATTAGATGGCTTTGGCGAACTTAAGGATTCCAACTCTGAGTCAGAGTTGGTTCAGGGAGGGGGTACAGGACCGGGAGACAGAGCGCCGGTGTCTCGGTGGACCACTACAGTGAACTGTCGATGTTGTCTGCATCAACATGTTCTCTGAAATGGTATCTCCATATGGTCGGCATACCCCCACAATCCTCTCCAGGAATTTCTGTGCAACTTGGATTGGTGCAGCCCCTTCCGCCCCTCCTGGGATCCCTAAAACAATCAAGCTGATGGGCTGGTTTCTTCCCTCTGAATCCTGCATTTTGGCCTCAAGCTTGTGTAGTCGATGCCGCAGGAAAGTAGTTTCCAATTTGCTGCTTTCCTTCCATTTCTTGAGAGAGAAAGAATCTGGTGTCTAGATCACCCACATGTCTGCCCATGTCCCCAGGGTTGGATCAAAGTGATTTCAGCTCCTCTGTGAGTTCTGTCAGTAAATCTCTGAATGGCACAAATTCCTTTAGAAAACGTTCCACCGAAAGTGGAGCAGCAGCCATGGTAGAAGTTGCATTTTTGCTGGATCCCGAACCTTGGGCCTTCGGCTACTTAGCATTCTTGTCCGGTGTCTGTGAGGGAGTGTGGCATGGGCCAGCTTGTTTCTACTTTTGACGTTGTAGCGAGAATCCCCCTAAAACATCTGTAGAATACACCAAGCAGGTTACAGAATAGGATTTCCACCTTAGTTAAGGTGAAGACTCTTTGAAAAAGGTAGTTTTTAATGAATTTCTAGCAGAGTGGAAGGGAGAGTTGAGGAAGAGCAACTACTTGGTTGAGAGCATCACGTGACCCCCTTGAATTTTTTTTTTAAGAACACTGCTCCAGCATTAGTACTCCACTAGCAGGACAAACTCCCTAGTCAGTGCATAGAGCTATATTGCATATACAATTATTTCACATTTAATCACAGGTCATCTCAGTAGTACTGTACCTCGATACAATAAATGTACTGTGCTTTTTCTGTTCACTGCCAAGATGCTGGTCCACGACAAGCTGAAAAAAACATGGTGCTGAAAAGCTAAACGTCCTTTCTGTCTCTCCCTCACACATCCTACTGTTATGCTCTGTCACTGTCTGGCCAAGCTGCATTTTACTACTGAGACCCCCCCTCCAAACACTAAGGCTGAGTGTTTGCTGCTGAGATGCTTGCCTGTGAAATGATAAAACTGGGGTGCAGTGAAGTAAGTCCTTTTCTCTCTCTTTTTCACGCACACTACTTCTCTCTCTCTCTCTCTCTCTCTCGCTCTCATTTTCACTGTTTTATGTCAAGCTGCAGACATCAAGACCATGATCATTAGGCACTTGGAGTATCTTTTCTCATTTTTTATTACCACCTGCAAGTTGTATCTATTAATAAAGCACACTGGAGTAGTAGTAGTTTTTTTTTTTAAGTGTCTAGTTTTGCAAAGGTTACCACGATACTGCTATGGGCAGCATGGCACTGCTGACCATACAGGGATTTCAGTGATTATTTCTACGGAAGTGTGTATCAGTAAGCACACTCACTATTATAGTGCAGATGCATAAATATAAACGTTGGACCTTTATTTTACACTTCAATGTAGATCTGCAGCAACATTCACTGAGCACACTGGAGATAGCAGAGTGGAAGGGTCTCAGCAGGAATATGCAGACACCCTGTTGTTAGCATTGCCATAGCAATGCAAACACTCTATTGATATCGTTGACATAGCAGTGCTCAATGAGCATGTCCACTAACATACCCATATGCAAAATTAGAAGAACTACTTTATCAAAGTGGAATCTTCGGGTACTCCTTTACTGATAACAAGTAGTGGAACAAAATTTTTATTTTTGCCCAATTCAGTTTTTAAATAATAGAATAAAGGTATTCCTGGGGGTTGCATTACTGTTCAAGTTAATCACCCTCTAGGGGCATGTGGCACTTGGCTGTACCTTGTGCCACATTATGCCCCATAAGGTGATTAAAACATTAACATAACCCCTGGTCATACCTTATTGCTTAATTAGAAATGCATCAACTGGTCCACAGTGAGTGTACAGTATTAACAGGATTACTGATTTATTAATTGGTGCATACTGAGCATAAGGTAGTAACATGACTATTGATTTAATTTTTGGTATATGGTGGATCTATGGTATTACTAGGATTGTGGAGTTATTAATTGGTGCATGGTGAATGTATGATATTAATAGTATTATAGATTAGTATAATGTAGTGTATTAAGTGGCTCATAGTTAATTCATAATATCTTTAGTATTATTGATTTATTATTTGGTACATTGTGAATGTATGATAGTAATAGGCCTAAAGCTTTATTTATTAGTATATGGTAAATGCATGGTATATTATTATTAATATAAGTTTTGATTCATTATTAGTGTATGGTCAATGCATGGTACACTATTAGTAATAGGATTATTGATTCATTTATACATGTATGGTAAATCTATGGTACTAATAGGATGAAACACAAAATCACACATACCTCCATAATGCAAAGCATCATGGGCTGTATATGCAAATCACCACAGGATGTTATGCTGGTTCAACTTTAAGCAGAAGTGCATGGTGCCAAAAGGCCTCTGATACAGTCTGCAAAGCGTGCCGACAGAAGACACAGACAGGTGTTTCGTCCTACCAGGACTCATCTGTAGTAGGATTATTGATTAATTGGTGCATCATGAGTGAATGATAGTAATAGCACAGTTTAGTTCTGGTATATAATGAATGCCGGATATTAATAGGATTATTGTTTCATTAATTGGTACATTGGTAATGTATGGTATTAATTGGATCATATATTTATTATTGCTGTATCATGAATGTTATGTTATTAGTAAGATTATAGCTTTATTTATTGGTTCACGGTGAATGTATGGTATTAGGATTGTAGATTTATTTATTGGTGCATGGTGAATGAATAGTATTAGAGATGTATTAATTGGTTCATGGTTAAAGTATGCATTATAGGATTATGGATTTATTAATTGGTGTATGGTAGTAATATGACTACGGCATTAGCAGGCTTATCGTTCATGAATTGGCCATAGGCTTATAGATGTATTTATTGGTGTAGGGAGAATGTATAGTATTAATAGGATTATTGATTAATTAATTGGTGCATGCTGAACAGATGCTATTATTGGATTCTAGATTTATTGTTTTGCTATATGGTGAATGTATGATATTAACTGGCCCATGGCAAATGCATGGTATTATTAGTATTAATTAATTGGTAAATTGTGAATATGCGATAGTAACAGGACTATTGATTTAATTATTGTTGCATTGTCAATTCATGGTATAGTACTATAAATATGATTTTTAATTTCTTATTTTGTGTATAGTGACTATATGGTATTAACATAATTGATTCATCAATTGGTACATGGATAATCTAGGGTGTTAATAGGATTGCAGATTTATTAATTAGTGTATAGTGAATGCATGGACTTTTTATGATTATTGATTCATTAATTGGTGTATGATCTGTGCATGGTATTAATAAGATTACTGGTCTATTAAATGCTGCATAGCAAGGGTATATTAATAGGATTATTGATTATTTAATTGGTGCATGGTGAGTGTATGGACATAATAGGACTATTAATGTATTTACTGGTGTCTGGTCAATCCATGGTACATTATAATTAATGGGATTATGGCTGTATTAACTGGTGCATGGGTAATGTAATGTATTAATAGGATCATTGATTCACTCATTGATCCATGGATAATGTAGTAAAATAACAGGCTAATTGATTTATAAACTGGAGGAAATAGGATTATTGATTTATTTATTGTACGTAAGATATTAATAGAATTGCAGATTTATTAATTTGTCTATGGTAAATGTATGTTATTTGGTTTATGTATTTATAAATAGGATTATAGATTTATTATTTGGTGCATGGCGAGTGTATAATAATAGGATTGGTGCTTGCTGAGAGTATGGTATTAATAGGGTTATATATTTGTTAACTGGAGCATGGTGGGTGTAAAATATTAATAGGATTATTGGTGCATGGTGAGTGTACGATAGTGTACAGTAAATACATGGTATTAATAGTGTTCATTGGTATCTGGTCAGTGCATGATGTAATTAATAGTATTGTTGATTTAAGCAATAATGCATGAGAGGGTGTGTTTTGTGCTGGGATAACATCACGCCTGGGATGATCAGGCATGAGGCCACAGGCTGAATGCGACTAATAACCCCAGAAGTGACGTTATCCCAGTACAACACACACCCTGGAGTGCATTATTGCTATTATACAATGGCTCATTATGTTTTAAGAAAAAGAAAACGTGAAAATATGTTTAAAATATATTTTTTCTTACTTTTTTTTCTAGTGGAGGTATACCTATTGAAAAAAAATCCTTAGTATCTGTGTTGCCCAGCAGGTGGTGCTGCACTTATATAGTGGTGTGGATTCCTTTTTCAGTGTCTCCTTGTTCTGTGTTTCTCTGCATTTTTTATTGAGACATCCCCCAAAATAAAAAAAAACAAACAAACAAGGGAAGTACTTAGTTGTGTTTCTTTGAGCTGGTCCTGCTGTACTCCATGGACTGGTTGAAGGTGTGTTTTTTTTAATTAGTTATGTAAAAGCAGCAAACAGTTGTGCAGCAGGGACTGAGTCTGTGAAGGAAAATTCTAGTGCAATCCCGGCGATTGGGAAGTGGGCATTATTTCTCACTACCACGGGAAACTGTTTGGAGTTGAAAATAAGTTGAAGAGAGTATTGTACACCACAGTTTACTGCTGTTTTATCCCTTAGTGTGTTTAAATGAAAATAGACTGTCAGCAGCTGACCGTGCATGTTTCTGAAGTGGAAGGGAAACTGCAACAGGAAGAAGGTAAAAGCACATGCAGCAGTGGCTTGCTGAATGTGAAAGGATGATTTGTTTTATTTTTTTTGAGGGGGTTATGGTTAAAAAGCACCCTCAGTCTCATAGTTTTTATTTGCAGAGTGATGGACTCTGACACAGTTTGACCGAGAATGACATGCGTGCTGGCCAGCGGGGATCATTGAAGCGGGCTGCGTGGTGTGAGCCCTGTAACACTTCATACGGTCATCTCTGTACTGGGACCAGAGCCATGATGTTGTGCTGGGATAACATAATGGCTCCAGTCCTTTCAGGCCATTGTATAATCATTAGTTGATTCATGGTTGGAATGTTAAATCATTAATTGGTCCATGGTAAATGTATGGTATTAACAGGATTACAACTTTCATATTTGGTGTATGGATAAATTATGTATTAATAGAATTATTGTTCATGAATTGGTACTAGGAATGTTGATTCGTTTAGTGGTGTATGGAGAATGTATGGTATTAACAGAATTATTGATTCATTAATTGATGCACCGTGAACACATGGTATTATTGGATTATGGCTTTATTTATTGGTGCATGATGAATGTATGGTATTAACTGGCTCATGGCTAAGTCATGGTATTATTAGGATTATTGATTTATTATTTGGTGCATTGCAAATATGTGATAGTAATAGGACTATAGATTTATTTATTGGTGTATACTTATTATGTGGTATATTACTATGTAAAGTATTTTAAATTAATTAATGACTGTATGGTGAATGTACTGAATTAATAAATAAGCGATTCATAAATTGGTTCATGGATAATGTATAGTGTTAATTGGATTATAGATTTATTAATTGGTGTATGGTGAATGCATGGCATTGATGTGATTATTGATTCATTAACTGGTGTATGGTGAGTGTTTATTAATAGGATTATAGATTTATTAATTGGGGCATAGTGAGTGTATATTAATAGGATTATCAATTCATTAATTTGTGCATAGTGAGTGTTTGGTACTAATAGGGCTATTGATGTCTTTATTGGTGTCCTGGTCATGCCATGGTATATTATCATTAACTGGATTATTGATTTATTATTTGGCTCATGGTGAATGTATGGTATCAATGGTATTGTGGCTTTATTAACTGGTGCTTGGGTAATGTATGGTATTAATAGGATTACTGATTCATTAATTGATGTGTGGCTAAGGGATGGAATTAACAGGCTTTTTGATTCATAAATCGGTGGTAATAGGATTATTGATTTATTTATTGTATGGATAGTATTAATATGACTATAGATTTATAAACTGGTCAGTATTTAATGTTTGTTATTTCTTGGTGTATAGTTTTATTGTAAGGACTGGTGCATGGTGAGTGTATAATATTAATAGAATTATTGATTCATTAATTGGTGCATGCTGAGTGTATAGTACTGTATAGAGAATGTATGGTATTAATACAAATATTCATTAATTAGTGCATGCTGAGTGTATGGTATTAATAGGATTATATGTTCATTAATAGGCACATGATGAGTGTCAAATATTAAAAGGATTATCGATTCATTAATTGGTGAATGGTAAGTGAATAATATTAATAGGACTATAAATCTATTAATTGGTGAATGGTGAGTGTATGGTAGTAATGGGACTATTGATGTATTTATTGGAGCCTGGTTAATGCCTGGTATATTATAATTAATTGGCTTATCAATTCATTAATTGGTTAATGGTGCTTGTATGGTATTAATAGGATTATGGCTTTTTTAATTGGTGCATGGGTAATATATGGTATTATTAGGATTATTGATTGATTAATTGGTGCATGGATAATGTATGCTTTTAATAGGCTTTTTGATTCCAAACAGAGGAGAAAAAGAAGTACCTTAGCTGGGACTTGAACTCAAACTTTCTGGAATACTGTTCCAGTCATGTTAACCAGTGGCACCACCAAGGCAACTGGAAACAGGGCTGTCCTGGAGCACACATTACTCTTTCTCCAGTGCACAACCTGTTGATGCTCAAATAATTACTGCATTTTCAATCACATGAGTGCGGTGTGCACATTTATGAAACACATATGAACAGAGGTGAGAAAGAAGTAAGTGCATCATCTGGGACTTGAACCCAGGCTGCCCATGTGATAGTAGTAATTATTTGTGCAGCACCAGGTTGTGCATTGGAGATAAGATAATTGATTCATTCATTAGTGCATGGTAAATGAATGGTATTAATAGGATTATAGATTTATTAATTGGTGCATGGAGAGTGTATAATATTATTAGGATTACCGATTCATTAATTGGTGCATGGTGAGTGTATGGTAGTAATAGGACTGTTGATGTATTTATTAGTGTCTGATCAATGCGTGGTACATAACAATTAATAGGATTTTTGATTCATTAATTGGTTCATGTTGAATGTATAATATTAATAAGATTATGGCATTTTAATTGGTGCATGGGTAATGTATGGTATTATTAGAATTATTGTTCGTGAATGGGTAATAGGATTTTTTATTTATTGGTGTATGGAGAATGTCTGGTAAAAATAGGATTATTGACTTTACTACAATTACACGTTCATATGTCGATAGACTTGCGTTCAAATCTGGGCACAGAAGAGCCATAGAGAAGCAGGGACCCTGGCTAAAGACATCGAAATTAGGATGACTGGAAGGCCTAGTGGACTGGCAATGGTTTCAGAACCTCCTTTCCCATATGCCAAGGGTTCCTAATGGGCTCAGGTCATCTGATGATTGTTCAGTGACTTACTGAATGCAAATTGAGTTGTAGTGACCTCATTCCAGATTATGTAGGACTGGTTCCTACATCACAAGTATTATTAACACAATGGACAGGGTTTCATGGGGACGGAAATTAGTGGGAATAAGTCAATTTCGTAAAAAACCAAATGGCTCAGGTCCCTATTGTGACAAGTGAATTTTGCCTAAGAGAGTCATTATCTAACAATGTGTTGCAGAGTTCCTAAAGAAAGTAGACCTGACTTCATTACTTTTGGGAATGTGGATTCCATTTTTATTAATAGACCTGACTCCATCTATGTTTATTATGATTCCATTGTTAGTATGTGCTTGGCAACTTTTTCTTAAGCAATAAGGCATGACCAGGGGTTAGATTGACAGTCTGTTAATCACCCCCTAGGGGTATAATGTGGCACAAGGTGCAGCCAAGTACCATGTAGCCCTAGGGGGTGATTAACTGACTGTTAATCTAACTCCTGGGAGTGTCTTATTGCTATTATAAAAAAATATTTCAAAAGAAAAGTATTACAATTATACATTTTGAATGTTTTCCTCATTTAGAGTGAACTTTTTAACAAAATAGTTCTTCCACCAACAGTTTAAGAATGCTGGTTCAAAATCTGAATGCATTATTCCAGTCATTCAGCAGTGCTAGGTGACGGAATGCTGACAGGAGGAATCCATGTGCCATGGTGATCAGACTGTACATGACAGTGTAACAGGGATTAATGTAAGGCTGTTGGACTCCTAATAGCCAATCGGACTGCAGCATTTCTGAGACCTGTTTTATAATTGACATTTCATGGACACCCGTTAATGATGAATGGTAGTCAGCTGACAAAAGCCTGTCAGATGCAGAAAGAATTGTTAAAGCATATTTTTACAGCCTTTTCAGGACCATTTCCAGACACAGTAAACCTCTGCAGGGTCACAACATTATGTAGTCAGTAACAGAACAGCATGATAGGTTGACCTGATTAGCAAAAGCAAGATTTAAATTGTTTACAATGAATTGGGACACTTCAGTGAATATTGTGAGGAATATAGTCTATTGAAGAAGGGGTGTCCCCGAAACGTTGAGACAAGGTGGCTAAGCACATAATAAAAATGGAGCCATAATTTAAAAGAGACGGAGTACGGTCGTTTGCCTTCTGAAATGAGTGGGAGTAGCTCACAGGACCCATGTCTCTGGAGCTTTCATTTGCAGCAGGTACTGAGTTCATGTACTTCTAAAATCCTTAAACTGTAAAAAAAAAAAAAAAAACGTTTCCTATAGCTGTGGTCTGTAGTTCTGGGTTTCCCCTGAATGTGCTGACTCTTGTATTTCTATTCTGTAATGACAGCAATAAATTAAATATCCTTCAGAATCTAATAGTATCCCATATGTATAGACTGTATCAAAGGGAACATAAACACTGTCCTTTACATTTCTTTAATACGATTGTCATTTTGGGCATGTGTGAAGTTTGTTTAATCACCCCAGTGTATTGTTTTGTGTGTTTGTTTTGAAATAGTCCTATTTATTTTCTTATTTAGGGACCCATATTAATGCAACAATGTTCCCATCCAATATTCATTTTTTATTGCTTAGCAGTTGGGGAACCCAGTAACATTAATTGAGCTGATGGCTACAATGAAGCAGAGCCCACTGGCATCAGCCTCAGGTTCTTTTTGCTGTTTTATTCCACTCCATAAGGGTCTTATTGTATCAGGAGTGGAGTGAAACCCAAACCTCAGGAATCATGTGAAAAACAAAAATACAACTGAGAAAACGTGTTATGACCAGGAAGGTAAAACAAAATACCGAGGCCTGCATTCATGAATATTACCTCCAGCGGTAACAACACTTTGACTTTGCCTTTCTCAACCTAATTCAGCAATATGCCATTGAATAACATCAGAGGTTGCTGAATCATGTTAGCAAAGGCAAAATAAACTAGTGTTAACTCTGGTAGTAATGCTTGTGAATACAGTTCTTAATGTCCTGGACAGCTGATTTAGGAATAGAGGCCTAAGGACCCCATATTGGAATGTTGTGCAAATCCAGGCACAAAGGGCTGTTTGTCTCTGCAAATGTACAAGTGAAAACAACAGAGGTATGATATATTGTACTGGAGAAGGTATGCTATAAGTCTTATAGCATGCCTTCTCCAGTACAGTATATCATACCACAGGGCTGTTCAACCCATGGCTTGCGAGCAACATGTTACTCGCCAAGCCTTTTAGTGTTGCTCGCCATGCTGTTTCAAAAATCTACTTTTTTTTTTTTTTTTAAAGTGTGATTTTTAATTTAAAGCGCGATCATGTCTCGGTCTTTTTTTAGATAATGAGGTGTTAATGCTCTGATGACTCAGAGTGATGCGCTGATGCAGGACTTTAAATAACTATCAGGTGAAGCTGACAACACGGCTGAGGACGTTCAGTAGTTTGTGCAACTAAATGCTGAGGGCTGCTACTTGAATATTTGACAGGCCCCCTAGAATGGAACTCACTGTGTTGTTAATTCTGCCGGTATCACACTGCAGTGATTTTTTTTCTCAGTGATACCTGGCACATAGTTTGGAACCTGAGCATCATACCCTGAGCTGTACATTGTGGGCAGGTTGACTCTGAGTAAAAGACATATCTCAAAGTAAGCTAAATGTTCATAACACTTTTCTAAATGATGAAAATGCAAAGTGTGTATATTTTTGGGGGGGCACAGAGAACTCACATTAGAATTGATAAAATTATCATGCATATTTATTTCTGAAATCACAATGTTTTTAAAAAATACTAAAAGTTGATTACAAAATTATTACTGACTGGTGTCATTATGTATATATTATGTATCATTATAAACATAATACATATGTATGTTAACATTTTAAAAATGGCAGTTATATGCTGTGTGCACACTGAAGTGCATTTCACGCATGGTGATTTGCTCTCCGCATGTTCTAAAAGTCCAGATGTTGCTCCCACATCGAAAAAGGTTGGACAGCCCTGCTACAAGGTTTGCAAGCACTAACAGGTATCCAAGATACTGCCTGTGAGAGCAGCACAAAGAAAAGTACAAACCTACATAGTGGCCCAAAACCTAAGTTGTGGCCAGTCGCACAAACCAGCTGACTGGGATCTGTGCTGTGAGGAAGCTAGGCAGTCTGTGAGGCACAAACCCTTCTGCGCTGCAGCGCAAAAGTGTAATATTTGTAGAAGGCCAACGAAAATAGGTGTTCCAGGGAGCCATCCACAGAGAATGGTGCTCTCATAAACACCTACTAAAATAGAAACAAAACATGAAGCAACCACTCTGGACAGCACGTATAAAGTTCTTATAACAGCTCTAAGGATCTGAAAAAATGATGTTGTTCACCAAATTATGTAGAAAAATTATTTACTTTAACAAACTGTATAAAAACATAATTTAGAACTTTAAAGCTTAATACAAAGTACAACATATATGGGCATGGTATACGGCAAGACAATTTTAGTAGCAATCATAACAGCACAGCAGCATAGACAGCAAAGCTAAAAATAGAGACAAAGCATGAATGGACAGCAGTTCAAACAGCTACAGCATAGCTCCTAAGGGCAAAAACCTTACATTTCACTATGTCTGGGCAGAGCTTCTTCCGAGGTTAAGGAGCCATCTATCTGTTCCTTATTTATGGTGTAATCAGTGAGTAAAACAATTATACATACAATTTGAAAACGCACTAAATTCTCATGCTCATTTAAGTAAATAAATGAGTAAATTTAACTTACATATGGAGATCCAACTGCCCAGGTAATAGATACTACCTCACTACCTCCTAATTCTAACACCCTGAATTATTCCATCTATAATTAATTAAATCAGTTACCAATAAACAATGTTCCAAAACAGAAAGGATCAAAATTGCACAAATTTAATATTCTCATGTAACCCATTATTACAACAGGATATTTGTTTACCCATCCATAATTAACCTATTTTAATGGAACAAGCTAATAAAAAAGGGTATTGCATATATGTCATAATTAATTCACACATATAACAACTTTCTTTTTTGAACATATATAGTATCTATCAATAATCCTTTCATTTACATCAGGCTTTAACAGACCAAAGCTTTATCAATGATCTATTATAAATTAATGTTCTATTATAAATGAAAGTCCATTTCATGTGTTATCTTCTTCTCCTTTAGATTTAAACATCTTTTCTTCTTATTTGTAGAAGGAATGAAAGTGACCTTACTCATCATGCAAGTTACTAACTCCTTCTTACCATATCATAGTTTTGCATCTACATACCATTATCAACTCCTTTACTATAGATGGAGACTGTGGGCTGCTCAGTACAACACAGCAATCCTGATCTACACATGAGAAGTGTAAAACGTGAGAATGTAGCACACCTTTAGCCAGAGTGAATTAACTGTAGTTGGGGATGCCAGCATAACATTTGTAATGTGCTCGTTTAAGGTCCACTACAGCGGTTTGCCATCATATTGAGGTCTACTGACTGCATGGATCCAGATCAAAGTACTCTATCCTCCATCATCAGTACTGCAGATAACTCCATTACATTATTCTTCCACTCCTTTGGTTCTCCAATGCATCAGACCTAGCTGTTGTAGGGCACTAGTAAAGTGTTTTATGTGGTTGTGGAGGGGTTGTAGGTCAGATGGATCAGACACAGAACTTCAGGTTCAACACACAGTCTCTGTGTGATGTTTATTTAAAACACCGGGGATAACCTTAAGCAATGGCATATCCCTTCTTCAATACATTCGTTTGTAGCAACAGGCTATGTATGTACTTCCTCTGCACTTAGCACCCACCAATCCACTGATCTATTTCTTTAGTGGAAACTAATTCAGTCCCTATGTTTGTCTTGCATGTTTGGGAGCTGGGGATCTTAAAAAAGAACCCCCCCCCCCAAAACAAGCTAAAGACAAAGAACCTCTGTGCAAAAGCAGTGAGGCAAGGGTTACCCCAAAGGGCATTGGCAATAAAGCCAAGTTTCAGAGAAACACAACATCACACATACCCCCATAATGCAAAGCATCATGGTATGTATATGTAAATCACCATGACATTTTAGACTGGTTCAGCTTAAAGCCAGAATGCATGGTGTCAAAGGGTCTCTCAAACAATCTGTAATCCACATGCATTTAAATAACACAATGGGTGTTTTCTGATATCTCTACCCCAGTAATTTAATTTGTATACTAAAGTCCCCTAGTAACTGTTCACCTTTATCAAAAACACCTAGTGCCGGGTTATTTTCAGCATTTACAGTTTTCCTACACATAAGGCATATACATCAAGGTATTTTATGACAAAGTGCTATTGCATACTAAATCCAACAACAAGGAACACAGCCTGTTGTTTTGCATCAGCTCGGAGGTCACCACAATAACCTCCCTGTACGAGGACCTGAGAGAGAAAAGGAAAATTAAAAAGGACACTATAGCATAGTCAAGAAAGGAGGGGTGCCCATAGGTGGCCAGTCTTATGGACTAGAAATTGTAAAGGATAGATTAGGCTAAGAAATAGAAGAACTGTTGCAACAGATTTAAGAAAAGGTTGATCCTCAAGAGTGGCAGTATCTCCCTGTCACAGTGGTCCATGCTATTTGTGTGCTGTTAAAACAAGCACAGCACTATGCACCTTCATTAGCATGTTCTTCAGTCCTGTCTTTGAGATGCTATGCAAAGTGACTTGTGCTGTGTAAAATGTAGCTTCCAATGTAGGGAATGGCTTGCAAACTAACCTCCAAGCACTAACATCCCAGTTTGTGCAGCACAACAAACACAGTTTACATGACACAAACTATCCATGAGTTTTAGCGTTGCCCCAATGTGTCAGTAGTTGTGCAAAGAAACGAAAACAAAAAAAAAAAAACAGTCATATGGGAAATTCGGGTTTGGAACTGACCGTGGGTCCTTCACTCACTCAGACAGGAAGGAGTGCTGGACCATGCTGCTCTGCAGCACCATCGGGGTATGAATTTGTCAGAACTTGACGGAATCTATACCTCTTAACTCCCCAGCATGGGGACATCCCACGTTTTTGTTTTGTTTTGGTTTGCAATTGATTTTTTTTTTTTCATTCAAGTAAAAGGACAACACAGTACAGTACAGTACAACACAGTACAGTACAGTACAGCACAATACATTGCAGTACAGGAATACTTCAAGACAAATAAATACAACAGTATACTCATTACTTAGCTTTAAATCTATATGCAGTGTATAAAATAAACAAGAAAGATCAGACTTCCATTGTACCTGTACTGAAAATGACAGACACCAGATGCCACAGAACCACAGGCACAAAAGACACACACAACACTGTGGGTACACAGACAGAAACATTGAATGATCAGTTGTAAAGACATAACTAAAGAAGAGGTCTTTTGGGTGGTCACCCAATAGCCCAGTGGAAATGCCACACACTTCCATACCGATGACCTGGGTTCGAGAGCAGACACAGGAAGTCCTTTGGGCACCTGGGAGGGGGGGAGCTGAGGAAGTGCTTTCATTGAGCAGTGCTCCCAAACATGGGAAGGGCACATCCTGGTTCTGGTGCCATAGTGACCACTGTAGTGGGCAAGGGAACTATGTACAACTGAGGTGACCTGTGTGGGGATGCACATCCTGCACCAGTGCATGGGGGAGAAAAAGCAGATAAATCTACGTGCATCGGTGGCCATCACTGACACACCAGTGCCCTCAGGTCACTATCCCATGTGGATCCTCAGCAGAGGGACAGTGGAGGGAGTAGCAGTTGGGATTGGGGGTTCTGGAGATAAGCCTGAAGCTGGTGTGAGGAGGCCTCCAGTGGCCAAACACTATAGAAAAAAGGGGTCTTTTATTCTTTGCCCCACATGGAGAAGTTGCTTCCCCATATTATACTCTGAGATTTAAAAGCAGAAATTTATACTAATCCTTGATGCTCAGAAAACACCAGAACTTTAAAAACATGAAAGTACTTCCACTGTGCTCTGAGCTTCCATTTCTGCGATGTGACGTTGTGTCCAACATTTTGTCTTTCTCCCACATTATGCTTCACATTTGGGTGGCAAAAGGTTGACAGTTATGATGGGATTCAGAGAAGACC
Organism: Neoceratodus forsteri; assembly: GCA_016271365.2. Lineage (NCBI taxonomy): Eukaryota > Metazoa > Chordata > Ceratodontiformes > Ceratodontidae > Neoceratodus > Neoceratodus forsteri. Next base: position 29,805,926 of record CM028133.1, on the reverse strand, counting down.
ACCACCCACAGTTTTCACAGCCTGTGGTCAGTTTTGCATTTTTCAGTAGAATCCCTGTGACGGGGGTCCGGGATGATATAAAAAAAACTGGGTCATCTGTCTCCAGAAAAAGAAAATATGTGCATTCAGTCCATACAGCCTCTCGAGTCCATCTCCTCAGACCCACCAATAATAATCATCAATTATTATCTTTTTTGTTTATTTTCTTTTATTCCCAATTTGTCCCCCATGGTAGCCCCTGTTATCTGCCTTGACAAAAGGGGTCACCGCAGCTGTTCCCTTTATTCACTGGGAGGACAGGTGAGCAACTCCCTTTGTGGCATTGCCTCTCCGTGATCTACGCTCCGAAGGTGAGTGACTGCCTTTGTGATCATTGCCTCTCCATAGTCTACTGGCAGAGGGTCAGCGACTGCCTATGTGACCACTGCCTTTCCTTAGACTGCTGGAAGGTGAGACGCATATGCTGGACTGCCTGTGCCTTCCTTCCCCGGGAGCCGACACCTCACTTTCACAATGTACTCATCTCCAGTCATTCTCAGTGCAGGGCTCTGAAGCTCAACCTTTTATACATAATAAGATTATAGTATATGGTTACCCTTTGTTGTGTATAAAAATCTGCCTGCTCAAAATCCTTGTTAAGCACATTCTAACCCGTTATGCATATTCTAAAGAGTTAGTTATGCGCATTCCGAACAGTTGCTATGCACAGTTCAAAGGTCATACAATTTTAAATTTCTCACATATGTTACACCTAGCTACGTACTAACCACCCAGTGCCCAAAGTCATACCTTTTAACTTTCAAAAGTCTGGAAATTTTATTTTGATATGGGAGTAGAACAAAGAAATGGCAAGATTTTTTGTTTTCACTTCAGTGAGGGTCTGTCACTCTAGTGTAAAAAAAAAACATATACTATAAAAAAAAATTAAATATGGTTAACCACACACAACTCAGCATGTGTTTCCATCTTATGGTTGAGATGACAGCATGAACCTCTCGAGCTTCGCTCTCCAGGTTCATATGCTGTCATCTCAACCCCTCAATGGAAACACAGCCTTGTTGTGTATGGTTGCCCATACATTATTCTGTATGTAGTCTGAAGTCAGAAAGAACTCTGGGTCCATTATATCCTCCCCCATGCTCCACAAGAAGGGATTAAATAAGTATGCTATAAAGAAACATGTACGTATTTATAAGGATTCCCTACTCACTCTACTATCCAGGGTACTTGGTCATTCGCTCTGGTAAGCAAACATTTTTCCAGGCCTACCTTCTAGGCCTGTACTGTCTGCATGCCCACTATCTAAGCAGGTAGGCTGTTCCATAGGTTCACCACCCTCTGGGAGAGGGAGCAATGTCAGTCATCTCTCAATCAATGGACTTCTCCAGCAACATCTACCAGTACATACCCCAACTTGCCAGCGCAAATGAGCAACAACATACTCCAGTACAAATAGGATTATATACTCAGTACAGCATATTAATGTATATATTTTAAATAACACGTATAAAGAAATTCAGCCTCCAATAAACATGTCATTCTACTCTGATGATCCTTTCAATATCAAAAATAGAAACTGAAACCCAACTCCACCCCTGACGTTTTCCATTTGGGTGAAAAAGGGACAAAGTGATTTTAACCTGGTGTCAGTGCTCCTGTTTTTAAAAATCTGTCTACCAAGCACAGTTTCTTTGCTTCTGTAGTAACCTGCCCCCCTTTCTGCTGCAGGTGTGGTTCTCAAACAGGCGTGCGAAGTGGAGACGTGAAGAGAAACTCCGCAATCAGCGGCGCCAGGCAAGCAATGCTTCCAGTCACCTCTCAATCAACAGCAGTTACTCCAGCAGTGTCTACCAGTCTATACCCCAGCCTGCCAGCTCAGGTGATCGACAAAAAACTCCTGTATAAATAGGGTTACTTATTTTTCATATATACTGTATGCAACAGTACATTTTTTCAAACTCCAATAATCATTTTTATTTATGACCCACATACTGTGACAATTAATATAGAACAATGTATGTACCTAGTTCCAGGGAAGCTTAAAGAAGCACAGTTACTTGTGATCATAGGCAGACTAGGTGGTGCGAAGGCCCTTATCTGCCAACAACATCTATGTATCTATGGTTCTATGAGTATGTCACAAGTTTTTTTGTTTGTTTTTTTTTTCCACATTGTGGTGTGTGATACTACGTAAACTAAGAGAAGAAAGCTCAAGAGACTCATAAAAAAAATCTCCCACCAAGGGGCATAAAAGAACTGCAGACACTGATGTACCTTTCATTATTTTTAATAATTATTGGTTTGAGAAAAGAGACATTTTGGTAAGAGTTGGCGAACAGCTTGTGGGATTGAGCTCTATAGTGCACATTTGTGATGTCAGTTATTTAGTGAGAGCTGTAATAAGAAATGCCAGCTAAATTATTTATGTCATCTAGTTATTTAATGATGTCAAACTTTTATTTAAGTATATGTTTTTTGTGTGTGGTTTTTTTTTCAAACTTTCTTTGTGCTCCTACCTCAGTGGCCTCTCTCCGGTGAGGATGCTTGGTAGTCAGTGTTGCTGCCCATCTGAAACCTCCACCTCTGCACTCCGACAGGCCTGATCTCCCTCCTGCACTATCCAGCTGCTCACTCCCCCCAGCTCTGAGCCCCCTGGAGCAGGGCTGCCATATCCTAACCGGCGCTCTATCTATAATCCAGATGAGTGACCAGAAGGAGGAGGGAGAACAGAAGTGCCCGGTGGCAAAGCCCAGCATTGGGCATGGGACTGAGACCCCTGATCCCACCTTTGCCTACCACTGAGGCAGGGTTTTTTCTACTTAGTTACCCAGACGAGGGCCATGCAATGCCACCCAGCCCATTATGCACATGCACCCGCACATGTCCATAAGTTCCTGCAACTTGCAGTGCACCCAGCCACCACTGGGTGCCGCTACAAGCGGGACATTCCCCTGTCCCTCCCCATGAGATGAGAGAAGTCCTATGGATGCTCGATCATCTCCTCCCCCGCTGACCCCCAATGGCCCAAGCTCATTCCCGAACCCGGGCCACTGGTGTGGCACCCAGTACCTCAACCCTCAGTGCCACCGGACCGGCATGTTTTTTGTGTTCTATGTGATTTTCTCACCTTATTACTTTTATTGTAATGGTGCCCTGAGCCTCTGGGGAAGGGTGCCAATAATTATAAATAATTATACAATGGCAAGAAAGAATCCTGGCTTCAGATTGGTCAGTTGGCTGTCACAGCAGGGATGTTATCCTGGCATAACATCCCTGCTGATTGTTTGTAGGATATGGAGCATGAGGCTGGGCTATTTATTTTTCTCTTAAAGAGCAGCTTCCTACTGATGGTTGTGCTTCCCTCTCCCAGCCCATTCGATAACTTACCCCCACAGACAGCTCCCAATGAAGTGTGGCATAACAAGTCGTGCTGTATTAAAAGTTATTTTACTTGTAAAATTAAAATCAAGCCCACCGGCAAAAAAAGAACCGAGCAAACCACGCCCCCACGTTTGGCCCACGCAGCCCTGTTTTGTGATGTCACAAAACGCAGGCTGCGGGAGTGCACCCCATTCACTTATAATGGGGTTGACATTGTCACATATTTTTAGATTATTTACTGTCAGGATTTTCATAAATCAAAGCGATCGATCGACTAATATTTACGAGTAAAATGACTTTTAATACAGCACGACTTGTTATGCCACACTTCATTGGGAGCTGTCTGTGGGGGTAAGTTATCGAATGGGCTGGGGCAAGCAGCTACTAGGAAGCTGCTCTTTAAGAAACAAAAATATTTTTACACACTAACAAAAACATTCTTTAAAATTATTTTTTTAACTATAAAACAATAAGCCATTGTATAATAGGAATAATGCCCTCCAGGGTGGGTGTTATGCTGGGATAACATCTCTTCTCGGGTGTTGGACGCCCTCGGGCAGTGGCATCGGGCCCAACCACCCAAGGTGGGATGTTATCCCAGCATAACACCCACCCTAGAGGGCATTATTCCTTTAATATACTACCGCTACAAACGTGTATTATAGAATTTGACAGCAACTGGTTTTATGCTGATATCAAGCTTAACCAGTAATTAGGTAAGAAACAGTACATAATAGGGTATGCACTAAGCTGTATCACTGCATGCCCCGGGTGGTTTTGTAAGGCCACAGACTGAGTCCCTTCAACCACACATGTAGTGCAATGATAAAGTGTAATGCACACCCTGGAGCGTGTTCTTGCACTTATAAAATGGTTTTGTACTACAGATTAAGTTAAAAAAAAGAAGAAAAATAATTTGGATCATGTCATGACCAGGCATCAAACAATATCAATACATGGTTACATGATGGGTCTCAGCCAATCGTACCTCTCTATTTTCCTTACCCCTTTTTTAGAACATGATGTTTCTAACAGCAGGTGGGTCATCAGCATACTATAACGGACTGCCTAACCTAACGGACAGGGAACTGAACTCACACAGTTTATCAATGGCACTGTGTAGCATTCCAGACAGCAACCAAACCAGAATAGAAGCAGCTATATATAAAAGAACTAATTTTAGAATTTAAAAATATACATGTTATATAAAAGGAAATGTGTCACGAGCTAGTTTAAAATAGCACATTTATTGACTCTTATTAAATGTAACCATTTATGGTGTCAGTTGTGTGACTCTGCAACTAGTTACAGTAGAAGATAGATTCAAATTGTGTAATTATAGTTTTAACCATCTGAAATGTCTGGATATTTCCAGATATTTTGTGATATTTCTGATGAGATACTTCAGGACTCTGGTGCTCTACATTAGTACTGCAGATAAGTCAAGCAGAACATCAATCTAGACATATCATAGAAATGTTAGGACATATCCAGACATGTCAATAGCTGCAACTGTATATATGTTTTTTTCAAGCCAGCCCAGAGTATATTCTCCATGTAGTACATGAATAAGACTTTCCCCGTAGAAGTGGTTAGCAGTTATTTCCTGCATACCATCCTCCTATATAGACAATTGCAATTAAAACTAACAGTAACCATACAATTGTATTATATAAAATTAAAGATGGGTAAGTCTGCTATACTTGGAAATACGCCCATTAAGGGGCTAACCATATCATAAAACCACTCACTCTGTGGGCTAGTAGCTTTATGATCTGGTTAGCACCCTCAATAGGTTTAGTTCCTCATATACCACTGTGACTGATTGGTTTCTCCCTGATTCACCCTGTAGAGGTACCAACTTTCTCAGCCATTCAGATGTCTACAAGGGTCCCTATGTTGCTGCCACCACTCAGCTACAGCCTTACTCGGGGTATCACTGGGCCCAAATCCCACCAGAGCCACTGCTCACACAGTACAGTGCTTCACCAAAAGGGCAAGCAGCCCACCCCTACTACAGAGCTGAGAATCATTTTGCTTTAGAAACAAATTACGGTTGCTGTAGCCTTCTCTTCAGAGACAGCACACCAGATCTTCTCAATTATAACTCAGTTATCTGTATCTCAAAGGACTAAGCCACAAAAACATGAAGTATTTAAACAATAATATTTTATACTACTTCAAGATATTTACACACATAGTACTTGATACTACACTAAGATTATGGGGAACAGTGATTCTACAGACATTAAAAGAGAATGTTTTTGAACAGTAGATGACACACAGAAAAACCTGTCTTACTCATTCTCTCTCTCTCTCTCTCTCTCTCTCTATTAAGCAAAGTAGAATATTTTACCACATAGGACAACTTGGTGAAGTAGGGCAGACTTGAACCTTAGATGGTAACTGTCTGAGATCCCAAAACTAAGTACCCTTTGCTAGGATCTGGGAAGTCCTCAAAACCCTTCAACTGCCAGCCCCCTCCGTGATGAATTGTCAAATATGTCACTCTGACATCATAGATTAGACACTTCCTTTGTGTCCAGGGAACCTGCCCATCTTGAAAACTGGTCTAAGTCGGATATATATATTCCAGATCCTGGTTTTGTGGATTGTAATGTCCTTCCATTTGTCTTTCTGTGTGATAAAGTCCACAGGGTTTCTGTCTCCCTTGCTCTGACTTTGTTTACACTCAAAACAGAGCTTGTGATTATGAAAGCAATTCACCTCTTTGAAGTGTAAGTACCCTATAGGTGACAGGAACTCTACTGTTTGCCCAAAGGACCCCCTATCTGACTGCCTCATGCCTGGGCTCCAGGGCATGAAAACTTAGATTTATCAGATAGTTTTATCTCTGCTGAAATACTTACAAGACCATCTTTCAAGCTTGTGCAGGTCCCTCTTCATTATCTGCACCCCTTCTGGAGTATCCACCCTGTTGCAGATATTGGTGTCATCTGCAAATAGGCAGACCTTTCCTTCCAGCCCTTCTGCAATGTCACTAATGAAGACATTGAACAGGACTGGTCCCAGTACTGATCCTTGTGGCACTCCACTGGTCACTCCTTTCTCCCCAGATTGGATCCCATTTACCACCACCCTCTGCTTTCTGTCTGTCAGCCAGTTTCTAACCCAGTGTATCACCTCATGCCCCATGCCCAGACCACTCGTCTTGTTAACCAGCCTTCTGTGTGGGACAGTATTGAAGGCTTTGCTGAAATCCAGGTAGGCGATGTCTACAGACCCTCCCTGATTCACTTCCCTAGTCACCCAATCAAAAACATCTATCAGATTCATTTGACAAGACCTTCCTAATGTGAATACATGCAGCCTCAGATCCTGGGCACCAATGGATTCCAGGTGTGCCACTATCCTTTCTTTCAGCAGTGTTGCCATGATCTTCCCCACCACTGAGGTGAGGCTGACTGGCCTGTAGTTCCCCGCTTCCACCCTACTGCCACTTTTGTGCAGTGGGACTACATGCGCCCTCTTCCAGTCCTCTGGAACCATGCCTGTGTTGAGTGACTCTGTGAACAGGGTGGCCAAAGGTGCTGCTAGTTCCCTCTGCAGCTCCCTTAATATCCTCAGCTGTATGTCATCTGGCTCCACGGCTTTATCCACCTTCAGCTTTGTGAGTTCCTCCAGAACTCTCTCCACTGTGAATGCACTGGTGTCCATTTCTCCTCCCTGATTGCCTCTACTTCCCAACTGTGGTCCTTGACCCCCTCCCTCCTCAGTGAATACTGAACAGAAGTATTTATTCAGTATCTCTGCCTTGTCTAGATCACCCTCCTTACACTCTCCCTCTTCCCCTTTGAGCTTACAATCCCCCCCCCCGGTTTTTCTTCTATCGCTGATGTACCTATAGATTGTCTTGTCCCCTTTTTTCACAGACCATGCTAAACCCTCCTCTGTCTGTGCCTTGGCTTTCCTAACAGCCTTCCCTGCCTCTCTGAGACTATCAAGGTATACCTCCCTGTCCTTCTCCCTTTGGGTCCCCTTATACTTCCTGAAACTTGCTCTTTTAGCCCTTACTTTGTCTCCCACCTCTTTAGAAAATCATAGTGGTTTCTTTCTTCTTTTCCCTTTGGCCACTGTCCTAATGCATTAATTAGTTACCCCCAGAATGGCCAATTTTAGTCTCCCCCACTGTTCCTTCACCCTCTCCATTACCTCTACCTTCTCCAGGGCAGCTTTTAAACATCTACCCATTTCATTTAAATCCGCCCTCCTAAAATCTAATACTTTTGCCCTTGTGTGGCTTAATTGAGTCCCTCTCTCCATGTCAAACCACATCATGGCATTGGTGGTCACTGGATCCCAGCTGCCCTTCCACCTGGACTCTCTCAGCTCTGCTCCCATTGGTCCATACCAGATCTAGAATCGATTTGTCCCTGGTTGGCTCATACACCAGCTGTCTGAGACCAGCTCCCTGCAGGGATTCCAGGGTGGCTGTGCTTCTGGCTGAAGCAGTTGCCTGGGTGGTCCAATCCACATCTGGCATATTGAAATCTCCCATCAACAGGATTTTGCCTTTAGCTGCCATGTCATGAACTTCCTCTACTAGTACCTTGTCCACTTCCTCCCTCTGTGCCGGAGGTCTGTAGGTCACCCCTGTATGTATTGCTGTGCAATTTTCTGGTACAAGGGTGACCCACATTGCCTCGGCCTCCCCCAGCCTTCCCTGTACTTCTGTAGCCTTTATGCCTTCTCTGACATACAGGGCCACCCCCCCTCCCTTTTTACCTTCCCTGTCCCTTCTGAACAGGGTATAGCCTGGTACATTGACATCTCAGCTGTGAGTAGCAGAATACCATGTCTCTGTTATTGTTGCTATGTCAAGGTCTGCATCCATAATTGAGGCTTCCAGGTCTGGAACCTTATTTCCCAGACTGCGGGCATTTGTGAACATGATATTCCATGTTTTACTCCCTGCCTTCCCTCTGTTCCTGTTTTCTCTACTTTGCCTCTACCCCCACCCTGGTATTCATGTTCATGTGCACTTGCCCCCTCTTATCCCCCCTTTTAAAAGTTTCCCCTGCCTGCCCCTCAGTGCTCGCTTGCATTGTTTCTGTTGTCAATTTGTACTTTTGGATGTTCTTGTGTGTGTGTGGGGTGGTGTTCCTAAGCCACCTGTCTCTCCTGGCTGTACCCACTTGGCTAGTTTAAATGCTCTCTGCTGAAGCATTCCAACTTCTCACTAAGGACTGAGGTCCCCTTTCCAGACAGATGCAGGCCATCCACCTGATACAAGCTCGCATCTGCCCAGGTTGGGTCCCAGTCCATTATGAAGCCAGATCCTTTCCTTCCACACCAATCCTTCAACCAGGAGTTGAAGGCTCAGATGTAGAGTGCCCTGGCCTCCCCCATGCCTTGGACAGGTAGCACCTCCGAGAATGAGACAGAATGTGCTACCTGTTTCAGGTCCTCACCCAGCTTACTGAAATCCTCTTGGTCTCTGGCTAACTCTACTCCTCTCCTCGCCAAGTCGATGGTCCCCAGGTGGACAATGACATCCAGCTCCTCCCTTCGGGCTATCGCCCTAACGACCCTATGGATTCACTTCCCATCCCACCATGCAGTGCTTTCTGGGAGGCACTTGACCTCCCTCCCTCCCTCCCTCTCCTCCCTGCTAGTTGTCCCTAATTTCACACTCCGTATAATAGAGTCCCCCACTAGGAGAAGCTTCCCCCTTCTCTGGGGTCCCTTGCCCCCCCTTCCCTGGGACTTCTGTTTGGAGGTCCCGACCATCCTCCCTGGTCCCAGCTGTGGGTGCCTGTGTGGGGCAGTCCCATTCCTCCAAAACAGCGTAGGAGTACTCTTGACCATTGCTCCAACCTTACCAAGTCCCTTTTCATCTTTCCACCCCTCCTTGTGTATCAACCCTCTTGCAGATCTTTGTGTCATCTGCAAAGAGGCATACTTTTCCTTCCAGCCCCTCTGCAATGTCACCTATAAAACATTAAAGAGTACTCATCCTAGTACTGAACCCTGTGGTACCCCATTAGTAGATCCCCTTTTCCAGAGTGTGCTTCATTTACTATTACCTTCTGTGTCCTGTTGTCCAGCCAATTTGTTACCCAGGCTACCACCCTTGGACCCACTTCCAGTCTGGCTGACTTGTTTATTAATCTTTTGTGTGGTACTGTGTCAAATGCCTTGCTAAAGTCTAAGTAGGCCATATCTACAGCCCCTCCCTGGTCTACTACTTTGGTCACCCAGTCAAAGAAATCTATTAGATTCATCTGACATGACCTTCCCACTGTTAATCCATGCTGCCTTGGGTCCTGTGTTCCTGGTGGCATCTAGATAAGACAGTTCTTTCTTTCAGAAGTGATTCCATAATTTTCTCTACCACTGAGGTCAAACTAACAGGTCTATAGTTTCCTGCCTCTGCCTTGCTCCCACTCTTGAGAAGGGGGATCATATCCACCTTCCTCCTGTCCTCAGGTACCACACATCCTCCCATGTTTTATTGAAAAGGGTAGTCAGTGGTGTCACTAGGTCTCCCCTTAGTTCTTTTAGGATTCTGGGGTGAATCCTATCAAGTCCCATTGCTTTGTTCACATTGAGTTTTAAGAGTTCTTTCAGGATCCTTTCTTCTGTGAATGGACAGGTATCAACTCACCTTCCCAGAGTGCTTCTATTTTTTGGTTTAGGTACCTTCCCCTTTTCTTCTTCTGTGAATCCTGAGCAAAAGTATTCATTCAGTATCCCTGCCTTTTCACTGCCGCTCTCTGCCCACCTCCCCTACCCCTTATTAAGCCTCACTATCCTTCCTTGGTCTTTCTGCACTCCTTAATGTATCTATAAAATGTTTTATTCCCCTTTGTAACTGAGCTGGCTATCTTTTCCTCAGTTTGGGCCTTTGCTACCCTGACTGCCTTCCTCACTTCCCTCTGCTTTAACTGATACAGTTCTATGTCCTGCTCCTTCTGCGATTCCTTATACTTCCTGAATGCCATTTTTTTCTCCCTAACCTTTCTTGCCACCTCTGTTGAGAACCATAGTGTTTTTTACTTCATTTTGTTTTCTTTATTCACTTCACACAAAGGTTTGTTGCCTCTATGATGGCAGTTTAGATTTTTTCCCCATTGTTCTTCCACCTCACCTTCCTGCCCATTTGCTAGTGCATTCCTTAGGCACTCCCCCGTTTTGCCAAAGTCAGCCCTTCTAAAGTCCAGTACCCTTGCTTTTATATGACTTGACTTCATGGTTGTGTTTATCGTGAACCACACTGTGTGGTGGTTGCTTGTTCCCAGATGGCTACCCACTTCTAAATCTGTGATCCTCTCTCCATTCCCATTTGAGAGTACCAGGTCCAAGACTGCTCCTTCCTGAGTGGGTTCCAACATTAGCTGTCTGAGGTATGCCCACTGTAGGGCATCAAGAATGACTCTACTCTTGGATGTGGCTGCAGTAAATTGCTCCAGTTAACATGTGGCATATTCAGGCCCCCTATCAACAATATCTCCCCTTTTTCTGACATTCTGAGGATGACTACCTCCATTTGCTTTTCCATTTCCATTTCCTTGTCCATTTCCTCCCCTTGAGAGGGGTCTGTATACAACCCGTGTGCAGATTGTGGTGCCACTATCTGTCTCCAAGGTGACCCACGTGCCTCCTCTCCTCCTCCTTATTTACCTTTTAGTTCCATTGCTTTGATCCCTTCCCTTACGTACAGAGCTACTACTCCACCTCTTTTACTCCCCCGTTGCTCCTGTAGATCGTGTACCCTGGTATACTGATATCCCAGTCATGTTTCTCTGTGTACCATGTTTCTGTGACTGCCACGATATCCAGGTGTCCTTCTTCCATCAAGGCCAGTAGCTCAGGAAGCTTATTACCCAGGCTATGGGCATTGGTACTCATTGCCCTCCATTTTATGATGGCCTTACCCTTTTTTGCCCCATCCCTGCCCTTGCTGCCTTTGCCTTTTTCTCCATTTACCCCTGTTCTGCTCCCTATAGACCTCTGTACCTTGGTGTTTACCTCGCTAACTACCCTGTTTTGTGGGGGGAGGCTTGAAATATTCTGCTTCATATCAGTGCCTCCCCCCTTGGCCCATTTAAAAGCTTGCCAAAAAAGCATTTAAATCTATCACCTAGGAGCCTGGTTCCTCTCCTGAACAGATGCAGACTGCTTACTAGTTTTGTACTGTCTTCCCTTCCTCCTGACCCGAAGAATATTGCATGCTGTCTATACCTCCATGATGAGCCATCAGGCATCTCTCACCCACTCACTTAGACCACCAGCACTTTTGTGAAACACACTACCACAGATGGTAGCATGCTGTCAGGCAAGCCCATCACAAAACCTCAGTCTTGCTGCAGCATGCAGTGCTGGAAGATGTTGCTTGTTTAGTGTGGTGGATGCAATCAGAAATAAACAGATCAACATTTTGAACAATTAAGAAAACATGAAAGAAAAAGAAACTTAAAAGAAAGGCACAGAACTGAAAAGTAGACAAACTCTTGGTGAAGCACATACAGTGCCCCTAGTGGCAACTGTCAGGAGGAAGGACTATTTCACATAAAATAAACATTTTTAAAAAACGTTTCAGCATTTTTCACAACTATTTAAATATTTCTCAGCATATAACCATTCTATAAGTACAATCCATGGTGTGGGTTAGTCTGCATAAATGCGCTTCTAGGGGCAGCAGGCACGCAGCTTGCTGTCTCATCACTATACCCCAAGGCATGCATTTATACAGCCTAACCCACATCCCATCATGTGTTACTGCTTACTTATATGCTATTTCTCTATCTCACGACCTAAAAAAAATCCTTGTGCCACCTGATTTCAACCCTACAATTAGTCCTTTTAAGATATCAGCTATCCAAGACTGAAGTCCCCAAGGATCACCACTGCATTCTAGTTGACTGCTCTAGTAATTTCCCTAATCAACTGGGCAAATAGTTATAGTATCAGTAGTCCCTCCCGAGGCTGCTTAAAAGCCTGCAAGTTATTCAAATCAGTACAATTTGCTTACTTGGTTTTCATGCCATCATTTTAACATTTAGATGGGTTCTTGGTATCATCAATTCACCTGAATCATGATCAGCCTGACCATCGATGGCAAGGTGACCCCCTCATCAGTCAGGAAACTACACTTCAAATTTTAACATGCCAGTATGAGCTGAGGTCCTCCTGCTGTCTATCTTTCTTGTGTGTCAACCACTCTCTGGCTTCATCTTTCAACTTAAAACTGAGGTCTCTCCCAACTCAATTTTAGCTGGAGGGGGTAGGTTCAGGAGAGATGCAAGGAAATATTTTTTCACAGAAAGAGTGCTGGATGCCTGGAACAGCCTTCCAGCGGAGGTAGTGCGGGCCAAAACAGTGGTGGGATTCAAAAAGCCTGGGATAAGCACAAGGAAATCATATGGGACGGGCAAGGAGAGGAAGAGAAAGTGCCATAGACCTGGATGGGGTCTACAGAATAAGCAACGCAACAAAATATGGCAAACTGGATGGGCCATACAGCTCTTATCTGCCATCAGATTTTATGTTTCTATGTATAAATTTTAACATGCCAATGTGAGCTGATGTCCCCCCGTTTTCTCACTTTCTTGTGGGGAAACCACTCTCTGTCTTCATTTCTTATATAGTGTGTTCTGGCCCATAAAAAGGCTCACAAGTGATTATTGGGGATCTCACCAATTAAAATTACCTAACAGGGCATCATGCCATGCTGACCTCTTTGGGGACTGGAGCACCTCCAAGCTAATTCTTTTACCCCATTCTAGCATCTTGACCCAGATGGAATCTGTGGCACTGTTTTACCCCCTAATGTCCTCCTTGTCCTCCACAATGACTCACTTCTTTATGAAGAGAGACACCCCATTGCCTTGTTGGTCAGACCTATCCCTTCAGAATAGTTTGCACCTCTCCTGGTGTCTTAAGTCATTTTTTTCGTCCCCCTAGGTCTTGATGATTACTGCAGAATCTTAGCCTTTAAAGTGTATCAGACCTTTTGTTCACCCATTTTACTGGATGTGCTCTTTGTCTTGGCCTGCATGCAAATGCTGATAGGTGCCCCAGCATGCTTTCTCACTCCTCGCAGGGGGACTCCTCTCCAGGTGTTTCTGTGCTTTACAGACCTTCTATCAGTGATCCTTGTCTCTGATTCCTGCCCTTGGTGATCCCCCGCAACAGCTCCTCCCCCATCCTCAACATTCAAAATGCTCTGCCTGCCCTGTCCATTCACGAAGCAAGTACCTAACCCCCTCTTGGTGTAGGTGCCGCCCATCCTGAACATGCAGGCATGCCTTGCTTGTGAAGGCAGCTGGCCACGCTTGCTTGACTGCTTTATGGTACTATTTCCTTTCACACAAGTTATGTAACTATAAAGCATTAGTTCTCACACTTTGTGATAGTGAGCCTCCCCCAAGACATGGAAAACATATCGAGCCTCTCTCAAATTTGCAAAAACCCTTGGGCCTCCCCATAGAGAAAAATATAATATTTTGCACAGTACACCAGGAATAAAGTGAGACTAATAAAGTTGACCAAGTATATTCTCTTTTTATTCAACTTATTTTTCTTTACCCCAATCCCACACGCCAGGTTACCCTTGTAACTCCACTATTCTGATCTTGGGTCCTTGTTACTCTGTTTCCTCTCCATCTGGAACAACTAACCTAGCCACCTTCGTCTCTCCCCCTCTTACCCTGTTATTAAGCAACTTCCTGTACTTGCCTCCGGCCACACCTGAAACAAACACTGTCTCTGTGTGCCTTTCCATGTCGCTAATTTACATATAAATAAACACCTACTGTAGAAACAAGCCTTGGGTCAGTTTGCCTTTCCCAGTCACTCATTTGCAGATAAATACCTAATGTAGAAACAAGCCTTAGGTCATTGTGCCCTTCCCAGTCACCAATTTACATATCAACAAACACCTACTGTAGAAACAAGCCTTGATTCAGTGTGCCTTCTAGTCACCAATTTACATATAAATATACACCTAGAAACAACCTTTGGCTCATTGGGACTTTCCTGTTCACCAGTTTGTTCATTAGTAAAGAAATACAGCTGCCTTTTTCCATATTTAGTTTTCTTCATCCCATCACACAAAACATCTTAAATGTAACATTTAAATACTGCACATTCTTAAGACTCGACTGGGCCTTCCCTGGAACAGTTTGGGGCCTCACCATTTGAGAACCACTGCTCTAAAGTCATTAAAAAAAATGATATTTTCACTGTTGGGTACCTAAGTGAACAATCAACTTTCATCTTTCAGTTTGGTGTGTCATTTCCATTTATTTCATGTTTGGATATGTAAGTTGCATAAATGGAACATACAACAGCCTGCTTGAAAATACGTTATTAATAACCATTCATGAGGGAGCAGGAGTTCTATAACTCACTCGAGGCTTCGGCACACATGAGTTATAGTCCCGTCTATCACTCATGGAAATAAATGGCATATTATCAGTCAGATACAAGAGTGACTCAGCTGAGATTTGAAACAAGGCTGCCTGGAATACTGTTCGGTTGCACTACCAGCTGCACCACCAAGGCAACTGGAAAATGGGCCATCCCAGCACACGTTACTGTTTCTCTAATGTACAACCTGGTGTTGCACAAATAATTACAATTTCAATCACAAGAGTGGAGAGTGCATATTTGTGATTGAAATGTAAATTATCTGCACAGCACCAGGTTGTGCACTGGAGAAAGAGTTATATGTTCCAGGATGACCCTGTTTCCAGTTGCCTTGGTGGCACAGCTGGTAGCGCAATGAGAACAGTATCCTGAGTGGCCTGGGTTCAAGTCCCAGCTGAGGCGCTTACTTCTTTCTCTCTCTTCAATTGCATGTGTTCTTTAAAATAAGCACACTGCAGTCTTGTGATGGAAAATATTTTCAGTCAGGCTGTTGTATGTCCTTAATATATACCACACTTTGCCATAATTTATTCTCTATACATTTAACACTGGCCTGGTCCAGCTATTGGTGGTACCAGTGAACTCTTAAATTTAGTAAGATGTCTCTTACAGACGAAGTGTTATCTCGTACAACTTGGGCTGACAGAACCGCTGAGCTTTGTTTTACAGTCTTGCCTAAACTGCACAAAATGATATGTGAAATCAGGAAGAGACATTTCCAAAAAATATCACAGACACCGAGTACAGTACAATTCATTTAAATCTCTATTCCAAGGAGTTGGTTTGTATTGTTTTTTTTTTTAATGCTCCAAAGCATTGGCAACTCACATCCTGTTGATTTTCAAAAATTAATGCGTTCAAGCGCAATTTTTATAAAATGGTTTTGCAAATCAGCTAAAATGAATCTGTAGCACTGTCACAGTGCAATGCAGAACTGAGTTGCAGCTTTAAGTTTTTGCAAGGCATTGTGCCGAGTCCAGCAGAAGTTGCACAACTCACTGAGAAATACTAAAGCAACTTTGTGGTGAGACAGTTTAATTTTAATTGTAATGTAGAAAGAGGTTCTTTCCAGTAATAATGATTTTTGGCCCTTGCCAATACATTAGACTGCAAATAAATTAAAAAAAAATCTCTACAGTTTGGAAGTCTGAATACGTTAGTTCAAAAGTTGACAGTTGTTATTACAGAATCATAGAATGATAGTCTGATACGAGTCAGTAGCCAATGGCCAAAATGACTCAACCAATTTACCTTAACAGGCAAATTTTTCATCACCCATATAATCATTGAAGAATGACTTAAAAGTCTCAAAGGTGGGACTTGTCACAGTCTTTCTTGAAAGTCTGTTCCAAATCTCAACCACCCTCTGATTTATCCAGCCTTTTCTTAGATTTGTCCTAAAAAATTCTCTTTTGAACTGCACATTGTGAGATCTATTACTTTGTGTAGTATTACTAATAAGGCCCATACATTCCCATAGGTCTTGATTTCTATGTGCTTTGTACACCATACATAGATCTCCCCTAAGCTTCCTGTATTTCAGGCTGAATAGTTTGAGGTTTTTTATCTACGATGGGTTTGCCCATTTCCATGTACTTGTTTTTGACTTGCTGCTGCCTGGAATTCTAGGAAATTATCATGTGATGCAAACCTACTCTGTTGTTTAGGGACGATGCTGGGCCGTGGTGATGCCCTCACAAACACATATGGATCTCTTGCCCCAGTGCCAAGTTTTTCCATGACGAACAGCCTGCCAATACAGGTAAGCATAGTGACTGTAAATATAAACAAAGTTCTGGGCAAGGATGGGGCTGAGCAAGCTTTATCTGGCTAGTATCTGAAAGGCTTTAAAATATGTTTGGAGTTCCATATGTAGTCTTGAGTATCTGGGTATTAGGAGGATAAAAAATAGTACTTTGGCTGGCCAAGTGACTTATCAACTAGCATGCTATGCTGGCACACAGGAGACCCGGATTCAGGAAAAGACTTGTGCAGAATTTTCTTCTCACCTGTGGAATTCTGCAGTTATAGAATATTCATATTTCCCAATAAACAAAATGACAGTTTTTTTTTCCTGAATGATTTGTGAGGGGGACGAAAACACATAAACAGTGTTATTTTTACTTTTCCTGGAAACACATTCTGCTGATTAGTGCCGGTTACGCTATCATGTACAACATTTGATTATAACACAGTGTGATCTGTGGAATGTTTTCTCACAAAAGTAAATGTAGTACAATTTATATTTTTTGTTCTGCCAAACATCTGAAAACAAAATGCAGAATGCTACAGAAACACAAATTCCGCCATTTGAAAAATTCTGCATCCATAAATCTGCAAAAATTTTAAATTTAGCTGTAGAAATTCAACAGACAGGAATCCACAACTCTGCCCAGCTCTATTCAGGAGCAACAGTGAGTCTTTCCCTACAATTCTAGACCATGAACTTTTGCTCTTGTGACACTTAACAGGACTTGTCTTGTAAAGAGGGACTTATCCCTAATGACAGTTGCTATCCTGTATAAAAATAAAAATGTTACCTACCTACTTACCATGCTGCTCCCTGTAGCCTTGGTTACCATTTTTCGAGTCAGACTTGGTGGGATCATACTAGTGTGGAGGTAAACAACCGTGCAGAGATTGGACCACGGGACCATGGTGCTATGGCAACTGACAGTATCCATAGCAGCACCCTAGTGTGAGGAACCACTATTCTGGGACTGGAGATCAGGACTCTTCAACTATGCTAGTAGGTGGAGTACTCATCAACACATTAGAGTGAGTCACTGGGCTGGCACTGTAACTCTGACCCATGAATGGTAATAACATAGAGAATAAAGTACAGGGTGGTGTGTTTAGTGAGAGTTTACACACACCCGAGGGGTTAGATGCTTCATAAACCCCGAGAGCGAAGCTCGAGGGGTTTGTGCAAAGCATCTAACCCCAAGGGTGTGTGTAAACCTCGAGTTTAAACACACTACCCTGTATTTTATTTTATATAATTGATGGCTCTCCCCTTTTTGTCCACAGCAATTTTCTAAAATAAAATCAGCAGTTTCGATGCGGCTACGAGTATGCAACACTTTATTTTTCGGCCAGCTGGATTTTCAATTACGGCGGTTTCACTTATTTTTTTTTTTTAACAATGTTCAAAGTCCCCCATCTGTAAAAGCAGTGCTCATTTTGATTTTTTTTTTAAATTACTTACTACTGTTTTTCTTTGGTGGCTCCGTTGTAGGAAGGAAGCGCGAGCCAGGAAAGGAGACACTGGTGTAGGCGCATGCGCAGAGGGAGGAGAACCGTGCACATGTTTGCCATTATAAATGCTCCTTTATAATGGCAAATTATGACACAGTCTCTCAATGGCAAAAGGGGAGAGCCATTAATTATAGACCTGTCTTCACTAGCACACTAGGCTGAAGAGTCATTGTATGAGGATTAAAATTAAAGACACACATACTGTAACTGTAGAGGGTATCCTCACAAGTTTACTAGTATGGTAAGCCACCTCACTAGCCTGTGATTGATAAGCTAATGAGCGAAACATCATGAAGTATTAAACCTAGCTGTGATTTGTCAACCCCAGTGGGGGATGCACGTTGAGTATAGCTTTATATAAACAGTATCATATTGTGAGTGTTGAAACTGATGTGCAGAAAGAACTGGTTAGTGTCTTATTGTCAGAAAGGGCTATTGTGCCAGCCCAGTGGTGTAGAAGGTTGAGGCGCTGGTGTCTTACCTCGACCCATGCCGGTGACCCGGGTTTGGGAATGGACTCAGGGCGCAAGGGGTCAGCAGGGGACAGAAAGGATTGAGCATCTGGAGGACTGCTGTCTGCTCTGGGGGTGGGATTGGGGAATGCATCACTCAGCAGTGGCCCTCAGTGGAGATGGGAGGCACTGCCTGAGCATGCACTAATTGGGGACACAGAAAGCCAGGGAAAAATGGCACCTGAAGCGAGCAGCTTGATGGCTGTCCACAGTTTCACCATGGCACCTGCCTGGATCCATGATTTGCGGGGAGTTGGGGGCTCCCTGAGGCCTCACTGTGGGGGAGGAAGCCACAGGAGTCCGGGTGCCTGTGGTAGAGGCAGTCAGTGGCTGGATGTCCCCAAGCTGGTTGCGAGGATGAGGTAAGGGGAGCAGATCAGGCAGCCAAGGAGAGAAAAATAGACATAAAAAAAGGGGGCTATTGCTGTCAGCCAGGGATATTTCTTTCCAGTAAGAAAATCATGATAACTCAATGATGAGATATCACAATATTTCCTCCTGATGATAATTCATCATGGTCAAAAAAACAATGCAATGATTATTGAGCATTGTGATATAATATACCTTGTTAATACCATGATAAACCATCTTGATGTTCTCACCTCCACTTCTATGACAGTATGTGCCCCTGCAGGTATAACCAAAACTCCTCATCACCTCATCTTTCTTAAATCAAATTTTCCAGCTTTGTCCTGAAACTAGAAATTCTACAAATGATTGTGTTAATCAATATATCATGATAATTTGTACACAGTTATTGCAATACTCAAAGTTTGTCATCATAACATCCCTACTTTCCAGAGTCCCCTTGCAACATGTTCAGTTGGGTTGTATGTGCTAGCAGTGGGCCCAGGTAGTTGCCAAAGGCAGCTGGCATTCCAAAGAGGAAGTAAAAATGGAATTGCAGATTTTTTAGTCTGAATCTTGATCCTCCCTAACAGCATCCCTGTAGCACTCCCAGAAGCACCTGATGGCATCCTAGGGAACTGTAGGGAATGACCTGAGGGTTGCCCTATCTACTGTCTATGTAGCAATTCTTGTAAGATAAAAAATCAGAACAGAACAGCTATATCTGTACTGCTACTTGTTTGAATATCACCACCAACATTCAACCAAAATAAATTGATCATATATAGTAATTGGAGAATGCATAATTTAAATTAAATGCATTCAGATTCAATATGCCTTTATATACCACACCAGTGGTCAATAAATTGGGTAAATAAATCATGTTATTCTGGGATAAATATTTATTTTCAGTTAGAACACCATTTATATAACTTAGAACATCATTTATATAACTTAGAACAACATTTATATAACTTCGAACATGTTATTTCCGCTTAGAATCTGGGAATGGAACACAGAGAACAATTGGCCTGATAGGGAACTTACAATGGAAAGAAAGGCAGTTTTAAGCTAAAACAAAGTAAAACACCAGTACAAACACTACAGATGGTGTGGTATATATCAAATACACAATGAATTGCAGTAGAACAACACATTTATCTCCACACATGAGTGGTGAGACCTTTATAACTAACTCGTGGCTTCGCCACCCGTGAGTTATGGGTCTTACCACTCACTAGTGGAGATATAGAGGATAATGTATGGTCCTCTATCAGTAATAAGTCTGTTAACCATCGAGAGGTTACCAGGGCGACTGTGTAAACCTCGAGAGTGAAGCTTGAGAGGTTTACGTCGCCATGGCAACCTCGAGACAGTTAACATTAACCGGGTTGCCGATAGAAGGACCATACATTGTTTTTTATAGTGTATGGTCCCAAGAAAAAGGGAAAACGTCTCCTTACTTTACGAAATAGAGTCACCGCCGTGGCCATTCAGTCCTTCGCTTACTGCTGCATGCATCCGTCGGTTCCCAAGAGTAAAAAAAGTTGCGCACATGTGGAGACTGATCCCTGTTGTTAACCTATCAATATGACGTAGCATCAATAGGGTAACAACATTACTACGTCACATCGATGGTATGATGATTTCCTAAGGTTAACAGCATACTACCATACATTATAAATGTGTTATTCCCCTGCAGTCCATTATGTATTCCATATATATTTAGTGTAATAATCTATATTTACAGTAGCACCCTTCCTATCCATAGTAAATAAATCTTTATTTAAATTTATATTATAAATGTAGTTTCAGTTTGTAAATGACATAAATATCCCAAATGATGAGGATGTCCGGGCCAGGTTGTTCATTTAGTTGCTATCTTAATGGAACCATGAGGGGAGGATTTCGACATTGTGGAATTCTCCGGTGCAGACCTTTACTTCAGTGGCTCATACCACTCTAATGCCGTTTTCTGTGTAAGGTGCATAACAGTTACCACTCATTTCCACTCCACAGGCCCCCAGCTCCAGATGAAAAGAAACACTCACATGCAGTGTTACAGAAATAGCCATTGTGTACATTTATCATCAGAGAATAGCAATGCTTTCATGTTTGACCTGGAAAGGAGTGGCCTTTATCTTTAACTATGGTGGTGCCCTAACACACAGATGTGGATCAATTTACAATGGCAGAAATTTCCAAACCAATTTAGTTTATTTATGGATACTTGTGACTCACTTATTGAGTCCCCAGTTCATTTATATCCAGGCTGGTTTCTGATTTAAACATCCCTTTGTATTGCAGCCAGCAAAGGTTGAACAGTAATCTTGTTTTCGCTCCCTGAGATAATAGGGGTATGATCCCAAACCCTTTTTAGGGCAGCAGTAGATGAAGCCCTGCAGACCTCTTGCAATCAGAAAAGGACTCACAACTCTAACCGAACAACATGTACAAGTTACACCATAGTCACCTCCGTGGTCTGAGAAGCACTCCTCTGTGTCAGTGTAGTCCTCTCATAGACTCTATTTTGCTGCCATCCAGAGAACTGCACTGTACTGTTTTATTCAGTCCACTGTCCAAGATGGGCACCAAACTCTACTTTGCATGCGTGACTACTCGTGCATGCGCAGTTTGGTTTGGCAGCCATCTTGGACACAATGGACTGTGTCATGTTTCAACGTGACTGCTGCACAAGATTTTAAGTCCATATATTTTCCCTTCCTATTGGCACTCTCCGCTCCCAGAAACATAACAGTGACACTGGGGGTGCCCAATTCCCCACTGTTGCGATAAGCATTTTCCTCCTCCCACCCAACTCTCCCTCTCAGAACCCACCACCCCATACCCTCTCCAGAAACATAGCAGTAACACTGGGGGTGTCTAATCCCCCAGAGCAGAATGCCATTGATGTTTTTTGCAGCCATTTCAGTCCCTCCACCCGATCCTCCCACTCAGCACCCACCACCCGCACCCCCCAAGCCCTTACTTATCCATTGAGGTCCAATGCTGTAATCCTCTCTGGACACATTTTCCACTTTTTAAAGCTGGACCACAAACTGAAGAAACAGGTATGCGGTTCAATGTATTTCAATGAGTTTTTGAACTTGGTGGCATAACTTGGCCATTTTTGCATATTTTTGGCCCAAATTTTCAACATGCCTTTTTAGGACCCCACCTCATGAACAATTGCACTGACATTAGGCAAATCTGTTCCAAAAGGTGATTTTGTGGCCCCTGTGTGAAATCACCTTTCGGCTAGGAGTTGAAAATTTTCTCTGCCCTTGTTCTTGAGGTGGGGTTATAAGAAAACTATGTTGCAAATTTGGTGTAAAAATACTAAAAAAAAGGCAAAATTATGAGCCTACGTTGAATTTTGTGAATGCAGGCTTGTAACTTTGGTCATTTTCAATATTTGTACACTAAATTCCTCAGCTGCAGTCCTATTGGCTCTGGTTAAAGCTTGTTCTGCTAGTCAACCCATAACAGAGAACAGAGGATCCCTGCCAGATGCACAAAGTGCTGTCCTAGGTATTGAACTATTCCCAAATTCATTTAGAGTTCTGGACAGACTCTGACTGGAGTCTCAGTACTCACTTGATATTTCCAGTTTCAACAGACAACTTTGACCTAGCCACCATTTCCTGTTCTCCCTTCCAGGATTCCTGATAGTACTATTGACCTTGGTGGCCTTGCAAGACCTGACACCTCTTGGTCCAGACTGAACCTTCAACTCCCCTGGAAGCAGCTGGCCAGTTCCACTGGGACCGCACTCCCACTCCTCGCTGTATATCCACCACTCTCAGAATACCATCTCCCCACCTTTGAAGCTGTGGTGCCCCAAATATGCCCTGGCACAAAACATACCACCTAATTCCCATCACTCCCCCAGATGAGAGAGATGTCCCTACCCAGCTAGTTGCGCTATGTCAGACCTGGGCCCCGGGACTACAATTAGTTTCATTTGTATCATTTTTACTGACTGAGTTCACATGCAGACATTGAAAATAGGTTTCGTAAAGGAATGTCATAGATTTTGAAAAAAGTAATTCTAGTGGCATTGTAACATTTTACATTTCTTCTTCAGTAACCCTATCATTTTCCAACACATACTCAAGGTCAGGATGATGACAGAAGAATGAATCCTGTCCAGTAATGGACATATGTTTTACAGGTCCTTTTTTATTTATTTATTTTTTTTGTGCATCCCCTGACATGGGTGGTACTCTGCATTAGTTCGGCAACATCCCACCCCATCCTTTACTTCTCTGGAACTTATCTCACCTTATAGAGGATCAACAGAGCATCCTGTTCCATAGTAGATTTTGTTGGTGGTTGAGGCAGCTCCCCATTAGTCCATCCAGTGTATGGGAAGGTGGGAGCCAGGATGGTCAGCAGGGCCTAAGAGCGCTGACTTCATGTTGCATGCTCCAGGGCTCTTCCACCTGTGCTATTCCCTTCCCACTGGATGCAGAGGGCAAGGACTTCAAGGAGCCTGTGCACATGTCATGTGCATCTGTGTTCCAGAGTCACTGGCACCTGCTCTCCCATGAACAACTGTGAATCCACCACCTGTGGTTACCCAGGGAGCAGTATGGCAGTGGTGTCTGGTTGCCTGTCCTCCCTCCCTCCCCCCCAGGGAAGAGGAATGCATCCTATAGGACGTTCAGTCCTCCTCCCCCTGGTCAGACACCAATACCACAGGCTCATTGTTGGCCCACACTTGCCCTTTTTTGTTATAAACACTATGCTTTTCTTTGTTGTTTTAGAGAAGCTATACAGGGCACCATTAGGGACACCGCTGGTTGGTGCTGCCCACTCTCCTTCAGGGACAGTGGCAACCATTCAGGGTGTACAAAAATTGCTGCCCTTGTATAGTGGGGTGCCATGCCTCCTTTGCGCCCCCAACCTCTACTGAGGAATGGTAGACATCTGTATGTGGAACTGGAGAACAGAAGTAGCAATCAAAACACTCTGGACACAGGAACACTCCCCACACCTCTTATCAGCCTAATGTGGAACATGGTTCCTCAAAATGTGGGAAAAGTGGGCCACTTCATCACATGCTGGAGTCAGATGCTCAGCCAGCACACTGTAGAAGCATATGCTTTCATCTTCACATTTTTGGGACCAAGAGCTTCTGATTGGTAAAATGAAGCACTGTCGCTTATAATGAGGAACACGTGCCAAATATGCACAGCTGAGTGGAGTAAGTCCTCAACGTTTTCTGCAAAATGAGTGACAGGTGCCAGATACGCATAGCTGAATGGAGTAAATCCTGAATGTTTTCTGCATAAAGGGGAGCAAATGCCTTTGTTTGAGCACCCATGGGATAATAAAAACTCCATTTCTGGTAATTTTTCAGTTATAGAAGGAACTAAGGACTTCCAAGACAGCATCAGAGAGAGATTGAAGACTCTAGTCAGTTAGTATTTTCTTCCAAAAGTTCGGGTGAAGACAGTCAGTTGATGAGCACTGAACCAGTGTCAGACATGCAGATGATTCCCTTAGTCTCTTGAGGTTACTGTACAGTTATCTCTTTGACAATCTTGAGCGAAAACTTTTAACAAATGAATATGGTAAAAGTTTAAGACAGCTACAGGACTCCTGCAGCATGTTCAGGTTCTTTTCTTTACCAGTCCTGGGTGAAGGCTATTAGCTAATGAATTCTGCATTAGTGTCAGACAAGCAGAAGAATCCCTTAGTCTTCTAGGTTCTCTACTTGAACATTCCATGTGTGGATGGTTAACTGATGAATTTGACATGAGTATCTGACAGATGGAGAACTCCTTCAGTCTAACAGTCTTCAATGGAACTGTCAAGCAGAAAAAATATGAAAGGAATTGCTATATCTTCCAGAAATAAGCGGTCTACTCCTCTATCCTGACGCCACTCCTTGTTTCTTTCCAGCAAGCAGTGCAGCCTGTGGTGAGCCAGACCTCATCTTATTCCTGTATGATCCCAGCTAGTTCCTCAGTGAGTGTCCACAGCTATGAGACCTACACTCCTCCACAGCTCCAGACACACATGAGCACATCCAACCTGGGCTCCAGCAGGACCGCATCCACAGGTGGGTACACACACTTTGACAACAGATCAAATTGAAACCCCTTTTGTAACTGGAAATAATTCAGACCCCTTCTGAAACACGATGAGCTATGTGATGTTTCATAGCGCAAGGTGTGATGTTCCTATAGTGCTTCTGTGAGCATGTCATCCTACTCCTGTCATAGCCCTGATTGGAAGGAAAAGCTCACACCATGCTATAGATTTGATTTTATTGAACAATTTCCTAATTTCTTGTTTTCTGGGTCTAGTTGTGCCTTTACCCCCTTGGTTTCAATGGATAAAGGTCGTGTCATCTTCAAGACCCTGACCAGCACAATTTCACCCCCTCCCCAGCAGAAAGTGAATGCACTGCCTCGGTGATGCATCACTCCCTCCTCTTAACCAGTGGGTGAGAGGTTGCTCCTGAACTCAGGATTTCCACATTGTGCAGCTTAAAATACAATTTTCTGATGTGCCCTCAAGCTTACATTACAAAAATGAACAATTTTATGTTGTGCTTGCATTGATTAGTGAGAGAGTCATTGAATCTGTTTTTTGTTGTTTTGTTTTTTTTTGCTATAATTGGGGCCGTTTGAGAGTTTAGGAAGACACTGTTGTTCATTCACTGCTTTTGCTGCTGACAAGGTCAGTGACAAGAGACAAAAATGTCCTGTACACGAGAAACAGATACACCAAGTGAGTCAGGGATCTATTTACAAGCTGGCCTACTAGTGCAACAGTAATGCAACAGCTTGCAATGCTGATGACCTGGGTTTGGGAGTGAAACTGCTGTCAGAGGGCCAGCTAGGGGGAGAAGGCTGAGTATCTATCAGACTGCTTACTTTCTCCAGAGAGGGAGGGGATCTGGCACCCAGCTACACACTGACCCTTAGTGATGGCTAGGGGGTAGGTGAACTAGGGACCAATACTGAGGCTGGATTGGCAGAGGCAGCAGACGCCTGCTCGTCAGGTGTGGGAGCATACTTGGCCATGCACTGAGTTCATTGAACACCCATCTCCATTAAGTGGGAACCATGGGGGACCCATATACAGGAAAAGCCTCTTGATGGCGAGCAGCATGAAGAC
Organism: Neoceratodus forsteri; assembly: GCA_016271365.2. Classification (NCBI taxonomy): domain Eukaryota; kingdom Metazoa; phylum Chordata; order Ceratodontiformes; family Ceratodontidae; genus Neoceratodus; species Neoceratodus forsteri. The sequence goes on along the minus strand of CM028133.1, from coordinate 29,779,899 downwards.
TTGGATCCTTTTGGGGATCCAGCAGACCGATGTGGGATATATCCTCAAGTTGAAGACCAGAAAAATAAACAGATGCAAAAGAAAAAAAAAATGGTACTTATTTACAACAGTTTCCAAAATGTTCACAGTGAGTGCACAGGAAACCCATCACAAAGCATCATGGGTGATTGAAATAACATACATATGGTGGTGTCAGTGGCTTAGCAGGCATCACACTAGCATCTGGGACTGGAGTATAGGAAGGTTGTGGGTTTTAGTCTCACACCAGAAAGTTAGGCTAGGTGCTACATTGTTGAGGTTCCATCCTTCAGAGGAGATGTTAAACTGAGGCCTCTCTGCCAATCTCTGGTGTCTGTCTAGGTAGACGTTAAAGACCCCATGGCACTTATTGTAAAATGAGGGGGATTTCCCCAGAATCCAGGCCAATTTTCCATTATCAATAAAACAGCTCCATGTAACCTGTTCCCCAGGATGCACTGGGAAATGAAATGTGCACAGGAGAGTTGCACTCACAATCTGGTGAGGACAAATAAGTCACAGAAGTAAAGTGAGCAGCTTAATAGTTTATTCATCCAAATGAGAGTATAGCACTTCGCCCGGCACTTTGGGTCTGTATCGTGACCCTTCGTCATGATGATGTCCTCACTAGACTATGAGTGCAACTCTTCTGCGCACATTTTAATTCTGGATCTTGAGTGTGCACCAGATAAGCTTTAGTTAGCCTGCATGGCTCTGTGTTCTCTCCACACCAGGAAGTGAGCTGTCTCAGCTCAGTATGCCCTTCTTGGTCAAAAATAAAAAGTTATGGATGCTGCAAGATGGTACCATATGTAGTGTGTTGAGCTGCCGTGCTGGAGACCTAGGTTCCAGAATGAGTCAGAGATGCTGGAAACAAGTGGATGGCGATCAAGGAGTTCTGGTAGAAACTTATCCTTGATTGGTTGGGCTGGTTACAGACTTCATCAGCATCAGTGACCCTTGCAAGAGGGCCATGGAAGGTTCAGCTTCCAGCTACAGGGGGGAAGCTATATGCTGTAAAGGCCAACAGCTGAATATGGCACACACCATGGGGTGATGGGAAAGTAGACCTGCAAGGGGGAGAAAAACCTTCAGACTCAGTCAGAATGACAGCCACCTGCTTATACATTCAAGCCCCACTCCTTGAAACCCACTGCCTCTGGATCCTGAAATAAATGCTGGAGGAGGAGGAGGAGGAGGAGGAGGATGGTCTCCACAGAAACCCTGCCATGTAGGAGAATAATCTGAAGAGATGACAGTAGTAGCTGGTTTAGTGAGTGGTGAAGCTGGGTAGTCACCACTGGACTTTTAAGAAGGGGTTGTGGAAATAGGGAGAAAAAGCAGACTTGAAAAAAATTACAAATAAATAACTTAAAAATAATATAAATGTTTTCCAAGTTTGGTTACTCTTCTAAACGTTTTATTCTTTTGATAACCAAGTAAGGCCTACTAGGCACAAGTGCCTGTTTTCAGGGGTGACCCAGAAGCACTGGGGAGGTTAAGTGACTTGCTCAGAGTCACACAGTGTGCAAGTGGAGCTTGTGGGAATCAAATCCAGATCTGCTGGATGCACCAAGCCCAGTCATTGCTCATTACTCTAACCTCTGGGCTATACTGCCAGCCCTAAAATGATTATTTATTTTCCTTTTGCAGGCTTGATTTCTCCCCGGAGTGTCCGTGCCAGTGCAAGTCCCCGGTGGTGATCAAGATCTTAATCCTTACTGGCCAAGGCTGCAGTAGCCCAACAGAGGATGTCAAGGAAAACAGCCTGAGCTAATATTTGGTTCCCTCTTGCTTTGCTTTTTGTAGAGAAGTGTTCAGTCAACCCCACTTTGTAAACCCCCATCTCCACCAGAAGATGGCTGCTTTTTTACCCCAACTTTTTGTAGAATGAACTCAATAAACTCTTCAAGGTAAACATATGCTTTCTCGAGAAGGAACCTTGGTACCCCCATGTCGTGTGGAATAGAATCAGTACACCCCAAGACATAGACCCATACATACTCCCAAATGTAACTGGTGATGCCCCACTTTTTGTGGAATGGACTCAGTAAAAGGTAAACCCACTGCCTCCTCCAGAAGGTAGCCGCATACCGCCATGTTTGTAGAATGGACTCAGTAAACCCCAGAAGGTAATCTCCATGCCTTGTCCAGAATGTACCTGGTTACCCCAACTATTCCTGGACTGGGCATGGTTAACACCATAAAGCAAACCCCATGCCTTCTTCAGAATATACTTGGATACCCCACATATTTAGAGCCGATAGAGTATCCCCACGTGCTAAGGTAACACAACACTGATCCATTTCTGCAGCTATAAATACCACCCCTTTTGCAGTGGCAGCTCTACACCAGGGCCCACTAGGGCACATGCTCTGGTGAAAAAATGCTGTGCCCCAGTTGGTGCCCCATATGGTGCAGAGTGTCCCCCATTGTAACAATATACCAGTGCCCTGGCTGCCATCTGTTGTGCCCCAGCTGTGCCCTGGTAACCATTTGTGGCTAGAGCCACTACTGCCCTTTTGTACCCAACAGAGTGTGCCTTACAGCACACCTGGATTTTTACAAGTTACCCCATTTATGTCTAGAAATAGACACATTTTATCCCAAGTACACTATCTGCTCCTACCTTTGTGTCCTGGAACATTTTCCATTATCCTATGTATCCCAGCATGTCACATATTTTGTTATTGAAAAAAACACACAGCAGCCAACTGGTTGTAGAAAACATTCAACATACCTCACCCACAAGCACTTAAGCAGACAAACAAATCTATTGGAAACATACACATGTGGAAAATACAGGGTTAAGCTCTGTAATGTCCCACGTTTTTTGGAAGATTTAGTCACATGTGAAATGGAAAAGTGCTGCAGTGTTAGCCTTCCAGTAGTTAATAATTATAATGACAAAAAAAATCCTAATAACACAACGTGTCAGTATATTTAAAGGAGTACTACACCCTCACATCTTGTAAATGTTATCTGTTTCCTAGCCAACAGACAAACTCTTTCGTGTAGTTGGTAGGGATATATGTGATTGCTTTAGTTTATTTTCACTGTTCATACTAGTCCCTGTAACTATCCTGGGGGGTCTCCATTTTCTGGTTGTTGAAATCTCATCGTGCTCGACAACTGCATTATCATATGAGAACATGATGTGTCAGCACCCTTTAAACTCCACAGTATGTCTGTTTGCTTACCTAGAATTCAACAAAGCAAGTTCCAGCAAGGTGTAAAATACATTTACCTTCAATAAGCTTTGCAAAATATCTTGGATATAATGCAGGTTGTTTTCCTTTAAACGGCATTCAGTCTCTGTGTTTCCAGAGGTTTTTTTTCTGGTTACGTGTACTTTCAGAATAGACCCTGGGTCTATCCTTTTTTGTAACGCAAGAATTTCTCATTTGCAAATTATACTACATAGCCACTAGAGGGCTACAACAGCTGTCTTTTCTGTTAAAGAGGAAACACATTATATTTTCTACTTCCTGTTCTGCTTTAGCGGACCTGGGATACCTCTCTTTCTGAGGACCATCCCCAGGGTTTTTCTGCCTGTTTCTCAGGCCGAACCATGCTCATCCACTAAGGCTGCAAGACTTGAACGCCTGTCCCCACTCCCATTCTGTACTGGTGGAGCAGGGCCAGAAACAGAAACAAAAGCTACAGACCAATCTTGCCATACCAGATTCCAACCTTGAACCACCTCACTGGCTCAGCTGCAACGAGTTGCTCCACAGGTACGTTCAGCACCAAAACTGCCTCTCAGCCAACAAAAGGATTTTGAATTTATGACACCTGATCGATGATTTGTCTAGGCTTCTAGTGACTTTTACTGCTGGCTCTTGTGGCATTTAGATCTACCATGGGAAGCTACAGCTGGTTCCTCGGTGTGTCACTAGCTTTACTAGTGCACAGCTCAATTCTTCAGAACCCTCATCCCTACCTAAAGTGGAATGACCCTTGCACTTCTCCCTGTCCTGCGTCCAACAGCTCCTTTCAGGTAGCCATTCTGGACTATTGGGCTTCTCAGCTGTCTCTGCTGGGGAGTGGGACATCTCCCGAGCTGCCTCTGCAGATTACTCCCCCATCCAGACTCGAGACTTCCTACTCATGGCAAATTCCTGCCAGGACACTAGTGGCTGCAACACTAGGCCAGTATAACACCAGGAGTGGGTACAGACCTACCCATCAACACCGCCTCTCCTATCGCCCAAAAAATAGTGTTTACAAATTACAGTTTGCTGCCTTAAAAAGAATCCTGCTTCTTTTACTATTGTGCTCAGGCAATGTCGAAGTCAACCCAGGACCATTAGACACCCTTGCTTCTCCATCAGACCTGGCAGGTATCAAAGGAATGTCTTTTATGCATCTTAATACCTGTAGTTTGCTGAAAAAGTTCACCCTTATCCAGGCTTGGGTGAGCCACACCCTACCTGATGTCCTAGTGATCACTGAGACCTAGCTTAGGCCAGCCACCCCAGACAATGAAATCGATATCCTAAATTATTTACTCTTCCAAGCGGATAGGCAATCAAGAGGAGGTGGGGTGACAATTTATGTAAGGGACAAAAACTCAGCCACATGCATAGATGCATCATCCTCCTCCAAAGAATTCGAGTGCTTGACCCTTAAGATCAAACTTTCTGCTTCCAGTGCATGCTGTGTAATAGGCTGCTACAGGCCCCCTTCTGCCGGGCCTCCTCTCCTGTCTCACCTCAGTTCCGTACTGGGGCTCAGTTCCTTGGAAACCATTATTCTTGGCTACCTAAACTACGATTGGCTATCAAGTGCATCAGTTCCCTTGAAATTCTTTTGTGACACTCTAGGGCTGGTGCAACTCATTGGCAAGCCTACCCGCCCAAATATAAAGAACCTTAACAACATCTCCCTCTTAGATGTAATTTTGGTTAGCAAGCCACATCTGTTCTCTCATGTCGGAACATTTTTCTCAGACATTAGCGATCATTGTATAATCACCACCATTAGATCCGTGCACAACCCACAGTTTGTGGCAAAGTTCTCTATCAAGAGGTGCAAATGCAACTTCAATTTGTTTGCATATGTCCACGACTTGAAACATTCACTGCGATGGCAGGAATTCTTCCTAGCCAAAACAGTTAACAGGGCATATACTATTTTTTACGATATTTTAAGTGAGGCTTTAAATAAGCATGCACCCTTGGTTAAGGTGCAGGTCAGGAGCACCACCTACCATTGGTTCTCACCTGAGCTCAACGCTTCCTTGTTAGAAAGGGATACTTTATGGAAAAAAGGCCGAAGAAGCAAGAATGACTCAGATTGGTGTCTTTTTAAGAGAGCACGTAACAAGTGCACCAAGTTGGTCAGAGCAGCCAAGGCCAGCTACTATCGTTCGGAGCTAGCCTCTGCTTCAAGAAATCCTTCAAAGCTCTGGAAAACATTAAAAGACATATCTGGACATGCACCTGGTAATTCCATTCCAGCAAAAATTAAGTCCGGTGGCAGCATTGTCTCTAACCGATTGGAGATATTGGAAGCCCTCAATAACCATTTTGCAACGGCAGGGCTAGCATTTGATACTTCCCCTGCCAATTACCTCCGCACAGCTCAGGGCCCACCAACCCATGAGTCCCCCCCCCACTAAGGAGGCATTCTCCCTCCTGCCTGTCTCTTTAAAAGAGGTGGAAGACCTACTGCTGCAACTGGACACCAGGAAGGGAGCAGGCTCCGACTTCATAGAGCCATACTATCTGAAATGTGCCTACCATGTGCTTGCAGTGCCAACCACCCACCTAGTCAACATGTCACTCTCCCAGGGTAGCCTCCCCCCTCAATGGAAAATAGCCCATGTCATCCCTCTATTAAAAGCAGGTGACCCCTGCGATCTAAATAATTACAGACCGATCTTCCTCCTCCACATCCTGTCTAAATTACTAGAAAAAATAGTGTGTGGCTAGCTAGGGGTATACTTAGAATCCAGAAGCCTATTAAACCCAGTTCAGTCTGAATTCAGAGCAAAGCACAGCACCATAACAGCCCTAGCTAAGGTGACCAATGATTGGCTCCTAGACCTTGACAACAAGAAGCATGTCTGAGCCATTTTCTTGGATCTTAGTAAGGCATTCAACACAGTCGATCACAGCCTGCTTCTTTCCTCCCTAAGCACCTTAGGCCTAGACCATAAATCTATGTGCTGGTTTGCAGACTACCTCAGAGAATGGAAACAGCAGGTTAAAGCTGAAGGTGATCTTTCTCCATTAAAACCTATGCTGAGGGGCATGCCTCAGGGCTCTATCCTTGGTCCCCTCCTCTTTGCAGTCTACATTAACAACATCAATGACCCCATCAAAAAAGGCAATATCCACTTATTCACAGACGACACTGTATTGTACTTGAGTCGTCCCACGCTGGAAGCAGCCTGTGAAGACCTCCAAGCTGAATTTAACCTTCTACAATACCAACTCATAAACAAAAAGCTTTTGATCAATGCGAAAGAGACAAAAGCCATGCTCTTCTTCTTCCCCCCCTCCTTGCATGCGGCAATTCCTGCTGGGGGGGCTACCCCCACAAATTACCGCTGTTCTTGGAGAAACACTAGAGTATGTAGCTAAATTCAAATATCTAGGAGTTTGGCTAGATCATAAACATTCCTTCACCGGCCATCTCAAAGAACTACAGAAGAAACTAAGGCAGAGATTAGGATTATTCTACAGAATCAACTACCTGCTCACAAAGGAGGCCAAGATTCAACTGGTTCAAGCTACCTTCCTATCTTTAATAGATTATGCGGACCTGCTGTACAGCCACTGCACTGGCTAAGTTGGACACCCTGTACCACAGAGCTATCAGGTTCATTACTGGCCTTTCACTTTCCACACACCACTGCTCCCTGTACTCATTGTTAGGCTGGACTTCCCTTCACTATAGGAGGAATAAAAATGCCACCCTAAGGGCTTTCAGATCATTTTGACCAACAAGCTCCCCTCATATGTCTCAGATTGTATTCCCTGGAGTGTGTTAGGCACCTACGCTCTAAGGAGCTATTCCCTAATTGTCCTCCAAGTTCCAAGGGTCAACACTCATTTCAGCAAAGCTGCTCTAAGCTTCTCTTTACTCACATTGTGGAATGGTTTACAAAGGAACTTGAAGCTGAGCTGCCCTGTTAGCCTGATTATCTTCAAGGTGCTCTATGATCACTACATGAAAGTGACTTGCAAATGTTTTCCTCACCACTAGCCCACTAATTCCGTAACTCCCCCATTCTATCCTGACACTCGCCATGTTTCTACTCCTGGCTCTCACTCTTTCCCTATTAACTCTTCCTGCTGCATCCACCCTTCTCTGTCCACTCCAGCCTGGCTAAAGTCCTACCCCATCCATAGTAGTGTCCCAGTTATCTACCCCTTCTCTGTCATTATCATAATAAACAAGGACATGATAGTCATCATCACTTTCTGTGGTTTTAGCCCAATTTTTCCCCCAGTCATCAGTAATATATCCCTCCTCTTCTTTACCTCTCTAACCTGCCACCCCATACACGGCCTCTTTCCCCTATATGTGTAGTTGCCGGCTGCCTCACTCAAAAGATCTCTTCTTATAACCCCTGTATGCCGATGGTTGATTGTACATCTGCTGACTTCTTCAATTGTAAAATAATGCTGTTTTTTTATTTATTTCAACCTTGTACTGTACTGTATACACTGTATATACTTTTTCTTCCTTATATATTATTGCTTTTTGTATACCTGCTTCTGTACTGCACTTTGATGTATTCATGACCAGGTCCACCTTGCAAATGAGCCTTGCTCAATGGTGCCCGCCTGGATAAATAAAGATTTTGATTGATTGATTGATTGATTGAAATACATTGTGCTCATGGGTGCTGTAGCATCATGACCTCATATGCTAATACAGCTCTCAGGGACAATGAAGTTTCAACAACCAGAAAATGGAGACCCCCCACACTAGTTACAGGGACTGGTATGAACAACAAAAATAAGCTTAAACAAACATATATATATCCCCAACAGCTACATGACAGGAGCCATCTGTTGACAAGGAAACAAATAACATTTACAAGATATGAGGGTGTAGTACTCCTTTAATTGCTTGCTACTGGCAAACACCTGAAGAAGTAAGCCTACTGTTCGCAACTTATGCCACAACCGTTTCAAAAATTTGATCTCTGCTGACTGTATGTTTGTTTAGTTATGTGACTCTTGCTTGCCCATGAATTGATGTACCATTTAAAAATTAACCATGATATCATACAGAGCTGTTCAAAATAGAAACAAGTGGCACACTTCATTTGAAATAGATTCTCGGATACTCTACTAGTACAGTACAGTACATGTTTGGGGAATTCTTCATTCAGTTTATTTATTTGCTTAACAGAGTTTGTAGGAGGGTACACAGAGCTATACAGCCTGTTTCTATGTGCGTGTGGGAAAATGGGACAGAAGAATAGTACAAATACTCAAGAAAATAAAGCAAATCTACAGACAACAGCAAAGAGAAAAGCAGATTTCTAGCAGTAGGATATTATAAAATGGATTTAAAAATACTAAAATCTGATTAGTCAAGAGACAGCTACAGACATGATGTTATCCCAGTAGAACATCATGGTTTAAAAATAATCATAAGAAAACCTATTAAAAAAATACATATTTTAATTATATAGGATCCATTTTATAATCACAATAAGGCACTCAAGTGTGTGAATTATACTGGTTAAAGACGCTCCTCGGGTGGTTATAAGCATGAGGTGCATACACCCAAGGCATGGGAATATCTCAGCATTATAGATCAAGGGAGTACTCCCTACAAATCGGATTGCTCTTTTCCTGTGCATTGAGGAGACTCTTACTCAGTGATGAGTGTCTCATGTGCAGCTGCCTGGAAACTGACATGTTTGGGGCAGGATTTTTTTTAAATTTTCAAATACTGTTGATAGCTGTCAATCAATAATATATTAATACCCCCACCGAGACCACCATCACAGTTGTAAGAGTAACCTCAGATTCTTAGGGTATCAGAATAGCTCACCTTTGATTCACAGTTGTCATACCCTAAGAATGTGTGTGAGATCACTCTTACAACCATAAGAGTTTTCTTGGCTGTGGTATTAACATATATTACACAAAACCTATCTTGCCTTATTGCCTAATTCTAATCTTGGGATGCATGAAACTAAAGGCATTTTTCATACCAAGATATGACCCTTGGGGGCACGATGTTTAACCAATAATGGGTCATTTGTACTCACCATGAGGAGACATTTAAAGTTAACATGTCCATTAGGTACCCGGGACCAAGTCCATGAAGATATTTGTAGATAAATTCCAGCCCATTAAATCCTTTCCTATTGGCTAAGGGGTGTCTATTATCATGTGGATTAAGCCTCCCACAAATTATTACTTCAGACTCTACATGAGATGATCCTTATTCTCTATCTGGGCATATCTGTTTGTTTTCAAATTACAGAGAAATCTATATTTAGGGATCTAGATTAGATGATGTTCTGACTGAGAATCTCTAATCTCAGCAGTGATGCTATCAACATAACATCAAACATGACTGGTACTGTACCTATGTATTTACATCTGGCTAGTTAGCCTGCAGTAAAATGTATACAGTAATCCATTCATGCGACGTACTTTGGACCCCCCAAAAGGTCTAAGGCTGGTTGAAACGGACTCACACATTTTTTTTGAAGAATTTTGTTTTGTGAATGTATCTAATTTGAATAAATATTGCTGTTTTTGTTGAAATAATACTGTGTGAAAAATTAAAGTGTCCACGTATTCCTGGAATGGGCACAAAACTTGTTGTTTTTACTTGACGATCATTGATTTTTGTGTGTGCAGTTTTTGTGTAATAACTTTGCCAATACACAGAAAGGGACAAATCCTTCCAATATCTGCAAAATAAATATATTTATACAACATATGTTTTGAGATAACTGGCCAGATAAATAGGGAATAGGACATTGGCTGACTTAAGGTATCATTTTTATCTTCATGTGAGGGGACTGGTCTGTTGATATCTTGCGAGTGGTGAAGCCACGAGTGAGATAACAATAGACCATTGCCCTCAAATGAAGATAAAAATTATACCTTAAGTCAGCTCACATCATATTTGATTTATAGAACTGTTTTTTAGGTGGTTTTGTGATAGAAATGGTAAAGTCCTACAAAAGAAAAAAAAAACAATGTAAACTACATAGACCACTGTACAGTCTATCAAAAGATAAATGGCATCTCACATTTTACTTTTTACTGAAAGGTTTACCAGGAAAGGCCTAATGAGTCATAAAACTCATTTCCAGTGGTGTCATAGGGGAAAATAAATAGAAACCAGTCAACTGAGCATGTTTAGAAATTTATCATCGTCACATGAGAATAAATTTCTGAGCATGCTCAGTGTGACCATAACAAGTGAGATAAATTTCTGAGCATGCTCAGTAACCAGCTTCATTTATCTTGCTCATGTTGCCCAAGATAGCATGTTTTTTTTTTTAATCTTGGCAAATTTATTTTCATACCTGTTGTATAAATAGGGATTATGTCATGAGGTAGCTTACCTGGTTTGGAGTGTCGTTGTTGTTGCACATGTGGGCAACAGACTTCTAGGAAAATATAAAGTGAACTTACAAGGTCAAATGGGCTGACTGGGTGGGCCGTAGGCCCTTATCTGCCAAAACTGTCTATGTATCTATGTACAAGAGTGATGCAGCCATGAGTGCACAGTGGCAATAACAACAACATTTCAAACCAGATAACATGAATATTTGATGCTGCCACATGAGATAATCGATGTATATCATGGGAGTTCCTACTTTCTTGTGTCTGTCTCTTGCAGGTAAAAAAATATGCTGTATTATGTAAATGGATTATCTGTTTAAAGATTTTCTTTCTTTTCTACTTCATTAATGACAACAAGCTGAGCTGTTTACCTTTATTGTTAAAGTGACAGCACCACTGTTTGATGTGCTGCTCGTAGGGAGCCAGTTCATGTGAAAAGCATGGATAGTTGCTACCATGCAAATAACATAGCAACTGGCAAATAACATGTTATTTGCACAGTAGATATGTCTCCAGTGAAAATATCAGCTTTTCTCTTCCAAATGTACTTGCACTCCCATGGTACACAAAGTGATAGCTCTCTGAACATGGAAAGATATTGATATAGTCTCTTGATGCATTATATCATAATGATATATTTCCTTGTACCGCTGTGTCATAGTGCATTTTTCACTCATTCAGGTTTAGAAAGTTTGGCCTCAGTAGCAGTACTAATCATATTCAAATATGAATAACTTTAAAATGAAAAATGATAGCATGGAACTGTGAGCATGAAAGTTGTTCAGCACAAAAAATATCTACAAAATGAGTATTGCTTCATTTATAGATATCATTTACATTTTTATACAATCAGTAAACAATGGCAGAAAATTTGATTACTTTCATTTTTTTGATGAACAAATACAAATAACATAGAAAAATAGAATTTGACAACAGATAAGGACCCCAGTCAGCCCATTTTTCTGTATCTACGTTATCACCACAGAGCCTACTTGATTCATAGCTCTTTCTTCCCCTCCCCTCCCCCTTTCCCAAGTGATTCCTTTGTGCCTATCCCATGCATTCTCGAATCCTACCACTGTTTCCACCCCCACCACCTGTGCTGGAAGGCTATTCCAGGAATTCACTACTCTTTTTGTGAAGTACTTCCTCAAATCCTTTCTGAATGTACCCCCTTTCAGCTTCATAATATGCCCCCCCTTGTTCTTGAGCACTTTTTTTCTGAAACACACGCACACACACAAACGTTCCTCCTGAGCCATACTTATCCCTGTTAGGAATTTAAAGGTCTCTATCATATCCAACCTCGCCTTCCTCTCTTCCAGAGTATACATATTGAGGTTGTTTAGCCTCTCCTCACAGGGCTTTTGTTGCAGACACTGCACAATTTTAGTTGCCCTTCTCTGGCCTGTATATACTGTACACAGTTTTGGCTCACAAAACAAAATGCCCAACAGTAACAAATTCCAAGGTATCCTACAGAGAGAAACAGTAAGAATATCTGAAGTACATGCACGCGCACTGCTGCACATATGAGGACTTGCACTAAAGCCATTCTGTGAAGATTTACTAAGCAGGATTTTCCAGTCTGGACGTAAACCGTTCTGAGCAACATTCAGACTGGAACTTTATTCCCCCCTCGTCTGTTTTATTGCATTAGGTTTACCACTGATTGGATACAGACTGACTGGCATCCAGACTTGCATCCAGAGTTTGCATGCCAGTCAGTCTGGGGTTCGGGTCCTGACGCAGACATCCTTAATCTAGATCTGTGAAAAAGACAAAGTATAACAAAACACAGAGGAAGGCTTTGCTTCACAACTTATTTATTTATTGATGTTCTCTTGGAAAACAGAGCTATAAAACACTTTATTTTTCTGTTTTTAGCCTCATGGGGGGGGGTTTACAGGCAGTATTGAGTGGTATTGAACCATTTTAAGCTGTTGGTGCTTTTTAGTGAATGGGGGAATATTTGCCCAAGACACCGGGGAAATTCCCCTACTCGGCTGTAGGGGAATTGCTGGCCATTCCAGGATGGCCACTTCAGTACAATAGCATGAAAACACTCCAACAAGAATTACGATTTGGAACAGAAAGTAAGAAACAAACATTCGACCCTTTCCAAGATACACAGAAGAAGGTAGACAATAAGGTAATTAGATGATTAGAAGATGAGACAGGGAGAATCCAATCTGAAAAAGAAGCAATTCTGCAGATTGTGAATAAATATGTACATGATACCTTTGGGATTCCACCAGAAATACATTCCCATAAAGACTACTTAAAGAAATTACAAGCGCCGTCATTGACAAAGGTTCAGTCTGATCAACTGCTCCCACCAATAGTGGCTGAGGAAGTGAAACAAAAGATAATATCACTGAAAAATAATACGGCCCCAGGTGTAGAGGGACTCACACCAGAGTTCTATAAGGCCTTGTTACCTGACTTACTTCCTGAATTAACACAGTTATTAAATGATATATTACCTCACAAAAAATGCCTCCATCTATGACCCTAGCAGACCTTACATTTCTCCGTAAGAAGGGAGATCGGGATAAGCTTGCAAACTGGAGGCCTATCAGTTTATTAGACTGTGATTTTAAAATCCCAGGCAAAATCTTGGCACAAAGATTAGCCCAAGTATCAGAAACCCAGGTATGTGCAGCTCAAGCATGCACTGTCCCAGGAAGGGGCATTCAAGATAATTTAATTACGCTTCCGGAAATTTTCCATGGAAGTCAAGAAGGAGCTGAGGATGGTTTTCTGCTGTGTTTGAACCAGCAGAAGGCATTCGACTCAGTCTCCCATGAATATATGTTTTCAGTATTGGAAGCATGGTTAGGGGTGTTCTATACAATGGTTAAGGTACAACCCAGAGTGAATGGGTGGAAAGGGGAAATAGTACAGATACAGAAAGGTGTAAGGTAGGGCTGCCCCCCAAGTCCCTTAATATATGTATTTTGTATAGACCCTTTTTTACGTTCAGTTATGATGGCACCTCAAATCCAGGGTATATCTCTAGCAGCAACTACTCCTCCAGTCAAGGTATTGGCATACGCGGACGATGTAGCAACTATGGTTAATAGTACTACAGATGAATTTGAAATACTAGAACAATATTGGATTTTTTCAGTGGTTTCTGGATCTAAGATTAACCCAGAGAAAAGTAAAGGAATGCAGTTAGGACAGCAGTCTCCAACCAAACAGAGTTATGCCTCCATTCCTTTAGTTACTGAACCCATGTCGGTTTTAGGGATCCTGTTTGGGCCAGGGGATCTAGCAATACTAAATTTGGAACAAAAATGTAAACCAGTTGAAAATCAAATCACTAGTTGGATACATAAACAGATATCAAAAAGGAAACGTGTTTTATTGATAAAGAATCTGCTTGTTCCAATTTTTTTATACATCAGTTATATCTTCCCCCCTCCTGCCCAGCTGGAAACCAGATTGTTTAGTGTATTCTTTAGGGCACTATGGGGAAGTCACTTAAATCCAGTAAAGAGGGATATCATGTATAGGCCCATTAAAGAAGGTGGATTGGGGATGATTCATCCCTTGGCTTTTTTTTTATAGTATCTTCCTACATCATAATGTTTTTGAGGGGCTTAAACAAACCACTAAACTGTGGCAAATGATAGTTTGTGAGTGGTTGGATGTTTGTACAACAGCTTGGACTCAGGGCAGAAGTAGATTACTGAACAAGGACATATGTGGTTTCAAACCATGTAACATCAATGATCCAGAAATGGTCCGGCCTGGTGGCACTGAAGGCTGAGGCGCTGGACGCCTTACCTTGCATCACGCCAGTGATCCGTGTTCGGGAATGGACATGGGATGCCGGGGGTTGGCAGGGAGGAGAGGGATTGAGCATCCCCAGGACTGCTCTCCTTCTCTGGAGAGGGGGATCGCAGTGCTCGGTGATTGCCTGCCACCTAACAGAGGCTGGGAGGTGGCATGCCAGCATTGAATCTGTGGGCAAGAGTCTGCAGCAAGCGCTTGGTGAGGATGCGCATGGGAGCATGCACGCCGCCGCTGGTGCCATTGCACGTTGAGACCTCGGGGGAAGGAAACAAGGAAAAATGGGAGTCCTCTGTGAGGATGACAATGGTCCCCTCTGCGACGGCCCAGGAAGGCACCTCCCCAAACACTAAATCCGGTCCAGTGGGTCGAGTCGCTCCCCATCCCCTGCCACAAAGGGTAAGTCATGAGGTCTAGGGGAAGGGGTCTCATATCCAGTGCCTGGCACGGGGAGGACATCAGAAGGGATGCAGAGGACTCCAGGAGGAGCAAAAATAGATAAACTGCAAAAATGATCCAGAAATTGATTAGATGGAAAGTCCCCTACCCCACTATGCTAATAAGCACTAGACAAGGTATGTATGAAACCATAAGGATATGTGCAGCCCCAGAAGCAATGACTTTGCCCCAGTGCCCTATTAATCACACTGTAGAGACAATATCCCAGTTGACCAATACCAGGATACCAGCTTTTGCATGGAACTTAGTATGGCTGACGGTTCTTGGAAGCTTGAACGTAAAAAATAATGAGCATAAGCTGATTGATGAAAGATACTGTCCAAGACAGGAGTGTCACCAAATCCCCGAGACACAAGGACATCTTTTTTTAGACTGTAACTACACCAAAGCCTTATGGATTCAAGCTGCTGTAGTAGGGAATATACCTTATTTTATGATCCTGACCTATCATGAACTGGTTCTGACTATATATCCACAGAGATGAACTAAGTACAACAAGGAGACCTTACAAGTACTCTTTGCCATATGTAAATACTATGTCTGGCAAGCCAGGTGCAAGCTGGTGTTACAGCAACAGTTAACGTCACATGAAGCAATATTTCAAAATGTGAGCATATCGTTGCAACAGGTCTATGACAAAGACATACAGAGTAATGCGGTGCAGAAAATAACTGCACTTTGGAAAGGTTGTACTCAGTTCTTGACATAATGGATAGGTACAGAGATAAGAAATGGTGGTATGAATAAGTGATGTGTGAGGTTCGGGTGATGGTAGCACTAGGTAAATATATTTGAGAAAAAAAAGAACAAGGGAAATGGAAAAAAAAAGAGGATATAAAGTGAAATGAAACATAGGAATTGTGAGTGAATATGGATATGAAAGATAAAAAATTAAAAGAAAATGTGCCTGGTTCAGCAAGAAAGGTGAATACCACTACACTTCTAGTGAAGAGATGTGTATGTGTGAACTTTGAATTATACTTCCTTAATCCCCAAATAAAATTCCCCTATTCGCCTGTGGGGGGGGGGGGGGTTGCTGGCCATTCCAGGATGGCCACTTGCCTAGGTTGTTGGAGGATCTGGATGTCTCGGGGACAGGGGAGTTGACCTCCTCCCCTGATCTGGCTCCACAAAAGGTCATGAGCAAAGAGGGAGAAAACAAAAATGTTTGTAGTATTTCAAAACCCAAAGAAGATGGGGAGATTTTCATTTCCACAGAGGATTTGAGCACTACAGAGAACCCTGTTGGATGTGGGGATTTGGGAGAGGAAAATAAAGAATGGAAAAAAAAATTTGTTAGAAGAATTAATGGCAGAGGAGTTGAGACACAAATGCACAAAGGACTTGCTAAAATTACAAATGCTGCAGCTAGCGCCTGAGCCCGAGTTTGACAAGGGGTGCGGCTCATCTGACAGGCCTCTGAATGGGCCCAATGATGCACCAAAAATAAAGGATACCACCAGACCTGAATCTTTACCTGCCATTGCACCACAGGTAAATACCTCTCCCAAATTCAATAATGGTTTGGCAGTATAGCTTAGAGGTTAGAGGAACGAGGTGTGAACAAGCTTGATACATCCAGCAGACCAGACCTGAGTTTGATTCTCACAACCTCCACTTGCATACTGTGTGACTCTGAGCAAGCCACTTAACCGCCCAGTGCTCCCAGGTCACCCCTGAAAACAGGCACTTGTGCCTAGAGGGCCTTACCCAGTTACCAAAGACTAAAATAAAAAAAAAAATATAATTTCTGTGAAGTTACAGCTGGCAGTGGAAGCGCTGAGAGTAGTATGTGCCGAAAGTTGATGGAGAAGATTAGCGGTGGGGAACAAACTCTTGAGTGTCAGAATTTGCCTCGTGTCAAATGAGGCATTTTAAGAAGCAAAAAATAAATCAGATGGTGGCAAAGAAAGATATTGCTCGACCTACTGTACCTCAGGGGTCTGAAATTTGTCAAAAAACTCTATGTATAGAAACTAATCTTAACGATTCTTTGGGAATACAGAGCGCAGTCAGTAACATAATTTTATAAACAAGCTCTCACAGTTGTTCAGATGCAACAGGATTCTCTTTTTCTGCAAGGAAGCTCCCACTCAAAACAACTTTTAGAGATAACTCTAAACAAAAACCTACTGCCTTAAATTTGGCAAACAGAAAAATAACAGTAGGACTCGATGAAATGAAAGGAAGCCCACAGGCAATCTCTCAAACCAAAACTACAACAGCAGCTCTCCAAACTGCCTTTTCACTTTCTCCTATAAACTCAGATCCTTTTGCCAAATGGTCACCAGAGAAAGTCTTATCTGAAGCAGAATGGAAAAAAAAAAGCCAGATGACAGTTGGCTTCCTGGCCTAGGATGGGATCCCCATGCAAATGTTTCCCTAATGAGCCCTGAATGGTGCCCTATTGCCCCAGGAACTGTGCAAACTATTCTAAAAGATGTAAATATGTCTACCTCTACACCTAATGAAATAAATATGGACAAAGCTCATAGTTCTTTGGTGAAACAACAGGTTCTCTTAGAGGCTGGGGGAAGGAGTCCTCCCCCCCCAGGACATTGGAACCACGAGATCTACTGGAAGGGTGCTTCCAACAGATAATAGTGATGCTGGTACAACAACTACCCAGCAAAATGAATCTTTACCTCAAAAACCCCTGTTATCAGATTTTTTTTCAAAGAATACATAAAGAAGCAGCTCCGTGGAGAAATGCAGTCTGGATTAGATAAAAGGGGGGGTTGGAAACAAGGCCGGACAGACATGTTGTAGGAAAAACTCTATTAAAAGACTCTCTCCATTTTTCATCCAGAGAACTATTTGCCTTCATCAGCAGCTCTGGGGAAGACAATGATGATGCTAGTTTTAGGTCTGCTTATGCATCAGATCTATTTTGGGAAAGGTACAATCAAGTCACACTTTCCCCTCTGTGGTCCCCTTTCTTGGTACTCAAATTTATTACAATCATGTTTAGGAATGAGGTGGTTTATGTGGATATCACATATTAGTTGTCCCAGAAATGCCAGGTCCTCAGTGCCCCTGAAGCTATTCTGGACTCAAAATCTTTTTGGACGGGAGGGTGGAAGTATAAGGTATAACTAAACAGTCTGAGTCTGGTATTGAACATGTTCCAAACTCATTCATGTTGGGAAGAGACAGAGGGGTTTGCTTTTATGCTGGGCAACCTTGGGCGTGCTACTGATGTGGGGCTAGAACACATTTGTCTAGTGTTTGTAATAGGCCTAAATGTGAAAATTGTGGGGAAATGGGTCACACAAGTCATCAATGCATAAATCACACCAAATGTGACCTTTGTGAGGAGATGGGTCATGTTTTTTCTGAGTGTCTCTGGGCTGCAAAAAATAAGACCTCTTGTAACAGCCCTGACTTGTTAGTCCAACAAGCACAGGATGCTGCACACTTCTTAAGCAGTGGGATAACCTATGGCATATCGCGGTTGAAACCGGCCGCCCTGCTGACAGGCAGGCCTACGCAGCTGCCTGCAGGAAGTGTACTTGGGCTGTCCGCAAAGCTAAGGCTGTTTATTACCAAGCCTCTCTTACCTCCTCCTGGGGGAACCCCAGGTCCTTCTGGGACAATGTCAAGCAGCTAACTGGTGGAGCACACCCCCCCCCCCGTCACTTCCTGCCCTCATTGCATCACACCTCAATAACTCCTTCACTGACCTTAGTGCAGTGCTCCCTTGCAATTTCTTCAATCCTCCTCCCCCCATGTCTGCCCCTCCCATCTCCAGCCCCCTTTCCACCTTAGCTCTGTCACTCTCATGAAGTCAGGCCCTACCTGCAAAAAGCCCTAAAGTGCAATTCTACTGGCAACGACTCCCTTGATCCCTGTTTCCTACGGCAGGTCCTGGATCAGGTCATCTATCCCATTACTTGCCTCTTTAATAAGTCCCTCTGCCTAGGCAATCTCTGTCTGGAGGGTCGCCACTGTTACACCTATCCACAAGGGTGGTGACAGGATGCTCTCAGGCAACCACGCTGCCCATCTCTATCCTCTCCTCTCTCTAAAGCCTTAGGAGAAAATTGTTAGCCAAATCTCAGACTACCTCATGAAATATGATGTCCTCTGCCCTGAACAGCATGGTTTCAGAGTCGGTCATAGCACCAATACTGCACTCCTGGAGTTCGCTAACTTCCTTCATAACTCACTTGATGCTGGCTCCCTCGCTGGTGCAGTATTTATTGACCTATCAAAAACCTTTGATACCGTCTCGCACCCTCTCCTGTTAACCACCCTTGCTAGCGTGGGCTTTGCCACTGGTCCAGTCTCCTGGTGTGACAGCTACTTGACCAACCGCTCTCAACGTGTGAGGATTGGTGACACTCTTTCCAGCACCTGCCCAATTCACTCAGGAGTTCCCCAGGGCTCCATACTCGGGCCCTTACTCTTCTCCCTCTTTCTCAACTCCCTGCCCAACGCATGTGCTGGAAATGTCCTGCTCTATGCTGATGACGCAGTACTCTTTGCCTCCGACAGAAACCCCGTCTCACTCCAGAACTCCCTTCAGCTTGCCTACAACACTGCCAAAACCTGGTTCTCTGAACACTGTCTTGTCATCAACCTTAAGAAAACTAAAACTATGTTCTTTACCCACCCTCAAAACAAGTCCAGCAACTTTCCCCTCTCAGTCTTCTCCGAACATAATCACCCCATAGAACTTGTTCACTCCTATAAATACCTTGGCATAATTTTTGACTCTGCTCTCTCCTTTCATGACCATATCTCTGCCCTGACCTCTGCCTCCAATGCACGGCTGGGCATCCTCTACCGGCACACAAAAAGGCTGCCCACTAACGCACTCCGCTTGGCAGTCACCTCCTCAGTTCTTTCCCTAATTGACTACAGCCTTCCTGTATACGGCTCAGCAGACCAGATGACCCTATGCAAGGTACGCCTAATGCTCAACAAAGCATGTCGTCTTATTACCGGTGCCCATAGACTCATCCATACCTGCCTCCTGTACTCCATGTCCTTCCTACTCAACCTTGGTGAGCGCCTCATGTTCCTAACCTGCCAAGTTATCTATAAAGCTCTCCATGGTCTATCCCCTCCTGGCCTTGCTAACTCTATTCACTGAACTAACTCCACAGTGCGCATTCGCGCCTCCCGCAAAGCTGCCCTGGACGTTCCTAGGGCTTGGACCACCCATGGTCTAAGGGCATTCCTCTACAGAGCACCCTCCTGGTACAACTCCCCTCCCTGCTGGCATCATTGATGCTCCCTCACTTGCTTGCTTCAAATACAGTCTGAAAACTCACTTACTCAACTCACACTCTTGCCGCTGCCCCTGACCTCCCCCACCTCCTCCCCACTTGACAATGCTCACTGAGCTGCACTCCCCCCCCCGCAGGGCCTCTTCTCTACGCTGCAACCCTACCTCCTGAACACTGATCCTAATCTTGCGGGTAACGTGTTATCTCCTGCGTTACTTGAAACTTGACTGTGTCTTACTGTTGAACTGTCTTGCTAACTTTTTCTCTTGTATGTCTGTCGTCGTTGTATGTCGTTGTCCTCCTTGTGATGAGGTACCTTTGTAAATGAGCCTCTGGCTCAAAGGTTGTAAAACTGATGTCAAAATAAATAAATAAATAAATACCAACATGGAAGTGGGGGAGGTGGAATCTCAAGATCAGGATGACATCTCCACTAGTAATGACATAGTGGGATACAAAGGAGGAAAAAAGAAAAAAAGGAAAACAACTGCCCTATAAATAAACTCTCATGGTTTCCACATCTTTTGGGTCCTTGAATGCTCATAGCCTTTTAAATCCATAAAAAAAGGCAAGTATTCTTCTCTTTTGTCTATGAACAGTGTCAGGATATTTGCCTTTTACAGGAAACATGGGTTTACTCATCAGACCAGGTCTGTTTGTTTCAATCTGAATGCACCTGGGTCCCATCTTATTGGTCCTTTGGCCCAGACAAGGCTGATGGGATAAGAATCCGGTTTCATTCCTACTCCTTTTCCCTGGCAATGTTAATTGATCTCATTCCAGGATGACTATTGGTTCTGGACGGGAAATGTAAAGGAGACTTATACAGAATCATCACAGTATATGGACTTCAAACCAAAGCAGAGAGAGTGGGTTTCATATCAGCAATACAACCATTCCTGGTAACCAATACTAGCATAATTTTAGGTGGAGATTTTAAATGTGATCTACCAGCAAATAGTGACAATTCAAAGAAGGTCTTCTGGGATTCTAGTGCCCTAAAATGCATTCAGTTAGCAAATCTAACCCACTGCAATCCTTTGACTGATTTAGGCTACATATTTACATTTAAATGTGGAAAAGTTACCCCACCATAGAATATCTTTTTACTTCTAAAGACCTTCCAGTGCCAGTGTTTTCCCTTTTGCCAGCAGAATTTTCAGACCATTTCTTTTTAAAGATATCCCTTTCAAAAGTTAAAAGTAGCAGACAAGATGTGGGATGGAAACTAAATACCAAAAACTTGTCAGACCTCTTAGTAGTAAAGGAAATATCAAAATTACTATGGGCAAGGAAATCAGTAATGTTTTTATATGACAACATAAGGATGTGGTGGGATGATACAAAGTCAAACCCTAGGAACTGGTTCCAGAAGTATGGGAACAAAAATGAAAACAAAAATTTCTTCAAATATCTTCAACTCAGGAATCAGCTATTGTATCTGTACACTCTGTCGTATTCACAAACACTTGACTATTCCCAACAGATAGAAAACATAAAAGGAGAAATGCATGAAGTCCAGTATGATAGAGCTAAAACTGTAAGGGCAATGCTTCAGTATGGAACACAAAAATCCCCAGTAGATGACCCCTATGAAGCTTGCAAAAAAAGAAATAGTACCTCTTTAA
This sequence comes from Neoceratodus forsteri, assembly GCA_016271365.2. Classification (NCBI taxonomy): domain Eukaryota; kingdom Metazoa; phylum Chordata; order Ceratodontiformes; family Ceratodontidae; genus Neoceratodus; species Neoceratodus forsteri. Next base: position 29,758,197 of record CM028133.1, on the reverse strand, counting down.
GTTCCCTATTTGACCAAGATGGAAATAAAGTAGAAGCAATAGAAGGTCTCCATCAGATTATTCAGAAACATTTACATTCCCACAACATGGTAGTCCCCGGATTTAGTTACCATTAAAAACTATCTACAAAAAATACAGAAACCCACTCTCCCAATTGGAATCCAAGTCTTATCACAGCCTATTAAAGCTGCCAAAATTGAATCAGTTATAAAATATCTTGAACAAGGAACTTCTCCAGTTCCTGATGGGTTTTCTTATGAATTATACAAGGCATTCCCTTCTGAATTTGCACAATGTCTCAAATCTGTATTTGATTTCTTCTTACATTCTAGTGAAATCATCCCTCCTTTATGGTTGGGTTCTTAATTTACATATATAAAACAGGAGATAAGCCTGGCCTTGTGGCGATGAGGGTTGAGGTGCTGGATGTCACACCTCGTGCCACGGCGGTGATCCGAGTTTGGGAATGAGTTTGGGTGCCGGGGATCGGCAGGGGAGGGACCGGATTGAGCACCTGGTGGGCTGCTCTCCTGTCCCGGGGGGAGGACATTGGGCCATCCATGCTCTGGTGACCGCTGGTGGAGATCGGGGTGCCATGGAAACATGAACAGCATGTCACAGCATGCCTGACTCTGGCAGGGTTGCCGTTTGCCATGTGCCAGGGGTGCGCACACAAGGGAGGATGGGAAAAAAATGGAAAAACCCGGTGAGTGGGGATAGGTGATGGCACCTTTCCTCCAAAGCCCAGCGCTGGATCTGACTGGGGTTGACCCTCATCACTCCTCCACCCTGTCCTCTCCCACCTGACAGAGTCTGGCTCTTAAGGAGCCAAAGTAGTGGCAGGGCTAGCCTACCTGGGCGGATTAAACCACAGGTGCTGGCAGCGGGAGGGGGGGAGTGAGTGGGGCATAGACTGCAGCAGATCTCAGGTGGGCAGGTGCATGGAGAGGATGCCTGAGAGAGTTCCCCCCTAGCCGCGACAGGAGGAGATAAAGTTGGAAAAAAAAACCAGGAGATAAATGCCAGATTGAAAATTGGAGACCCATATCCCTATTAAATTCAGATTTTAATGTTTTGTCTCAGGTTCTTAATAATAGATTGAGAAAGATAGCTGACTCCCTTTTTTCCCCCTGCTCAATATTGTGGCATTCCCAATAGAAAAATTCAGCATACCCTTGTGATAATTAAAGATGTGTTTTACAATATCACAGGATGTATAGTGTCTCTGGACCAATCCAAAGCTTTTGATAGGGTATATCACCCTTTCTTATTTCAGACCTTGCTACTATGGAATATCATACCAGAGGAGTTCATAAAATGGCTTCAAAAATGTTACACATCGGCTACTGTAATTCCTATAATCAAAGGCCATATAACCCAAAATATTACGGTAGTAACAGGGGTAAGGCCGGGATGCCTCCTGAGCCCCCTCTTGTATGTCTTTTCCCTTGATCTGCTAATAAGACAAGTAATGGACTTAACGGACTGGTCAGAACTCAAAGGAAAAAGAAATGGGGATTCTTTTAAAATTCAAGACTATGTGGATGACATATGCCTATGTATTTCTGATCATACATACATAGTGAGATCTTTGGAGACCTTTGATGCTTATAATAGGGTTTGGAACTCTAAAATAGATCATGGAAAATATAAAGACCTTTTTTTTGTCAAGTTACCCTCCTCCCCCTACAATTGTCTCAGATATTCAGATTACTTCTGATCCCATAAAAATTCTAGGGATAATGTTTGGCCATCAGAACCCTTCTCTACAACACTGGGACAGAGCTTTGCAGACTGTGGAAGGCAAGGTACAGAGGTAGAAGAACTGTAAGTTATCCAAAATTAAAAGGGTCCAGATCGTAAAAAGGTTTTTAAACCCTATATTGCTATATATAGCTGTGATATTTCCCCTACCAACCTGTCTAGAAACACACATTTACAGCTGTTTTTCTCTGTTGTGGGGTAGAAGATTAAACCCTATAAAACAATGTTTTACTTACCTGCCTAAATCACAGTGGAGCCTTGGGATGGTGGACCCTGTTACTTTCTTTCATACATGTTTTATCTCTCAAATGGAGAAAATTGATCTTTCACCTTCCGAGTCTCTACACTATAAATGGATCCAGAATAATCTCTCTAGATACCTCCAAGGCTGGGATAGTGTACCCCCAAAAGTTTCCCCCAGAATATTTATTCCGAAATATTTTAAACCCATTGTTCAGAAACTATATAAATTGGGCATATCAAAATCCCAGGTACTTTCACCTTCAGGTCCCAAATTATATAATTTAGTGTTAATAATATACCCGGAGGAACCAGACTTCAAAAATTGTCCACCACACCTTAAAGATAGAGTTCTAAAAACCCTGAACAATGTGAGAAGTGTGTTGGCTATCCATGTACGGCATACTAAATATCAGAGGAAATTGTAAGCATAAAGCCCAAGAAGAAATAAACTTCCCCTATAATGCCTGCATTGCTCAGGAAGAGTAAATGGGCCACTTTCTTTTCCAGTGCTCTTATGCAAAAGCCTGTGGCCCTTTTTGGCAAATAAATGGAAACTCCAGTGGCTAAATAGCCTAACCTATGAATCCTTAATAATATGTCATTTTCCCATTTATGCTCTAAATATTTTGAAGAGACAATAGCCATTTTTTTGGTTGATTGAAATTTTATTTGTGGTAAGCAAGATGTCATTGGATTTTATATCAAAAAATTATGACATACAAAACAAAGTATTCTGGTATCCCAGGCTATGAACACAGTATACCCGAACGATAAAGCTCAGAATGAATCAACTAACGTATTTAGTGGTGGAAGGGATTTTCAATTTTTATGAAATATAAATAAAGTATAAACTGTTTGGAAGCTTATGAAATTACAGGTGTTAGAGCGATATTACAGAAATATATTTAGAAACTGTAAGTCTATTGTTAATTTGAGTTTTTTTTTTGCCTTCCCTCCACCTTTCTTTTTCCCATTTCTCCCCTGTATCCTTTAGAAAATGCTAAAATGACTGTGATTTATTTTGCTTTTTGGAAATATGTATATGTTTGTAAAAATATTTTTTGATGTTATTCAAATAAAATATTCTCCTACTTTTCCTGTGGGAGGCAGTACCTGTTTCCTGTGGGAAAACTGGAGGTTTCAGTAGAAGAGGGTGTGATGGTGTCTTGGCTGGAGGAGTATGCTTCCCTCCCCACCCTGAACACCAAGAAAGCCACATGTTTTTTTTGCTGATTTTCTAGTTCAGAAAAATGAGATTGGCAATTTACCTGTGAAGATGGCCGAAAATGTACCTGTGATAGACATAACCACAGTTGAAGGAACTCTGACTGGAGCTGAAGTGGAAATTGAAATGGCTAACCTGGATAATCTTGTGTAAAATGTTTTGGCCTCTGAAGCTGTGGTGACAAAAATCATCTGGCTCTGTGGTGATGGTGATCACACAGTCAGCTAGTCAGGGACTGATAACTCCCAGTGTGTAGCAGGGAAGCTGCAATGAGAAGCACTGGCTCAGTATAGAGTTAGAACAAAAGAAAGTGGTCCTGTTTCAGCTTATAGCAGAGGAAGAGGACTACTGCCTGTAAGGAAAAATTGCAATTACAGCTCAGGTCACAGCCAGCAGGTATGACCCTACAGGCTGTAAAAGGTTCAATACCTGAAATGCAGGGTGTTACTGAGGGCTAGAAGCTTTTTAACATTGGGAAAACATACCCAAGTATTTTGGCCACAAGCCTAGCTGTCAGTTCAGGGGTATGGCAAAGACAGCTGTCAGTAAGACCAGATGAAAGGCGGCTGCTTTCATGTATTGCTGAATGGAGGTAATATGAAGTGGCTGGGTATTGCAGCAGAGGGGGAGACTATCCACGGACAGACTGGAGCATATAAAATTCTCTAACAAAGGCTGGGTGGCATAAGAGTAGAGGTGGGAGAACCGGGTTGCCAAACTCGCCAGCTAAAGGGATATTGTCTGCTGATTCTGTGGTGCCTGAAGAGGCTCGAAAGAGTCAGGAACTGAGTACTGTAGTTGCTGGAAACTACACAGGAGAATGCATAAACTCGGGGGACTGAAATCCATACTGCCTCAATACAAGTTACATAAGTTTTGCAGTAAAAGGAAAAACTAGATACTGTATTGCCTCTCCAGTCCCCACCTTGTCCTAGGAGGTCCCTGAATTTTTCAGTTTTAGACAGACACCATTTCTGTTTAAACCCAGGTCTAAAGAATGCAAAATTTATAAAAACAGAAATGCTGGGAAGGTAGTGCTTCAAGCTAAAATAAATAACCAAACACCAGAAAAGCAGAGCACATACCAACCTCTAAAAATCAAACAAGGGCACAGGTCCTTTTAGAAAATAAAAATAAATTTTAATATGCTAAAAACACCACACAGATGGATGCAGGTTACAGGACAAGCAAACATGCCCACAGTGACTGCAGAAGCCATGGGGGGAAGGGAATATACACAGGCAGCACAAAACAAGACTGTCACTGACACTCACACAGAATATATTTCAGGAGCAATCAACCCAGAAACTAAGAGGCTCGAGGATCTGTGCCAGGATACGGATAACCCTGGAACTCATAATAATGAAACTCATGGCACTTGGACTGATGGCCAAAACCCAGGCCTGGAGGAAGCATCTGAAGGTATGGAGAATGACCACCCCAAGGTTTAGACCTGCCTATTATAATGGTTGTGCCAATTTTTTCCACGCTTCTGCAGAACTAGCAAAAAGGAGGAATGCAGTATATATGTAAGATGCAGAGGAGTTTAGATAACCTTGGTATGTTAAGAGAACTTTTTCAACTTGGGAAACAGAATAAGATAGAAGGCCTTCTCCTGACACTTGATCAGGAGAAGGCATTTGATTGGGTATCTCAATAATTTATGTGGGAGATTCCTGACAGTTATGGGATTCTGATAACTTTCATCTCTTGGATCCAACTATGTTATAACACAACATTATTAACCCTCCTCATTAATGGGTGGTTGGGGTCCTCCTGTTGGGTCCAATGGGGAGTTAAGACCTGGGTACCCCCTAAGCCCAGTTCTGTATGTCTTCTGTATTGACCCACATTTTGAGCAGATTGAGGGCTCACCACATAGTCACAGTATCTGGTCTTCAGAAGGTCCACTGACTAAGAAAACACTGATGTATACTAATGATAGTTACATAGTTGTTGGCAGAAAAGGACCACCAGGTCCATCCAGTCTGCCCTGTCTTAGCTTTCAGAAATGTCTTGCTTCCTTCCATCAGATCCACCCAGACCTGTTTCCATTCTTCCCTTCTGTCCTAGTTTCACTAGTACCCTGTGTCTGTCCCATGGATGCTTGAATGCCACCATGGTCTTTGCCCCCACCACTTCCTCTGGTAGCCTGTTCCAGGGTTCAATGGCCTTTCCATGGAGAAATACTTCCTCACATTGCTTATGAGTCTCCCCCCTTCTAGCTGCATATCATGACCCCTAATCGTAGTGCTCATTCTTTTCTGCAGATAGCTGATCTCCACTACCTGATGTATGTTTTATGCTTACTGATGAACTTTCCATTCATCATGCCCTTGATATTTGTACACAATTCTCAGAAGTGTCTGGCTCTATAATTAATCTATCCAAACATAGAGGGTTCCCTGTGGGGTCTAATGGACAAACATGTTTGTTCCAAATTGCCAGAAAAGGAATATTCTAGGATCTAGTGCATATCCCGGGGATTTGTTTTGCTAGTGGTGATTTGGCAGCTTTGAACTGGTCATACAATTGGCATAGGCTGAATTTAAAATGGCCAGTTGGCAAAAGTGGTCTATGGCAAAAGTGAAACAGATCTTTGTAAATGTCTTTTTAATTCCAGTTTTTCTATTTTTAAGTTATGTATATCCTCTCTAAGTAGAAATGAATTCTAGACTGTTTAGTGCATTTTTTCAGCTCCTTTGGGGTTCCAGACTGAATTCAGTCAAAAGAAACTATGTATTCAGAGATACCCACTGCAAAAAAAACTATGTTAATGCACTAGTTAGGGGTAAACAGACAAAAGTAGAGAAATGTGGTGTTAGGGTTCCCAACCCTAACACCCCACTCCACAGACAGCAACAGGAAAAATAATATGGTTTGACCTCTCCTGCATCTTCTAAATCAGGTGTGGGGTGTGCCTTGGGGTTGTCAACCATAAGCTCACCCCATTCCATCAGCAAATAAGCTGAGGTGTGTACAGCATATGAGAATGGGGTGAGTGTTAAGGTTGACAACCCCAAGGCACACCCCATGCCTGATTTGCAAAGATGCAGGGAAGGTCAAACTGTAATTTTTAATGTTTGATCTTTTTAATTATTATTTAATTTTCTGTGTTTGTATTTTAAAGTATGTGTATGTATGAATTGTAAGGCACCTTGGTTCTTGATAAGGTGCCTAATAAATACATTTTTATTATTATTAATAATGTTTTTTCCTGTTGCTGTCTGCAGGGTAGAGTGGAATGTTAAGGTAGTGTTGGATTTGCAGGATCAAAACCTAATGGAAAAACACAGCATAGGAGACAGGTGTATAGAATAAAGGTTTATTCTGATAAACATGCATAAAAGGACAGCAATAATACCTGCTAGGAGTCCAGAACAGCTGAACACCTGCTGTCATATTCATTGTAGAACAACAAAACTAACTCAGAGAATCACGCTCTTACACAAAGCTATATACTAGAAATAAGAGGGTCCTGTTACCTGGTAGGCTAATTTTCATATTAGAAACACAAGGCAAAACATTTCTATTGGTGCACAGGGTGGGTGTCTTGCACCCAAAACCATTATATGTTGCACTTGCACAGTGATAACTATTGTGCTGACTACAGTTACTTCATAATACAACAGAATGGTTCATCATATATGCTGATTATAGTAGTGTGCCTAATGGCTGTAGGTGGTGCTGTGAGACCACGTATATATATTGTAAACATAACTAAGTATACTAATCATACTAATATGGCTAATAAAAGCAGGTGGTGTGCCAAAGCTACAAGTACATCTCTGCGAAGTGGTAGTTTCATCAGTACATCATAGCAAACATTAGAAAGTATGGTTATGCCTTATGCTGTATACTAGAAAATGGTAGTCCACATTAGGGATGGCAGGTCTGGTAGGTCTGCAGTTGGGAACCCTAACACCACATTTCCCCATGTTTGTTGGTTTAACCCTAACTAGTGTATTAACAAAGTTTCTTGCAACGAATTTCCTTACTTTTTGAGATAGTATAATCGTATCTTCATTTGCCTGTGGGAGCACAGGGTCCTCTGGGCCCTGGTCTTCCATCCCTCTACAGATGCTTACATCTCAGTTACTGTGGAAGTGCAGGGCACTCTGGGCCCTGTGCTTCCATTTCTGCCAAAGCAGCAATTTCTTGCCTTTGATGCATGGTTTGTTAAAGTTCCAATGTTATCCTATTGGAATTTGGATTTTTAATGTTTATGCTTTTTTTATATTGCCTCTAAGACCTTTGTTTTGATATATAGATTGTCCCTTAAGTCCAAATATTGAGGGAGTTATGGCTTGTTGAAGCTGAAATGTGGGGAAAAAACTAAGTCCAAAATCTTTTTTCATATGAAGCAATACTTTTTCGTATCAAATTAAAAACCCATACGAAAAAGGGCACCTTCATATGAAAAAAGAATGGGTATAAAACTAAGTCCAATTTTTTTTTCATATGAGAGCATCCTTTTTCGTATGAATGAAAAAAGCTGACATAAAAGGATCCCTTCATATGAAAAAAGAATTAGGGAAGAAAACACTAAGTCCAAATTCTTTTTTCGCACAAGGGCATCCTTTTTCTTATGAATGAAAAAAGCATAGAAAAAAGTATCCCTTCATATGAAAAAAGAAGTAGGACTTAGTTTTTTTCCCAATTCTTTTTTTGCATGAAGGGATCATCTTTTGTGAGGTTGTTTCGTTCACATGAAAAAGGATGCCCTCATGTGAAAAATTTTTTTCCAGATTCTTTTTTTGTATGAAGGGATCCTTTTTCATATGGCTGAATTATTTTTTCATATGGCCATATGTAAAAAGAGAAGTGAGTCGTGAAAAAGGATTTTAAAATGTAAAAAAAATACTTTGGGGGGTCATTTTACCAACAGTCAAGTGTAGAATCCACCTAATGGGATCCTGATGACCAAGATACATTTGCTGGTGTCTGTCCAGGATGACATTTTTGTGGGTTTTGAACATTTTTTTAAAAAGGAAACAGGATGGTGGCCATATAAAAAAGGAGTTTTCCTTGCAAAAAAGGATGACCTCATATGAAAAAAGATCCATTTTTGTAGGGACCAAATTTTTTTTTTGTTTTAAGCAGCTATCCAAAAGACTGTGCTGAACATGCTCAGAACCAAGATTTTTACATTTAATAACTTTGTAATGGATTAATATTTTTTTTACCAAACCAGTGAAAGGCACATCTGTGATCCAAGCCCTTTCTAACCTGAAAATTTTAGGCCAACATTCCAAACCTTCTGGGTGCTATGCAATGATAAAAAAAGGCAAAAAACACCATTTTTTTTAAACCTTTTTCATTATCTGCATCTCAGAATCCACACATACAACTGGAATGAAAATTGGCATGTCAAGAGCTCTACCCCTTCCCGCGACCATGCATGCAAAATGTCATGCAAATAAACTGAACAGTTGTGAAGATATTAAAATGCAAATGTGTTTAATAAAGAATCCCCTGCTGAACCTTAACTATAGTGGCGCTACCATGCCACTATAATAAAGTATGAAACACTTTGGATGGTGAATCCTTTGGCTTTTTTCTGCAGTTTTTTTTTATTTTCAGTATTAAAGCTCATATTCACACAGTCACCTGTACGTTGGGTGACATTATGTAGATCATGGTGTTCCCCTCACTAATGTCAATGTGATACAGGGTGGAGTTCTATCACTTGAATCTTATTATCCTCCCTTCTGCAATATTTACTTTGCAGTTAAAAAAATAAAAGTGGCAGTTATCAAAGATTTGTTTCTTACATTATCTAGGAAACAGTTGTATAATTTAATTATGAAACAGCCATATACCACAGACCTTGTATTTGAGAAAAGTCCAGGTATCTCTACACATCTTATTATGAAACAATTTCTGGAACCCCAAATCTCACAGAAGATGAGTGATATGGTTGTGCACTCATGGCAAACCTCTGGTTTAAAAGTACCACAAATGTAAGAGCACCATGGACAGATATTGCATCAGGAGTGGTTGCTCTCAACAGGAAGAGAGATGATGGACCATTTATTCTTCACATGTTCTTATATCAAAGTATTTTGGACTGTGCTGGGCAGAACATGGAAACAGTAGATCTTTGTTGGAACCACATATAATAACCGGATGTACTGCATATTCGGCTGAGGGTGGGGACCCTGCAAGGAAAGTACTTTGTTTCATATTATGGCATGTAGTAAATGGTGTGTGTGTGGCTTAATAGATGTAATTTGTTCTCCCAACAGAAGGAAGAATCAGTAATGTCAGTAATACATAAAATCCAGAATGAACTTCATGTAATTTATGAAAAAGAATATAAGTCTTTGCCAAGATAAATATTTCAAAGATATTGGAGGGGAGTCAATTGGCTTCAAACTATAATTTTACTGTGAGGTATCTATTTTGATCTATGACTATAGTAGGTGGGGGAGGGTTTATAGAAGTATCTTTCTTGGCAAACGAATGTTGTTTTTGAACTTGGTGTAGTAATTGTTTTCTTGGACATTTATAGTTTTAATAAAAACGCCGCATCTCTTTTTGAGAAGTGCCATGGGCAAGGCCACTGATTTACAGTGATTGAAGGAATGAAATTCCATTTTCTTCATTGCTAAGTGCTGGTTTGACCTCCTTCCCCCTTACCTCACTTTAACCCTAACTCCATCCCCATTACTTTCCTTTTCCCTGTGCTTCTTTCACCCCCCCCACACCTTCTCCATCTCTCATAACTGATCCTCTTCAGGCCTCTCTGCCTTCTCATCCAGTCTCCCCTGCTTCTGCAACCAACTACCCCCTAGCCTTCGAGACTCCCCCTCATTCCCATCCCTCAAGCAGCAAATAAAACTCATCCCTCCCCATCCTACACATGCCTCCCCTTCCTACACATGCCACCCCATCCACACATGCCTCCCTTCCTACACATGCCTCCCCTTCCTACACATGCCTCCCCCTTGAGCATAATTCTGAAGCTGTTTCTGTCCAGTCCAGCTGCTTTGTACATAACTGTATAGCTGTATTGATTCACCCACACTTAGATCCTCATTGTATATAGGTCAAACTCAACATATTAGTATTGCATTACTCCTCACTATTGCTATCTGTTATAGTGATGTCTCAACTGTCTATAACTGCTTATATGATGTGATTGTTATTTATTCTCCTGTACCCCATTTCCCCGGGTCGCACCTGGAAATGAGCCCTGGCTCAGTGTGCCTTTCCCGGTTATCAACTTTTAAATAAATAAATAAAATAAATAAAAGACTTGAAATTCCAGGATTTGCATCAGTGATTGTTAGTCTAACTTCTGGATTTTATCAGGATTCCACCATCATTCTTTTATATTATGTGTACAAATAAAGTAAAATAAGGATTAATATACAGAGCATTACATGAAGCAAATTGAAAATAGTACAGGAAGCAATTACAGAGAAAAATGCAAGTTCAGTAGATTTACTGATCCTGTATAAAATGTCAAATTCCATGAAATTCTTTGTGTTTTATGGGTGGGCAGACAGTCCAAATTCTGGAATTTTACTGGGTTTTCTGGTAAAAACTAAAAACCAGTGGCCCTGGTCATGGGCTCTTTAACATCCACCTTAGCAACTGCCAGAAAAGCCAGATATGACCTTGGTTTACCATCTCATCTAAAACACAGGATTGAACATAACCTTTCCTAAAACAACTGGCATCATTATAAGGGAATGATTCTAAACAGACTGGTGATGTTTGGGATCCTAGATTAAGAACAATACACATAAGCTGGTCCATTGGCACTGCAGTAGGACTACCGCTCATGATGCAGGCAAGCCAGGTCTGGGAACAAGTCTGAGTTGTAGGGACCCAGTTGGGGGGAGGAAGATCCAGTGTCCCAGAGGATGCACTCATCCCGGGAGGAGGAAGCTGTGTCCCATCGCACTACTGCCACCTGTAGATGTACGAGTGGCAGAGTGCTTGGGACACAGGGAGAAAGGGATGCTGTTCTGCGTATGGTATGAGCATTCCAACATATGCTCATGTCGGGGACCTTGTCTCAAACACCAGTATCCCTGCAGGGTTGGGGCACAACAAAAAGAAAGGGAAAACTAATCATGGTAAATCCCTTCTGCGCCTGTAGTTGCTTGAAGGCTGATAAGTCTAGCCTGAAGACGAGATATCTACCATGCCAAGGGATGAAGAAATAGTAAATATATATAAAAAAAATACACAAAAAAACTGTGAAGAATTTTAGTTTGTTAAACCTGCTGTTTGTGGTGCACAAGTTCTCCTTTTTTTAATTTTATTTTACAATTTTACACGTGGAGAGACACACTGAGCCAAAGCTCATTTCCAGGTGTGTTTCAGGGGCACATTGAGGTTAAATGACTTTTTCAGGGTCACATAGTATGCAGGTGGAGATGGGAAGAACAGAACACAGGTCTGCTGGATGGACCATGCTTGTTCAAGCTACTGCCACTGCAGAGCCCTTACATACTGTTTTAGCAAAAAATGAGGCAGGATTTCCCATTGTTGATGGAGAGATGCACTTACATCCAGAAAGGGACTTTGGACACAGACAAGGCCTTTCTGGAATGTGGGCCCTTGAAAAATATGGGAATAAAGAATGCTGGATGCAAGAGGACCTAGAGTCTGTAACTGTGGATACAAGTTGGTCTGGCATGCACTATTTAGTTTATAATAACTTGGGACTGCTTTTTCCCATGGGGAAGGGGGTTATAATTTCCCGTTATAACCAGTGGGTTGTAACGTGTGTGAGCATGCGCAAAAAGCGCTCTTCCAGTCTTCTTCAGTACACAGCACGCCACAGTTCGCCGCCAGCTGTAAACAGCGGTAAGTTAATTTAAATGTATTTTATATGACTGCTGAGGTGAAGAAGCATTCCCCCAGCAATTATATAAAATAAAATATTGGGAGGTGTGTGAAACTCGCAAGTTAGACACTCCCTCAGTGTGGGATGCCTGTACAAACCTCTCGAGCTTCGCTCTCAGGGTTTATATGGCATCCCACATCTTGGGGGTGTGTAACATTCTCGTTATAACCACCTCCCCATCCATTACTGCATACATAATATCCTACTAACTATTCATAACTCCATAGCCACATTGTTCACCAAACAAACTCCAGTGTACCATGTGTGCAATGAGACCTGGAACATAGAAATTGCTAGTTGAAAAATGACCAAGGATCCGTTGTGTTTCTCTCCTGTCATCCAGGCAACTGCAACACCCAATAAAACATGAAACAGTCCCAGACTAGCACACTCAGAGCCAGAACTTTATGCTGTGAAGCAATGCAAATCAGATGCTAAAGTCAGCAACTGACGTATAAAATAATTTAATCCAGTATCCAGGGAGTAGGATCAATCAGCAGAGTAGAGAACAAGGGCCCCTGTATTCAAAAGGTTAGTGTGATATTAGTCATGTTACCCCTGTGCCAACAGGGAATAGCATGGTTGGATGGGCAGGGGCTACATTGGACTGGCAGTATAGTTTAGAGGTTAGAGGAACGAGCTTGATACATCCAGCAGACCAGACCTGAGTTTGATTCTCACAACCTCCACTTGCATACTGTGTGACTCTGAGCAAGTCACTTAACCGCCCAGTGCTCCCAGGTCACCCCTGCAAACAGGCACTTGTGTCTAGTGGGCCTTAACCGGTTACCAAAGACTGAAAAAAAAAAGAAGAAAAAAAAACAAAACATTTAGAGGTTTCCAGTGCACTGTGCTAATCCAATAACACAGACTCAGAATATGCTGCTGTGCCCATGAAATAGACGGGTCCACCTCACATATTTTATTTATTTATCATTTATCTATTTATTTTAGTCTTTGGTAACTGGGTAGGCTCCACTAGGCACAAGTGCCTGTTTTCAGGGGTGACCTGGGAACACTGGAGTAGTTAAATGACTTGCTCAGTGTCACATGGTATGCAGATGGAGGTTGTGGGAATGAAACCCAGTCTGCTAGCCCCCATACAAGGGATAGCAAGGATTTGAAAGCACAAAACAGCTTTCATCACAGTACTGTTTAATGCTTTCAAAGCTATACTCTTATCATTGCATACAGTGGTGTGTTAACACCCACCTTCTGCAGCCAAGTTCTGGGTAGTGGATTGAAATAAGAGCTGTCAGTCCCTACCAAACATACCCTCCATACCTCAATCACCTTAATTATGCATCCAAAATATGTTTATAATATTCTTGGTGTCTAGTGGTCCACTCCTGATCATCCGTCTGGTCTTACATAAAGCATTCTCTGGTGTCTAGTGTTCCCCTCATCCTCAGTCACCATAAATATGCCTCAGGATTTTATCTTTCAGCTATCCCTGCTGTCTAGTGGCCCCCCCCCCAACAATTGCTAATCCAATCCATTCACACCCCAATGGACAGTCTGAGCTCTCTCCACTATACCCACTCTGTACCCTCCACTCCAACTCACTGGTGGCACCCACTCACTCCAGTAGTCAGGGAGAACCTGGTGATGGTGACAGCACAGCCCCTCTGCTCATCACCTTGGCTGGCTGCCATCTGATTGACAGGGAGCCTGTCAATCAGATGGTGGCCTGAGCAAGTGGAATGGGGAAGGGGTCAGACTGTCCATCTAGGGTGGGGTATCAGATTGGTAATCCAGAGCGAGGGAATCACTGGTCATTAGGAACGAGATAAATATTATTATTTTAAGGCATTAGGGTGGTGATCGGGGGTGGGGATCACTGAAAGCCATTGAGGGAATAAATACATTATTTCAAGGCATCGGCATGGCTATTGAGGAGATGGGGGAACACTAGATACCAGGGAATAATCTATATCATACCGGGCAGGCAATCAGGGGGTTGGGGAATCACTAGATACCAGGGATTTATTAAAGTAAAATCTTTCGAGGACACTGTATTGGAATTGGGGATGGCATAGCACAACATAATTCCTCCATTCCGTCATGCATGGTGGCAATGTCTGGTATGTTAATAAGCCCATAATGGCATGCAAATGGTCCTTTAGTGCCTTGTGTGCTCAAAGAGCTTATTAGCATACCATGAATATAGTTCACAGAAGCAAAGGCATATCCCATTTGGGATGTGCTATCCTCTTTCCCCCCTGTGGGCCATATTCCTGTAGGGGGCTGCATGGACTCTGTGCATATTCACTGTGCTGACAGCCCCATATTCAGACAGTTACTGTGGTCTAGTCAGAGTGACTAACAGTCTGGATATTGCCCCCAGACTGGCCGTGTGCTCTTGCATGCCCACCTCTAATGGGTGCATGGCACACAAGGGCTGCACTGAACATGGGGCCCAAAGTCCCCAAAGCTGTATGATGCCCTATCCTTGACAAAGCAGCAGGGTGCTGCAAAATGTTGAGGAGTTTGTTCTTCACTCTGCCAACTGTTCTTGCTTCCTGGAGACGGATTAAACTATTTTTTTTTGCGGCAATTGCTGACTTCAGGGTCCTTCTTACTTTGCTTCACTGCATAAGATTCGGGCTGTAAGGGCACTGTTTCTGGACTAGTTTTGTGAGTTCTGACCAAATGGCCTCTGACAGCAGTAACGTTTGTGGTCAGCTGCCGTTTTTTATTCTCTAGAATTGCTGGTCAGAGATGGCAAGTTGCACCACTCTCCATTTCTTCCAGCTGAGGCATCAGGTGTTACTTTGGAACTAAAAGTGTAAACATAACATAATGCACAACTGAGCCATTACATATCTGTATTACATGATTTTTAGAGTACCGATATTAGGCTAATAGCAGACCTAACCAGTAATTATTTCACTATAACATACAAACCAGCAAGCTTGCTGGAGTTCATGCCATGGTATTGAAACAGAGTGGTACCTGTTCTTATGTTACCCTACCAGCAGGTTCATGACCCATTGTTTACAAATCAGTGTTTTTTAAGATGGGCACACACACACACACACACA
Organism: Neoceratodus forsteri; assembly: GCA_016271365.2. Classification (NCBI taxonomy): domain Eukaryota; kingdom Metazoa; phylum Chordata; order Ceratodontiformes; family Ceratodontidae; genus Neoceratodus; species Neoceratodus forsteri. Next base: position 29,743,055 of record CM028133.1, on the reverse strand, counting down.
CACCAAGTTGTTGCATGTTGCTTTTCTCCTTTACGGATCATCCTGAAGAAGTCTGAATGGTCAACAATGTTTATGGCTTCATGTTCTCAGTGTGTCCTCCAGAGAACCTTCTTGCTTCATTCAGGCTGTGCTGGTTAAAGAGCTCCTGACACAGTCGAGACAACTTTGAAAAAATGTAATAGTCAGGCACAAATATAGGTTATATTTTGTATTTTATTCTGTAATTATCACCCTTATTTCCTTATTACTGTGGGTGTTTGCATGAATATAGTATCTCTGCCCTTTTAGCACTGACTGCCTGCCTGCACCTGACATCATAATTCTGTTTATAACATCAAAATATGTTGCTGTGGAAATAATTATAATGTCATAAACAGGGGATTGTGATGTCTGTGTAGAGAAGCAACCAGAGAACATATGGTCTAGGGGACAGGGATCTTGTTTTCATGAAACTGTTTTCAGTAATAAAGAAAATGGGGAATTAATTAATGAAAATATATGAAGTAATATAGAAAATGAGATGGAGCAAAATATAAATGTAACTTTTTTCAAAGTTCTCCTAATGGCATCAGGGTCTCTTTAAAGCTGACTAGATTTCCAAATTTCACATACAAAAACAAGTGTGTCTGTAACTAACAGTGCAGAACTACTCTGCTGTTAGGACAGTAGAAGTTGAACCATTTCCACACAGTTTTGGCAATCAGACGCTGTAAAAAGACTGAGCAGCAAGGTGAAATAAAACTAATACGGCACGTGCTTCATGAATGCCAGTGGGTCATGAATAGAAGGTATTGTGTGGGAAATGTGCTTTATAAAGCCAGTATTAATTAATTTATTCAGTCATTCATTCAATAATATGACTTTTTTTATTATGCTTCTCTAAACAAACTAGCATTTTTCAAAGTTTAACCATAACAGTTCAGGAATTAGCATTTGCACTGTTACCACATACATACAAATCTCAGTTATAAAAGACACACTGTGGTCCAAAACCCAGAAATCAGACACACAACCTACCGTAATTGTATAATAGTGCAGCGGATTTTAACCTATTAAACCAATGTGATCTGTGCAACTTGTTAGTGGGGATCTGGCATTATAATGAAGAGACCACACTAACAGAAGGGGCCTTGGGAAAAGCGATTAAACCACAGGAAGCAGGTCAGAGTGCCCCACCTACAAAACTCCAGCAATGTCCCCCCCAACCCCATGAGTCTGAGACATGGCTGTTGCTGAATGACAAGTAACTAGTATGCCTTTTCTGGTAGTGGAGGCAGTGGGGAACTGAGCTTGGGAATTCTCCCACTGTGGAATACTGAGATTTTCTGCCCCCCCAATGTCCAAACACATAAAACCTCTATCCTTATCCATCCATGCTATATTCAGGGTCACACAGTTTTCTCTACAGCAAAGGCAATTACCTTTCAAAAGCTGTTTTTTATGGAAAATATCATTCTACACTTTGCTGTGAAGTAAAATGCCGATGTTTCTGTAGTTTATTGATAATTTGCAGTGTGTGAGGTTTTTCTCTTTTACTGTTATTTTTACTCTTTTTATGTGGGAAGTTATTTTTTTTTTGTTTTGTTTTTTTAAATAAAAAGGAAATATGGTAGGTTGGGACTGGAACCCTCATTTCTTAATACTTTACCAAACAAAGACAGAGCAAATCTGTTTTTTAATTCAGCACTGTAACAAGAGCTGTGGATTTATATCACTTATTGTTTGCACTATTAAAGCTTTTCACTTCTATGTATTGATAATTAAAAAAAAATTGCCTGTGAATTTGTCTTATGTCTGTCTTGCTGACTGTCAGCTCAGACACCATGTATACACCCACCAGCCTGGGCGTCTCTTCAGTGCAAAGAAAACTAATTCATCTGACTTTATTTTTTCCCCATTTCTTTTTAAAATGTGGTACATTTTAGTAACCTATTGCTTTTGAAAGGTGAGGAACCAATGTGGCACAAGAATCTGACGTCTACTGTTTATCCATAGGTCAGGTCCAATTGGATATGTGTAGTGCAGGCTTCCTTACAATGTAATGAACTTACTGCTGGGGCGAGGTGGAGGATGGACGGCACTGGAGGCTGAAGCCCCTCGGTTTATCCACAGATTGGGCACAGTGCAGGTTGTGGGCACTGTTGTGGAGAAGCTTGTAGCTGTGTACGGTCTGCCACTCAGTGAATGTTATTTTGAGCACCTGTTCAAAAAAAGTGTTGGATACTCAATGCGGGAGGGCGAAACCCTGCTAATGGAACGGAATGGCATAGCATAACAGGAAGGGCTTTACCTTCTGTCATGTAGTAAAAGGAAAAAAAAACAGCACATTAATGTTTGTCAGTTGATATGCAAAGATAATTATGAACCACATTCTGTCAGTTAATCTGTATTTATGAAACACCCTTTTGAGTGAAACTACCTGGAGTACTAGTCAACTACTAAGAAAGAAACTCACTCTGCTTTTGAACTCTCCCCAAACTGGTCAAACACATACCTCTCCCACTAACACATGTAAAAAACAAAACAGACACACACACACACACACACACACTCACTCTCTCTCACACATTGCATGGCCCCAGGGAGAATGCCAGACTATAACAAATCCAGTGACCAAGCAATCAATGGCTACTAAAAATAATGCTTAAGTTGCCTTAGCTTTTGAGTGCCCTCCCTGTACAACTGGGATAAAGGGCTACCATTGGCAGGAGCTTTGGCCATTTCAAACTGTGGTCACGAGGCCACCAGACCACCAGACTTGAGGATATTAGTTTGCTTTTGCACATCTTTTGCTAAGTGCAACAAAACCAGTGTTTGTCCTTGTACAGACGGTTGCTGCTATGCAGACATCTCTGACTAGACTGTTGCCCAGCATGGGAAAGGAATAACGGTATGGAGTAATGAATCATAGAATGAGGAAGGGCAAGATGAGGCTGGCTAAATATTTTCTGCCTTATACCATAGTTACCTTCCCTGCTTCTCAATTGCTTCCATGCTTCTAAAGCAACTTTTATGGCACTAGCTATCTTGCATGGCCTGGTTGCCATCTTAAAGGTCACATTTAAAAATAAACTCCCCTTCCTTCTGACCCCCCCCACCCCACCTCCCATGCATGCACACACTGGTTTCGAGCAATTGCCATTTTGGACCTGAGGTTCTGTGTAGCAGGAAAAGAATTCAGCCCCCCAAGCAACAACAGGAGGAGGGGGAGCGGGTGGGAGGCACAGTGAGTGTCAGGAAGGATAACCATCAGTATGGCATTTAGGGGACTCGGTGTCAAGGAAACAGAGGCACAAAAGCCGGAATTTAAAGGGACACTATGGTTTGATGTGGGCTGTGATAAAAATAACCTTCCAAAAGAGATCAGTTACCTTTAAGGTGTCTTATTTGCATTATTTGCTATTATTTAGATGAATATAATGCTGTATGGTGATGGACTTAATAACTCTGGAGAATGAAGCCCTCTGACAATCCACAGGCTGGATGCAGTATAAGCTTTCTAACACTGTGCTGAGTTTGGAGTGGGTTACAGCTGAGGGACTGAGCACTAGAGGCTGAAGCTCTCCATTTACCCACAGAGTAGGTCAGAAAAGGCTTCCTTAAACTGTGGTGAATTGAGTTCTTCTGAAAGTTGAGGAACTGACTGCACTGGAGACGGAAGCCTTCTGGGTAAACATGTATACAGACAAGAAGGGAAAGGAGACAACTGAAACATACAAGTACCCCCACTCCGTGGGATAAACAAAGGGGATAGAAGGGAATAGTTCAGACTGAGTAGGAACGCTAACACCTGGGGCAGCTCCATAAAACTGGCAAGAGGGCAGATTACAGAGGGGTGCCAGGTACTACTTTTTCATGGAAAGGGTGGTGGAGAGGTCTCATAACCTGCTGAAAGAGGGGGTCTGTGTGAAATCAGTTGGGGGAGATTCAAACATGGGTAGAACAGATGCAAGGGCTTTGTAATGACTGTATCAGAAAGTGTGGGGCGGAGAGGAAGTGACGAGCCACAAGGGCTCCGCTTTCAACATTCTGCTCTATCTGGCAAGAATGGGCAGATACAATGGGCCCAGGAGGCCTGTTTCTGCTACCATTCTATGTTTGTACATCTGTCTACAGGTTCAGTTGCTGCGTGGGCAAACTAAAGTACAGGTTTCCTCGCACTCTGGTGTGCTTGATGCTGTTGAAAGGTAAGTAACTGACAGCACTGGGGACTGAATTCCTTTGTTTATCATGGGCCAGGTAAAGTACAGGCAGAAACACATTTCCCTACTCTGTGATGGATCGAGTCCTGGTGAAGGGTGATGGACTGAGACAAGCAGGGCTGAATTCCTCTGTTTATCTACAGACTAGGTATAGTGAAGGAAGAAACAGTGTAGGCTTCTCTAAGACCTGGAGAAAGGTGATTATACAAAACTAGAAACTTGATTGGCTAACTGGGTCTTTTATTCATGAGTAAATCCTAGTATAACTCATAGATTAAGACCCAGTCAGCCGCATCTGTAAAAAAATCAGTCTGACACCCCAAAAATAAAAGCAGTAAAGCCACCATATTGACTCCCTGCTAAAGCCTGATGCAAAAGCAGGAATTTCAAACAAAGACTGCAGTTTGTAAGGAAATTTGTGTAACACCCCCCACCACCACCAAACACACACACACACACACAATTCAGGACTTACCCTACATGATTTCCCATCCCCTGTCCCCGATATCTCTACCCTCCGGTCCCAGGACTGCTAAAAACAGGGACTAGCAGGGCTCCACAGTTTAAATTTGAAGCCATTGCCGCTCAGCACCCTCTGACTTCAGACCCTCTCCAGTGTTCCAGGAGGTAAGGCAGAGGGCAAAGAAAACAACAAAACTGCCTACTTTCTTTCCCTAGCCCAGGAGCCTAACATGGCCAGGGGAATGGATGTTATGAAGCGTGGCAGCAATGTATGCTGCTGGTGCACATATGTACAATGTGCAAAAATTGGAGACCGTGCTCTGTAGTTGAAATCAGCCCACTCACCAAGTTCAGAAGGCTGTCATTGCTCCTACAACAAAAACAGAGCCAGGACACAGTGAACTAACCACATGTGGCACAGTGATAAAGGTTTCCCGGCCTCAGAGAAAGCATCTGGGCCAAGAATGATGAAACAGTACTGCACATGCACAGCATCAGCAGGACCCTAGCAACAAAGGACTATTTTTTCTGGTGTATCAATAAATCCAAGAAAAATAATTTAAAATAAAAAGAAACAACTTTTTCTTTCTTTTTTGTGTCACAAAAAAAGGGGACATTGTGTAGTCGCAATAAACCACTCCAGGGTGTGGGTTTTGCTGGGATTTACCCACTTCTGGTGTGTGATTTGGTCACTCAGCCTGCGGCCTCGTAACCAAACCACACCAAGCATGGGTAAATCCCAGCATAACTCACACCCTGTCGTGGTTTATTGCTTATGTAACTGACAGCACTGGGGACTGAATTCCTCTGCTTATCCACACACTAGGTATAGTGCAGGCAATAACTGTGCAAGCTTCACTACACTATGATAATGTGAGTCCTGGTGAAAGATAAGCAACTGACAGCACTGGTGACTGAATCCTTCTGTTTACCCTGAGACCAAGTATAGGACAGGCAGAAATACTGCCAGTTTGCCTACACTGTGATAGATGGAACCCTGGTGGAAGGTGATGGACTTATAGCACTGGGGACTGAATTCCTGTTTATCCACACACTAGGTATAGTGCAGGCAGTAACTGTGCAAGCTTCACTACACTATGATAGCGTGAGTCCTGATGAAAGATAAGCAGCTGACAGCACTGGGGACTGAATCCTTCTGTTTACCCTGAGACCAAGTATAGGACAGGCAGAAATACTGCCAGTTTCCTTAAACTGTGACAGATGGAACCCTGGTGAAAGGTGACGGACTTACAGCACTGGGGACTGAATTCCTCTGTTTGTCCATAGACCAGGTATAGTGCAGGCAGAAACAGTGCAGGCATGAATGGAGCGGGGGGTGGTGGGGTGGACTGGGAGGGATAAAATCATGGACAATAGATCCTGGGGCAGATAGTGAACTCTAGGTAGATCAGATAGACTTTTGGTCTCTTTCTGCAGTCATTGTCCAGGTTTCTATGTTTTTATGTTTCTGTACACTATGATAGATCACATCCTGGAGGACAGTGAGGAATCAACAGCACTGGGGACTGAATTCCTCCCGTTATACAAAGACTAGTTATACATGTAGTGCAGATGGGAACAGTACAGGCTTCCCTACACTATGATAAACTGAGTCCTAGTGAAAGGTGATGGACTGATGGCACCAGGGTCTGAAATCCTCTGTTTGTCCATGAACCAGGTATAGTGCAGGCAGAAACAGTGCAGGTTTCCCTACAGTATGATAGACTGATTCCTGGTGAAAGGTGACAGACTGACAGCATAGGGGACTGAATACCTCCCTTTATCTACAGACCAGGTATAGTGTAGGTACTGCAGTATGAGAATTAAGTCCTGGTGAAAGGTGAGGGACTAACATCACTGGGAACTGCTGTCCTCTGTTTTTCAACAGGCCAGGTAAAGTACAGGTAGAAACAGTGTAGGTTTCCCTACACTATGACAGATCGAGTCCTGGTGAAAGGTGACAGACTGACAGAAGTGGGAGCTGAAGTCCTCTGTTTATCTACAGACTAGGTATAGTGAAGGGAGAAACAGTGCAGGCTTTTCTACACTATGATAGGCTGAGACCTGGTAAAAGATGATGGACTGAGAGCATTGGGGACTGAATTCCTCTGTTTATCTGCAAACCAGATATAGTGCAGAAAGGAACAGTGCAGGTATCCCTACAGTATGATAGATTGATTCCAGTTGAAAGGTGAGGGACTGGCAGCACTGAGGACTGAATACTCTTTATTCACAGACCAGGTATAGTGCAGACAAGAACAGTACAGGTTTCCCTACACTATGATACATCAGGTCCTGGAGGAAAGAGAGGGGATTGGCAGCACTGGGTCTGATTTCCTCTGTTTATCTGCAGACTCGGTATGGTGCAGACAGGAACATTGCAGACTTCCCTACACCATGAGAGATTGGCTCCCTCTGAAAGGCAAAGGACTGACAATACTGGGGACTGAATTTCTCTGTTTATCCACAGACTAGGTATAGTGCAGACAAGAACAGTGCAGGCTTTGCTACACTGTGATAAAGTGAGTCCTGGTGAAAGACAGTGGACTGACAACACTGGGGACTGGGGACTGGATTCTTCTGTTTATCCAAAGACAAGGTACTGTATAGCGTAGGCAGAAACCATGCAGGTTTACTTACTTTATGCTAAATCAAGTCCTTGAGGAAAATGGGGGACTGACAGCACTGAGAAACAGGGCAGGCTTCCCTACTCTGTGATAACTTGAGTCCTGCTGAAAAGTGAGGGACTGACAGTACTGGGGACTGAATTCCTCTGTTTATCCACAGACCAGGTATAGTGCAGGCAGGCACAGTGCGGACTTTCCTACAGTATGATAAACTGCGTTCTATTGAAAGGTGAGGGGCTGACAGCAGTGTGAACTGAATACTCTTTATCCACAGACCAGGTATAGTGCAGGCAGGCACAGTGCAGACTCTCCTACAGTATGAAAAACTGTGTTCTATTGAAAGGTGAGGGACTGACAGCAGTGTGGGCTGAATACTCTTTATCCACAGACCAGGTATAGTGCAGGCAGGCACAGTGCAGACTTTCCTACAGTAGGATAAACTGCGTTCTATTGAAAGGTGAGGGACTGACAGCAGTGTGGACTGAATACTCTATCCATAGACCAGGTATAGTGCAGAGAGGAACAATGCACGGTTCCTTTCAGTATCATAAATTGAGTCCTATTGAAAGGTAAAGGACAGACAGTACTGGGGACTGAATACCTCTAGCCACAGGCCAAGTATGGCACAGATTGGAACAGTACAGGCTTCCCTACACTATGATAGATCAAGTCCTGGAGGAAAGTGAGGAACTGACAGCACTGGAGACAGAAGGCCTCTGTTTACCCACAGTCTATGTATAGCACAGGAAGGAACAGTGCAGGCTTCCCTCTGCTATGATAGAAGAGGACCTGAAGGAAAGTGAGGGACTGGCAGACCTGGGGACTGAATTCCTCTGTTTATCCACAGACCAGGTTATAGTGTAGGCAGGAAGAGTGCAGGCTTCCATATATTATGATAAACTGAATCCTGGTGACATGTGATGGACTGACTACTGACTGTACTGAGGACTGAATACCTCTCTTTATCTGTAGATCAGGTTTAGTGTAGGCAGGAACAGCACAGGCTTCCATATACTATGATGTACTGAGTGCTGGTGAAATGTGATGGACTGACAGTACTGGGGACTGACTACCTCTCTTTATCCACAGACTAGGTATCATACAGGCTTCCCTCCACTATGAGTCCTGGTGAAAGGTGAGGGACTGACATTACAGGGGACTGAATTTCACTGTTTATCAACAGACCAGATGTAGTGCAGGCAAGTACAATGCAGTCTTCCCTACAGTATGAGAGACTGAGTCATGGAGGGAAAGGCTGGGAACTGACAGCACTGGGGTCTGAATTCCTCTATTTATCCAGAGACTAGGTATTGTGCAGGAAGAAAGAGTACAGACTTCCATACGTTATGAAGGACTGAGACTTGGTGAATGGTGAGGGACTGACGGCCCTGGGGACAGAATGCCTGTTTTTCTACAGACTAGAGGCATGTTAACACTGCTACCATTGTAGTGCATCAACCCCTGTGCATGGGTTGATGCGCTGCAGTCAGCAGTGTGGACACTCACTGGAACATGATAAGAGTGCTTTGGATCCATTTTCAGTACCGGCACAGTGGTGGGTACATTTATCGGATAGACTGTATTGTGCGGTGGTGTAAATGTGCTATGACACTCACTCTAATAAAAAGCAGCTGCCCCCAGACTTCTTCACTGCTCCCAACCCAGCCCCTCTGTGGAGCAATCTGGATTGGTGCAAGGGATGGCTGTGTAAAGAAAGACTTGAGCTTGCTACAGAGATCACGTCAGGAATGGAATGGTTCAAAAGTCAGGGTGCTGCTGCCGTGTAAAAACGGTTTAGGTTTAATGCAGGCTGATACAGTGAAGGCGTCCCTACAATGTGATGGATCAAGTTCTGCAGGAAAGTGAGGGACTGACAGTACTGTGGACTGAAATCCTCTGTTTATCCAAGGTACAGTGCAGCCAGAAACAGTGCAGGTTTTCTACTCTATGATAGATCAGGTTCTGGAGGAAAGTAAGAGACTGACAGCACTGCAGCCTGAATTCCTCTGTTTATACACAGAGCAGGTATAGTGCAGGCAGAAACACTGTAGACTTTCCTACACTATGATAAACTGAGTCATGGTGAATGGTGAGGGACTGACATCACTGGGTACTGAATACCTCTGTTTATCCACAGACAAGGTATAGTGCAGGCAGGAACAGTGCAGGCTTCACTACATTATGATAAATAAAGTCCTGCTGAAAGGTGAAGGACTGACAGCATTGGCGACTGAAATGTTTTCCCTCTTCTTCTGTTTACCCACAGACCAGCTGTAGTGCAAGCAGGGACAGGGCAGGATTCTCTATACTGTGACAAACTGAGTCCTGGTGAAAGGTGAGGGACTTACAGCATTGGAGACTTTCTTTCTCTCTTTCTTTCTTTCTTACCAGGAGGTGGACTAGGCACAGCCCTTTTCAGCCACGCCTGACATTTAACATCAATACACAATATAAATAAAACATAGATCAAATTACAATTAGATGCATCTACAAACATTCTCACAATGTAACAGCTTAAACAGCATTTGTTTAAAGTGCATTATGCTGTGAGCTTCCCTAGTCAAGTTTCTGTGTTCATTCAAAATAGTAGGAGCATACCAGGAAAAAGATTTTTACTCATCTGTAGTTTATAAACTGGAACAGAGTAATAGGGGAACCTCACTGTTTCTGGTGTGGTGACCACTTCTTTTAAGAATTAATGTGTTTGATATAACTAGTGCTTCTGCAGACCTAGCTACTCTAAAAACAAAGTTAGCTGCAAAACACTTTAGCTGCTTCTCTGGAGATAGTACTCCCAATTTTTCATATAGCAAGCAATGATGAGTTTCGTAAGGGGACTCCAAGTGTAAATTTGCATATACTATTATATATGGTCCTGTATTTGGTCTCAAATCCCCCATTGCACTGGATAAACATAATGTTGCCATAATCTACTGCAGGCATTAGAACGTGTTTAGTGATGACTAAACATGCATTGTCAGTGAAAGATTTAACATTCCCCGAATAGGAATCCTAGTTTTTGATTGATTCTTAGACTCAGTCTATCTATATGTGGAATCATGCTTAAACCAGGATCCAGAAGAATTCCCAGATATTTAAAGATGGAAACCAGTGGGAGACAAGAACCGCTCTGTCCAAAGATTTGTAGATTACCTTGCTTCAAGAATTTTTGTGGGGTTTCAAATAGCATTACCTTTATTTTAATTTCATTTAAAAGCATTTTTTGTGTCCCAGTACAATTAGCCAGTATGTTATATTTATGTTGGAGGGAAGCCTGTATGTCATTGCTATTTGGGGCAGAGTCACCAAATTACCATGTCATCTACATGGATAATACTATTTATGGTGGAAAAGGGCAAAGGTAAGTCATTTATAAAAATCAAAAAAAGCAGGGGGCCCAACACTGATCCTTAGGGGACCCCCACCTTTACTTCCCTGGCTTGTGACAGGATATTGTTGATTATTACCCTTTGTATACGACCACCCAAATAGCTCCGAAACTAATCCATTTCAGTCCCTTGGACCCCCATACTTCCCAGTTTACACAGGAGTAGTGCATGGTCCACTTTGTCGAAAGCACTGGACAGGTCCACAAAAACTGCACCGGTGGCATTCCCCTCCTCACTAGCCACCAGCACAGCATCTGAGAACCCGGCCAGCACTGTCGCCATGGACCACTCACTCCGAAAACCATGTTGTTGATCAACAAGCATTTTATGCCCTTCCAGGTGAGCAAACAACTGGCAAAGAACACACTTCTCCAGCAACTTGCTAACAGCTGCTGGGAGAGATATCGGGCTGTAATTAGACATATCAAGCTTGTCTCCCCACTTGTGTAAAGGAATGACACTGGTTTCCTTCCACTTTGAGGGAACCTTACCTTGTTCTAGAGAAAGATTGAACAAATAAATTATTGGACACCTCATTTGCATTGCACAAAATTTTAATAGTTTTGAGGACACTTCATCCATCCCTCCGCTCTTTCCCTCTTTGAGATCCAGTAATAATTTTAAAACCTCCTTTTCCTGTATTTTGTCAAATAAAAATGTGGGCACCTCATTGTCCTGCAGTACAGTTTTCTTTCTGTTTGTACCCTCTACTTCTTGCCCTTTTTCTACGTTCTTATCACCTATTGTTTTAGATATAAAAAAATCATTAAAACGGTCTGCAATTTCTTTTCTACTGTATCTTGAATTAGTTCATCACCATCTTTTGTACTCCTAATACCGCTTTCTTCCTGAGGTCTGTAAAAACCTCTAAAGGACTGCCAAAATTTCTTTGGGTCCTTTATATTGTTTAGCTGAGCTTGTGTAAAGTAGTCCAATTTTGTCACAATGATTTCCCTTTTAACTTTGTTCCTGAAGGTTTTATACTGCCTTAAACTGTCCTCATCCTTACTTTCTAAAAATCTTCCTAAACGCTTCCCAGGTTTTAATTAACTCTCTCAAGTTTTTATTTATCCAAGGTGAGAAGTTTCCTTTCACCCTTCATTTTATAATGCGGGTGTGTTTATTAAATAGCTACGTGTTTTAATTAGTAAACCCTTTCATCTTGCAATCTAGTTCCACTGAGCCCATTATGTTTTCCCAATCTGTTTGTTCGTGATCCCCTGTATAAGCCTTCACATTTAACTTATTTATGCCTCTCTTGTTTATAAACCTGGGTTGAAATTTTTGTTTATGCATTTTTGGAACACAAAAAATGGGTCAGTGGTGTTAAATTGCATCAGATAAAACCTCAACCCTTAAAATATTACCGGGTCGATTTGTAATTAACCAATCCGAGTGTGATTATTTGTTTTATAATTGTAATGAGTGGATGACTCTATTAATTGAACAAAGTGACCAACGTCCATGTTTGCCTTTAGTTTCTCCGCATCCTTCACTTTTCTCCAATCCACATTTGCATCCCCATCTATAATGTATTCTCTTTCATGTTAGTGCAAGTTAGTCCAAATATCAAACACTGGATAATCTGCCAACTTATACTTAGAGGGACAGTAAAAGCAGGTGAGATATAGGTGTTTACACCCTTCAGTTCCCAACCTAAACCTGAGGGTTATATAATAACTGCTGACTCCCAATATCAACCTGTTTTTGAGACTTGTAAAAAGTCATATCAGCCTGCAAGTTGATATGGCAAAGTCATATCAACCTGTGAGTTGATATGACTTTTACTGTCTCGTGCCAGGTTGTGTGTACCATGCTAAGGTACTTACCGACTCAGAAAATTGAACCGTTCAATTTTTTTTTTATTTTAAACAATGAAGAAGCCATTGAACCTTCACCTTGTTGTCATAACAACCAGCATGCCATGGAGCCCATACATTGGTCGAATCAGCAATTCAGGAAGCACATAATGCTAAAACTCTGAGCTGTGTTTAATTAGCATGTTATTATAAAAAATAACACATAGGGTGATTCGTATTTTTTTTTTACTATACCTGTGACACAGAGTAAACCCTCTCAGCTTCGCCCGAGGTTTATATATTATCACCACCTTGGTGTGTGAAAACCGCATATCACACACCAACACACATGCATTATTCTCTATATAATTACCGCCTGCCTTTTTTCATAGGGAACGTGGCATAATTTGCTGCTATAAAGGAGCCGCTTATAACGGCAAACATGCGCACGATTTCCCTTCCTCTGCGCATGCTCACGCAGCAGCGCTACCAGCCATGAGCACTCCTTGCTTCCGTAACCGAATCCGAACCGCCAGAACAACTCGGCGGTAAGTCCTCTTCTTTTCTCCCCCATTATACCCTGCACAGAAAGACGTGAAGAAATCAGGGGAAAAAACAAAACAATTTAAAACATAAAAATCTCGGCACCGCAGTAAAAGCACCGACCGTGGCATACACTGGCAGGAGACACAGACCTCTTTATTTTATATAATTGGTGAGGCAAAAAAGGCAAACCCGGCAATTATATAAAATAAAAAATGGGTCAGGGGTATCAAACTTGATTTTACACACTCTTGCTGTGGGATGCTACACAAACCCTCGAGCTTCGCCTCAGGGTTTATGTGTAGCATCCCACAACTCGGGTGTGTGTAAAATCTTGTTACACACCCCGACCCATACTTTATTCTATATGTAATTATCTTCCCATCTATGAGACCCTTTTCCACTTCTTCAGCTGGTATGTTGTACTTTCTGTAGAAAATAACCCCACATCCCTTTCTATTTCCTATCCTATCCTATCTTGTCTTTGTAGTGTGTAACCATTTATTAAAATTTGATTTATATTAATATGTTCCTTCCACCAAGTTTCACATAGCCCCACAACACCATATTTACCCTCCTTAACCCAGACCCTCAGTTCGTCTATGTGAGCTGGTAAACTCCTAATGTTCAAACACACTATCTTTAGTCCTCGTTCCCCACAAAAACATTTTTCTCCTGGGAGCACAGGAGACTGGGGTTTATTTCCACATCCCCTGCAAGTAATAGCAGCATACGTAAACAGAATTTAGTGATTTTACAGTTCTTCATTCCTAATATTGCACCTAGCCTAAGGCCCTTTAATAATTTTCCCCTGTGCACAGCTACCCAAGAAGAATATCTTGCATCTGTTAGGGTGTTTCTCTGGGGAATTTGTATCTGCCCAGCTTCATAACTTTGCCAGAAGTACTTCTCCATCCCCAGGTCTTCATAGTTTGTATATTTCCCCATCCTACCTACCTCTTTACTCATTTCCAAGTTCCCCTTAAGTCTGTGTCCTACGCAGTCTACAATTGTTAGAGTGAGATACAGCACCAGAGTCATTGTACAGTTGGTTAAAAGTAAATGCCTGCTGACTGCTTCACTAGTTCTACAAACATACAATTCAGACAGGAGGAACATGCTGCACTCTCAAGAGCCTGTGTGCTGTGGGAAGGAAACAACAAGTACAAAACAAAACGCACAGGCACAAGGCTGCAGCTAGACAAATTTACAGTGCAAAAACACTTTATAAAGCAGCATACACACACACAAGGTAACCGTGCAGGTGGAGGCAAACAGAACTCTGCTTGCCTCAACCTGCACGATTACTTTGTGTGTATGTATCTATGCTGCTTTATAAAGCGTTTTTGCACAGTAAATTTGCTTAGTTGCAGCCTTTTGCCTGTGCATTTTGTTTTGTAAACACACAATTTATAGACTTCCAGCTTTAGTTGAAATCATAAACAAGATGTACTATCTGCAGTTGTAGAGGAAGGAATGTTGTTATCCCACTTGAATTCTTTCTACTGAGTAGCACTCATGCCATGCTCGTGCTATGCTTGCTCTAGCGAGAGGTGTAGGCTTTTATGTCAGTAGCCCTGCCCCCTCCGATCCACTACCAGTTGTTGGCTCTGCCGAGCCCCCACACACCAGACCTGCACGGATCACGGACTGACTTAAAAACTTGTGAAACAGCCAAAAATGGCACTCAGGTAGTGCAGACAGTTCCTGTTAGTACAAGAAGCAGGCCGTTAAATGCAGGCTAAGTTCAATGAAAGCAAGCTGCTGCAGCTGGAAATGCTGGCAGGCATCCTCTGTGTTGGAAATGGGACCCCAGTGATTGGCTGCTCCCTCAGGTTGGGTCTCCAGAGTCGAGAGTGGTGCTGGCTTTTATGTCAGTAGCCCAGGCCCCTCCGATCTGTTGCCGGTTGCAGGCTCCGACGAGCCCTCACACACCTGATCTGCACCGATTGTGGATTGACTTAAGTCACAAACGGCACTCAGGTAATGCAGACAGTTCTTGTTAGTACAAAAAAGGCGGATGGTTAAATGCAGGAAGGATTTTAGGATAGTTCCACAATACTGACAGGGATTGGGTGTGGGAGGTCAGCTAGACTGCCAGGGAAGGGCTTTAGTACAGCTCCACAATACTGATAGTTATCAGGAGAGGGAGGAGGTCCACTAGACTGCCAGAGACAGCATAGGTAGGTAGGATTTCACTCTGTGGGGGGCGGCCATGACTCTGCCCAATGCCTCTGTGCATTTGTGCACAGAGGTATTGTGCAGAGCTGCCAATGGCCACATAATGACATGCAAATGGCCCCTTAGCACCGTTCATGCCATATACTATGTGGTAATTAGCCTGCCACTAACAGAACATGTCTCCCAAGAGTAACAGGGTCATACTGTCTGGGAAGTGACATCTCCCTCCACTCCCTAGAAGGCTGTTGATTGCAGGGAACTATGGTAGTGATGCATATATATATATATATATATATACACACCATGCTTGATGCTACCACAGCCTGCTAGCGTCATGTGCAGTGTATGGTGCTATCACAGCCTGATATTTATACAGAAACAGAATTTTTCAGCAGAAAATGGCTGCTTGGTCCATCCAGTCTGCCCAGACGTTCTCTCCCTCTGCAGACCCTAACTGGTTTCCAGCAACCATCCTGCCTCCCTGCCTATTTACTAATATACCCCGTGTCTATCCCATGCATGCTTGGATCTCCCCCAACTATTTTCAGCTCCACCATTTCTGCTGGAAGTCTGTTCCAACCATCTAACACCCTTTCAGTGATGTAGTATTTCCTCATGGCCATCTTTAACTCCCCCCTTCTTCATCACATGCCCCCGGTCCTGCTTCTGGAGTACTGGTGTCAGCCTATAGCCCCACCCCAGTAGTGAATCCCTTCCTCAAAGGGCTTCTCTAGTTGTCTGGCCGGTCCAGCAACCTGTTCAGGAAGATGGATGTCTTTTGACAGAGGGACAGATGCTCCTCCCATAATTGATGCAGCTTGTCTGAGATCCTCTTCTGGATTTCTTAGTTATCCCCACCCTAGAGGGATGGTGACCCAGGCCTGGTTCCCCAGAGGTTTCTTCCATCAAGGTTTTTTCCTCACCACCATGAAGATAGGCATAAAATAAATGATATCTTCATTCTGCTGCCAGTTGGAGCTAAATGGTGGTTAATTTATCTTCTCATTTTCTGTAACAACAATTGTTTAAGACAGTGTGTGCATGTTACCTCTCATTAGCTACATCTGTTCTCTCCTTGGGAAGCATGTGCTTGTCAGTTATTTATATGTTTTTTGGGCCTTGTTCCCTAAGGTACCTTCAGTCTAAGAGACCACATCTCTGCAACATCTCTTGTGGTCAAACCCTCCTCAAGTGAGTTCCTGCATCCAAAGAGGGTGGTAGCTGCATAGTCTGGCAGAGAGTGTGTAAGCCAAAGTCACAGTCATATTGGATGAGCATTTTGCCAACCAGTCAATGCAGTTCTCTTGTTCATGACTTTATCAGGAGTGCAGTAACCCATTGAACTTTAATGAAAAACCAAGATGTCTGCACACTGGAATCCTTCACAGATGTTTTGAAAATCTACATGTTGTACGAATATTTTGAACATCTGTGCAAAGGTTTTCAAAATCTTCTACTACATTATGATTTCCAAAGTCCACATACTGTGGGCTGCTTGATGGTCCAGTGGAAGTGTTACCAACTTTCATGCTTATGACCCAGCTTTTGGGAGGGGACCTGGGAAGTCAATTGGACAGCCAGAGGGCTGGGGCAGCACTGTTGAGTGGCAGCAGTCCCAGCCAGGGGAGGGAGGCATCCTGTTTCCAGTGCCTTAGTGATCCCTGCAGTGGGGAAGGAGCTTGTATCCCCTGCAGGACATCGCTATGTGCATTCATGATGATGTGCATAGGGACACATGTCCTGCACCAGGGCACCGGGGAAGGGGGAGGCCAGGGAGAAAATCCAAAAATGAAGGCACAGGTGCTTT
The DNA here is from genome assembly GCA_016271365.2 of Neoceratodus forsteri. Taxonomy (NCBI): domain Eukaryota; kingdom Metazoa; phylum Chordata; order Ceratodontiformes; family Ceratodontidae; genus Neoceratodus; species Neoceratodus forsteri. The sequence goes on along the minus strand of CM028133.1, from coordinate 29,726,045 downwards.
ATTTTAATTTTTTTATTTTGTTGACCAGGTAAGTTCTCTGGAACATGTCCCTTTTCAGGTCCAACCCAAACATATAAAACAAAGTACAAAATACAGAATAACAAACAGGTCACTAAAATAATAACATAGCAAACTAATCATAACAATGACAAACATACAAATTGTGTAAGTGACTTTTTAAACAACTCTTAAAATTCTGGAGAGAGGGGCAGATCTCACATTAACTGGTGTCTCCCATGTGGATCATCACTGGATGGAAGGCAGGGGAGTGGCAGCTGGGACTGGGGGTGCAGGAACAATAGCCTGAAACAGATGGAGGTGCCACCAATGGCCAAAAAGCTATAAGAAAAAAAAAACCTAAATGCTGCACAAATGTTTTCACAAAACACTCACACAGAAAATCTTCATGAAAGTTTTGAAAATTTATATGTTGTGCAATGGTTTTAAAAATCTTCATGCCAAATGATGGTGTTTAAATGTATGTGCAGCTCGAAGGTTTTAAGTTAGTGTTTAAGTTCCACATCATGCAAAAAGGAATTTGGCCATACAGAAAAAGATTCCCTTCATATGAAAAAAGAATCTGGACTTAGCTTTTTTTCACATTCTTTTTTTGTATGCATTTATTTATTTAAAATTTGGTAACCGTGAACAGTACACTGAGCCAAGGCTCATTTCCAGGTGTGACCCGGGGGAAAGGGTAGTGGGATATACCAAAGTCGGGTAGCAAAACAATGCAGCAATCACAGTTAAGAACAAATAGAACAGTATATTGTACTGATAATATATACATTTAGGTTACAAATTGTATTAGGTGAATAACAAAAGCTCATGAAAAAAGATCCCTTCATACAAAAAATTATTTGGACTTAGTTTTTTCACATTCTTTTTTTTTTGTATGAAGGGATTCTTTTGTGAGCTTTTTTTCATTCTTATAAAAAAATCCTTTGATATGGAAAAAAGGTATTTGGACTTACTTTTTTCCCATTTCAGCTTTAACAAGCCATAACTCCCTGAATACTTGCAGTTAAGAGACCCTGGCCCAGATATTCAAACTGCGCCAGTCTGAGGCGCAAGCCCCTGCGCTGCTCAAAATAGTTACGCGAGGGTGTGGTTGGATGATATTCAAAGGAGTTGCGCTGTTGAGCAACCCTTTGAATATCACCCCGAGCTACAGCACTGGCAAGATGGCGCAGTGGAACTTGGCGCCACCTGAAGTTGCCAGAGCTGAGCATTAAGATGTGTGGGACATGTGCATGTTCTGCCCGCGATCGGGCTGTGGGAGATGTGTGGGGGTTCATGTACCTGTACCGTCCCGCGATTGGCTGGTGGGGGCACAGGGACCGAGTTGGGGCCAAACAGGGATGGCAGCTGCTGTGTTGCGCCCTCTGCAATGCAGCAGCTCACCTGTGGGTGGCCCTCAACTTGCCTTTTTTGGCTCAAGCTTGTGGCGCAGGTTGGGGTTGCAAGATGTCAACTCTGCGCAACCCGACTGAATATCGGGCGCAGGTTATGCATGATCCTCCCTCCTGTTGAGCATGCATTCATTTGCATTGCTCTCTGCGCAACCTGTTGCCAGTGGCGAACTGCCTCCTGCTGAATATCGCAGAATGATTGATTTGTGACAAGCCCTGTTATGATGCGCAACCCTTTGAATATCTGGGCCACTCTGTATATCAAAACAAATGTCTTAATGGGTACTACAAGACTAACACATAATACCCCCCCCCAAAAAAAGGTTAGGTCCATATAAAAAAAACTCCTACAAGTGAAAAATCAAAATGCCCATAGGATAACACTGGAAGTTTAAAAGCCATATAATCAAGCAAAAAAATAATTCTGGAGAAATGGAACCACACATATCATATTCCCCAAAAATATTTAGGGGCCATATAAAAACTCTAAAAATTAAGACAAGGAAACATCCCATAGGATAACATTGGAAGTTTAACAAGGAATACAATCAAGCAAAAACATTTGTTTTTGGGACAAATGGAAGTACAAGGCCCAGAGGACCCTTTGGGCCCACACCAAGATGGATCTATGGATCTATCCAGGGATGTAAGTGCTGGACCCGGAGGGCCCTGTGCTTCCATAGGCAAATCCATATGTTGACGCAGGTTCCAAAGGAACCTGTGTCAGTAAGCATATGATTACACTATCTCAAAACATAAGGAAATTCTTTGCAAAAAAGAAAAGTTTGTTAATGCAACAGTTAGGGTTCAGCTTAAAGCAACAAAAGTAAGTAAATGTGGTGTTAGGGTTCCCAACCCTAATACCCGCCCCCCACCCTGCAGGAAGCAAAAAGGGAAAATCATTACAACTTCACCTGTGCTAACTCTTCACAAATCAGCTCAGGAGTCTTCCTTGGGGTTGTCAACCCTACCAGCCTCCAAAATAAATGCATGAAGAAAGCCACTGAAGCAGGAGTAGGGCTGTACACATTAACCATATGCATTATCTGGTGGTCTTTTTGTGTTGTCTGGGGCAAAATCCGAAGCGATCATAAATGCCTATTTTCTGGTACATGATCCGGAACAGTGTAAAAGAACAACATTACAATATAATCAGGAATTACAAGTAAAACATGACAGGAAAAAAATAATAGGTTCACTATAGTAGGATAGGTATTAAAGAAACAAATTATAGTACAATAGGAATAACTACAGCATGCAGCCAGAAATAGACACACATTGCAATTTGCCAACCTATAGAGAGAATAAATACAGCAGTAAACAGTCAGTAATAGTCAGTACAAATAACAGTTAACCAATCTTGACTAGGAGTGAATACTTCATAAGGGAACCAGAAGAAAGTTTCACAACATTGGTATAAATGAGGAGAAGACCAGTTCACCCATCTTGGTGACACACATGGGAATTGGAGTAGGGACTTCTCAGAAGATCTGATGGGTAGGCCTTATGGGGCACTGAAGGAGCAAAGTGATGGAGGCAGGAGTACATGATCTTAGGAGCTTATCCAGGAAACACCTAAGAGCATAAGAGCACCCAGCAGATGGGGGATAGCCATTCAAGGGCAGAATATAGATTGTATTGGTAAGTTAGATGGTAGGAGGAGAATGCAAAATAACAAATATTGTTGTAAGCTATGTCCCGTTTAGCCAGGATAGTGTTAGTAGCATGGATAAAAGATAGAGATCTGTAGTGTAGGCTAAGCACTAGGACACCTTGAGCAATGGCAAGTCTCACCTTTGGGGTGAGTATGTGTCAAATTCTGTAGGCTAAGCCAAGCTTAGTATTAGCAGCCTTGCATATGGTGGTGAATGATGACATGCAGGGAAAGCTCCAATGGGGTGTCAAGAGTGATGCCTAGGTATTTGAATTGGTCAACAGAGGCAAGCAAGGAACCACCAGCCTAGATGATTGCTAGGGCATCTGCACAAGGCTTAAGTTTGGCATGCGAACCAAAAAGCATAGCCTTTTATGGATTGGGGCGGGGGGGGGCATTTAGGATCAGTTTATCTTCCATGAGCCAGTTCTGAATATTTCAAAAGTTGCAGTTAAGCTGCATGTTGATAAGATTTGCAGTATGTGAACTAAAACAGAGAACAATGTCATCTGCATATGTTGGAGAGAAGCAGAAGGAAGACACATGAGTTTAACAGTTGATGTAACATAAAGAAGAGCAGAGGGCCAATAAAAGAGCCATGAGGAACACCCCCTTTAATAGAAACCAGATTAAATAGTGTCTCATTAAACTTTATGAGTTGGAATCTATATGAAAGGTAGTTGATGAACCAGGAGACAGCATGGGAGGAGAGGCCAAGCATAATCAGTTTAAAGCATAATAATTGGTGACTGACCAGCTGAAGGCATTAAAGAGGTTCATGAATATAACTGCTGTCATCATTCTCCTATCCATAGCTACTTTAATGTTATTAGATAGATTTACAAGAGCAGTAGATGTGCTGTGCTCCTTCAGAAGCCATGCTTTTTGGGTGACATCAGGGTGCACTTGCAGTATGGAGGTATGCTGTCAATTGCACTGCAACCACACTTTCCAAAAGTTTTCTTAGCATTGACAGGAGTGCAGTGGGATGGTAGTTATCAATATCTTTGGGATGTCCTTTCTTGAAAACTGGGATGACCTTGTCAATTTTCCATATACTGGGCACAAATGTAGAGATAAGTGATAGACTGAAAATCTTGGCACTAGAGGAGGCAAGGATAAGAGCAGCAAGGTTGAGGCTCCAAGGAAAGAATGAGTGGTTAAGCCTGCTTGCTGTGGAGAAGATCTCTGTAAGTTTTGCTATTGTTTTTTTAAACTACAGGAGAGAAGGGTTAGTTAATTCTACTTGCTGTTGAGGGAGTTAATGTGTAGAAGATTTTTATAAGTTTTGACATTGTTTTACTTTTTTTTAATTTAGCGTGAAGTGGAATTTAGCTTAAAGGTTTGTGTGCTGGGGTGACTGTAAATGTTTCTGTGGCTGGAATGACTGAACAGGGCATGCCCAGACTTGCCCACCCACATAGCCTTTAAATTCTGAGTGAGTCATCAAACTGCAGGAGAGAAGGAGTGGTTAAGCCTGCTTGCTGTGGAGAAGATCTCTGTAAGTTTTGCTATTGTTTTTTAAACTACAGGAGAGAAGGGTTAGTTAATTCTACTTGCTGTTGAGGGAGTAAATGTGTACAGGATTTTTGTAAGTTTTGATCTTGTTTTACTTTTCCCCTGAATCTTCCCCCCTCCAATCTCAGTCGATGCCCTCTCGTGTCTCTCCCCCTTTTGATCTGAAAAATATCTTCTGTATTAGTCTTGTTTATTCACTTTAAGTGTTTAAAGGTTTTGATTATACCCCCCCCCATCACTCCTCTCCTCCAGGGAGTACATGTTCAGCTCTCCCATCCTCTCCTCATAGGATTTTCCCTTCAGTCCCTGGATCATCTTCGTTACCCTTTGCTGCATCCCCTCCAACAATTTGATGTCCTTCCTGAGGAATGGATACCAATACTGTATGCAGTATTCCAGGTGCGGCCTGACTAGTGACCTGTACAAGGGAAGGATCACCTCTCCGTTCTTGGAGGAGTTTCCCTTGCAATGCACACCATCATCTTTTTTGCCTTTGCAGCCACCTTCTTGCACTGAGCTGAGTGATTCATACTCCCCATTTTAAGCACCCCTAAATCCTTTTCCCCCATGGTGCATTCCATATGTACCCCTCTTGACTGATATTTCCTCCCCTGGTTCCTAGCTCCGAAGTGCATGACCTTGCACTTCCTGGCATTGAACCCCATCTGCCATGTTTCTGACCACTGCTGTAGTTTGGTCATGTCCTCCTGCAGTTCCCTCCACCCATTCACGTCATCTACCACAGCTCCCTCCTGGTGGCAGGGGGGAAGGATTGGGAAAGTCATATGGGGCGGTGGGATTCTACGGTTGCAGGGCATTGCTATCTCATTTTATGTAATGGACTAAGCATGTTATTGTTATATTTTTTGGGGACATTTTTTACATTTTGCTCTTCATGCTGCCCTGCTTTCTGGACAATTTTATGTTACTATTGTGGGGTGGGGGGAGTTTTTTGTGATTGTTGTTATATGTTATTGTTTTTTGTACTGTTGTACATAATTGTTTGCTGTTTGTTCTTAAAAACTCAATAAAGTATACTAAATTTGAAAAAAATCTACCACAGCTCCCATTTTGGTATCATCTGCGAACAGACTGATCTTACTCCAGACCCTGTGTGAGATATCGGCTATGAATATGTCAAACAGCACTGGTCCCAGTACCAAACCCTGCAGCACCCCGCTTGCGACATCCCTCGGTGATGAGAGTTCCCCCCACCATTATCCTTTGAGCCTACCCCTCAGCCAGTTGGTGATCCAATTGACCATTTTTTGTTCTCACCCTTATTTATTTCAACTTTCCCCCAGCCTCCCATGTGGCACAGAATCAAATGCTGAAGTCTAAATACAGGATGTCTACTGCATGGCCCTTGTCCAGTTCCCTGGTCACCCAGTCATAGAACCCAATCAGGTTCATCTGGCAGGATCTGTCTGACACAGTCCCATATTGATGACCATCTTGGAGACTATTGTCTTCCAAAAAGGTCACCAGCCTCTCTTTTAGGATTGTCTCCATGAGTGTCCCCAAGATTGAGGTGAGGCTCACCAGTCTGTAGTTGCTTGGTTCATCCTTCGGGCCACTTTTATGAATGGGCACCACATGGGCCATCCTCCAGTCCTGTGGCATGCATCCTGTGTCCAGAGGTGTACTGAACAGGTCTGCCAGTGGTCCTGCCAGGATCTCTGTTAGCTCCCTAAGCACCCTAGGGTGAATTCCGTCTGTCCCCGGTGCCTTGTCCACCCTCAGTGCCCTTAGTCCATCCAGCACCCTGTCCTCTGTAATCCTGTTATTAGTCCCCCTCCCCCTGCCCACTCCACATCTCCCCTGAGGTATCTGGCCCCCTTTTTCCCCTGTGAACACAGAGCAGAAATAATTATTCAGTGCCTCTGCCTGGTCCTCCCCCTTCTCCACCCACCCCCCATCCTTCTTAATCCTCACAATCTGATCTTTATTTCTCCTTCTCTTACCAATGTATCTGAAGAAGTCCTTTTCCCCATCCTTAATTCCCTGTGCCAGTCTCAGCTCTCTGGATGCCTTGGCCACCCCGACTAGCCTGGTAACCTCCCTGGACTTTTATGTGTACTCCTCTTTGTCCCCTTTCCCTCCTGATTTCTTGAGTCTCTGGAATGCTTTTCTCTTGGCTCCCACCCCTTCCATGACCTCCTAAGTCAGCCAACTTGACTTCTTTGCTCTGCCTGTCTTGCTCCGTATTCTGGTACAATTCTCAGTAGCCCCTGCTAGTCCCTTTTTAATAATATCCCATTTTTGGTTAACATCTCAATAACAGTTGAAAGGCTGTTTAAGTTGACATGTTTATAAGCTATGAAACTTTCTTGAAAGAGAATTCTATCACATTGAACAAAATAGTGATTGTAAGACTGCACCCCTTAAATGAACACAGCAGACTGTTTGCTTCAAATAGCACAGTAATTCTACAAAACCTCTAATTTTATCTAGTCCATTGGGTATCTGGAGATCTCCCTTCTTCTACTATCATAGCAAGATGTCTGCAGGGCTATGCCCACTGCAGCCATAAAAAGGATTGAATTGAAGAGGTATAAGGAAACACAGAGAGTAGAGGGAAAGGAGGTAGATGCAGACAGGAGAAAGGATTGTCGGGTGGGTTACTACAAGGGATAAGACTTTCTTCAGGTGCATAAGTGAGAAGGGGAAAATAAGGGTAGGGACAGTAAGGATTAGAAGGGTGGAAGTGGGAGGCTGTGCAGAAGGAGTCCAAGAAAAAGTTGATATTTTAAACAGGTCCTTCTGCTCAGTTTTCACACTGGAGAATAGAGGGGATGGACCACCAGACAGAAGCAGGGATAGGGTGAGGAGGGGGTGAACACAGGTCTGTTTACAGAGGAAAGACTGCTGAAAGGACTTGCAGGGCTGATGTTTGGTCAATATTATGGGATCAGATGGGTACTAAAAGAGCTTAGGTAGATTCTGGCTGTCCCACTGACAGCTTTGTTCAACAACTCATTAAAAACAGGAGCAGTTCCAAAGGACTAAATGTTGTCCCTCTGCATAAGAGCGGCAGCAGTGAGGAGACTGGCAACTATAGGCCACTCAGTCTCACTTCCATGGTGGGGAAATTGATGGAAATGCTACTGAAAGAAAGGATGACAAAGGATCTTGAATCCAATGAGCTGCAAGAACAGAAACAACACAGATTCATGGGTAGGAGGTCTAATAGATTTCTTTGGTTGGGTGACCAGAAATTTCAATCAGAGGAGAGCAATGGATGTAGCCTATTTAGACTTTAGCAAGACCTTTGATATAGAAGTTGACCAACCTTAAAGTAGGATCCACAGTGTTAAATTTATATATTTTATTTAGTTTTTGTTTACCGGGTAAGTGCACTAGCCAGAAGAGACTATTTTCAGGCACGACCCAGGAAAGTACAAAGACAAAACTTTCAGGTGAACAGTAATGAATACAAAGCACAAGTTACAGGCAGATAATGAAAGCATTACAGTGGTAATTAAGACAAGGAATTTTAGGTAGCTAAACAAAATACACAAGGATACAAAATTTAGGTAACATAAGGCAAAATACAATCCGGCAAAATAAGGCATGGTAAAGAGGGATAAAGTTCTGTGAGAGCGAATACAAGTTTGGCAGAAATCAGTGAGGGGGGAGCGAGAGAAAGAGGTGAGAGGAGTAGGGAGACAGCAGTGCCAGAGGTAAAGGCGATGAGAGAATAAAGAGTTTGAGAGAAGGGAGTAGCTACAGTATGTTACTTGTAGGAAAGGGAAAAATAGTGGATGGGAAAGTAGAGATAAGGGAGTGAGACTGGGAGGAAGAGCATCAAGTGTGGGTTAGACTCCCATCTCCAAGGTAACTACTGGGAGGGGGGTGAGTGAGGAGAGAGTAAGCACTAGGGTGGTTGAAAACAGGAGCATGTATGGGAGGAGATGAGATAGTACCTAAGTTCTCTCTTAGAGGAGATGTGGGAAGCAGATTGATGGAGTATTAGAGGGAGAGAATTCCAGAGGAGGGGTCCATGACAGGTAAAGGGACGACTACATTTTAGGGTATGGTGTCTCGGAATAAGGACAGGGGCATTTTCAGCAGAGCATAATGCATATTTGGATTTCTGGTAGGGAAGGAGACAGGCCAGAGATTTTGGGCATTTGGGATCTGATAATGTTATCAGTGATTGATCCAAGAGCATAGGACCTTAGTTCTTTAGGCAGGAGCCATCCAAGATCTGAGTAGAGAAGGCAGTGATGTTTAAGCCATGGGAAGCTGGAGGCAAAATGACAGATGTTATTGTAAGTAACATCCCACTTTTGAAGACCCGAATTGCTAGCTGTCACATAAGTAGCAACCCCTGTAGGTGAGAGAGGGAAGTAATATACCACGGGAAATCACAAGTCTAGCGGCAGGAGTGACAGCATAGCTTGTCCAATAGGCTATCTCAAGCTTAGAGTTAACTTGCTTGCAGGTAGATTGAATATGGAGGTCAAAACTCAGGGATGGGTCAAGAATGACCCCCAGATATTTGAAAGAGGTTACCACCCCAACAGATGTGCCATCAAAAGAGGAGACATTAAGTTGAGTTTGGGAGTGTTTGAGTTTGATACTGGAGCCAAATAGCATAGCTTGTGTCTTAGATTTATTTAGAACAAGTTTGTGATTAGTTAGCCATAGTTGGATAAGTTGATAATCACGGGAGAGTTTTGAGTTTATGTCCTCCATACTATTTGAGCTGTAATACAGAACGATGTCATCTGCATATAGTAAAGAGGAAGTACTAAGGAGATTGGTAGTAATGCTGTTGATAAAGATGGAAAAAAGTAGAGGACCCAAGATAGACCCTTGAGGTTACCATAATGTTGATGGAGACATTGTCTGAGTAGGTGGAGTTAAATTTCACGCATTGGGACCTATCCGTAAGATAGCTGTCAAACCATTTTACTACATTGGGTACAAACCCTAGAGAGCTAAGGGAAGCAGCTAAAATGGAGTGGTCTACTAAATTGTAAGCTTTGGTCATGTCAATAAATATGGCCCCAGTTAGTCTACCAGAGTCCATGGCCACTAGAATGTCAGATGATAATTTGAGCAGGGCAGTTGAGGTACTATGACCCTTGCGGAAACCATGTTGAGCGTCAGTTAGTAGGTCATGTTTCAGGAGAAACATCATAATTTGGGTGGCAACAAGTTTCTCAAGAATTTAACTGAGGACAGATAGTATGACAATGGGTCTGTGTTAGATGGATCAAGCAGGTCACCTTTTTTAAACACTGGGTAATTCTAGCAGATTTCTAGATATCCGGTACTGTGCATTGACACAGGGAGAGGGTAAAAATCTTAGCAAGGGGAGCCACAATATAAGAGGCAGCCAACTTTAGGAGCTTGGGTTCCAAGTTATCGGACCCAACCACTGCGTGCTCTGAGATGTTACTGAGGAGTCAGAGAACATCGTGTTTGGAGATGGCCTTGAAATGGAGAGTGGGTCCAGTGGTATTCCCAGGAGTGATAGGGAATGATGGGGTAGTGAAGGAGGATGCATAATGGTTAAGATCAGCAAAATGCCTATTAAAGCAATTTGCAATTGTGAGGGGATTGTTGCAGTGGATGCCACTGAGAGACATGTTATTTGGAGTGGTGGCCTGGCTGGATCCCAGGAAGAATTTTATATGGGTCCAAAATTTTTTAGGGTCCCCCTGGGAATCAGTTAGGAGGTCTCTGCAGTATGAACTTTTTGCTTGTCTGATCTCCGTCTTACAGATATTTCTCAAGGATCTGTAAGAATTAGTCAGCAGGAAAACCAGACTTCCTATAATGGAGCCATGCTTTGTCCCTCTGCCATAATTTAGATAGTAGGTCATATTTTAACCATTGGGTCTGCCTATTTCTGACCCATCTGATAACAAGTTTACAGTGGAAGTCTTGCAATGCTAGGAATTTGGACGAGAAAGTATCTAGTGCAGTATGAACGTCAGATGAGCTATAGAGAGGGAACCAGTCAATGCAAGCTACATCGGACAAGTAGGCCTCCTGGTCGAGGTTAGCATAATCATGAAAAGTAATGATGCATGATTTCATGGGAGCCTGCCGACCTTTACCCCAGATACAGAAAGTAGGGGAGTGGTCAGAGGTAGCATCAGCAAGGACTCCGGCATCTACAATATTTTCAGGGTGATTTGTCAAAATGCAATCCAAAAGGGTGCTGGTACTGGAATGAGGTGCAGTCCTAGTGGGTCCAGAGATAAGCTGATGAAGGTTGAAACTCTGCAGTTTAGTCAAGGTCGTCATTTGTGTATTCCCCAGCCAATTTATATTAATGTCCCCTAATATAAGAACTTCATATTTCCATTGGGTTAGAAACTGGTTAAATGATAGGAAACAGAAGGTGATGTTAAATGGCACTCATTCTAAAGAGGGAAGTGTGACAAGTGGGGCACCACAAGACTTGTCAGTAGGGCCCGTCCTCACTGATATCTTTATTGGGGACATTGCAGAAGAGCTAGAAGGGAAGCTATGCCTATTTGCAGATGATATTGAAATATGCAATAGATTGGACACTCAGGAAGGGGTGGAAAAATGTGCGGGAATCTTGGAAAACTCAATGAATGATCAAACACATGGCATTTGGGGTTCAATGCCAAAACATGCAAAATAACACACCTAGGACATAGAAACCCTGGTGTTGAGTACATGTTATGGGGAGGAGTACTAACAGTCACTAAGCAAGAAAGGGACCTTGGGGTTTTCATATCTGAGGACCTCAGGGTGATAGGGCAATGTGACAAGGCAGTGGGCAGGGCTAGTGGGATTCTGGGTTGCATAGGGAGGGGTATCTCCAGCAGGAGGAGAGAAGTGATATTGCCATTTTAGAAAATGGGCTTTTTATTTCCTGGCATCTGATTGGCTAGGCCGGGGGGGGGGTGCATTAACTTTCAATAGATGCCCAGGAAATAAAAAGTGCCAGCCTACAGTGCCCTTTCACCCACTGAAATATCCTACTGCCCATCCCTGCTTCCTAATTGGCTAATACACCTAATTTTAATTTAAAATCAGAACCATTTTTCCCCTCGCTTAGCCTTGTGAGCGGTCTTCCCCCACGTCAGTCTTTAGCCTAGGCAGTAGACCCAGTAACGTGTAATTTAAAAAATGGCACCAGCATAAATAGAAAACAAATAAAAACATTTTTTCCTGTTGTTCTTTCTCTTACACTCGATGATGGAGTGATAGATGACGCGTGCCCATTCCCCAGCACATGCCTCCCCGACAGTACTATCCCTCGATCTCCCCACCTGTTTAAAAAAACAAAATAAAAAACTTTTCATACAAAAACACTACCTAACGTTTTTGATCTTCAGTCAGGTCTGTTTCTCTTTCTAGCTCCTCCAGGTCCCTACCTCCATAGACAGGCTGAATAGCAGAAGCAAACAGTGCTCCTCTTCACACTCTTAGTCCTCAGGGCAGGCAGCAAGGACAGGGAAATGGAAAACAGCAACAACAACAAAAAAAGAAAGAAAAAAACAGCAGTAGCTGAATCCCAGTCCTCAGGGTAGGCAGCAAGGACTGGGACACTCATAAAAAAAGCATTACTTAAAATCCCCAGGACAAGCAGCATACTGTGGAATACATTTCCTGCTTTTACGTGCAGGGTCAAATAAGGTTGCGCTCTTCCTAACTGCTGCAATTTCCAAAGCTGAAAAAAAAAATGTTTACAGAATGGCACAAAACAGATGGCTGGGTTAACATGTTCCGGAGTTGGTAGTAGTAGGAGGAGGAGGGGCAAAAGTACAAGAGAGTGTCTCTATACAGGGGAAGACAAGAAGAGATGGACTACCATGGAAACATGGGACTACTTTACAACCAAGTAACTTAAACTTCATTATTTTTTAATGTTTTAATTTTTTTCCCTTAACTTTTTAAAATCCCTCATAAAATCACCACAGGTAGCCCATTTTCTAAATGCAATAATACCCTCCAGGGTGGGCGGTATGGGCAATACCGGACCCTCCAGGGGCTATAAGGCCCTCCACCTGTGGCGTCAGACCTCATTACGCCCCCTGGGCAGTCTGATATTGCCCAATACCACCCACCCAGTTGGGTATTATTGCTTGCATATCACTTACAGGTGTGGCCATACCTGAAGTACTGTGTTCAGTTTTGGAGACCTCACCTCAGAAGAGATGCAGAAAGAGTGGAGACAGTACAGAGGAAGGCAACTAAAATGGTGCATAGTTTGCAAAAGAAGCTTTTCAAAGAGAGATTGCAGAATTCTCTTCAACACAGCAGCTGCAGAGGCAGGAGGTCAGCATTCTACATGACATCTTAATAATAATGTATATCAAAGGTTACTTTATTTCCAAAACAGGCAGCATTAAAAAATAGGGTCGACTTCATTCATCATTTTACATAACTTGCATCTATTTTTGCAGGGATGCGGACAATCAAGCAGCAGTACAGATCAAAAGATTTAAGTTACCCGCTGTCCAGCATCTACCTGAGCCATTTCTTTCACATGACATTAACATTTCTACGTCATTACTGATGTCTTCCTCTGAACATGTGGTTCAATGGAATAGCATAGCGTAAAATCAGTTCAATTAAAGAAACAGTACATAGTGCCAGTGCTTGAAAAAGGTGCATAAACTCAAAAAAGTGCTGGTGCTAATATAAACCCACAAACACAAATGCAATCCATATTACGACAATTAATAACAGTACATGGTAGATAGCAGGCAGTCTACACTGATAAAAATGTTTTTTTTAAACTTTCAATTTATAATGGGGGTGGGTGGAGATGTCTCAAGCATACATTAATCAGTGTGAATGTAAGGATACGTGGTCATTTAGTCCTATTGGTTTCACAGTTTCAAGTGTTGTAATCCAATATGCTTCTCGTTTCAAAAGTTTTGTTTTCAAACTTCCTCCCCAGCTATCCAGTTCAACTTTTTTTCTTCCCAAAAATTGCAGAACAGCTGCGGATAAATAGCGTGCTTCTGAAAAATGTTTAGCAAAAGCATAAGTTACACTGTTTGTACATATTGCTGTCTTATGTTCTGCAATTCTGCAATTCTGAGCTTGAGTAGACATTTTGCTTGCCCAATGTAAAATATACCACAAGGACAGGTTAAAATATATATAACACCTTCAGTGCTGCAATTTATAAATTAGTTAATTGTATATCTCTTCCTATTCCGTGTATGTAAAAACATATTCATATTTCTTGCATTATTGCAGTTCACACAGTGTCCACATTTAAAATTTCCAGTTGGTGGTTTGGGAAGCCAGACCTATGGATTTTCTTTTTTGGGAAGAAGTGTGTGCACCAAAATGTCCCTTAGATTGCAGTCACGTCAAAATGTAATGTGTGGAGGGTTTGCAGGATCTCAATATTTACACCCTGGAAGAAAGAAGAGATAGGGAATATGATAGAGACCTGCAAGTACCTCAAAGAGGTGAATAGAGTACAGGTGGGGAGTCTCTTTCAAATGAGAACAAGCACCAGAATCAGGGGGCATACATTGCAGCTAAGTGGGGTGGGGGGTTCATGAGTGATGTGAGGAATTAGTTCTCCACTGAAGGGGTAGTAAATGTTTGAAATAGATTGCAAATGAAGGGGACAGAAACTAGAACAGCGGGGGGCTTCAAGCATGCATGAGACAGACATACAGTAGGGGTGTATCTGATGTGATGCAGGGAGTTGGGAGGGTCAATGGAGACCAGATTTAGTCTGTGGAGACAGAAAGTTAGGGAACATCTGGGCAGACTAGATTGGCTAAGCCATCCTTTTCTGCCATCAAATTTTATGTTTCCTTGTAATTCTGGGTCTGGAGAACAGAAACGGTGGGGCACTGGGCACCATAGTTGCAGTGACAGTTACAAATGTAAATGTCCATACCATCTGCAGAGTCTAGATGTTCATTTATTCATGCACAGATATCAACGGGATGAAAATCATAGCGGACACTTGAATACAAGTTACAATCTCAAGATGACAACATCCCACGTCATTTCAATTAGGTCACCACTGGGAAGGTTTCAAATGAATGTGTAGCTGGCATGCAAGTTGTTTCCATTAAGGGCAATAAAACACAACAAACAGTCATGTTAGCAAACAGTTCAGTGCTTTATATACATCCCACAGGAGACTGGTGACATACCTCATAGATATTTGGGCACCACACAGCTAAGGAGTAGAGTCTGACAGTCAGAACTAGTAACTGAGGTAGTTGTGTATAGCAGGCAATTAGAAATGGGATTGTGTGATTTTGCCATGACTACACACATGCAAAAGGAGGGTTTGACCCACTGGGTACCAACATTTAACATCTAACTCCTCAATCTCCACCACCAGAGCACAGAACTTGTAGGCACCACTCCAACTGGAGAGGGAGAATCAGATCTCTCAGGGCAACAAGGCAGCCCTCCTGACACCATCCATGGCAACAGTCATGCCCCCCACAGTGATGACCATCTAAATCACAGCTTGGGTGGGAGGTAAATAGCCACAAATATGCATTACATTTCTTGGTGAGGATAATTCAATGACAGTTTCCCATAGCAGCAAAGCCAATACGTGAATGTAATTTCTATGCTAGTAAGATACTGTTTGGTGTCATTAAAGACAGTAAATGTTCTCCAGTTCTTGCAGAAGAAAACTTAGACAGAACTGTAACCAGTAGCAGAAGTGCTTGTATATGTGATCAACATGATGACAGACATAAACAGCAAATAGTAGTCATTCATTAAAGTCAGTCAACAATTGTAGTACAGACTCCAAAAGGTGAAAATTAGAGCTGGTCATTTGACCTTGCAGGGCAGAAAACACTCAGTCGCTAGACAGTAATTACCTCTGTCACTTCACTGAAGCTTCTAGAAGCTTGAGGGCAGCATGAGAGAAATCAAGGTGAGGGGACATCCCTTACAACTCTGGCACAGGTGTCTCTCCTCTGGACTCCCACTAGAATCTGACCAATGCTCTTCTGAGGGGCAGATATACAGCACACCTGATCCCTCCCCCTGCACATGCAGCAAGGCACATGGCAGCAGGAGCACACCAGCCTTAACCCCTGAGGTCCCAGCAGACAACCTCAGCACATTTAGGAACCCACATGATTTCTGGGGGTTACATCAAATTGGATGAGGAGAGGAAGTAGGTGGAGTCTACAAAAGAGGAGAGATGAGAAAGAATCAATTTCTACTGCATTTTGGCTAAGGTAGAAAGGTGGGAGTGTTAGTTCCTGGGAGAAGAGGAGTCACCCTTTTAGAGCAGGAGGATTTTAATCTGCTTCTATGCCCTGGGGACAACTCAGAGCTGAAACCAGATGTTGAGGAGGGAAAAAAGTGGAGAGGCGATACATTAGCTGATGTTGAGGGAGCCAAGTGTTTCAGGCCCAATCCATCAGGGCTGTGACTTTTGTAAAGATTGAGGGAAAGCAGAACAGAGAGGACTTTAGTAGAAGAGGTGCCTTAGACGGAGGTGCACATTGGGAAATGGAAAGATGGAGGGGTAGGGGGAGGTGAGGATTTGAGAAGCAGAGTAGCACCTTGCCTAGCTGACCATTTTGAGGGTCAATCTCAGCTCAATCACTCCACTCAACAGAGCATTCATTACTTGTCCCCTAACAGACTCATTTGAGGATGATTGGATAGCTGCTGCATTTCTGTGGTTGAGAAACTACCCCCCTCCCAATTATCAGACTATCTTCTTCCAACCTGTTTTTTAAAAACAGGGCATCAGACCTACCTACAATATTTAGAAAATTTCTATTTTTATTTTTAAGGCACATATCTATTGGTTGTTGTTATTTGTCTGACTGTTGTTATTTGTCTGACTGTTGGGCTGTTTGTAAATAGTGCACCCAAAGTGGCATGCCAGGGGGTGCAGCTCAGTCAACGAATGAATGAATGAATCACCCACAGTAAGGCATTTGCAACTGAAAACAATTATGAGGACTGTAACATGTCATCTCTCAAGTGTATTGAAAAAGATAAACCCAGCTACTTAAATCTCAGTCTGCCTTATCCATGAGTAAGTGGTACTGCTAACTAACCAAATGACCTCTGAAGAAACTCCATGGCAGGGATCAAAACATCAGGTTAGTGGATGCTCTGTATTCCTTTGGGATCACCTCTGTTTGCTGCATTTTCTGATATTTAATGAAATCTTTTCATATGGCAACACAGTGCTTACAGTTATCCCTTTGTGGGTGCATGTACTCTCTCTGCTGTTTGGTTGGCAGTTCTAATTAGTTCCAAATCTCATCATTTTATATTTGGCTCCTGGTTGTTCCTCTTGGAGCTGATGAGGCATGATGAATGGGTAAAATTATCACTGGATAAACATGCAGGCCTTGAAGGCTGGAGCTCCACCAGCCCCTTGCACTAGCAGTTCTTTGAATTTTATTTCCGACAACTGGCACAAGGGAAGTGAAACAAATTCACCTCGATCCCCCCCCACAAATGTCTGCAGTAATTTTCCTTTTCCGTGCACTCACTCTCTTGCTGCTATAATTCTCTACAGAGGTGGTTTCAACAGGAAGTGGGTGGAGGAGGAACTCTGAACAGTTTCTGAGAGTACCCAAGGTTGCACCTGGGCCAAAGACAGGCACCACTCAGAGACCCAACTGACACATAGTACCTCCATATTAGACAGGCTGCATTACAGGCCAAAATAACTGAGCAAACCTAGAATGGGAGATCAGAATGAGTATGAAACTATAACTACTTTAGACTGCAGAACCAAGATTCTGTATCATTTGGTGGCTCTTGTCCATGATGGAACAGACTCTATTTCCCATCAGTTGGGATTTCAGTGTTCAGGATACTTGTCTTGGAATCTCTTCCCATCTAGGTAAACATACTGATAAAAACTATTACAGACTGATGGAAATGTGTTATGTATTTTATTTTAGTATTATTGGTCACAGAACATATATATGTAATTTAATAATATTTGCATGAACACACTAATTTCACAAAATAGTTCAGGCTTACCATAGGGTTGTGTCAACGTATGCTTATTGTTCTACTTTCCTGACCTATCAGATACCACCATTGTGAGGATGCCATTGAGGCTGTCAGTGATTAACTCTTTCTGTCCCAGAGCACTATGAAAAATTAATCTGTATATTTATCTGTCTCCCACAGCACTCTTATAGTGGTAAGAGTGTTCTCACAGGCATTCTTAGGGTGTGAGAACAGGGAGCTGAAGCTAAATGATTCTGGAACCTTTTTTGTATATAATATTTTATTGGTTTGCAACAATTCACATAACATATTATCTACAGTAATATCAACCTAGTTGGGGAGAAATACCCCCATGGAAATACAACTCTAAAGGATTAAACACCTTTTATTGGAAAAAGTTTGAAAACACATACGGAAATAACACTATAACCTGAACACTGCAAATAGTGTATACTTCGCTATAGCCATAAGCTTAACAGGGTATAAACCAATATTATTAACTCATTTAAAATTATTCTATTATATACGGTTTGATACACAATCTCTGCCATAGCACTGTTACCCTATAGGATAATCAGACCTATATGATAAATAAGATATCACTCACGTATGCTGTTTCTACATAATACTTCCCTGGGTCCATATGGGTGAAGACTATCCATGAGATACATACAAGAGGGGAAGTGTGTGACTCGGAGGAATGAGACATGCACCAGTTATACCACCTTGGTAGTGGCCCTGTTGTGAAGTAGTTCTGGAACTGTGAAAATGTAAGTACACCTGTAAGAGAAAATGTCAGGAGACCTATAAATATATTATACAATAAGATGAGTGGAGCCAATGTTTCTAAAAAAAAATGCATTAGACCTGTCTGTGTCCAAGACAATCTTGTGCAAGACAAAATACCAGTGTCTCACTTGCAGGGGAATGGAGTGCTCTCATTGGTCAGCAGCATTCCTTGAACATATAATATAACAAATAATGAGATTAAAAAAATCACAAAATAAATAGCTTTTATACTGATTCGCCTGGCCACTTTTTAGCATGCGGAAAACTGTGAAGTGACTAAAGGAACATTCTGTTTCTCATGGAATGCTGAGTGCTGAGAGCCTGTGGCAGAGACAGCAGTTGCAGAGACACCATGCAGCGATGCATTTCAAAGCAATGTTTATTTAATAAAGAGTATATTGTTGCAAATATACTCTAAATACTGTATCTCTTAAAAGGAAACACAAAACAATCAGCATTCTATGTTGCAGATGATCTTAAAGAGCAACTCTGATACTATTAACTGTAACAAAGTTGCTATTTAAGTTCATCTGTAACATAGAATGCTGTTTGTTTTGCTTTTCCTTTAGTACACTTGTAACAACATGCTCTTTACTGAATAACATTTGCTTTGAAATATATCTGTAATTTTTATGTATTTTTTCTGTTTAAAAATTGAATAAAAACATATTGATAAAAAAGAGCAGCTCTGCACTTTGGCATGTACTTTCATAAATATGACGTTTCAGTTACTAGAAAATACTTTGACATTTTCAGTGTTCCTGCCCAGGGTTTACAGCACATGTTGGTAGTCTGTCCAAAATATATGTATAAAAAGTATTTTGTCTCTCCTCTGTTAACCTCATAGTGCTTTTGTTTATGACATCATGGTGCTCACCATGACAACATACGGTGATGTCACAAACAACAATTGAAAGGTTAGGGAAGGGTTAGGTACATTTTGAAAACCTGAAAGAAATAAGTGCTGAATTATCTGCAATAATTAGCAGCTCAACAACAGGAAAAGGAAACAAAAACTATTAAAATATAATTGGTGTAATCAAGTGGTTTAAAACTCTTTATTATAGTGGAAAGTTGCTCTTCAACTGCTGGGGCAGTTTGCATAAAAATAAAGAGTCCTTGACATCACTAGGAAAACTTTGAAAAATCAGCCATGTTGACACAGTTCAGTTGACATTTCACATATTGTCCTTAATGTTTTTTTTTCTCATTGGATGGCCTGGTCCACCATCATTTCCTATGTCTCTGTGTTCTATGTTTTTATTTTTCTCTCTCTCTGACATTCACCCTTTTCTCTATTACTGTGGACAGGCGCAAGAAGACAAGATCACGGACCCCAAGACTTTCTCTGCTCTGGCTGCTTGTTTTTATCTGATGACTTAATCCCCTGTTGATAACATCACAGCTATTCTCACAGCAACAGATTGTGATGTCATGAACAGAACTGTGATGTCAGGTGTAGACAAGCAGCAAAGCAGATATGGAAAAGCTCCTGTTTTCATGCACCTGTCCTTAGTAACAAAAAAAAGGTCGCAATTATGAGAAAAAAAGAAATATTAAGCATTTCCTGTTGTACTCTCCTTTTGTATGCAGATGAGCTTGCCCTCACGTATAGCTCAAACCACACTGATGACCTCAAAAGACACATTAAGTTGGAGTTTACATCACTTCAAACCAGCCTGTTACAAAATTAGCTGATTTAAATTAATGCTGCTCAGATAATATTGTACCAGTTGGGATACCATCAGTTACCATCATTTTGGTTGGATTTTGGATGGCTTCAGGTGGCACAAACATCTGATTAAGGATCACGCCTCCTAGGATCCACAGCAAGTATCAGAGGTATCTATGGATCTGATCTGGATCTGATGGATACAGCTATCGGAGGCAGGTATCCAACCATAGGATCTGATTATCTGAGGTTGGATCTAATGGGTCCAACCTTAGATACCTAGATCTGACATCAGATCCACAACTATCTGACTTTGGATCTGGAATCCAACTTTGGTTAGATTTTGGTCATATCTGGTGGTGGGTAATCAAATTCACAAAGCCATATCTGAGCACCAGTGTTTTAAATGTAAGCAAAACTCAGGCCATGTTGTTGCACAAAAACTCCTGTAATCTGTTTTAATAGCTTAGCAAGGCTATACATTTTAACAAATGAAAGTTTGGGGCCCTGAGATGCCTTGGTAATCATTTTGCTTGCCTTTATTTGTTTTTTTACTTACCTTTTCATTTATTTTGATTTTGCCAACTACTAGTAAAAAAAAAAAACAGTGGAGTCCTTGGATTATGAAGTTAGAAAATCTTTACTGGCAAGGTTGGCAGTGTATACACAGATACACAGAAGGTGACAGCAGACAAGAACTGTGTGGCCCACCTAGTCTGCCCCTTTTCCCCTGCCTAATGCATTACCACAGACCTTAGTTGATACGCAGCTTACTCTCTCTTCTCTATTGTTAGAGTACTATTAAACTGCCTGAAGGAGGAAATATAGTGCAGTGGTTTAAGGCTCTGAGCTGCAAATGTGTAGACGTACGTTTGAATCCCACAGCTCCCACTTGCATACTGTATGACCCTGAGCAAGTCACTTAACTTCCTTGTGCTCCCAGGTTGCACCTGGAAACAAGCTTTCATTTTAGCATAGCTCACCTGGTAAAAAAAATGTCTATCCCATGTATTCTTGAATTCCCCTACTGTTTTTGCCTCCAAAACCTCTGCAATGAGGCTGTTCCAAGCATTCACTACTCTTTCTGTGAAAAAGTACTTCCTCACATTGCCCCTGAGCTTAGCTCCCCCTCTAGCCTCATATCATGCCCCCTTGTTCTTGTACACCTTCTTTTCTGAAAGATGCTACCCTCCTGTACCTTGTTTATACCCCTGATGTACTTGAATGTCTCTATCATATCCTCCACCTCTCTCTCCTATTCTCCATGGAATACATATTGAGGTCCTCTAGTCTGTCCTCATATGACTATTGGTGCAGTCCTTCACATTTTTGTTGCCCTTCTCTGGACTACCTCTATTTTGCCCATATCCTTATGGAGATATGACCTCCAGACTTGGACACAGTACTCCAGATGAGGTCTCACTAGTAATCTGTACAGTGGCATGACCGCCTCCTTTTTTTCTGCTGGTGATACCTCTCCCTATGCACACCAGCATCCCACTGGCTCTCCTCACAGCCTTCTCACATTGTTTGATTACCTTTAGGTCACACTCTCAACCACTCCTCAAGCATGTTTAGGTCCTTTCTTATTTTTTCCACCCCATAGAGTGTTGACCCTGTTGCAGATCTTAGTGTCATCTGCAAAGAGGCATACCTTCCCATCCAGCCCCTCTGCAATGTCACTTATGAAGACATTGAAGAGGACTTGCCCCAGCACAGATCCATGTGGCACCCCACTGGTCACCCCCTCTCCTTGGATTGAATGCCATTTACCACTACCCTCTGTATCCTGTCACTCAACCAGTTTCTGACCCAGTTTATCACCTTGGGGCCCACTCCCAGGCTGCCCAATATATTTGTCAACCTCCTATGTGTGACAATGTTGAAGACCTTGCTGAAATCTAGGTAGGCCACATCACATCCACCGCCCCTCCCCTACCTACTGCCTTTCTCACCCAGTCAAAGAAATCTATCAGATTTGTTTGACAAGACCTTCCCGCTGTGAATCCATGCTGCCTTGGATCCTGTGCTTCACTGGATTCAAGAAATATCATAATCCTTTCCCACTTGTTTCACTGCACAAGCATTTTATTATAGAAGTAGGAAGCAATTCCTAACACATCAAAACATAATAAATAAACAGTCAGTTGTCTAGTAATTAGAAGAGAACACATGCTATTTAAGACAGTCAACTCTTTTAAATATCTAGGTGTTATATCTGATAGCACCCTTGATATCTCACTACATATCTTGGACCTTGCATAAAGGGTTAAACAAAATCTAACCTCTAAAGCTGATATAGCAATGGTGTAAGGCATCCTACTGCCCAAATTAAGTTATAGTATCTTATTTCAATACTTCCAAATCCAATTTGAGAAGGTAGGACATAACCTGTAAAAATATATACAATTTTGCCCTGGCTACCTCTAAATAAACACTTCCTTGTTTACTTTACTGTGGTCTGGGCTGGCTTTCCCTTGCAACTATATGCACCTTTAACCTTGGATGTCTCATTGACAAAGTACTTCAACACCAATCCACCTCCTCCTAACCCACACTTCTTGTGAAACTGGCTTGTGCCTATACTCTGGAGACTCTAGATAAGGTATTATTGTTTTCCCAAGTCTTTGATTATGTGGATATCATCTATGGCATCACCCTCCCCCCTCCTCATCCCTTGCCAGACTTGATACCCTGTGCAATGCCATCTGACATTTCACTATTGACTCTCCCCTCCAAATCCATCACTGCTCCCTCGACACTTCTCTCTCCATCCTCCCCCTGCCGTCACATCGCCAGGTCCACTACACTGCCTTCATTGCCAAATAATGGTTTGGGTCCTTCCCCTCCTATCTTTCTTCCCTATTATCCCCATTCCCTACTCTTCTTACTCTCTTCATTCCAGGGATTCCTACACTGACTATAAAGTACACCTCCAGGAAAGTTTGTATGTACTATGGATCAAATGCTGTACACTCACATGTATCATAGGTATCGTAGGTATCATAAGCATTATAGGTATCATAGATATCATAGGTATCATAGATATCATAGGTATCACAGGTATCACAGATATCATAGGTATCATAGGTACCATAGGTATCATAGATATCATAGGTATCATGGATATCATAGGTACCATAGGTATCACAGATATCATAGGTATCATAGATATCATAGGTATCATAAGTATCATAGATATCATAGGTATAGATATCATAGATATCATAGGTATCATAGATATCATAGATATCATAGGTATCATAGATATCATAGGTATAGATATCATAGATATCATAGATATCGTAGGTATCATAAGTATCTTAGATATCATAGGTATCATAGGTATCTTAGATATCATAGGTATCATAGGTATCATAAGTATCTTAGATATCATAGATATCATAGGTATCGTAGGTATCTTAGATATCATAGATATCAAAGGTATCATAGGTATCATAGGTACCATAGGTATCATAGATATCATAGGTATCATAGATATCATAGATATCGTAGGTATCTTAGATATCGTAGACATCATAGGTATCATAGATATCATAGGTATCATCGATATCATAGGTACCATAGGTATCATAGGTATTATAGGTATCATGGATATCATAGGTACCATAGGTATCACAGATATCATAGGTATCATAGATATCATAGATATCATAGGTATCATAGATATCATAGATATCATAGGTATAGATATAGATATCATAGGTATCATAGGTATCACAGATATCATAGATATCATAGGTATCATAGGTATCATAGATATCATAGATATCATAGGTATCATAGGTATCACAGATATCATAGGTACCATAGGTATCATAGATATCATAGGTATCGTAGGTATCATAAGTATCTTAGATATCATAGGTATCATAGGTACCATAGGTATCTTAGATATCATAGGTAACGTAGGTATCATAAGTATCTTAGATATCATAGATATCATAGGTACCGTAGGTATCTTAGATATCGTAGATATCATAGGTATCATAGGTACCATAGATATCATAGGTATCATAGGTATCATAGGTACCATAGGTATCATAGATATCATAGGTATCATAGATATCATAGGTATCATAGATATCATAGATATCGTAGGTATCATAGGTATCATAGGTATCATAGAAACATAGAAACATAGAAGTTGACGGCAGATAAGGACCGCAAGGCCCATCCAGTCTGCCCATTTCTTTTTCTACCTTATAAATGTGCCATCGAGCCTTTGCTATATCAGTGACCTATCTATTCATAGTCATTTGTATTGCTCCTTATGCCTATCCATGCCTGTTTGAAGCCCTGCACTGTATTCATAGCCACTACTTCTTGTGGTAAGCCATTCCATGCATCTACCACCCTTTCTGTGAAAAAGAATTTCCTCACATTCCCCTAATCGGCCTCCCTCTAATCTCATGCTGTGTCCTCTTGTCCTGCTATTTTCTTATATTTAAACATATTAGACTCTTTCACCTTGTTTATGCCCTTAAGGTGTTTAAATGTCTCGATCATATCACCTCTCTCCTCCTTTGCTCAAGGTATACATATTGAGCTCCGTTAATCTGTCCTCATATGTCTTCTGATGCAGTCCTACCATTTTGGTTGCCCTTCTCTGGACTGCCTCAATTTGGTTAATGTCCTTGTGAAGGTGTGGCCTCCAATACTGCAGTACTCCAGATGGGGCCTAACCAATGTCTTGTACAGAGAGGTTATTACCTCCTCTTACGACTTGTGATACCCCTACTAATACACCCTAACCCCCTAACATACCTACTGCTTTAGAGGTCTGCTTGGATGATTTCAGGTCATCAGTGATGATGATGCCCAAGTCTCTTTCTTCCTTTGTGACTGCTAGCAATATCATAGGTACCATAGGTATCATAGGTATCGTAGGTATCATAGGTATCATGGATATCATAGGTACCATAGGTATCACAGATATCATAGGTATCATATGTATCATGGATATCATAGGTACCATAGGTATCACAGATATCATAGGTATCATAGATATCATATATATCATAGGTATCATAGGTATCATAGATATCATAGATATCATAGGTATAGATATCATAGATATCATAGGTATCATAGGTATCACAGATATCACAGGTATCATAGGTATCATAGATATCATAGCTATCATAGGTATAGATATCATAGATATCATAGGTGTCATAGGTATCACAGATATCATAGGTATCATAGGTACCATAGGTATCATAGATATCATAGGTATCCTAGGTATCATAGATATCATCGGTATCATAAGTATCACAGATATCATAGATATCATAGATATAAATGGTAATAAATAGGTAATAAATGAGTATCATAAGAAGTACCATAGGTATAAATGGTATATTAAATTAATATAAATTATAAATTATCATAGATATCATAAATTTCCATAGGTACCATAGGTATCATAGGTATACGTGAAATATAAATAAGTATCACAAATTATAAATATCATAGATATCATAGAAATATCATAAATTACCATAAATATAATAAAATACATAAACATAGTATAATGAATATCGTGGGTATCCTGAGTGTCGTGGGTATCATAGGTATCACTGGTATGTTGGGTATCCGCAGGTATCGTAGGTATCCATGTGGGTATTATAGGTATTGTCGTGGGGAGGCGGATACAGATGAATGCCAATTGACCTTGAACCAGATTAAGCTGTTGGTGGTATTTTTAGTGAATGAGGGAAATTTGGCCAGGACACCGGGGAAATTCCCCTACACTTTTCGATAAGTGCCATGGGATCTTTAACATCTACCTGGACTACCACCAATCCAGGAGGGATGGGACCTCGGTTTAACGTCTCATCCAAAAGACGGCACCTCAGAAGTGCAGCACCCCTCTCATGCTGCACTACAGTGTCAGTACTGGGATATTAACCCAAGTGCCACTTGTGGGAACTGAACCCACAGCCCTCTGATCTCCTGGCCTCAGTGGTGAGTGTGCTACCTACTGAGCCACTGACACATGCTTTCTGTGGGGGGCTGCGCCCCCCCACACCTCCCCCATGTGGGGGCTTCACCCCCCGCACCTCCTTGCTTTTAATAGATGAGTTCAGCCAACCCGGAATTTTTTGCTTTTGTTGTTATATTTGTGAAAACTTGGTACAGTGGTGCCCATCAGGATGAAGCACAGCACTGCAGAATTCAGCAGTAGATTTACTGCAGCAAACAATGCAGTTTCAAGGGGAGTTAATACCTTTTGCCATGCAGTAAACCTGTGACACTGCGCGGCGTCTGATCCTTTAATTTTGTGAGCAGCAAGTTCCGCATATCTTGTACAGAGTGATCTTTGAAGTATTTATCCCAGTCCCAAGGAGAAGATTCCTTTCTGAACTCTGTAAAGTCAGCTCTGCTAAAGTTCAGCTTGATTATAATTCCTGGCTCAGTGTGATTTTGAATCTCCTTAATACAAAAATGGACTGTAAAGTGATCACTATTACCTAGTGGGTTATTTATCAAGACATTGTTAATTGTGCTGCCCATATTAGTTAGCACAATATCAAGGATGCTATTTCCTCTCGTGCAATCTTGCACTTTTTGTTCCAACCCAACTTATTTTTTTATTATTTTATTTGCTTTTGTTAACCAGGTGAGCACACTAGACAACCAAGTGCCTATTTTTAGGTGTGACCCGGGAGATTACAATGGTACATTCATGAACGGGCAAAACAAGGTTACATTTAAAGTGCATCAAACAACAAGGTCAGTACAAGAAGACAGCAGGATTTTAACAATGCAGGCAGCAGATAGGATAACATTAGGGTAGTCTCAGGATAGGCAGGGGCCACCATGTCGGGTGGCAACTCAGTAAAAACTAGTAGGTAGGCAGAGAAGAAACAAACTAGGGTGGAGGAGGCCCAGTGCTTAGCTTCAAATAGCTCCGGTTTGGAATCTATCAGTGTCCTTGCAATACCGAGACCAGGTACAGACTAACAGGCACACAAGCTGTCTGTACCTGGTCTCCGTATGTCTCGGCAGCACACGGGCTCCAAACCAGAGCTGTTTAAAAAGCCTGCTGTATGGCAAGTCTATGGAGACACCCCGGCTGCTCCCCGCCTGCCACGTCATCACGGGGACAACCGCGGGTGCTTGTGGGCGCGACGGGGAGGGTGTTGAAACCTAAAATGCCGGCGGGGAGGGCGCAGGATCAACCAGATATAAATCAAAATAATATAGTGATCAGTAAGTGCCATATTTAATACTTGTTTTACATCTGTTAATCGGGCCCCGCTTTACACGGAGGTGGGGCTCGATGGGACATGGACGTTTCCCTTTAAGCCTATAAAATAGGCCTAACTGCTGCCTTAGTTTCTTTGTGATTTCATTCAGGTGGCATTGGAAGTTCAGTTTGTTGTCCAACCAGAACCCTAGGTATTTAAAGGTTTCGACTAATTCTAGAGGTTCACCTAGGAGCGTTAGAATCCAAAAAGTGGACGTCAATCCAAGGCCAGCTTTTGGTGCGAGAACCATAGCTTTTGTTTTATTTTTGCATTGAGGAGAAGATTGTGTTCAATAAGATTATGTTGAAGCTTAATAAAGTCTTGCTGCAGCTTCTCCTGCGTCACATCTAAGGAGGAGTTTACGGTATATAGTACAGTATCATCTGCGAATAAGTGTATATTAGCTGCTTGCAGGTGACTGTCCAGGTTATTGATATAAATTGCAGATAGGATCGGACCTAATATGGAGCCTTGCAGAACACCTCACAGAAGGGTGTTTTGAGATGACAGGTCACCTGCAGCTTTCACTTGTTGCAGTCTATTGGTGAGGTAACTAGAGAACCATTTGATTGCACAGGTGCCAAGTCCAAAGCTGCTCAGAGCCATAAGTAGTGTGTTGTGCTCCACAGTATCGAAAGCTTTGCTCAGGTCTAGGAAGAGAGCAACCAAATATTTCTTAGTATCTAGTGCAGTTTGCCAATCTGTGGTTATTTTCACAAGTGCTGATATCGTACTATGTTTGGCTCTAAAGCCAGATTGTGCCGGGTTTAATAAGTTATGTATATCCAGGTGTTCTCTTACTTGGGCATTAACAATTTGAACCAGCATAACATTTTGTGGTGATTTGCATATGCAGCCCATGAAGCTTTGCATTACGGGGGTATGTGTGATTTTGTATTTATTTGAAACTTGGCTTCCCAGCCAATGCCCTTTGGGATAACCCTTGCCTCAGTGTTTATGCACTGTGGTTCTTTATTCTATATCAGTATGTACACAAGCATAGCCAAACATACAGATGGTGCAAGACACAAGCAGCGATGGTACACACGTACATAGTCCAATTCATGTACAAGTGACAAAAAACAGTTGCTGTAATAAAAATTCAAGTAGAAAAACAATCACAGTTCAAACATCAAAGGAGCAAGACAGGAGGACAGGGGGAAGGGGTAGGCTTAGGGGTGGGGCAGGAAGGAGAGAGAGAGAGGTGGAAAAAGGGGCAGGCTAGTGGGGACAGGGGGTATAAGTGCTGTAGGACATCGGGTAATAGAAGGCAGGCAGCCCTACACAGGCTCATTGGGGACAGGGTGCCACAACAGAGAAGTTCACACTTGTCCTAACTCTCTGTCTGGGGTAATACAACATTGTAGTGTAAAGTAGCAGAGCAACATAAAGTCTACACTGTCCTAACTCCCAAGCCATGGTAGCAGAACAAAGCAGGAATAATGCTAGCAACTCCACTCATGTAACATTACCTAAGGTACTGTCCCATACTTGTATCTGGAATAGATATGTTAAGGAAATAGGGAGACATAATAGAGTTACAAGGGATGTGGCACTGCCATCTTCTGGAAGGTGACCTGGGAGATGGGGGAGGGGGGCGGGGGGTGCCTAGGTTGTAAGAGTTATGGATTCCTGATAGTAAAATTGAATCAACTCAGGACTGAGATCACCAGACTGAGTTGTACTACATCCACAATGGCCTTGGATCCTGGAAGTCTGTCCCCCAGAGGGCCAAGAAGGCTTCAGGAAAAGAATGATGCACAGTGGGGAGGCAGTGAAGAGTGCCAGGAATGGACAACCCTAGGTGTCAGGGTGTAGTGATTAGGAACTGAGTTCAGCCCTTGATGTCACTAGAAAGAGTCACATCCCAGGGACTCCAGGCTCAGGTCATGGAGCAGGCACCAACCCCAAGAGCTAAGGCACAGTCCATGCAGAAGGAGCCTAGTGGTGTGGCTCCAGTCCACATAGGATGAGCCTGCTGGTTAATCTTTTGTTTCTCTTGTCATCCTATTTTTCTGTCTCTGTACATCTGGCATCCTCTGTTGTTGCTTTAGTACTTTGTTTGGGTAGGGCAAATCTTTCCACCATGAGTGTGAGTTATCTGCTTTCTGAGTTGCAGGGGATGTGGCACAGCTATCTTCTGGAAGGTGATTAGAAACATGAAAAATGGTGCCTAGTTTGTTGGAGCTTGGGTTTCCTAACAGTAGAAATGAATCATCTGAGGTCTGAGCTCACCAGACTGAGGGGTACTACATTCACAGGGGCCCTACATCCTGGAAACCTCTCCCCTCGAGGGCCCAGAAGGCTTCTAGAACAGGATAGCACAGAGTGGGGAGGCAGTGAAGGGTGGCCAGGAAGGGGCATGCCTGGGTGCTGGGGGTAGTGATTAGGAACTGATTTTAGCCCTTTGGGTCACTGGACAGAATTGCACCCCTGGGACTCCAGGATAAAGTCATTGAGTAAGCACCAATCCTGAAAGCTAAGGCTCAATACATGCAGAATGAGCCTAGTGGTGTGGCCCAGACCACACAGGAAAAGCCTGCTGGGGGACTGGTCAGTAAGGGGAGAAAATCAAGGAGAAAAAGTCGTACAAGATGGAACTTGGTCATAAGGAGGACAGATGAGCTGGTTGAGGGCCCAGAGCCTGGTAGATAGAAGGTGGTGTGCCTGTCAGGTATGACAACAGTGAAGCTTCTGTGCAGGCTCCAGAACTTGGCCAGGAGGAAGACAGGAGTACTGGGAAGCCAGACATTGTGATTCACTTTAGAACCAATGATCTGGATGGTAAAAAGATGGAGGTAGTACAGGACAAGTTTAGGACGATGGGCCAAAGGCCAGAGGAAATAGCAGCTTCAGTAGTCTTCTCTGATGTACTGCTGCTGCCACATGCTAGCCAGGCAAGGAAAGCTAGGATTGTAGACATCAACACATGGCGCAAAGGGTGGTGCAAGGAGAGCAGTTTATAGGGGACTGCAGAAGACTCTGGAAGACTAAGGCATTATATGCACTGGATCACATTCACATCTATGGAGAGGGAACCAAGGCATTTTAGGGAAACCTGGAAGAGTATGTAAGTAGATGTTTAAATTGTTGTGTGGAGGTCTTCACCAGCAGACAGGGCCCTAGGCTTTCACATGGAGGGAGCCATAGATCCCTGTAGGACAATACTCTCGGGGTAGGAAGGAGAATTGAGGGGAACATCAAGGTGCACATGTGTGAAAGGATCATAAAATCTGAAATCACGTCAGCATTCTACACAAAGGAACAGTGCACAAAGGGCCAGTGAAGTTTAGAGCAGGGGAAGCTCATGAGCTCTAACAAAAACACCAAGGAGAACAAGTCATCCTCGAAAGCTATAACCATCAGTACCAGGTGACTGGGTAACAAAGTGGGGTATCTCCAGCTGCTGACTGTTGAAGCTTTCCTGGACTTAATGGACAGAAATGTGGGAGACTTCACACCATTATTGGAACCACACAGTTCCAGGGTAGTCAGTCTTCAGGAAGGATAGAAACAGGAACAGTGGAAATGGGGTCGCACTATATATGATGGAGGGCATCAAGACCACAAGGGACATAATTGCTAGACAAGGGGTGAGACAGAGACACTTTTGGGTGTGGCTCTAACCAGAGAGGGGCATGAAGATAACATTGGGATGATATACAGGCTGTCTAATGAAAAGAAGGGGGTTGGTAAAGAACTAGTAGAAGAAATCAGAAGGGCAGCAGTACTTGGGGATGTGTTGGTCACAGGTGGTTTCAATCTACCAGTTGTAGACTGAAGAATCCTGAGGGCTTAAAGAAGCAGAAAATCAGGCACTGTAGAAAGCATTCTATGGTAACTTTACAGTACAAGGGGTCAGGGATCCAATGAAGAAAAGAGCAACCATGGACCTAGTACCGACAGATTCCAGCTATGTCTGGGGTATCAGATCAAAGGAGTTACTAGGTACTAGCAACCACCTATCAGTGTGGTTTGCTACAAGGCTTGGCAAGCAGTACATTCATTCCAAAATTAGGACCTTGATTTCAGACAGGTTAATTCTGAAGATGTTAAAGACAAAATGTAGAGGTATGATGGAGGAATCAGACGGAGTCAGGCTGGGGTGGGGGGGATTGGACATTATTAAAGATAGCCTACGACAGGTCACAATGCCCTCGCCTCAGCTGATAGTTAACAATAGACCAGAAGGAGGGACATAGATGTCTATGGGTCCAGTTACCGCAGACAGGATGTTAAAGGTACTCGAGGCAGTGAAGGAAAATAAATTCCCAGAGCTAGATGGATGGCACCCCATGGTGCTGAAGGAGATGGCATAGGTACTGGCTGAGCTGCTGAAGGACCTCTTGAATTGCTTCTTGGAGACTGGAGAGCTAGCGATGGCCTGGAGAATAACAAACTTGGTACCCCTTCACAAAAACATAGAAAGGATGAACCAGGGAACTACAGGCTGATAAGTTTGAAAGAAACCATAGTCAAAGAAATACTGATGGAGTTCCTAGTGGAAAATGGGCCACAGGATGTTAGACAGCATGTTTTTGTGGCAGAAAGCACTTGCCAAACAAATCTGATAGACTTTTCAGAGTGGGTAATGAGAGCAGTAGATAATGCACATGGAGCAGACATATTGTACTTTGATTTTACCAAGGCATTTGACTCAGTTCTGCATAGGAGATTAGTCAAAAAACTGGAATGTATGGGAGTAGGGGACAAAATAACATGGTGGGTGGAAAGCTGGCTTGGGGGATGCTCAGAGGGTCGTGATAAATTAAGAGTTCCCAGAAATGAGGGAAGTCACCAGTGAAGTACTTCAGTGGTTGTTGCTAGGCCAGGGCTCTTTAAAATCTTCATTATCAATATAGTGAAAGGAATCTGAGAGAAATTCTGCCTATTTGCAGATGACGCCAAGGTTCGTAGCAGTACCGATACTGAGGAAGGTATTCATGAATTATGGGGGTACCTGACGAAGGCTGAGAGGGGGCCAACAATCTGGTAGCTGGACTTCAATGCCAAAAAATGCAAATTCATGCATGTGAAAAAGAATACGGGATCAGAATACAGGTTGGCGTGTGTGACAGTTACTGTGACAAAGGAGGAAAGGGGCCCGGGATGCCACTAACACCCTCAAATCATCGGCACAATGTGATTAGACAACAGAAAAGGCAAACAGGATGCTGGGATGCATTGGTACAGTGTTCAGCAGCAGAAAAAAGGGGGTCATATCATCCTGGTACAAGATCCTGATGAGACTGCACCAGGAGCAATGCTAAATTTGGGAACCCTCACCTGAAAAAGAACATCACCAGGCTGGAATTGGTTCAGAGATGGGTTACTGAAGTGATTCACAGACAACAGTGGTGGACATAAATTAGAGGGTGTCAACATGTACTCATTGGAGGGCTGGCCCGCCGACACAGGGGTGGTGCTATTGCTTGTAATGCTGATGACCTGGGTTTGGGAAAGAGCCCCGATCATCAAAGGGTCAGTCACGGGGAGGAAGGTCCAGCATCCATGGTACAGCTGTCTTCCCCTTCGCAGGCAGTGCAATGACATCTGGCAACATTCTGACCCCTAGAGATGACTGGGGTTGGCATGCCATGTCAAGTACAGGAACAACCACATCAGGGGTAGGAGTGCACGTGACATCATGCAGACATTGGCACATGTCCGCTCCTCTTTGGGGAATGCAACAAAGCAGAAAACCCCTGTGGCTGAGCTCAGTGACACCGGGGAGCCTAACAAATGCCTCTTCAGCCCCACTCCAGGATACCGTCGACTGGATTAACATCTTGGTTCTGACCCCTCTGGGCAAGGGAGGGAGACACACTGTAGGGGAGGGTGACTGCTGGATCTCTGCCAATCTTTGGAGACAGCACAGGGTGAACCTGAAAGAGGTCCAGGGTCAATATTGGTACATCTCTGCCACCCACAGGAGCATAAAGAGAGTCTAAAAATGTACTCATTGGAGACCAGAAGGGAGAGGGAAGGCATGGCTGAAACATTTAAATACATGAAGGGTATAAACAAACTAGACTTTAGAAGGCTGTTCACAGCCAGTGGCAATACAAGTATCAGTTGGAACAGTAAGAAACTGGTGAGAGGGAAATTCAAAATGGAGGTGAGGAAGAACTACTTTACACAGATGGTGGTAGAGAGATGAAACAAGCTCCACAAAACACTCATCATCATAATTCTTCATTGCTCACCTTTCTTTTAGTCATTACAATATACAGGCATTTCTACAGAAATAGATTAAAGGACTATTTTGTATGGCTAAGACCAATAAATCACTGACAGGAGCACATTTCTAAATGTGATAATACATGGTTTTTGATTGACAGTTAGTGAGTATTCATTTCTAAATGTGGACGATCACTACCTGTCAATCACCAACAGTGGATTATTGCAAACTGACAAAAAATGGGCTTGCGTCACTACTGTCTCATTATCGCCTAACACACCACACACTCACATCCACTGGCACTGCCACAAAGACTGTCTTTATTTCTCAAAAAGCGAGTTTTAAATGGCAGTGCTCTTGACTGTAGGGCTAATTTTAATTTTTAAGCAAAGTCTTAAATAAAAAGGTTAAAGTCCAGCACCCTCCTTCCATTTCCAGTTCCCCACTCTCTGCTTACACTTGCACCACCACTGGCTCTCCTGTCTTCAGTCTCCATGTGTTTTGCTGCTGTTTCTGTTTCTCCTCCTGTGCCCCCTCTCTGCTTTTTCTTTCACCAACACTGGCTTTCCTGTCTTCAATCTCCACTTGTTTTGCTCACATCCCCAATTCTCCTCCCATTCTCTGCTATCTGTCTAATGCTGTCAATCCCTTGTGCTCCGGAGTTGGCAGACAAAACAGCGAGTGAGGCTATGAGTAAGTAAACCACAAATTTTACTTCTTTACTTCGTTCATGCTCCCATGCAGCTCTCTGACTCTTCGGTTTTTGGTCTTCAGTACTGTGCCTGAAAACTTGGTTCCCTATACAGTATAAGATGATTTCTTCAATAATCTACTCCATAGGTCCTACTACTACTAATAGATAATTTCTTAAAGGGGCTATGACAGAGACTTGAGTGCAGTTGCACTGTGTGTGTGTGTGAAACAAGCCATTTCAATGATGGCATTGAATCATTCCCATAATATAACAAATAAAACAATGAAGAAGTGCGTATTACAAGGTGACAATTCAATCTCGGGGTTATGGAACATTACAATCCACCCGGCCTTTGGCCAGGTAGATTGTAATGTTCCATAAACCCCTCAACTGAATTATCACCTTGTAACTCACACTTCCCCATTGACATCATTTATTCTGTATCATCACACATATACACAAATTTGAATTACCATTTGATGTTTAACAATAACACATTTACAAATACATTTATAAGACAATCCTTAATAATTTACAACACCTTTCTACAAAAACACCTTTCAAAGTTCTAGTCAGTTGTAAAAAATAAAAGTCCTGACTCTTTATTTGCACATTGTCTTGTTATTCCCCTAATGAGACTTATTGGATCTTTTACAGTAATTTAATTAAACTCCTTCCATAAATAATAGATAAACTATACCATTCGTATATGAGATTAGAAGGATAAATTGAAGTAAGTTTTCGCTGACTCCATTGAAACAACGGAGTTTAAGTTGGACCCTGCAGGGTTCGGGCCTGGTTACCTACACCCCCTATCAATGCAGTTTGCCAGTAATCCCAAATGCTTGTTTACTCAAAAAAAGATGGATGAAGACCTTAAAAAGCTAAGTTCTCAATCATCCCACTGTTCCATTCTTTTTTTTCTTTAATTATATTGCTCAGAGGAATGAAACAACATCCCACACTACTGAATCAGTCAGTGGGTCCATAAAACCTCAAATTACTTCTTCATCCCATGAATATCCATCACTTAGGTGGACAGCCATCAAACTCCAAACCACTAGTCAGTGCAAAAATGATGGAGAGTTTTAAGGGTAGGTGGGTGGGTGGGATAGGCACAAAGGGTTGCCAAAGGTTTCAGGAGGACAGGGGAGGTGAGTAGAGTCAGTCATGATCCCAAAGGGGGCATTTGCAGCCCCACTGGACAATCTGGATAGATCGCAAGGCCGTCTTCTGCCAACGGTTTCCTATGTTTCTAAGCTACTATGTGTGTGTGTGTGTGTGTGTGTGTGTGTGTGTGCACATTTCATTCATCCCTATGCAACTTGTTTCCTTCTTAATCAATCTGTTGGTGCCAATGCAGAGTGTCCACACCACTGTCTTCTTTGTATTGTCACTGAACGTACCAAGACAACCAGGTTCAGTAGTTGCCCTTCAGTCATTTTGAGAGAGAAACATACTTCTTGTTTCTGCTCTGTGCAGATTATCCATTCTTCTCCTTCAAGTATTAAATAAAGTAGACTGATCAGTCCAAAATATTACACTTGGGTGAATGTACCACCAGAGCACGGTGGATAGAATGGGGGAGAAAATCAAACCAATGATTTACACTGGCCTTTTCAGTGCAGCAGACCTACAGTTGATCTGTATTAAATGGACAGAAAAAATGCTGACAGCTGATTGGGAGAGAGTAGTTTCATTCATGGTGTTATCATAGCACAACTTCAAGGGTGAAACTAGTGCCCACAAACAACCTACGCACAACTGTAAACACATAAATGGATCAATTTATAACTGCAATAAGGTGATTCAAACCATGTTGCTGGGATTGTGGCACTTCATGCGTGGCTGAAGGCACTTAGCCTGTGAACACATGCCTCACAGTGCACCCAGGGCATGACGTTAACCCAGCACAACACATGCCTCACTCCTTAAAAATTACTATGTGTTTTTAAATTTATTGTATAATTTATTTTTACTACAGTATATATTACAGTATTGATTCTGGTTCTGATTTGCCCAGTTCCACCTAACCCAATCTGTGACAATGGAAAAAGCTGATCTGCATACCCTTAAATCAGGGTCACCTGGGCTGCACCCTTCTCTGGCCACAAGTGCTAGCGCACAGCTGACTTCACAGCTGACTCCAGTGCTGCTCCTTGGTCAACCAGCAGAGGACTTTCTCATGCCTCTATGATGCACCCAGCTTGCCACATACTACTACTGAATGTTATAAAATAGATGAGAGATATCAAGACCTGTGATTGCTCTAATGTGATCACATGACAGAGTGTTACTCAAGCACACTAGCACAGGTCAGAAATATTTAATGTTCAGAACATCATGACCCAGTTTTAAAAATAAAAATCAGTGGAACAATTTCATAATTGCTATAAAGCACACCAGGATGCGCATAACTGGGGAATAACAGCACATCTCAGATATGTAAGGCATGCAGCATCACATCATAGCTCACTTCCCAAGACATGCTGTTATCTCATATTATATATATCTTTTCAAAGTCAATCAAAACACAGGAAAACTGTCAGTTATCTCACAAACTATTACTACCACATTTTAGACATGCCCACAGTAGGGTATCCACATCTTACACACACACACGCACACATGCGCACACACACACACACACACACACACACACACACACAGACATACATACATACATACACACACACACATGCAGAAGCACACACACACACACACACACACACACAGGCATACACACACACACATGCAGAAGCACGCACATACACACACACACACACATATGCAGAAGCTCACACATACACACACACACACACACATATGCACAAGCACACACATACACACACACACACACACACACACTAGGTTATCCACATTTCAGACACACCCACAGTAGGTTGGCTATCCACTTTTCAAACATGCCAACTTAACCAGTAAGACATGACAGGGGGTGGGTTGTGCTGGGTTTACCGCATGGCCAGGGGCACTGTGAGACAACTTTATGTAATTGATCTGTCTTAAGTGCTTGCAGCCTGACTCAACTGCATTTCCCTGGAACTGCTTATTGCACTTGTAATGTTTTTTTGTGACTATGAATTTATGGTAGAACACAAGTAAATGAGCACCTGTGCGCAAAGGTAATGTCTGAAGTTTTCAAAAAATAAATATATACCTACATAACCAAATAAATACATAAATACAACCCATGGGCATGTGATAAACCCAGCAAACACCATGTGCTGGAGTTTCTTATTAATTATATAAAACGGGTTTTTACTTAAACTTAAAATATAAAATTAAAACATTTTTATATAGCTAAATATTTGCGTACTTTTTTTTTAAAAAAAGAGTTCCTATGCCTATTGGTGCCCCAGGTGTTGCTATCTTTCTTGCCTCATAAACCTGCCTACCTGGGAAATAGCTAGAAACGTGAATAAGCTGCACTTGAAAGCATACACAAGCAGACTCAAACTTGCAAAAAATTATAAATTTATTTGCAGACAAAAAAAAACAAAAGACTACCCAGAGGACTTCTTGAGACCTGGCGCTGTGGCTTTTACTAGTCTTCATCAAGAGGTGTGTCAGCTCCTGGCACAGGTAACCTTTCACACTGAGGCAATTTAAAGGCACAGTACCCTTCAACATTAATTCATAGATGTCATACATTTTAACAACACATGATGAAATTTCAACCCTATGATTTAAGTGATTCTCAGTAGATTAAAATCCTAGTAATAGAAAAAAAAGTGTGGTGCATTAGTTAAGATAAGTGCAAAGGACAGCTGGGGGGTAACTGTGCAGTAGATGCAGTATAGGAGCTGACACAGAATAGGTGCGAGACTGAAGACAGTTTAGTTCATACATCAAAACATAAGTCTGCAATATCGAGGATCAGTTTGTAGGCACATGGAGACCCATACTCTAAAGGAGTTGTGCTTGGCAAAATTAAGATATATGACCAGTCATTTGGCAATCTACAGTAAACCTCCAAACACTGAATGAGTGTGCAAGCTGCCAGATCTGTGAATTTAGCGCTTCTTCCACTGGTATTAGATCGGTTGGTGAATGAACTGCATAGTCAGGTGGCGAGAGAAAGAGCACTCGCTCTGGTAAGACAGCAGGTGGCTATTGCTTCAGATGGTGTTGAGCAGTAGTCAACAACACTGCAACAGAGGGAGAACAGCGGTATTCATGTAAGCACCACTTCCACAGATGGAAGCATGCTGGCATCTGAAATGCAGTACTGCATCGGTCGCATTACAGGTTGTGGCCAGTTGGGATGTGACATTGAGTGAGGGGGTGATCGTTATATCAAAATTAAAAATTATTGTAATGGGGGGGAGAGACAGATAGAGTGGGTGGGAGGTTGGGTAGGAAGTGAGCAAGTGGGTGGGATGGAGGAGCAAGTGAGCCTGACTGCAGGGCTGTGGGCTGCTTGGCATGGTCCCTATACATCTATTTTAATAAAACAATATCTCCATCTGTCAATATATCTATGTGTGTATATATATATATCATGCCGCTATAGTTAGGGTTGAATAGCATGTTTAATGTTAAACCTCAGATTTTGCACTTTAATAAATTTGCAACTGATAAATGGATTCCACCTTATGAACACTGCAACTATCATTTCGCTAATCAGGCCTGGAAGGTGATTTCATGATTACTGTGCAAAATCACCTTTTGGGACTGAATAACAAATTTCACCACCAGTGTTCATGAGGTTGGGTCCCAAAAAGGCCATGTTGAAAATCTAGTAAAGAAATTCCTGAAAATGACTGAGTTACGTACATTCATTTAATTTTCTCTACACATGTACAAAACTTTGTAATTTTCAAAATGTTGACTCCAAATTTTCAACATAACCAATTTTTCACATCATCTCATGAACAGTACAGCTGCCATTTTTTTGCATCCTGTCCAAAACGTGTTTTTGCACCTGTGGCCCAGAATGGCATTTTGGCATGGACTTAAAAATGTTCACCTATGGGGATTATGAGGTAGGGACATAAGAAGACTATGTTGAAAATTTGAGGTCAAAATATCAAAAAATGCCAAAGTTATGACCATTCGTTACAATTTCACTACGCCCGCTTGTAACCTTTTGAAATTTGAAATATTTTCACCCCGGATTTTCAACATAGCCTTCTTATTACCCCACCTCATGGATGTCATAGCTGTCATTTTTCAAATCCTGCTCAAAATGTGTTTTCTCACCTGTGGCACGGAATGGCATTGCAGTAGCACACAATTACATTTTGGCGGGGATTTGAAAGTTTTCTGTAATAGGTGCATGAGGTGGGGTAATAAGAAGGCTATGCTGACAGTTTGGTAACTGTTGTCCTATAAATGAAAGTGCAGGGCCTGGAAGGCCCTGTGCTTCCACAGCTACCTATATACAGGCATCTACGGAGGGAGTAAAATAAGGATGTTATTATACTATCTCAAAAAGTAAGGAAATAAATTGCAAAAAACTGCATTGATGCATCCTTTAGTGTTACGTGACAAAAGTAGGGAAATATGGTTTACAAGCCTAACACCCCAACCTGCACAGACCAAGAGGCATTGGGGGGCGGCATTGGGGTTGTCAGCTTTAACGCTCACCCCATTCTCCTATGCTGTACCCACCCAGCTTATTTTCTAATTGAATGGGGTGAGCGATGGGGCTGACAACCCCAATGCTGCCCCAAGGCCTCATTGTCTGTGCAGGGTGGGGTGGGTTTTGGAAACCCTAACACCATATTTCCCTACTTTTGTCACTTTAACCCTAACTGAACTGTTTTTGCAATTATATATATATATATCCCCGTGCCACTTATAACAAGTAGGACACCCCCCATAAAATGTGGCAGTATTACCCACATATGGCATACATTTACTTTTAGCAGAAAATTCAAAGGTTGGTACCACCCTTGGCATCTCTAGAGGAAGAGTGGCGGGGGGGTACAAGAACAAAACACATTAACCTTTGTAAAATTACAACT
This sequence comes from Neoceratodus forsteri, assembly GCA_016271365.2. Taxonomy (NCBI): domain Eukaryota; kingdom Metazoa; phylum Chordata; order Ceratodontiformes; family Ceratodontidae; genus Neoceratodus; species Neoceratodus forsteri. The sequence continues at coordinate 29,685,919 of CM028133.1, read as the reverse complement.
CAGGTCCAGGGTAGGGGCTGCTAGGTGCATGCTAGATCTAAACTTCTGAGGGGACCCCAGTAATTCCAACACCAGAAGCAAGAATCAGAATGTACAGAACAGGAACTGGGATTGTGCAGTATGGCTTGATTTAACAGATGGCCACCAAAGCAGGTAGTGGACTCCCATGGGTTAGGCAAAACAGGTACAAATTCCATGAACTCTCCTTGCATGCAGTACAGTTCAAGAAACAAAAACATCTTCCCATTCCCAAAATGGTATACATACATGGTCTAGCCACACACCAGAACACTTCTTCTTTCCATGAGTGCACATACGTGGATCTAATCACATACTCTGAACATTTCACTCTCTGGGGTGAACATCGAACATTGTCTTCACACATTGGGGTGAACATTAAATCCCATTCACACACTTTGGTGAGCTAGCCATTTCTTCCACTCACTTTGGTGAATAGTAAACACTTATTCACACACTGGGGTGAAACACTGAATCCCTTTCACACACTTGGGTGAACTAGGCATTTCTTCCACTCATTTGAGTGGACATCGAACACTTCTTCACACACTGGGGTGAACATGATGCACTTTCGTCACACTGAGGTGAAGCACACTTGGGTGAACTGGGCATTTCTTTCACTCACTTGGGTGAACTAAAGGCCACTGATGTGTGTGATCTAGCCTTCTCTAAGGGCGCACACACCCCAGAAATGAACCCCCTAATTTTGGAGAAGTTGTTTCCTAAAATAGTACTTACTGACCAATTACTCCTTCCACTGGGCAGGGAGCAACTAAAGGGCACCTTTTCCTGGGTAGCATGTCAGAAGCAGTCTCTCACAAGTCCTTTCCAAATGCAGCTAACAGTAAACAAGGATCTTCAGGAGATTGCCCCTTGGAGCCACTGAAGAAAAGCAATTCCTTCCACTTCACTTGGAGTAGAAATCAGGAAATCCTGCTGCAGAAAATGTCTCCACCACTTCACTGGAAGCTGGAAATTATAATCCACACTAGGATGAGAAATCCTAGGACCTCAATTCAGAGCCACTGGCAGAACTCCTGCCACGCTCACTCTCACACTGAGACTAACTGAATATTCTAAGGCTCCACAGAGCAGCTGTACACACAAAAGGGTTATGCTGCTGCTAGAGTTCCAAATGACATAATCATTCTTCTCTCTGGCTAGCTGAGCAAACAATGATGTCAGTGTGTAAGAAGCACTGGTATATCACCCCGACCACAAAACATCAATAGTGACTGACACTACAGTGACTACAGCACCAGGTTGCTGTAGTGTCAGTGCTGGAACCTAGCACTGTTTTAGAGGGTGTTGCACCCCCCCACTATCAACTCTGACTTGGAGTTGAGAATCTATAGTGGTGAGGGTGCAGGGGCACAACCTCCCCCACACGTGGGGGGTTTGGGGGGGCGAATCCCCTGAAGAAAACATATCCCTGTGATTGGAACCATATGCTGACTGCAAAATGCAGTTGACATACCAGTTTCGTCATCTGGTCATTCAACAAGATTTTTGTCGATGACCAGTCATAGATCCAGAAGCCCCTAGTGAGCTTTCTACCAGTTGCCTGTTGCCTGCTAACACTAACTCTGATAGGATTCTAGTAACCCCAGGGGACTGGCTGCTTACATACATATATATATATATATATATATATATATATATATATGGAATACATAATGGACTGCACTGGAATAACACATTTATCTCCACTAGTGAGTGGTAAGACTCATAACTCACGAGTGTCAAAGCCATGAGTTAGTTATAAAGGTCTCACCACTCATGTGTGGAGATGAAAATGTTGTTCTACTGCAATCCATTATGTATTTGATATACCACACCATTTGTAGTGTTTTTACTGGTGTTTTACTTTGTTTTAGCTTAAAACTGCCTTTCTTTACATGGTAAGTTCCCTATCTGGCCCATTATTCTATGTGTTCCATTTCCAGATTCTAAGTGGAAATAACATGTTTGAAGTTGTATAAATGGTGTTCTAAGTGAAAATAAATATTTATCCCAGAATAACATGATTTATTTACCCACTTTATTCACCACTGGTGTGGTGTATGTATATATATATATATATATATATATATTATATATACACACACATACACACTGGGAAAGTTGTAAGGACACCACTTTTACATGTTCTACAGGATATGGTGACCTAGATAATTAGCCATATACCACTTCCTTTGTTTGTTATTAATTGCCAGTAGTTAAAGTATGTAATACAAGCATTTGTCAATGCCGAATGTTTGCTTGCTGGTATTAGCATTGGAAATGCAGGAGTTAGACAGATGCAGAATAGGAATGGCAGTGAAGTATTGAACGTCACGCTAACCCCACCTCCACCCTGCAGAGATGGATAGGCATTGGGGTATGTGTTTGGGTCGTCGCCCATGATGTTCATGCCATGTCACCTCACCCTATCCTGCAGACACCGACATGTGTTGAGGTGTGCCTTGGGGTGTTTGGCTTTCCAGTCACCCCATTCCATAAGGACATACGCTGAAATGGGTGCAGTATAAGAGAATGGGGTGAACTCTGGGGCTGAGGAGTCCAAGGTACACCTTGATGCCTGTCACTGGCTGGGGGATGGGGGTGGGATGGCATGAGCATTGCAGTCGGCAATGCAAAGGCACAGACCGATGCTTGTCAGTCTGTACAGAGTGGGATGTTATGGTAAGAAACTCTAATGCCCCGGGCGTTTGTTGGTATTTGCACTACAAATTTTCAACATGGCCTTTTTGTGACCCCACCTGATGAAAGCATTTGGGACCTCTTCTCATGAAGAGTGGCGGTGTGATTTTGTTAATGTGTCCCAAAGTTTGAGTTCCAACAGCGACAATGCCATCCTGCGCCAGATACAGTATATGAAAACACAGACTGGGCAGGATGTGAAGAATAACAGCTGTACCATCCATAGGGAGGTGTGAAGAGATGGCGATGTTGAAAATCTGTAGTGGGAATATTAAAAATGCCTGCACTTCCAAGCATACATGGAAACTGCGCAACGCATGCATGTAACACAGTCATTTTATGGACTTTCATCACCAGATTTTCAACATAGGCATTTTAGGACCTCTGCTCATGAACAGTGTCACTGTGATTTTTGTAATGTGTCCTGAACAATGATTTCCCGCAGCAACCACGCTATTCTGCGATGGAAGTGAGAAAACACATTTCAGCCAGGATGTGGAAAATGACAGCTGGACTGTTCCTACAGAGATGCAGAAAAATGGCAATGTTGAACATCTGGAGTGAAAATATTGCAAATGTGCAAAGTTATGAGCGTGCGTGGAAACTGCGCAGCACACGCTCATAACACAGTCATTTTATGGATTTTCATCACCAAATTTTCAAAATAGGCATTTTAGGACCTCTTCTAATGAACAATCTCACTGTAATTTTCATAATGTGTCCTGAACAGTGATTTCCCACAGCGACTGTGCTTTTCTGCGCCTGAAGTGCTAAAACACATTTCAGCCAGGATGTGAAAAATGACAGCTGTACTGTTCATAAGAAGATGCAGAAATATGACAATGTTGAAAATCTGGAGTGAAAATATTGGAAATGTGTGAAGTTACGAGCGTGCGTGGAAACTGCATAACGCACACTCGTAACACAGTCATTTTATGGACTTTTGTCAGCAAATTTTCAACATAGGCATTTTAGAACCTCTGCTAATGAACAGTGTCACTGTGATTTTCGTAATGTGTCCCGAACATGGATTTCCTACAATGACCGCGCTATTCTGTGCTGGAAGTGCAAAAACATATTTCAGCCAGGATGTGAAAAATGACAGCTGTACTTTTCATAAGTAGCTGTGGAAAAATGACAATGCTGAAAATCTGGAGTGAAAATATTGCAGATGTGTGAGGTTACAAACGTGCATAGCAACTGCACAACGCACGCTCATAAAACAGTAATTTTTTGGATTTTTTCCACCAAATTTGCAACATACACTTTTTGAGAGCCCACCTCATGAACACTGGCACTGTCATTTCATTAATCGGTCCCAAAAGGTGATTCGTCACAGTGACAGCAAAATCACCTTTTGGGACTGAATAATGCCATGACAGTGCCTGAATGCATGAGGAGGGGTCCCAAAAACCCCATGTAGAAAAAATTGGTACCAAAATTCCAAAAAATGCCCGAGATATGCATCAAAGTTGAAAAAACCCTATTTATGCCATTATACAGCTTACCAGCATTTCCTCAGTTCGTGGTCAGCTTTGAAGAGTGCAGACGTGTTCCCGGCTCACCGAAGATCGTCGCGCCAGACTCCAGATGTAAGTATGGGGTGAGGGGTTGTGTGGGGAGGCAGGGTGCACAGTGAGTGGGTGCAGGTTGTGGGAGGGGGCAGGGAGAAAATGAGAGACTGTTTTCTTTTTTCACAGGTTAAAAAAAAAAACAAAAAAAAATTGAGGGATTTTTTTTTATTTACAGGGGCATGTGGCATGCTGGAGTTGGTTCCTGGCATGCCAACAGAGTGTTTTTTGGGGGGGCAGCTGTAGCCGACAGGGAATTGGGCACCCCCATCAGCACAAAATGGGGTGCAAGAGCTGAGGGATTGGGCACCCCGCACAAATCTACTAGGTGTTCGTGGGGCATTATGCCGATGGGGAGGACTCCATTGGCAAAACAAACTGGGAGGGGGATATAATGCTGATGGGGAGGATCCCCATTGGCAACTTTAGCTAGGAGGGAACTGAAGCCAATGGGGATTGGGGCTCCCATCGGCCAAACCACTGTTGTGGGGGGTATACATGCTGCTGAAGGGGATTGGGCACCCCCTCAACAGTGGGGACTAATTAATATTGTTTGAGAACAGGCAGCAAGCCACCCACCATGTTCACAAACAATATTACAGTTGGCAAGTTCCGACCAGCAATGACGGGTTTCTGCCTCATTGCAGCAGAATAGCTGATGCTGCAACAACGAGGCAGCCCCTGATTGCTGCTGCAAACACGTTAGACCTTGGTGGCACTTTTGGAAGCCAGTGTCATCAGTGCACAGTGCCTCCATTGGCCCACCACTGCCAAGCCCCCTAATGCTGTGCCTCCCTTGGCTGCCACAGTGCCGTGCCTCCACAACCTGCTTCACTCCTAAGCTGTCACATAATGTTTCTTGCGCATGCGCGCAAGCAATCATAAAAATTGGCTGATGTTTGAAAATGAATGCTCCGTATGTATGGCCCATAGATATGGAATGTTAAATGTCCAGATTGGCAGGAACTTGTTTTTAGCCACAGGCTGTGTACTCTCAGGGCTATGGCTAGAAACAAGTCTCAGCCAATCAGGATGCAGGGATTCCCTTACCAGTTTTAGATAGTAGTTTATCCATTTGGTCCACTAAAAAAAGGGAAAAAAGGCATGTTCCCCTTTAACTACCACAGCACTTTCAAAATCCTGGGTTCAAAATTCCTAGGCGTATAATAGTAATAACATTCATTTAACCAGAGTATACTTGGAATAACCATCTTCTGTGGTTGAGTAAATGCCTCGACCTTCGGCCTCAGCATTTAATCCCCCACATTAGCTGGTTATTCCTTCATATATTCTAGCAAACTGAATGTTATCACTTAACGAAAACACACCCTGTCATACCTTACTGCTCAATTGCAACACTGGGCGGCGGGCTGGCATTTCAAAACTTGACCCAGAGTGTTGAGTGTTTGGTGGTTCATGGACTGTCCCAATAATACACATACAGTTCAACTGCCATCGCAGTGCTGTAGTGACTGTAGAGAGAGAGCGAGAGAGAGAGAAGAAGGCAGTGCATCTTGGATGAGTTACTACTGCACCTCAAATAGTTTGCTTTTCAGTTTCCTGCCCCAACATAAAATCTAACAGGCCAGCATCTTTGCAGGACATCCTGTCTCAACAATTCTAAAAAAAGACTCCAAATTCAATCTGTTATTTTTATCCACCGGCCAGTACATGGTCAATGCTGCTACTGCAGCCCTCCCCCAACCCACGTACACACTTTGTTGAACGTACTGCTGGTAAGAGGTGAGAGATTGGTAAAACTGGAAAATAAGCAATTAAGCAACAAGGCATGATCAGGGGCTCTGTTAATTTATTGAAATGTTTCACCAAGAGAGGCACACTGAGCAACAAGATGCTCGTTTCATGGTACAACCTGGGGGGGGTTATAGAGAAGAAGAGTGTACATGATACAGAGTAGTTGAGTTGTATACATTGTTACATGGATAAAGGTAGCATTACATACTTTGTTTACATGAAGAGAGAAACATTTACATACTTGTTCCACAATGAGGGTGACATTAAATGTTTTTTTTTTTTTACATATCTACAACCATACATACATACGTGCCTACTTCCTAGCATTAGTTTGAATTATGTTACATAGTTGTGACAGATAGAACTAGAAGCCTGGAAGCTTTAGGACAGGGAGTGGGGACTAGGTTTGAGTAGGTTACACAATTCATAGACGACTGTACTAATTAAGGGAGAATGTTGGACAGGGAGATAAGCAGCAGTGCAGAAAGAGTCAAGTGCGTGGGTTGGTAAGACAGATATAAGCCAGTCTTTGTGGTCGATAGCCAAGCCGTTGGTCAGGCCACGTAAGGAGAACTGGGAAGCGATTAGGGGGGTAGAAGCAGGACGGGGGATGGGGGAGGAATTCAGGGACATGTACAGTTTGGAGCGTAGAAGTTAGTGAGGGCACAGGATAGAGAATGCTTGGAGAAGGAATGGTGGATTTGGGCTGGCAGGTCATTCCAGAGCTAATAGTAGGTTAATGACCCTCTAGGGGTGTTATGTTTCATGAGGTGTGGACACTTGCCACATGGTTTCAGAGGGTGACTAACTGACCATTAACAAATCCCCTGAGAATGCCTTATTGCTATTATAATGACCTTTTTTAAATAGTGTTGTACCTTGTTCAGCATGTGCTTAGTCTCTTCATGTGTGTTCACGGAAGATTAACATAAGGCTGGTATAGTTTTTATTTATTTTTTATTTGAAAATTTGGTAACCAGAAAAGGCACACTGAGCCAAGGCTCATTTCCAGATGTGACCCAGGGGAAAGAGATCACAATAATCATACAAAATAGTAATGAAGGATTCCAAAAATAAAGTGCAAACAGTGTACAATTCAGCATGTTACAAGTGCAAATAACAATCAAGGGTGACAGAAGTTGGTGCTATGGGCAGCACCAATGCCTAATTAAAGTGATAAGCAGGTTGAAACAGTTTAGTTCAGCAGTTGTAGAGACATCAACTGACCCCAGGAGTGGGACTATAACATGTTGAAAAGGGCACCAGGGGCAGATCAGGTAGGGGGTAAACAGGAGCAGGAGGGGAGAAGGAGTTTTAGCTAGTGCCTAAGGGAACCAGGGAATGGAGCGAGATGGAGAGAGGAGGGGAAGGGAGCAGGTTCCAGAAGGAGGGAAGGTGATATGAGAAGACTGACTATCCAGCAGAGCAGTGGGAGGGGAAGGGGGAGAAGGTGTGAGGATCCCTGGAGTGGATGGAGTATGAGGCAGAGGGAATGGGTGACAGGAGTGTGGCTAGGTAAGAGGGTAGGGATTCAAACCAGTATTTGGAGATGAAGAAGGCACAGTGGGACTGGTGATGTGATGGTAGGGGGAGAATGTATAGGGAGTAGTAGAGGGAGAAGTAGTGGATACGAGGGGAGTAGTTGGCAGCAAATTGACAAAAGGCATTACAGTGGGTGTCCAGTCTGGCAGGGGAATAGGAGAGGGCAGTGCCATAGACCACACCCATGTAGTCAAAGACTGGGAGTGCCATTTTGGTAACAGCTCCCAGTGGACTTGTGGAGACAAGCCATCTTTGTTCGGTACAAGGCTTCTAGCTTGGGATGGAGCTGGGAGTGGACGACATTGATGTGGGAAGAAAAGTCAAGCCTACTATTAAGCCACACACTGAGATACTTGATGGAGGGAAACACTTCAAGAGGGGTGCCATCCAGGGTGGAGAAGACAGGGAGGGGGACAAGCCTGGCCAGTTTCTAGCTGGCGCCAAAGGTCATGGACACTTTTTTTTATGTTGACCCAGAGTCTGTTGGACTGGAACCAGCATAGCACATTCTGGAAATCTTGCTGGAGTGAGAATTCCACTGCCACAGTCAAGGATCCTGAAGTGCAGAGAACTGTGTAATATGTAAACATGTGAATATGTGATTTAGCACAGGCAGAGCGGAGGTCACTGAGGAAAATGAAGAGGAGGACCGGACCCAGGACAGAGCTCTGTGGGACCTTAGCCTGGATTGGTAGGGGAGGAGACTGGACGCCTCCTACCTGTACCAATTTCTGATGGCCCGAGAGGTATGAACAGAACCATTCATCAGTGGGAGCTAAGAGGCTGGCAGAACCCAACTTGCCAAGGAGGAGTGGATGGGCCACTGAATCAAAGGCTTTTGCCAGATCGATGAAAATGGCAGCTGTTATGTGCCCATGATCCACCACAGAGAGGATGGAAGTCAATGGCACATAGTGGGGAGGAGATGGTTGAATGGTGCTTCTGAAAACCAGACTGGGAGAGGGAGATGAAGTTGGAAAAGTGGAGAAAGTCAGCAAACTTGAAGTACAGTAGGCAAGTTTATTTTGCAGCTTTGCAACAGATGGGAGGAGGGACATAGAATGAAAGTTGCCAAGGGTGGAGAGATTACCGCCTTTGTGGAGGGGGAGAACTTTGGAAATCTTCCAAGACTGAGGGACAGGGCAGAGGGTGAAAGAGGGGTTGAGGAGGTGAGTAAGGGAGAGGCAATGACAGCAGCAGAAAGAGGGAGAAGTTTTTTGTTTTTTTTTTTACCAGGAGAGAGACAGTAAGCTGAAAGCTTGTTTACAAGTGCAACCTGGGAGCACAAGAAAGTTAAGTGACTTGCTCAGGGTCACCCAGTATGCAAGTGGGAGCTGTGGGATTCAAACCCAGGTCTCCAGATTTGCAGCTCAGAGCCTTAAACCACTGCACTATATTGCCTCCTCAAGTTATGGGTCTAGGCCATCAGGGCTTGATTTGCACAGATTGAGTGAGTAAAGAGCATGAAGATTTTCCTGGATAGAGACAGTGGAAATGAAACCACTGCGAGAGCTGGGGTGGAGAGGAGGGTGGAGTTGGGGGAGAGGAGAGGAGCTGGGAGGAGGGGGGAGAGCACATGTAGTGAAAACTCATTAAAGTGAGCAGCAACAGAGGAAAGATCTGAGAGAGATAAATCATTAACCATGAGGACTGGGGCAGCGGATTGAGGAGGGGATCAAAAAGAAAATTAATCACCTTCCAGAATTTGGCTGGGTAATTAAGATTGTTCTGGAGATTGACCTTAAAATAGAGGGATTTGGTGGTATGGATGGCCTTCGTACAAGTGTTTCTAAGGGCACTATAAGAGAGGAGGTCAACCAGGGTGTGGGCTAGTTTTTAGTGGACCCAGACTTGATCGAAGGACTTGCAAATATCAATGGGATCATATGTGATTTAGGGGTGTTGGAAAGACTTATCCATGGACTTTCTGATGGGGGAATGCCTACAGCCAGTCAGTAAGCTCTAGTTCTCAGATCCATTTTTATAATGCCTGCTGTACAAATGAAAGTTGAAAAATAAACTACCTCTTATAGAAGTTCTGCCAATTGGAATTGTCTACCTCATGTACAAACTACAGTATAAATCACTTATATAATTTCAGCCAATCAGTGCATAGAGCCACTGTACTTCCTGCATTTGTGTGGTACAGTGCAACAGGTGCATAGCCGCAGTCTTTCAGGACACCTTCTAGAGACCGAGGTGCTGCCCCATTTGTAGTAACCTCACTAGGTTGAGGACATAGGTTGCTGGACTCCTGGCAGAACTGGCAAGTGTACAGAGAACCTTCTGCCACATCCAGGGGCCATGAAGTCTGCCACCACTCCCCCAGAGGATGCTTAAGCAGAGGCAGAGCAGTTGGACTTTGGTGGGCTCTGGGAGGGTGGGGGACAGAGGAAGGTGTACACTCCTCAGCCTATACTACTACACAATTCTTTCACCACACTGATGGGACAGGGCAGCCAGGAGGAGGCACCTGGAGCAGTGAGAAGGGAGGGAGGGAGTGCAGTCCTCAGAAGGGGAGACCCCAAGTAGGGAGGAACAGGCCACCAGCTGAGGAAGAAAGCAGTTGCTGGTGGGGGACTGTTGCTAGGGGGATAGATGTGGGAGTGAGGGGGAAGGGGAGAATGGGAGCAAGAGGTGAAGTCCCTGAGAGGTGCTTCAGCTTGGAGGGATGGAGAGCAGATCCAGAGGATCACTAGGGCAGCAGGAGATGGGAGGGAGCCAGATGTCATTATCCACCTGGGGGCAAATGACCTAGCAAGGGACAGGATAGGGATAGTGCATGGAAATTTCAGGAAGCTGGGGAGGGGCCCTCAAACAGGTGGCATGGGTGGTGAATTATGCCACTGCCAGTCAGATGTACAGATATATGGTGTTATATTCTGTTATATTTTGTGTATGTTTAAAATGCCACAAGGAATAATGGATAAAAGGGACACATGGAACAAGGGAATGGGTTTTTTTTTTTTAAAGGTCTGCAAATTCCATGTGACCTAAGAGAAACTGGATTTCCTAGGGAAGCTGGAAATTGCATTTCAAAAGAGTCTTCCTGGCTAACTGACACAGAGGTCCTAAATCTATCACCTGTAATAAAAAGTGTTACTTGAAAAGCCAGGATGCTTCAGAAGACAGCATTTGGGTAGCTATTAAAGAGAAAAAAGGTTATAAACTCAGGAGATGTTAACAGCTAACCCTGTCATTAAAAAACAACAACTTTACACTTCACAGGACAGTGCTAGATTCCAGGAAACTGTCATGGTATAATTACATTAGTTAGCTGGCAGGATATTGGAGCTGTAAGAGAGTCTGACTAATAAAGGTATAAGTCCCTTAATAAGAATTTTTGTGGAAAGTGCAGGATCTACTGGCCTAAAGGTTAGGACCAGACCAAGACTTGCAGACTGCCTTGGACCACAGGTATTTAAGACCTCCACAGAGCATTTTGAGGATGCTTTGCTTTTGAATACTCTTCTGATCACAAGAGAACAACTTCCAGCAGACGTGAAAGAAGCAAGACTGCTACAGAAAGGACTGAAACCTTTGAAAAAAATATTTTTTCTGGACTTCATTTCACTACAAATTTAAGGTAGAACTTTAGATAACTGTTATAGTGTGTTTTTCTTGTACATATCCACTTTTATTTATGTTATTCTGTGACCAAAAATGTCCAAACCTTTTTGTTGTACTGTATGATAATTATTTAATTATTTAGTAAACACGTTTGTTTTGTTTAAAAAGCTTGCCTGAACAAGATTCCTATACTGTGTGTGTGTGTGTGTGTGTGTGTGTGTGTGTGTGTGTGTGTGTGTGTGTGATGTGTGTATATGTGTGTGATTGTGGGATGTTTCAGTAAAAATCTGTGGCTAAACTGTTATTGCTAAGGGGTGCATCATAAGCTACCAAATCAAACAAGGGTCTGAAAAGGGAAAGTCTGGGTAAAGATAGGGGGAATACCAAAGTCTCAAGGAAGGGTCTGTGGGGATTTGAACCAGGTTATTGCATGCCTTGTGGGAGAAGGCAGGATAAGGGTTACAACACTGCCCCAAAGAGGTTATAATGCCTGGATCCTCCCCCTCTGTGTAACAGCCAAGAAGGGTTCATATTTGACTATAAGACTTGAGGCCCCGATCCAGAGTAAAGAGGGGACCCTGGGACTTTGAGGTGAGTGTTCAGTTGTGAACTCAGTGAGCATTATAGAAGGACATGAAAAGGGTTGCCCCTGTTTCCCCCTCCCTGTCATGGATTGCACTTGGGGTAGGCACTGTGAGCTCAGTGGATCTGACCCTCAGGAGTGGGTTTGTGACAGCATGCTTGGTGGCTTTTGCAGAAGTGTTACCCATGTAATGCAATGGAGTGGCCAAGACACTCTGCACCAGGGCTTTTAAGAACTGGTTGCAGGCATGGGGCATGGTAGAGGGCTTCAGTTACATTGGAAACTGGGGGCCAACTTGGGAGGATATGGATCTCTATGAGAGAGATGGTCTGCATCTTTCCAGACTGGGGGCTAGAGTCTTTAGTGGGAAGTTTAAGTGTTACTTGGATGAGCATTTAAACCAGTGGGGAGGGGGGGCTGTAAAAGCAAGGAGGGCAACAATTGTCCATCCAGATGATGAAGCATCAAGGAGTGACAGCCCAAGAGAAGTAAGCTCCACCAGGGCAGGTGTGCAAGAAGACAGGGGTGGGGCCGAGTCAAAGGACAAGGGGGATATAAATCAGGAAAGCAAGAAGAAATGAATAAATGAGACAGGTAATGGAGAAGGTAAAAAGGAATGGGGGATCAAGGGGAACTTTTGGGAACAACACAAGTGTGGGGGGGCCCAGGGAAGCAGGCAGGGACTGAGTAAGGTATGGAGAGCCATATGCATCAATAAAAGGAGTCTGGGAAATAAAATTCTGGACCTGGAGGCCATCATGGCAGAGACTAGCCTTGAATGGGTGGACATTCTGGATTTGTGGTGCACTGACAGCCATGACTGGGACATGGCCATACTGGGCTACACTCTATTCAGAGAGAAAGGGAAGGGTGGTGTGGTTGTACTATATGTGAAGGAGGGGATCGAGGCCACAGAAGTACAAGGAAAAAGAAGGTTGGAGGTGATGTGAGTCATCCTGGAGTCAGTTACTGGGGCCACTATCCATACAGGGGTGGTATATAGACCTCCAGCACAGGTAAAGGAGTTAGATAAGCCACTTGGAGAAGCCATCATCAAGGTTTTTTTTTTTTTTAATTCTCTTTCCTCCGGTTGTGGCGCCATGGAGCCTCTCTCAGGCAACCAAGTCCTGATTCCTGCCCAGCCTGAAACCTCCCCGAACTGAACCTCTCTCTCTCTCCTCCCCCCTAGCCAGTACCCCTGGTTTGACCCACCCAGGGTGGGTCGCCCTCTCCTCTTGGGCACGTTTACTAGGCAGACTCTGGCTAGGGGAAGGTCTGGGGAATGGAGGACCTGGAAGGTTAGTCAGGGTTGGCCCAGCAGGGGGCATGGGGGACACATGTGCTGTCACCTGCCCATGGCGCCATTGGTTTTCTTGTTCTGTAAGCCCTCCCACTCCCTCCCTGTGTGGTGCACATCAACGCTCTGGCACACGGCAACCCTGCCAGCGTTGTGCACGCGAGATATGTGCTTGTCTTGGCTGCTGTAGTACCTCCGGCCTCCACCGGTGGTCACCAGCACACTGGGACACCCACCCCATACCACCCAGGGAGGAGAGCACCACAAGGGCACTCATTCTCAACCCTCCCCGGCCAACCGCTGGTGGCCTGAGCTCGCTCCCGAACCCGGGTTGCCGGCGTGGTGCAAGGTGTGGCATCCAGCACCTCAATCCTCAGTGCCACCAGGCCGGCTACCATCATCAAGGTGGTAAGTAAGGGGAGATGTTGCTAGTTGAGGACTTCAATGTGCTAGATATGGATTGGAGCCTTCCAACTGCAGCTTCAGAAAGGAGCAGGACTATCCTTGACTCCCTACAAGGACCTTTCTCAGGCAGTTAGTCAAGGAACCCACTAGGGACAATGCAGTGCTGGATCTGGTGCTTACAAACAGGGACAGCGCATTGCAGATGTCACAGCACTGTCCCTAAGTACCAGTGATCACTGTACAGTGTGGTTTAACATTAAGATGGGAACAGAGACAAACCACAGGAGGATGAGGATCCTGCAATTTAGGAGGGATGATTTTTTTTTTAAAGTGAGACTGTCTCAGAAACTGCCTCATGGGGAGTTTGCCAGGGAAGGGAAGAGCCACAGTGTGGAAAAATAAGGGAGGCTGTAATAAAGGCAACCCACCTCTGTGTGGAGGAAATGAGTAAAAGTAGAAGGAAAAAGAAACCATTACGGTTCTCTCGGGAAGTGACCAAAGTGGAGAGGGAAAAAAGGGAGGCATTCAGGAGGTATAAGGAAATGCGAAGGGAAGAAGACAGGGAGGAATACCAAATAAAACATAGGGATGCAGGAAAGTCAGTAAGGGAAGCCAAGGCATAGACAGAGGGAAGGATATCCAAAGGGGTGACTACAGAGGATAAGACTTTCTTCAGGTACGTTAAGTTAGATAAGGAAAGCTAAGGGAAGAATAGTGAGGATAAGATGGGTGGCAGGGGGAGACTGCACAGAAGAGGATCAAGAAAAAGCAGACATCCTGAATAGGTTCTTCTGCTCAGTGGAGGAATGGGTGGAGAGACCACCATGGTGTAGAAAGAATATGGGGAAGGGGGAAGGAGGGTGCAAGTCATTTTTCAGAAGAAAGAGTCCTAAAGAAACTTGAAGCTCTGAAAGAGGGCAAGATGATTGGACTGGAAAGGATACACTCAAGGGTACTAAAGGAACTTAGGGAGGTGCTAGCTGCCCCACTGATGGCCTTATTCAACAGCTCACTAGAAAGAGGCATGGTTCCAGAGGACTGGAGAAGAATAGATGTGGTCCCACTCCGTAAGAGCAGCAGCAGAGAGGAGGCTAGCAACAGTAGGCCGGTTAGTCTCACATCAGTGACGGGAAAATAACAGCAATTGAAACCCTGTTAAAGGAAAGGTTGTTAGAGTATCTTGAGTCCAATGGTCTACAAGATCAAAGTCAGCATGGATTCATGGAGGTGGGGTGGAGGAGGCATGCAAGATGAATCTGACTGATGTCTTCAACTGGGTGACCAGGGAACTAGGTTGGATTAGGGAAGGGCAGTGGACATGGCCTATCTGGACTTTGGCAAGGCCTTTGGCACTGTGCTCACAGAAAACTGATAAAGAAACTGAGCGGTGTAGGAGTGGCATCCAAAGTGGTGAACTGAGCAAGGAGCTAGTTAATAGATAGGCAAAAGAGGGTTGTGGTTAATGGCACTCACTCTAATGAGTGAAGAGTGACCAGCACAATATTGCAGGGCTCAGTACTGGGATTGGTCCTCTTCAGTGTCTTATAAGTGACACTGCAGAGGAACTGGAAGGGAAGGTAAGCAATTTTGCAAATTACACCAAAATGTGTAATAGGGCAGACACTCGGGATGAGGTGGAGAGAATGCATAGGGACCTTAAGAAACTGGAGGAGTAGTCAAGAACATGGCAGTTGGGATTCAATACCAAAAAGCGCAAAATTATACACCTAGGTAATGGGAACCCAGGAGATGAGTATAGGATGAGGGTAGGCATGGACAGTCACTAAGCAGGAAAAGGACTTTGGAGTTATCATATCTGATGACCTCAAAGTGGCAGGGCAGTGAGACAAAGCTGGGGGCAGGGCCAGTGGGATGCTGGGATGCATAGGGAGAGGTATCTCCAGCATGAGGAGGGAGGTGGTGTTGCCACTGTATCGCTAGTTTGTGAGTCCCTTCCTGGAGTATTGTATCAAATTATGGAGGCTGCACCTCAGAAAGGACATAGGGTGGTGGCAGTCCAGATGAGGGCAACCAAAATGGTGCAGGGGTTGCATCAAAAGGACTACAAGGAGCGGAATCTCAACATGTACACCCTGGAAGAGAGGAGAGCAACAAGAAACATGATAGAGACCTGCAGGTACCTTATGGGGGTGAAGCGGTGCAGGACAGAAGTCTCTTTCAGATGAGAAAGAGCACCAAGACTAGAAAAGATGTGATGAAGCTGGAGGGAAGGTGGCATTTAAGGGGGATGTGAGGAAGCACTACTTTGCTGAAAGAGTTGTGGATGCTTGAAACACTGCCAGCAGAAGTGGTGGTGGAAAAAACAGTAGGATGCTTCAAACATGCATGGGCTAGACACGGGGATATTAATGGAGACTGGCTAGAGTATATGGAGACAGACTTGGCAGAAACCATTTCCTTTTCTACTGACAAATTCTATGTTTGTGTGTTCTGTTTCAGTGGTCTCTCATGCAGGAACTTTAGGAGTGGAGCTTTTCAATTCACAGTCAGGGGTGGGCTGCTATATTTAACTTTTGAAATAAAAAAGAAGACTATAAATCACTGTAGTTAATGAGAAGTTTATAATATGTTTATAGGTTCCATGTGATAACAGAGTGGCAAAAACAGCTACAATGATTTCAGCCCAACAATATGAATGCCAGGAAAGACAGCAAGTGGAAATTTCACTGATGGGTTGCAACAGCAAAAATTAGATGAACACCACACAAAAGTTTACAAGTAGGGAGCCGTCCCCCACCCACACCCCCTTACTTAAATATGCATACTTGAAGATGCACTATACACCACAGGAAGGTGTTACTGTTCCAGTGCCTCAGTGAAGTTTCCACTCACTGTCTTTCCCAGTGCTCATATTGCTGGGCTGACATTGTCTTTACTGTGTTTGCTGTGCAAAATGCAGTTTTTGTTTTGATGGGACACCGTGTTCATAGGGCCTCTGTTGGGTGTCTATTATGGTATGAGATTCCTATTGTGTGGTTTGTGCAACCAGACCTGCTCAGCTTTGCATTCCTGTCACTTAAATCTCATGATCAAAGTCTCTTGTACCATAAGAGACATCCAGCAGAGACCCTAATAACATATAGCAAATACCTGATTCCTACTATTTTAAAAACTGCATTTATACACATTGAAAAAGCAGCATACATCCAAGAGACAATTAGAAAAAATGTAATATTTAGACGTGTTTACATTTCATATATTTTCTATTCTTAGCTCACCCTGTTTTTATAACTGTGCATATTAATTTGAGAACAGGATCACTGTGATTTAGACATATTCTACTCTGCCTGCTCGTCTGCCCTTACGTTACAATCCTCTGCTTGTGACATCATAATCCGTTGCTGAGTAAATGATTGTGACGTGAGTGGACATATTGCCGCTGGACAAAGTGTCACAGACAATATGTGGTGGACTATTGGTCGTAAGGACTTAAAGGCGCCAGTCAGTATGCCGATATTTAATGTGGTCGCGACCAACAAAGGGCGAATTGAAATTGTCGAAATACGGACAAATAGTCGCACCACACAATGAAGTACGAACATACAAACATACAAAATTTGCCAGCAGATAAAGGCCTAGAGGTCTACCAAGTCTGCTCGAATGTGCAGCTAGCACCCCTTATTGTGCAGCTGCCCCTCCCTTCCATCCTTCCCTTCATTAACCCTCCCCTTGTCCTGTCCCATCCTCATTTGAAGCAGTCCACTGTTCTACTGCATACCACTTCAGCAGGTAATGCATCCACCCAGCCACCACCCTCTCTGTCAAAAGTGTCTCCTCATCTCCTCCTGAACCTTCCTCACCCAGTCTCATATCATGGGCCCTGGTGGCCCTCCCTCACTTTGAACAGCCCCTCTGTACCCGTCTTGTTTATTCCTTTCATGTATTTAAAGGTTTCAATCATGTCACCCCTGTCTCTCCTCTTCTCCAGTGAGTACATGTTCAACTCCTTTAACCTCCTCTTGTATGATAAGTCCCCCAGCCCCTTGATCATCTTTGTCGCTCTCCGCTGCACCCCCTCCAGTAACTCAATATCTCTCTTAAGTCAATCAGTTTCAAACCATTTATTCAGCAAACGTGAATTTAAAAGCATTCTAGCAGTTCCAATCAAGTCATTGTACCACCTGCCTTCTTTGTGGGGACACAGTATGCTACTCCTGGCGCAATTTTCTGGTGAGCTTAGCATGGGTCGGGTGCGCAATTGACACAGTCCTTGAAAATGCTCTGTGCCATGCCTCAAGAGAGTTATTGCTTCATGGCAAGTCAGCAATAACACGGTCATATTGGTTCCAGAATTTTACTGGGAACCGAGGCAGACAACCCTTTTTTTTTATTTCTTGTTAAGCGCCCAATGTATGTGTCCTCAAAGTAGTCCAGAAGATGCTGTACATCCTCATAGTCTGAGTCATACTGCAACATTTCAAAGACCGTTTCCACTCAGTGTTCAGGCACAAAGGCAAGTGCCAGAATAATCCAAATCTTATGAGTGAAAGTCTCGTCCTCTATGTACCGACTCTGCATCCCTTCCTGCTGTACTCTCCTCCACATAGCTTGACCTAAGTGGAAATTAGAGCCAACAAGCTCTGAATTTGGTAGCTTTTCTTTTATGACATTGATAGCTGCCAATTCAAAGTCAGTCATGACAGTGCTGGCACTTAGCTTTTCACCAAGCAAGACTTCCAAGTTCAGAAAGAACTTTCGGTATACGCTCTCACTTCACCCAGGCAGCAGAGTCACTGACAAATATCAGCATGTCATCCTCGTTGACATGATGAAAAGGTTCCCCACTTACAGTGAGTGCATATTGCACCACATCAACATCATTGTGCCCTCCATGCTGCCGTTGTTGGTGAACATCTCACCGCAGTGTCTCTTGCGAGGGAAACAGGTGGGCATGGCTGACAGAAACTTGTTGCAACCCCTGGCATACAATGTTTCTTGTCGGCTCCTCTGAATCTGCGGCTCACTGTTTCATGACAGCTCGAGCTGCTAACACCTCTATGCATACATGAACGAGCGCATGATTGTGTTCTGAGGGAGGTAGTGTGATAGTGTTCCCCAAGGTATGGAGACAGGCACAGCAAGTTCTCTGTTTGCATCACCAAAGTATCTTGCCATTTGCTCCGTCCTTCTCCTTGGTATATAGAAAACTGTCCAGGGCAAGCTTCTGCTTGCCTTTCTGTGTCAGCACAAATTCCACTGCAAGCAGTTTGTTGGATGACAAAAACTGTTCTGCCTCAGAATATATAGAACCCTGGAACTGGTGCAGATTTGTACCAGACAATACTGGGAATAGGTTCCAGCAGATACAGGATTATGGAGATTGTACTGTGTCTCTTTAAATTGATGCGGATGCTGGGGCCAAAATCAATGATGCACAAACTGACCACGAAGGAAGTGAAGGAGTGTATATGGTAGCACAGACTGTAACCAGTGGCACAGGGATTTGGAAGCAGTATCTACATCAAACTATGAGTGGTGAGTTATCCTATGGTATTGTAAAGTGTGTTAGGAGTGTAACTATTAGCACCGACTGTAAACAGAAGCACAGGCTTTGGGAAGCAGTACAAAACAGTATCGTAATGTTACTGTGGTTTTTTGTCACGGGATAATTCTAAAAATGTGTGCCAAAATATCTGCGGCCTAAAATCTATCGATGGAATGTCTTTTTTTTGACATAAAGACCATGCCGTCTTAACCATGCCGCTAAATACAGCGGCGTTTTGTCAGTATGCTGATTGTGATGACATCAATAGAGGATAATGATGTCAGGTACAGATGGCAACCAGAGTAGATGAAGCCTGGAAAACAGCTAGTTCATTTTCATGTTACAGTAATTTGCATATCATTAGTGAAGGGAGGGACACTAGATACAACACAGCATATGACATATAAACTGAAAAGTGCCTACACATTATGGGCAGAACAAAAACAAAGTAGAACTGTCTCATTCGCCAAAGCAATTTATTATTAATAGTTTTTGAAGTCATAAATGTTTAATAATCTTCAGTGTTTCATAATATTAATTACTTCATCAGGAAGATTTTCCTATTAATTGAACCTGCAAAGAATGAAGCATAAAGAAACTATACGTTATACTTCCATATGTGTACTGAAGGAAGTCAGCCGTTATAGTCTGACAGCGTGGTGATTAATATGAACATATGAACATACAAAGAAGCCAGCAGAAGAAGGCCATTTGGTCTATCAAGTTTGCTTGTATTGCAGGGACCACAGCTTGAGCTAATGTCCCTGCCCTCCCTCCCCACTCCTTCCATCCTCTCTACCCATGATCCTTACCTTTCCCCTATGCCTATCCCAGCCTCTCTTAAAGCTGCCCACTGTCTTCGACGAGGTTACCTTTTCCAGCAGTGCATTCCGTGTCCACCACCCTCTCTGTGAGAAGTGCTTCCTGACCTCCCTCCTAAACCTTCTACCCTCCAGCTTAAGACTGTGCCCCCTCATGTTATGGTTATTATGTTATTAATGGCGATTGGGGAATGATAAAGGCACCCACAAAAAGTGAGTGTTCTCACTTTTTTGGTCCTCATTAGCAACGTTTTTTTTGGTTGCATCTGAAAGAAATACAAATAACTACTAATTTAATGGATTATTTTTAGGATAAAAAAAATGAGTGGAAATGACATTGGGAGAAGGAAAAGCTCTCACTCTACAGTAAATGTTACACAATGAGGAAACTTAGAGGTGAGCCAAACTGGTAGCATGGCAAGTCCGTGTCAGGCCATACTGCGTGGGTGTAAATAGCACAGACAACACTGCGCAAGTCAACACTGCACCACTGAACACCGCCCAACAACAAAAAAACAGGTAAGCTTACATATTTCACTGGCGTAATCATCCACGGTGGTGTGGCGTTGTAATAGTAAATCTACACCTACCACTGATCCACGACAGTTTTCACTGGACACGGTGTTGAGTTGCGTGAGGTGTTGTCTGCGCTGTTCTGCCTGCATGGTAGTGGCTACGACAACATGAAATGGAGCCAGCAAAACTAACAATGTATTAGGTACAAATGGTTTATGGGAAAACAGTGAGATGAACAAAAAACTGCTCAAACAATTCTTTAGCAATGTAATATTCTTTTTATTTTATAGAGATATGACTATGGAACACTGTGAGATAACTTTCAAGAGAGGTGATGATAGTAACAGTGCACTGTGAATTCAGAATTAGTAGTAAGTTCGTATATACAAAATATACTGCATTATATAAAAATAATAATATATACATTTACTGTATAGTGAGAGCTTTTCCCTCTTCTTGTGTTGTTTCCACTTGTTCTTTCATCTTAAAAATTATACATTAATATCTCATACTTTCTAGGCTCAACTCCTTCCTCGACAGCACCTCCTTCCACACCCCCTTCCAGTCAGGCTTCAGAAAGACCCATTCTACAGTATCCTCCATGTAACAGACTCCATTCTTACCACTATGGACAATGGCCATCTCACCAATGCCATCTTCATAGACCTGGCAAAAGCCATTGATTCAATGTCCCACCATCTCCTCCTCAATAAACTGGCCTCCACCTCTTCCTCCGCAATGAAAAGTTTCTGGTCATATCTCCTTGGCCACCAGCTGTCTGTTCAAGTTGCTGACATGCTGTTCCCTCCCATCACTGGTTCTGGGTGTTAACATCGCGGGACAAAACATCTCAGTAAACATCATTGCAGCCAAAATAAAGCAGACCAAAACAAAGTGGGAGTGAAACATACGAACATACGAAATTTACCAGCAGATAAAGGCCTAGAGGTCTATCAAGTCTGTTTGAATGTGCAGCTAGCACCCCTTATTCTGCAGCTGCCCCTCCCTTCCACCCTTCCCCTTCATTAACCCTCCCCCTTGTCCTGTCCCATCCTTATTTGAAGCAGTCCACTGTTCTACTGCATACCACTTCAGCAGGTAACGATTCCACCCAGCCACCACCTCTCTGTAAAAAGTGTCTCCTCATCTCCCTACTGAACCTTCCTCACTCCAGTCTCATATCATGGCCCTGGTGCCCTCCCTCCCTACTTTGAACAGCCCTTTGTACCCGTCTTGTTTATTCCTTTCATGTATTTAAAGGTTTCAATCATGTCACCCCTGTCTCTCCTCTCCTCCAGTGAGTACATGTTTAACTCCTTCAACCTCCTCGTCGTATGATAAGTCCCCAGCCCCTTGATCATCTTTGTTGCTCTGCACTGCACCCTCCAGTAACTTAATGTCCTCTTCAGATACGGACGCAGTACTGCACGCAGTACTCCAGGTGTGGTCTAACTAATGACCTACATAGTGGCAGAATCACCTCCTCCCTCCTCGAGGATATACCTCTTGCAATACAACCCAGCATTTTGTTGGCCTTTGCAGCTGCCTTCCTACATTGTGCCAAGTTGTTCATTGACCCTGTAATGAGCACACCCAGATCCTTCTCCTCCTCTGTCTGGGCTAGCTGCACTCTCCCTAGCTGGTAACTTCTCCTTGGGTTCTTCATCCTAAAATGCAGCACCTTGCACTTTTTGGCATTAAAGCCCAGTTGCCAGGTGTCTGACCAGGTTTCAAGCTTTGCCAGATCATCCTGCAACCCCCTGCCATCCCCCTAGATCATCCACCACCGCGCGCCTACCTTGGTATCATCAGCAAACAGACTGATCTTGCTCTTGATGTCCCATGATATGCCTTCTCTGCAACCAGTTTCCTACCCATCTCACCAGCTTTGCACCCACCCCTGTGCCTACTAACTTCCTTCCCAGCCTTCCATGTGGCACTGAGTCGAATGCCTTACTGAAGTCCAGATACAGGACATCCACTGCATGGCCCCTGTCCAGTTGCCTAGTTACCCAGTCATAGAACTCAACCAGATTGGTTTGGCAGGATCTGCCATGTATGAAGCCATGCTGTTTGCTGCCCTGTAGTCCTTTTGGCCTCAAGGAGAGCCACCAGCCTCTCCTTCAGGATAGTCTCCATTAGCTTACCCACGATGGATGTGAGGCTCACTGGTCTGTAGTTTCCCGGTTCATCCTTGGGGCCACTCTTGTGGAGGGGCACCACAGGAGCCATCCTCCAGTCCTGAGGTACACACCCCCGAATGTAGTGAGGCATTAAATAGGTCTGCCAAAGGTCCTGCAAGGACCTCTGCCAGCTCCTTCAGTACCCTGGGGTGGATGCCATCTGGGCCTGGCGCCTTGTCCACCCTCAGTGCCTTCAAACCCTCTCGAACTCTGCCCTCCATGATTTCCCCATCTGTCACCACTCCCCGCCTGCCATTTCTCCCACCTTGGGTGTCATCCCCCTCTTCTCTTTAGTAAACATTGAGCAGAAGTACTCATTTAGTACTTCCGCCTTATTGCACCCTGCTTCCACCCAACCCCCCTCCTTCCTAATCCTTACTATGTGGTCCTTACAGCTCCTTTTCTCTCTGATGTACTTAAAGAAGTCCTTCTTCCCCTTCTTAATGCCTTGTGCCAGCCTGAGTTCCGTAGATGCTTTGGCTTCCCTTACTGCCCTTGCCACCTCCTTTGATTCTGTCAAGTACTCCTCCCTGTCCTCCCCCTCCCTGTTTTCTTGTACTTCCTAAAGGCAGCTCTTTTCCTCCTTACCTTTTCCATGACCTCCTTGCTCAACCAGATTGGTTTCTTAGCCCTAGCCTTCTTGCTCTGGGCTTTGCAGCAGGTTTTGGTTGCCTCCACTATCCCCAGCTTTATGAGCTCCCACCTCTGGTTAGTGTCCATATTAGATTGAATTCTGGCCAGGTACCCTTTTACCACTTCCCCCATCCTCCCAAAGTCAGCTCTCCTGAAGTCCAGCACTATTGTGCCAGATTCCACTCCTTCCTTGCCCATATCCAATGTGGGCCATACTGAGCGGTTGTCACTCCCTGACCGCGGTTCCTCCACTGTAAGTTCTCTCACAAAGTCCCCATTTGCCAGCACAAGGTCAAGGGTATTTCCTAACCTGGTTGGTTCACTGACCATTTGCAGCAGGAAGCTGTCCTGGAAGGCATCCAGCAGTACCTGCTCCCTTCTGTTCCTGGTTGTTGGGGTGCTCCAGTCCACTCCTGGCATGTTGAAGTCCCCACAATCACCACACTACCCTTCTCGAGGTTCTCCTGATCTGTCCCACTAGTTCCCTGTCTAACTCCTCCGTCTGAGATGGTGGCCTGTACACCACTCCCATTCTAAGAATCCTATTCTCGGAATCCTGGATTTGCATCCAAAGTGACTCTGTACTACCCTCCTCCCCTTCCTCCCTTACACACTTCAGTCCTTCCTTCACATATAGTGCCACTCCCCTCCTTTCCCAATCACTCTGTCCCTACAAAATAATCTGTACCCTGGTACAGACAGGTCCCAATCATTGTATTGGGTGGCCCATGTTTCCATGATGACTGCAATGTCCACCTCTTCCTCTGCCATGAGAACCTGTACCTCTTTAGTTTTCCTTCCAAGGCTCCTAGCATTAAGGGTAACCACCTTCCACCCTTTCCCCCCTCCCATCCTGCCCTCCTTTCCTAGCATCACCAACAGTACTTGCCATTTGTCCTTTGTCACTGTTATGGAGGGTAAGCTCATATGGTTTCCCAACCTGTGGTCTCTGCATATCTCTTCCCCAACTGCCACCCCCAACTCATAGTTTAAATTCCCAACTTCCTCTATGTACTCCTCCATCCTCTGTTTCAACACTTTCTTTCCCTCCTCACTCAAGTGTAGTCTGTCCTTGGCATAGAGACTACTGTCCTCCCAGGTCCCTCCCCACCCCCAACAGCCCATACCCTTTAGCACAACGCCAGGTTCTTAGCCATCTGTTAAATTCTCTATTCTCAGCTTTCTTGTTGTGCTTGCCTTTGGCACAGGAAGTATCTCTGAAAAGTTGCTGATCTTCCTGCCCCTCACATAATTGTGCTAGTTCCTCAAACCTCCTCTGACTGTATCTACTGTCTTGTCAGCCAGGTCATTTGTCCCAAGATGTATAATTAAATGAGGCTTGTCCCTACCCTTCTAGCATATTTCAGAACAGACTGTCCCACCTTTCCACTGTCATTCCTGGCATGGCCTCCACCCAAATGTGACTATGCCTCCCCTTGCAACCCCACCTAACTCCTCTTGGTATTGAGTCCCCAGCACTAAGATTCCACCCCTTACTCCTGCTTGCTTCCATTCATCCCCCTCTCTCATTTCCAGCTCCTCTTCTTCCTTCTGCACATTATTTCCCCCTTTTACCCCTGTTGCAATTCTCCCAGCAGAACTCCCCCCCACTCCAGTTTGGTCCAGGCATTTATCAATTACTCCTCTAATTTCATCATTTCCCTCCTCCACCTTCTTCCTCTCTAGCAGTGCACAACTATTTTCTGCAGACCCTTCACAAATGCCCGCTCCCTCTCTCTTCATAGCAACCTGTTCTCTCCTTTCCACTCCATGACTTTTGCCACTTCTTCACCTCCCCTCACAAGTCCCTATCTCCTCCTTCCATTTGTCTTTTGTCTCCTGACCTGGTTTCCCCGGCAATTGTTCTTCCTGGTCTGGGCCCCTTTGTCTCTGCTTCCCTTCTTCTGACCCTCTCCTCACCACTGTTGGCTTAAATCGCCCTCCCTCATCTCCCCTTCTTCCTCCCTCCAGTATTGGGCTAAACCCACCCCAATCTGCCTTGCCTGTCTTAGTTTCTCCTGCAGACCCTCAATCTCCTTTCTAAGTTTTTCTATGTGGTTGCACACTAAACATCCTCCCACACTCCAGGCAATGTTTAGAAAGATTGGTGCACCACAGTTGTTGCAGCCTACCACCCTTCACATTGCTGTCGTTGCCCACCAGCGACCCCCCACCCTTCCAGATGCAGGATACCAAACACTCCCCCAAGTCTCCCCTCTCCCTCCTCTATCAGTGCAAAACATTTTCTTTATTTCCCTTACCTCCTTTGTTGCACACGTTTAGGTATATTGAGCAACTGCTTTTTATATTCCTATCCTTCCTATCCACACTCAAAAACAGACTTTAATAGCCATTGCACAACCTTCTTCAAACTCCTACTCCTCCTTTCCCCAATGCAATATCAATGCGCAGAAGTAATAATGAAAGCTCCTAGATTTGCATTTGCTTCCCTTCCATTGAGAGAGCAGTCACCTCTTCACTTGCTGCTGTTCCTTTCCTGGATGTCTGCTTTTGCTATGACAGGTGCATATCCTTTGCCTGTTTGAGGAAGTGATGTCAGAACCCCTGGTATAAAGATCATCACATGGTGTAAAAACATCACAGGACAGAACTGAGCAGACATGGAGGGGGCTACAGAAGTGCACTCTGCACATGTCCAGGAAGTCTACCCAGCAGACCTCCACTCCTGGTAGAATAGGTGGCCATCGTGTAGGAGGGTTGTCCCCTTCTGGCCCCTGACATACTGCAGCACCATGGCAGGTACTGGCACCCCTGTGCACACACAGTCGCAGTTGGTGCAGTCAGTGGCAGCACAGGCAGTGACTTGCTGCAGTCAGGACAGGCAGCACCTGTTATGTGCCTCCCAGTTGTACTGCCCCACTAATTGGCACTGGAAGCACCTGTGGAGGGGGGTTATATGCATGCCCCATAGGGGGGCCTCCTGCACACTGCCTGGAGCCAAGTGTGGGGCAGCGGGGGGGCTGTGCAGTCCAACATAGCTCCCGCTACTGGCCCTGGCTATCCTGTTTGCCGCACAGGTTGGTGTCCTCCTTGGGGCAGGGGGCACCATGGCAATGGGCAGCAGTGTCCTTGGCTAGATGTAGCAGGCTGTATGTTGGTCAGTGGTGGTGGCAGTGTTTGGGGGCCTGAGGGGTGCAGGAGGACTGGCGGCACTTGCAGTAGTGGGTGCAGGCACCAGGACCTGCTCAGTCGTCCATTGTGGTGGGCCTGCTGTGCCTGCCCTGTGCTTCATTTTGGGCTGTCCACTTCCCTCCTCCTGTGTCCGTGGGGTCTGACACCAACCCGTTGGCTGGTTGTTCATGATATATGTGACCGTGATGTATGTACCAGGCATTCTATATGCCCACGATGTGATGCCTGCACTATTTAGTCCTGTTTTATTATGCAGGCGATATTAACACATGGAACCCTCTCACTACCCTTTCAGGCATCCCCCAAGGCTCTATCCTGGGGCCAATTCTTTTCTCTATCTTTATTTTTATTTATTTGCTTTTGTTTCCCAGGTAAACACACTAGACAGCCAAGTGCCTATTTTCAGGTGTGACCTGGGAGGATTACAGGGTACATACAATGCATCAGACAAAGTCAAGGTAACATACAGGAGCAACAGGCATAAACAAGTCGGTGATACAGCATATGGGACATCAGGCATAGACAGTTAAGTAGAAAGATAGCAACAAGATGCATACCAGTAGTAATATGTAGAAAACATCTAAATAACATAAAAAATGTGGTTTCCAAATGACCCTTCCTCAGCAAGCATTTCAGCAAACATTCACATGTATGCCGACGATATGGTGCTGTACCCGTCAGGCCCCTCTAGCAGTGCAATTGAAGCCCCTGTCCAGCTAAACTTTCTCAACATTCTACAATGGTTTAGCTCCAATCAGCTTATAATGAACACTAAAAAGATTGCATCAGTGACCTCTGGCTCCTCCCAGAAGCTTGCTAAACCCTAGCCTCCCCCAACTTCCATACTCTCAGTACCAAATTGGAAACTGCATCTGCCTTCAAATACCTAGGAGTCTGTTTCAAGCCCAAGTTGGACGTCTCCCACTACACTGACACTCTACACACCAAACTCTGCCCCAAACTAGGAGCTTTGTACCATTCCAAAGACTGTCTCACCCTCCCAACATGTCCCAAGCTTGCCACAAAACTGAATCTTCCTTTTATTTATTTAGTTTTTGTTAACCGGGTAGGTGCACTAGCCATAAAATGAATATTTTCAGGCATGACCCGGGAGAGTACAACAAAAGGGGAACAGTTGAACAACAGCAACATAGGTACACTAATACAAACAGAGGAACAGTACAGCAGTGCTACAAAAATACAATGGGTAGAAACAACAAAAAATAATGGCAAGCATTATACAGATAATGGCAGTAAGATATATAATAAGTGCAGAAACCATGGACCTGACCTGTGGAGTGAAAGGGTTAATAAGATAGTAAGGTTATATATAGAGAAATGTGAGAAATGTTCAAGCATAACAAGAAAGACTGACAGAAGGAAGGAAGGTCAGGGGTGGTGATTGGCAAAACAACAGTGGATGGTCAGCAACAAGGTTCGAGAAGGAAGAGAGCTAGTAGTCAAGAAGTTATTTACAAAGAGAAGGAAAAATATGGGGAAGAGAAGAGGAGAGGAGACAGTCTTGGAGCTGGATAAGAACAGGGATGACATTACTGGTAAGTCTCAAGAGCTTCAGGTTGGGTCAAAGCATGTACAAGCATCAGCTAAGTATAGATAACGATGATATTCACTTTTAAATCTAAAGTGAGACTGAGACAGCTGGAGGTTGAGTGGAAGAGCATTCCATAGCCTGGGAGCAGAGAATTGGAAGGCACCTGTGCCTTTAGTCGTCCAACATCTCGGAACATAGAGCAAGAATTTATCAGCTGATCGCAGGCCATGGGAGGATGGTTGAGGGACCAGCAACACCGCCAGCAGGGATGTTTTTTTTCCTGGATGATTGAGTCCATTAGTGATCCAAGGTAGTATTGTCTACTGGCAGAGGGTGAGAGCCAATTCAGATCCTTATAAAGAAGGCAGTGATGTTTGAGTCAAGATACCGAAGAGGCAAATCGGCATATATTGTTATAAGTTACGTCCCATTTTAGTAGTGAGGTTTTACGGGCAGAGGTAAGAATAGAGGCACCATAAGTAAGGGTTGGAGCAGAATACCTCGGGCAATTGCTAATTTCACTGAGGGTGTAAGCATGTTGCTCGTTTTATAAGCTACTCCCAGTTTCGAGTTTACAGCTTTGCACGAGGACTGAATGTGAAGATTAAAATCCAGGGACTGGTCCAGCAGGATCCCAAGGTACTTGAAGGAAGTAACATTTTCAAGTGGAATTCCTCCTGGGTGAAGAACCTCCTGCAAACTAGAACAGGCCTTAATCTTTGGTGCGGAACCTAGGAGCATGACTTTCATTTTCTTTTCATTTAGTACAAGCTTATGGTCTAGTAACTAGTCTAAGACCTTATTGAAGTTTGAGGTAAGCAATGTGTTTATGCACGCAATACTAGAAGAACTAGTAGAGATGATCAGGTCATCAGCGTAGAGAATAACTGAGCAGGATTCCAGGACCTCAGCTGCATTGTTGATAAAAACTGAGAACAGAAGGGGCTCAAGGATAGAGCCCTGGGGGACCCCAAGGTTGATAGTAGATGTGTTGGACAGGGAGGAGTTAAATTTGAGAGCTTGCAACCTGTTTGACAGGTAGCTACAGAACCAGTCCACAACAGGGGTAGAGAAATGGAATTTATGGAGGGTGTAGAGAAGCAGGGGATGGTCTACAAGGTTGAAAGCCTTAGTGAGATCAATAAAGATGGCACCTGTGAATTTTCCAGAATCCATGTTAGACAGAATATCAATAGTTAATTGAAGAAGAACCGTGGTGGTGCTATGACCTTTTCTGAAACCATACTGGGTGTCTGAGAGGAGATTGTAGCATGTAAGGTGGTCAATGGTCTGTGATGCAACTATTTTCTCTAGGATCTTGCTAAGGACAGAGAGAATTGCTATAGGTCTGTAATTGGCCATGTTCTTTGGGTCACCTTTTTTTAAGACAGGAGTTACTCTTGCAGATTTCCATAGGTCCGGCATGGTGCTATGGATAAGGGACAAAGTGTAGATTCTGGCAATCGGAGAGGCAATGAGGGGAGCAGCCAGCTTAAGGAGACGAGGTTCCAATGAATCAGAACCAAAGCTGGTATTGGCAGATATGGATCTCAGTAATTTCAGAACTTCCGCTCCTGATATAGCCTTGAAATAGAATGGTGGCACTGGAGGAGCATCATACGATGGGGCAGTATGGTTGTCTGATGGTAGTGTGGTAGGTAGATTGGAGTGCGATCCACTAGGTTGTAAAGCCAAGGTATAGTGTGACAGATCAGAGAAAAGATTGTTACAACTGTTTGAGATGGTCCTAGGGTCATTACAATGTGCCCCATTTATGATCATTTCATCAGGAGTGATCGACTGCGAGGTACCCAGAAATGTTTCGACATGGGCCCAGAATTTCCTCTAGTTGCAGGCTGAGCTTTGTAGAAGATCCTTGCAGTAGTTGCTTTTAGCAGCTCTAACTTGTCTCTTATATCTGTTCCTTAGTTCATGATAGACAATAAGGTCTGACTGTAAGCCAGTTTGTTTGTAGTGAATCCAGAGCATGTCCCTTCGGCACAGATTAGCAAGGAGATCTTTATGCAGCCTCCTTATCTGTTTTCTTCTGACCCTACTAATAATTTTGGGGGCATGTTTATATTGAATGGTAAGAAATTAATTTATGAATATCTGTAGAGCAACCTCCACATCCTTTGTTTGATAGATACCTGCCCATTCAATATTGGAAACATCATAGAGAAATGCATCCTGGTCAATATGAGCTAGATTTGTAAACGTGATTAGTCTTGATGGAGGAGATGGAGGCACAACCATAGATAGCATACAAAAAGTGGGTGAGTGGTCTGTTAGTGCATCGGCAAGAATTCCTGCTTTTGACACATATTCCATATGGTTAACCATCACCCAGTCTAGGAGTGTACCAATTTGATGGGATGACATGGCTCTAGTTGCTTCAGAGATCAACTGGTGAAAATTATAACTAAGCGTGAGTGACTGCAAGGATATCTGAGCTGACCCTAACCAACTGAGGTTAAGATCACCTAGGATGACAGCCTCATTATGATTTATAGTCTGGGAGGTGATGTCAAGGAGTTCTTGAAGACCTACTATTCCCCCAGCAGGGGGATTATAGGCACAGATAATACGAAGTTTCTTTTCCCCCAATACAATAGTTGCCTGTATGAATTTGCACACTGCGGGAGAGGCAGATGCCGGGACAATAGAGATGTTGAGGTGATTTTTGAAGAATAGGGCAATTCCACCTCCACGCTTGGATGAGGATCTATCCCGCCGGAACAGGGAATAGTTAGGCAAGGAGCATACGTCATCAGGTATACCAGGTTTTAGCCATGTTTCTGTGAGACAGAGTACATCAGGATTGTAGAGTTTCACCCAGGCCTTGAGTTCTGCATGGTGACAGGTAAGACTTCTGATACTGATATGGGCAATTAATAACCCTTTCTTGGACATGCCAGATAACTCATTTGGGGAAAAGAAACAGGTAGGTGGACCTGGATTTAGTTTGACGTCCCCAGATAACAGAATAATGATCATGGCTAGGAACCAAAGCCTTGAACAGTGGCAGGTTAGGGCGAAAGCACATCTCCGTGGCAGCTTCCTCCTGGCATGTAGAGGGTAATAGATGCTGCCTCTAACAAGGAGGATAGGGTTAGGTTGCAGATCAGGCTTTGCCTCTGCAATCAAGTTAGAGAAACTATAGTTGCGGTAAGCCTCTGAGGAGTATTTTGACATTTGGTTACATGGGAGAGCCCATGTGGCAGTATCCAGGCTGAGTAAAAGGACAAATGACAGGAGTGCCCATAGCAGACTATACGTCACCATAGTGTCACTATTTAACTTGGGTAGGAAGGCAAGTGGTGTACTGAAACAGAGGATTAGCTCTTTGAGATAAAGAGATAGTGTGTGTAAAACTAAGACTGCCAAGGGCGACCGTGTTACACCGTTTTAACCCTTGGCCAAAATTAGAGATAGAGCAAAAACAATGAAGTGTTTCCTGCCAGTGTAGCAATTATTTAGAAGAAGTGGATCAGAGAAGAAGAAAGTAAAGCCCCACAAAGGTTAATTAGGAAAGCAGACCAGCTGGAGGCTCTACTTGTGGTAAAGATTACAGTGAGGAAATTAAGACCTTTTCAAGATATGTTAGAAGGCACCCCTAGTGGTGGCATTTTATAAGGAACCAATGGGAGACTAGACAGCTAGCAATAAAGTTCAGATAAGTTAATGCAAAGTAGAGGGAGCCGAATCCCAGAGACTGATAATCCGACAAAGAAAAGGCAGGGCAAAACAGTGGCTGAGCAGAGAGCAGTAGTCCAATTAGAGGAGGGTGGCAGCAGGTGGCCGCCTATCAAACCTGCACAGTGCTACCCTGGAGCAGCCGGGACACTTAACCGGATTTGAAGGTGTCCTGTTTGTCAGGAGGATGGAGGTGCGGGCAGCTGGCAGGATTAGCCGCGCCACTCACTGGGAGCCCGATCAGGCACAGAGGATCTATTTTAAGATATAAAATGTAGGTTAAGATAGGGTGTTTTAGCTAGGGCAGGGGGTACCAAGGCAACTTGAAAATTACTTGGGGTAGCAAGGGAGGAAGCTCAGGTATGGAACTGCACAGCAGATAGCAGAGCAGGTGCTAAGCAAAGCTGATAGGCAAGCAGATGGTGAAAATAGGAAGATGTCTTTAAAGGGAAAACAGGACAAGTGTCAGGCCTAATAGCTGCACTCTGTATCTTTATGAGGAGTTGCAATATTAGTGAGGGGGAGGATGAACATTGCTAGGGGTGGTGCCGAGGGGGGAGGTAGAGTATTTAATGAAGGCTGGAGGTGGGGGATGGCAGGTGGGAGCAAAAATTCAAGCAGCAAGAAGACAGAAGGACAGAAAGTGAAAGAGAAATTGAATTATTTGCAGAGCAAAGCTTACAACTGTGACCCAAATAGAATCTGGTCTAAACAGAAAAAAAAACTGTATTACTTTAATCTTAGTTTCTGATCCAGGTAGCTTACCACTGGACCTTAAAACAAAGAGAGGTGTAATATTTTACAATCTACAAACCTGTAGCCTAAATGAACTTGCACTTCAAACTACCCTTGGAGTGCAAAATTGCTGTAAGCAGGCTTAGGTTCGCGTTTAAGTTAGGATTAACAAGACAATTCGGAGAGACTTAACAAGTACCACAATCAGAATATAACATTAGCTTAAGGTCCAGAGGAAACAGCAGTAGCAAAGAATTAAAGAACTGCAGCAGCCCATCAGCAGGCAGAGTCAATGGTTCTGGACAGTCAAGTTTCTGCAACGTACCTTCGGTCTGGTGATCAGCGGGCAGTACAGTGAGGAAGGCAGCCGGTGGACAGAAGGGGCCCGCCCGGCTCTTTGCAGCAGCAGAGGCACCCGTGCCAAGGGTGAAGCTAAGGGCAGAAATCAGAAACAGCCAGAGGTTATAAAGTTGCAAGAGATGGAGTGTTTACAGCCAGGGGGGGGAGGAGTTATTCACTTCAGAGCAGAAAATTAACAGACTGGAGCTATGGCACCAGCAGCTGGTCAATGAGAACAATGAGTAGTGAGAGGGGGACAGTTAAGAAAGGATGTAGATGTCTAGGCCCAGAGACACCTCACAGCAGGATGAAATTCCAACTGGAGGAATATGGCTGAGACAGAAAGGCAGACAGAAAAGGTATTAGTTGCAAGGCTTAGCTTAGGACTGAAGCACAAAGAAACCAGGTCTACATAGGAGAATGAGGACAAAAATTCAAGCAGCAAGGAGAAAGGACAGAAAGTGAAAGAGAAATTTGACTAGAGTAAGTAACTCTTCACTCTGTAAAAAAATCATCTAACTAATGTTAAATTAAAATGCCACTATATTTGTCTGCTGTAACACTGACAAAGCAGCATTTCACCACTGTCCCTAACATCTCTCCCCCACCCCACCCTGGTTACATGCTATAGTTTGCTATAGAAACTGTGTTGCTACAGTAAACCATTTTTTTCAAGATCCTTGTGAAACACACTGTTTGCTGCTTTCTTGACAAACTTGTCTAAATTTTTGGACTTTGCATATCATTTGTTTTTTTTTTCTAGATAACTGAAATAATTAATTAAAAAAAACTAATCTCGGGAGCTTTTTGCACTTTCAAGTCCGAAGTCTCAAGTTTCAAGTCTGAAGTGCTAAGTTCACGTCTATGACGCGATCATTCTTAATGTTGAATGAGAAAATGTTTGTAAGTGTAACTTTCTTCATGAATTTACTTGTTTGCATGTTTAAAATGCCATCAGTAAATTAAATTGGTACATTTCTCTATCTCTGACAGCTCAATTCTTACTGACTTGAATTCTTGAATTCATTACATAGAGAGCTGCCTTGTACTGACTGAATTGCTGAGTTAAAAACCAACAATTATATAAAACAAAGCACAGGGTTGTGTGTAAAACTCAAATTTTATCATATTCTCAGTGTGGGATGTTTAGATAAATCGAGGTTCACTGTCAGGGTTTATGTAACATCCCACACTTCGGGGGCATATAAAATTTTCATTATATACACCACCCCATGCATTACTCTGTTTTTTTTTTTCAGCACAGCAAACTATAATGCAGCATCTCTGAAAGGAACATACTTTGTATTATCACAGTGAAATATAATGCAGTTTGTTTGGGAGGAACATAGTTTTTATGAGCTGCAGATCTGGGGACCTGGGTTTGAATCCAACAGCCACCTAGGTGCACACGGTATGATCCGGAACAAGTCACTTAACTTCTTCATGCTCCCAGGTTACATCTGGAAACAAGCTTCGGCTTAGTGTGCTACTCCTGGTTAAACAATGTTCCTTTTATGAGCACAATGAACAATAATGCAGCACGGCTGGAAGGAACATGGTTTTTATTATCCCAGTGAACAATATATAGAATGAGACATTGGGTGGTGAGTGTAATGAGCATTTTACACACCCAAGGTGTAGGATGCTACATAAACCCCAAGAGTGAAGCTTGAGGGGTTTATTTTAGCATCCAACACTGAGACTGTGCATAAAATTTGAGTTTTACACACCACCCAATATTTTATTTTGTATAGGTGCAGGCGAGCGCTTTTTCACCGCAGCGATTATATAAAATAGGCTGAGATCAGTGTTGAGGTGTCAGTAGACCAGTCATGATTCAGCATGGTCCATGGTGTCTCTTAAGTTTAAATACTAGTAATGTATTTTTTAACATTTAAAATATATATTTTTTTCATTTAGTTGAACTCACCACCAAGTGGCGGTTGTGGCACCTGTCCAGCTTCGGGAAGTCAAAAGAGTGGCTGGCGCATGCGTGCACTGAGAAAAACCCAGCGTGTGTTTGCCATAATAACCAGTTGGTTATTATGGCAAACAACAACCAGGTTTTCCATAGGGAAAAAGTGTGTGCCAGTAATTATAACAAAGTATGTCTTGGGGGGAACATAGTTATTAAACGCACAATTACAGTAAGTCTAATGTAGCATGTCTTGAAGGAACATGTTTATCAGCACAGTGAATAATAATATATCATGCCTGGGAGGACATCATTTTTATTATTACGGTGAACTATAGTGCTGTATGTTTGAGAGGAACATAGTTTATATCAGCACCATGAAAATAATGTAGCATGACATTGAGGAACATAGTGTATTTGTCATAGTGAAATATAATGTGGTATGTCTGGGAGGAACACAGTTTTTAGTGACACAATGGACAATAACATATTAGTTTATTTATTCGATCAGTTAAAACCATTACAATGACATTCTGACAGTTACAATAAACAAAATTGCAGAGGTGATAATACATAACAATTAAACAATGTTCGGTTGCATTTGTAAGCAGAAGTCAATTGGATATAGGATTCAAAATATTCTCTGTTGTTCTTAGATCATCTAACTAGCCACAGAGTGAAGGGTTTTGGTTTAGTTACCTACATTCCCTAAACTTTTTAGCCAAAATCTCAAAGAAAGAAAGAAGTTTTACAATAATGTTGTATATCAGAGAGGAACATACAGTAGTTATTATAAACACAATTAAGTAAAATGTAATAAGTCAGGGAGGAACATCATTTTTATAAGCACAATGAACAATAACATACTGCATTATGACTGGGAGGAGCATCGTTTTATAAGAACAATAAACTATAATGTAGCATGTCGGTGAGGAGTGTCATTTTCATAAGCACAATGAACAACAATGTAATATGTCTGGGAGGAAAGTAGTTTTTAAATGCGCAATGAATGAGACTGAATGGTGCCAAATGGCATCTCACACATTCTGCAAAGGTTAATAACAGAAGACACAAACGCATGTATTTGCCTATTCAAGACTCATAAGTGGGCCTCATCTGTATCTCAACCCAGGGGAAAATGAAGTAGCTTTTATGACGGTCTTGCTGGTTTTGGTCATGGTGGGGTCAAACTAAGAAAGCAATCTAAATAATCAAAGAACCTCCGCACAAAAGCACTAAGGCATGGGTTACTCAAAAAGGGCATTGGCAACAAAGCCAGGTATCAAAGAAATACAAAATCGCACATATCCCGATAATACAAAGTATCATGCACAAAGTATCATGGGATGTACATATGCAAATCAACATGAAACTATAGACTAGCTCTGCTTTAATCAAAACTCGGTCCAAAAACAACTCAGCACTTGAGGACTAAGGTTAGGATGTTAAATAACTTCAGGATTCCAACAGTTGCAAAAGAACTTATCACTTTATTCAATGAATCATCCAGAACCACAGTGTAGACAAAATGACTAGCAGCCTCCAATCTAACTCCCCAGTGCTTTGACCGAGGTGTGGTCTTCATCAGGAGCTGGAGTTAGAGTGGTCAGATCCTCTCTTAAATACTCATTTAGCCTCATAGCACTTTGGCACCCCCTTATAACCCATGTAGTTCATTGCTAGTACATAAGTGGCCCTGGGAGGATTCTAACTAGTGACCAAAACAAATTAAAAAACAGTGCAAAAAGTATATACAAGATCCAGGAGATTACATGTGGAGGTAAACAATTAACAGCTATTTCTTAAAAAGAGGCTATTTCTCCAGTTTTGAAGCAATTTCATAATATGCAAGCAATAATACCCAACAGGGTGGGCGGTATTGGGCTACACCCGCCCAGCCAGGTGCATAATGAGGCCCGATGTCACAGGCCACAGCCCCTGGAAAGGCAGGTATAGCCCAATACTGCCCACACTGGAGGGTATTATTGCACTTAGAAAATGGGTCAAGTGTTTTATATGTCTTAGAAAACTGTTAAGGTGTTAAATGTCTTAGTTTTTTTATTTGTTTTGTAATAAAATAGTTCCTGCACCTGCATATCAATGAGGACTTTTGTCTTACTGTGGCATTCGTACTTGTAGCCCAGACTCACTGTTGTACCATTAATGATTTATTTATTTATTTTTTTTACTTTTTATTTCAAGACTTGTTTTACAAAGTATACATATATATCACAAACGACAATTCTTGAAACATGTCAATCATCATTAGATGCATATAAAACATACAGAGAAAGAGAAGAAAAAAGAACAGAACAATTATTTGTCAGACAATTAAAAAAACGATAATATATTGAGTCTTAATCAAATATACCAGCTCGTTTCAGTGGGTCAAAATCCATCTCCCCATTGTCTCAATTCATAATGTAATTGATGTTAAGGAGAGCAAAAAGAAATTATATTGTAGGTAGCCATTCACCCTTTATCAATTAATAGATCTGTCTAGTGTATCTCAGGGGAGGACACTTAAAATATCCAGCTCATTCTGTATACTATGAAATTTGACATAAGTTAATCCAAGCACCAGTTTTTTTTCATATTAATATTAATGGATTCTTTCACTTCATTACTGTCGTTCATTCTGGTTTCAATTCAGTTTTATCTGTGCCTGTGAGAGGGGCTACATTACAAAAATTAATGAATCGGGGCCTCGGCAGTGGCACGGTAGTGGCGGGCGTGCATTTGCATTGAGAAGTAGTCTGGTATGGGAAAAAAGGCAAGGGTCTACATTAAAATTCAGTTTTAATCTAATGTTGTGCTCCATTTTATTTTTAAGTAGTGAGAGGAGTACATTAAAATTCTGAATTAATCTGGGTATCAGATCGTAGGCAGGTGGTTGCACTGAGGAGCAACCTGCTAAGTATGGAAGATCCATTACATTTTGTACAATGGAGCTCATTAGAAGCAGTAGGGAAATGTACAGTTGGCTGACAAAGCCAAATTTCACCGAGAGCCCTGTCATTTTGTTCCGGTCCATTTTGCCGGCTTTTCCATTTCTGGTGGGCGATGCAGATGTTCAGCGGTTTGCCACTTCAGTTGCAGTAGTGAATGTTCAGGGTCGGTTTGAATGAAGGAAGATGCCGAGGGATACCTGTGGGTGATGGAGCACCTTGGACTGGCACTTGTTTTAGGTGGGCATTGTTGTGTGATAGATGCCCACCTAAACGACTATGTTAGCCAATCAGAATTTAGAATGCCATTTTCTAAACTATAATACAGTGTGTCTGTGAAGAACATAGTTTTTATAAGCACAATGAACAAGGATGTAGCATGTGTGGGAGGAACGTTGTTTTTATGAGCACAATGAACAGTAATGCAGCATTTCTGGGCAGAACATAGTTTGTATAAGCACAGTGAACAATAATATAGTATGTCGGGAGGAACATCATTATTACCAGCATAATAAACAATAATTTAGTTTGCCTCAGAGGACCATCCTTCTTATCAACACCATGAACAGTAATGTCTGGGAAGAATGTCATTGTTATTAGCACATTGAACAATAATTTTAGTACGT
This sequence comes from Neoceratodus forsteri, assembly GCA_016271365.2. Lineage (NCBI taxonomy): Eukaryota > Metazoa > Chordata > Ceratodontiformes > Ceratodontidae > Neoceratodus > Neoceratodus forsteri. Next base: position 29,647,852 of record CM028133.1, on the reverse strand, counting down.
CAGGGAGGAACATCGTTTTTATAAACACAGTGAACAGTAATATATTATGTCTGGAAAGAACAGGCTGAGGCTGAGGTTTCTGCCCCAGGCAGTTTGTCCTCTTTTCAGTGCTAGGATCATGAAATATAGCTGTGTGCACATGCACATTTCGGGCAATGTATACTAAAGTACCTCATGGGTTCACCTACCGCAACAAAAGAGGGAATGGACTAGACAGATCACTTGGTCATTCCAGTCTCTTGAAACCGCTATTCCTACACTAATTTCCCTTGTTGTGTTCTCTTGCCTGTAACTATTTTGCAGTGGACTGCTTTTATCCAGTTAGTTAGTTAGTCAATCAGTCAGTTAGTTTTTAAAAGTTTTACATGAAAAGGCCTACTGAGCTGTGAACAACTAGTTTCCAGATGCCTCTTGGGAAACTATACAGGGGAAAAGTGTAATAAAACAATACATTATAGTCCAGTCCAGTAAAGTTCACATACTAGATCAAAATAGACCAGCATGAAACAGGACACCTGTGTGTAGCCCTGTCTCCTATCTTGGATGCTTCAAATAGGTTCTGCCAGGAGAGTGGTTGGAAGGAATGGTGCACTCTGAACCTGAATACAAAAAGGGGCACCTCAGTTTAGAAAGAGATGGGTCAAACGAATGGAGTGACAAGGTCTTAGGGGTGGGGTGGAGTCCTGGTAGGCTGGTTTTCTGGCTGCCAGCTGCAAAACAGTGTATATGGAGTGGTTCGTGCCAGACCTGTGCCATAGAGCTCACCAAGGGAGTGATAGAGTCCCAATGAATTCCACTTGAGTAATGGGTGCCAGTTCTTGTAAGGCCACCAAGGGCACTGGACTGTTTGTGCCCACTTTGGGAAAGAACAAGGAAACTGTGACTAGGTGCAAGTAGTCATGGAGAACTGGATTTCAAAATGTGATGTGGGTACTGAGACTCCCTTTTTGGTCTTTGTGTGGGACTTCTGTTGGGAACAAGTCAGCACCTGAGAACAGCACTGTGTATATCTGGCAGGGAATTACTGTAACTTCTATAGCACAGACAACAGAGGAAAGGGAGCGCATGATCAGTGTCACTCCGGACTGCTGGGAGGACAAGAACTCCTGCAGGTTGAGAGATTGCTGCATGGACACTCCCTGGCCATTGTGCACCTACAGCATGGCTATTAGAATTGGGATTGCATGCTGCAGGGCATGTGGGTAGTCAGTGCTAAAACAAACACTAGGGAGAACATGCAGTGGGCAAGGAGTTAAAGAATGGGAGAAAGAAGGAACAAAAGGGAGACATAGGAGAAGTCAGTACAGATGAACTGGGAGCTCAACAAATAAGTAACCAGCACCCAAAAATGAGCTGGTTTTCTATAGCTGAGACTTTCAGAGCATTAATGGTATTATCTCCAGGGGGCAAACCCAGCTAACGATAAAGTTCCCCTCCTGTTTAAAAACATTGAGAACAAGATAGGGGCAAGGACGTAGTCTTGGGTAACAGCTCATTCGATTGGGAGGGAGAAGAGGGAGCCATCTATGAGGGAATCCTGTGCTCTGTCTGCCAGATAGGAACTGAACCATTTAACTGTCAGGTCAGATTGTCCACATGTTGGCAGAAAACTAGCTAACAACTGCACAAGCTATTCTGCGCCAGTCAGATCTTGTCCAAATACAGTACGTATGGCCTGCCTTTAATGCGGCTGACTGGTGAGGGTTTGACAGTGCTGGAGACTGGCAGCTGTCTAGCTGCTTCTGTCATTGCGGTACTGTGTAAAGGAGAGGATGAACTTCACTGCAGAGAAGGAGTTTGCCATACTATGACAAGTTACTTCTGTATCGTTGCCAGCTCTTAAGGCCATCAATGATAAGAGTCAACTTTTTATTGCTGATTCTATGTCAGTGCAGAAGGGCACATCTGTGGGAGCCCACTGAGTTTCACATATCTTTGATCTACCTGTCAAAAAAGCAGATTTCAACAGAAATTAAAAAGTAAAATCATCATGTTATTTCTTACTGCATGTAGAAGGGCTCTGTAATCACCCTGATATTGTTTCTTTAATGCCAGAATGATTTTGCCCATATTTTCCTATAAATTCAATTAAGTGCTAGGAAATTTGGATTGATCTGTTTTTCAGTGTGCATGCTAGAGGTCTGTATCAGCAGCATCCCTATGTAGACAGATTAATTTTCCTGTAAAATGCAAGAATATCTGTAGAGCCTAAATCCCTGGAAGTAGCACATTGTAGCCTCACTGTTGTCTAAATTTTGTGACTGTGTCATACTGCTGACCTATTATTGAACATTTTTGCAAAAGTAGTTAGTGAACCAGACATAACTAACCAGTAAAATTAAAACAATGATCATTTTATTGCTGAAAACACCTTCCACTAGTAAATGAACCACCGTTTCACTGTAAAACACTTAATTCACCTTATAGTGGTGGTTTCTATTTATTTATAAGCTTTTATTAACCAAGTAAGTACACTAGCCACAGATTGCACCTACTTTCAGGTATGACCCGGGAGGTTGCAATACAATACAATACATTGCAATACAATACCTAAGGTTGGCTAGTGAGGCAAGTAAGAAAGTCCAGCGAGCAAAGACACAGAAGGAATTGCAGATAGCCGAAGGAATTAAGAAGAGGGAGAAGGCTTTCTTTCACTATGTAAGTGAGAAAAGGGACAAGAAGGAAGGGATTGTTAGGCTTAAGAAAGGGGTGGAGTGGGTGGAGGATAATGAGGGAAGAGCAGAGATACTAAATTAATACTTCTGTCCTGTCTTCATCAGGGAGAAGGACAGACCAGTACCTCCAGGACGGAAAAAAGGAGCCCGGTGGGAGGGGAGCACAGATGTAGTGATAGAGGAGGATAGAGTGAGGGAGGGTCTGCTGGCATTGAAAGTGGACAGATCACCAGGCCCGGACAGAGTACATCCAAGGGTACTAAAGGAACTGGCTGAGGAGTTGGCAGGGCCACTGGCAGACCTATTTAATAGTTCACTAGAGTCAGGTGTGGTACCGTAGGACTGGAGAACAGCACATATAGTGCCCCTCCACAAAAGCGGTCCCAAGGATGATCCAGGGAATTACAGACCAGTCAGTCTGACCTCCATTGTGGGCAAGCTCATGGAGATCATACTAAAGGAAAGGTTGGTGGAATATCTAGAGGAGCATGGTCTCCAGGATGAGAGGCAGCATGGGTTCAGGGGGGGGATCATGTCAAACAAATCTAATTGGCTTCTTTAACGTGTCACTAAGGCAGTAGACAGGGGCCAAGTGATAGACATCCTCTATCCTGATTTTAGCAAGGCTTTTGACTCTGTGCTCCACAAAAGGTTGATCAGGAAGATGGTAGATCTTGGAGTTGGTGAAAAGATGGCCAGATGGGTGGAAGTCAGCTGAGGGACAGAACCCAGAGGGTGGCTGTGGGGGGAGAGGTATCTGGCACCAGAGAGGTAACCAGTGAGGTCCTACAGGGCTCCGTGCTGGGGCCGGTGTTGTTCAATGTTTTCATCAATGACATTGGGGATGGCATTAAAGGCAAAATGTGCCTGTTCACAGATGACACCAAGCTCTTTGGGAGAGTGGACACAGCTGAAGGGATACAGGACCTGCAGGAAGATCTGAAAAAGCTGGGAAGATGGTCCAGGTTCTGGCAGCTTGGCTTCAATGCCAAGAAATGCAAAGTTATGCATATTGGAGCCAAGAATCCCAGGACAGAGTACTACCTGGGTGGAGTCCAAGTATCTGCATCAGAGGAGGAGAAGAACCTGGGAGTGATGATCACTAGTGACCTGAAGCAATCCACGCAGTGCAAGAAAGCTGCAGCAAAGGCAAATAAGATGCTGGGATGCATAGCTAGGGGGATCAGTACTAGGAGAGAGGAGGTTATACTGCCCTTGTACAGGTCACTGGTAAGGCCGCATCTAGAGTATGGAGTTCAGTACTGGTGCTCACACCTCAAAAAGGACATTAATCTGCTGGAGAAGGTCCAGAGCAGGGCTACAAAGATGATAGCCGGTCAGCAGGGCAAGGCATATGAGGAGAGGTTGAGGGCACTGAATATGTACTCCCTGGAAGACAGTAGAGAGACAGAGTGAGAGAGAGGGGACATGATTGGGACTTTCATGTACTTGAAAAGGATAAATAAGGTTGATAAGAACAGTCTCTTTAAGCTGAGTGGCAACCATAACACGAGGGGGCACAGTCTTAAGCTGGAGCATGGGTTGTTTAGGAGGGAGTTCGGGAAGCACTTCTTCACATAGTGGGTGGTGGACACTTGGAATGTGTTGCTAGAAGAGGTCATCTTGTTGAAGACAGTGGGCAGCTTTAAGAGAGGCTAGGATAGGCATAGGGGGAAAGTAAGGATCATGGGTAGGGAGGATGGGAGGAGTGGGGACAGAGGGCAGGGACATTAGCTCAAGCTGTGGACCCTGCAGACTTGATAAACCAAATGACCTTCTAATGCTGGCTCCTAATATGTTCGTGTGTAATACAATACAATACAATACAATATAACTTTTAGTCTAAATTCATAAGATTACAGACAAAATATAAAGGCACATTTCACAATGGAATGTGGTGGGTTATTCTGTACATTTTATTGCATGCTGTATTCTCTCCTGTCTTTCATTTTTTTATACTTTATTTTTAATTAAAGGAAATATATTTTCATACAATTAATACAACTAGGATAATCACCTCTTGAACTTAATTCCAAAGCTATAAGGAAAAAATGAAAAGTAAAATTTTTTTTCTAATTTTCTCCTGTCTTTCAAAATGGAACTCAGCTAACTGAGGTTCTTTTCAGATTGTGTTTCTACTTTTAGGATTCAGCCCATCAGGGCTAGACTTGCACAGGTTAAGGGAAGAAAGGGCAGGCAGGGTATCCTGAGTAGTAACGGGAAAAGAGAAAACTCTGGGAGGGGAGGCAAGAAAGAAAATGTTGCGAAGTAATGGTGGCTGGAGGGGGAGAAGAGAGGAGAGCATGAGCGCTGAAGAACCCATTAAAGTGAGAAGCAACAGAGGAGAGGTCAGATACACGTGAACCATTTACCAGAAGGTCAGAGGGTCTGGACTGGGTAGGAAGATCAAAAAGGGAGTGAATTACTTTCCAGAACTTTTTTTTTTTGCACTTTTTTCCCACCTTGGGACCCTGGCAGGTGGCTCCAGCCCCTCCCTTGGAGGGAGACTCATCTCTCAAGCAGGCATCCCCACAACAGTCCCACCCTGGTAAATCCTCCAAGGGTTGCCCCCCATGACAGGGCCGGGGGGATGAGCGTCGACCCCCCACTCGAAAGCCAACACCTACTGTAGATTGCCTAGGGGCTGGTGCAGGTGCAGCCTGCCATCATGGAACCTGCCAGCTCCATTCTTTTTCTTCCATTTTTTCTGCCCCAGACCCATGCATGTCCAATGGGCAGGGTGACTGTCTATGCCTCCATGCAGGAAGTCTTATGTTGTGTGTGTGGGTCCACCCCTATTCTGAGCACCGCACTTCCATTGGGTGTTAGTCTACACCACACTGCTTTGTCCCCCCTTCCCTAAGGAAGGGGTGCTGTCATTGGATGCCCAATCCTTCCTCGCTCCGGCCGACCCCCCGAATGACACAAGTCCATTCCCTAACCCAGGTCACTGCCATGGCACAAGGTGTGGCATCCAGCACCTCAGCCCTCAGCGCCACTGGGCCAGCACCTTCCAGAACTTTGGGGGGTTAAGGTTGTTCTGAAGGTTGGCCTTGAGATATTGCATTTTCTCAGCCCAGACAGCCTTTGTGCGGGAGTTCCTGCTAGTCCTATACAGGTGGAGGTCTGGAAGGGGGTGAGATAATTTATAGCACACCCAGGCAAGATCAGGGGACTTGCACTAATTAATTATTTCTGGAGTAACGACTGCACAGGAGTGCAGTGTGCATATTTATGGAACACATACAAACAGAGGTGAGAAAGAAGTAAGTGCCTCAGCTGAAGCACTTACAGTACTTCTTTCTCACCTCTGGATGTATTTCTGGGGTAATCAAGTGATGATGGTTCTAACTTTGGAATTTTTGAGTGGGGCATGCTTGTCCCAAAGAGAAGAGAATTTGGGGTGAAACAAGGAAAGGACATTGTCAATATCAGAGGTGGTGGGAATGGCTGTCCAGTCTGATGCAGCAAAGTCACTAAGGAGAGCCAGGGTGTTTAGTGACCAGAGGTGCCTGGCCCAGATGTATTTGGGGGAGAAGGATGGATATCGGATCTTCCTGATACGGAAAGTCATGCAGTGGTCACCAAAAGCATCCAGCTAGATACCTGCTCAGCAATGCAATGGGGATGGGAGAAGAGAACCCAGTCCAAAAAGATGTAGTTTTGGGAGCGAGGGTGGAGCTGAGCAGGTTCAATGATAATCTGTGTGAGATTAATGGACTCAGACTTGTGGGTGGTCAGCCAGGAGGCCAGGGAGAGCCAGTTGAAATTATAATTCCCTAGAATAATTCACTAACAGAGGAAAAAGAGTCAACTGTAGAGAGGGAAGTGAGGGAATCAACCAGGAAGAAGAATGACATTTTAGATGAGGCAAAGAGTACACCAATGAAAATGGTCGCTGAAGAGGGGAATGACAGCCTGACAAGGATAATCTCATGGGAAGAGGATGCAGTGTCTCTGATAGTCATGGTGCTAGAGAGACTCTGAAGGGTGTAGATGGCAACACCACACCCACATATTTCCCTGTCCTGCCTGAAATATTGATAGACAAGAAGGGCCAGGAAAGAGTCTAGAGTCCTAGATGACAGCCAGGATTCCAAGATAATGGAGAATTTCTGGAGAGCATTGTGAAATCAGTACAGACAGGAGGATTACAGTAAGTCTTAAGTCAGGGGATCAAATGTGGCCAAAAAGATGGCCCTAAAAGTTGAATTCTTCGTATCTATTTTTGTATTCCAGTATCTAACGGCATGAATTCTTGGCCAAATGCATCAGAGAGTTTTTCCTGTTTCCCCAACTTCAAAATATATCCATTTCAAAGACTGCAAGTGTTAGGCATAGAAACATAGAAACATAGATTCTGACGGCAGATAAGGACCGCTTGGTCCACCCAGTCTGCCCATTTCCCTACCTAATGGATAAGCTGCAGATCTTAGTTAACCAGCAGCCTACTTCTTCCTACCCTCACCCCCTAGAATTGCCTTATGACTGTCCCATGCATGCTTGAATTCCACCACTGTTTTTGACTCCACATCCTCCTCCGGAAGGCCGTTCCATGCATCCACAACCCTCTCTGTGAAAAAATACTTCCTTAAATTACCTCTGAGCAGCCCCCCTTCTATCTTCAAATTGTGCTCCCTTGTTCTTGCACACCTCTTTTTTGAAAGATGCTACCCTCTTGGACTTTGTTGATTCCCTTGAGGTACTTGAAAGTTTCTATCATGTCCCAATGGGTATGGGCATCTGTAAACAGAAGCATGGCTGCCTTTTGGCATCAGAGGGAAGAATTCTGCAGCCAACTACGGCTGCAAAAATTGTTTTGCAGACCACATGGTATGGATGGGATTTGAAACATGTAGGTACGTCACATCAATGCCTATATGGAGATTAGGGATGCTCAGATTCCCTAAAATATGTCCTGTGATGCATGTGTCGAAATTTGGGAAATTCTGATTCTGACACTAATTCCATTCCAGTTTGAACTGTCCAAATCAAGAGTTGGAATTGGAATTCTGATTCAGCCTTTGAATGCTGGTATTTATTTATTTGGTTTTCAGTGACTGGTAATGTTGTGCGCAATGCAGAATTCTGCTGGTGAAATTAATGCAGAATGACCATTCTTCTGACGGAATTTCCTGCTGGAAGTTTGTTGGTTCTTCTGTGGAATTCTGCTTACTGTGATCCACGGAATAATATTCTGCCAACAGCATTTTTTTCTGCAGAAAATTATTCCACAATAATTTCCACTGATTTCACAATTTACATGGAAAATATTGACATCTGTGGAATAATATTCGGCAGAACAGCATTTTTCCTGCAGAAAATCATTCCACAACTATTGTCTGCTGCAGAATTCTACCATTCCATTTCTGGCAAAATTCAGTAGAATTTTGGTAGAATTTTGAAAATTCCGAAGAATTTGTTCTGCTGGAATTTGAAAATGCCGAATAGCACTAGTGACTGGGTAAGTACACGAGACAATTGAATGCCTATTTGTAGGTAAGTGTGAACAAATAAGCTTCCCTCACCCCTCCCAGTGCACAGCACACATGAGAGAGAAAACTACTGCATGAGATATCCTGCCCTGACCCCCCACCCACCCTATGTCAACTCTCTTCCTGTCCTCACTGATTTCAACATTTTGGGGGATTTTGAACTATATACCAATTTTCTAAATACCAAAAAAAACATGCCCAGAACCTGATGAATCTGATTCTAGTAGACACATTCCCAAACCACCCTAGTGGCGATGTAACAGGGCTGTCATGATCCAAGCCATGCTCTTTATCACAAAGACCTGTAAGCATGAAGACCCAGGTTTTCAAATCACAGCTTAACTACTGGGTCCCCGTGTGAACTTGGGGCAAGTTGCTTCACCTGCTTGTTCTTCAGACCCTTCCATTTGTAAAACTAGGAGAAGGCATGGCCACGTTAAGCACACATATGCACACATTCATACTCACACACAGACACACATACACACCATTTAGGTTAAACTACACCACAGATGAAGGTTCTAAAATGACAGCAAATAGACTATACCACAGCATTTGCATTTTTATAACACCTTTCATCGAGAATCTCAAAGTACTTTACAAGCAACACACAACACAATGCTGACAAATTTTGGACTGGGCTGGTACTGCATCAGCTATGCTAAGTTCAAACCCTGGAGCCAATTATTTACTTTGTGACCTTAGACAAGTCACTTAATCTCCCAGTGCACCAGTCCACCTGGCTGGAGAATTGGGTGGAAGCAGGACCCCACTGGAAACAAGATATTGCATCTCAGCTAGGCAGTCCTGGGTAAATAAATAGTAAACAATAAAGATATCAGAGCAGTGCTACATCAAATGTACAAATTCAAAGGGAAATGCATGAGTGAAAGAGTAGAAAATGTGCTGCTATTACGTCAGATGAACTGTGCTATAAAAAAGACATCTCTCTCTCTCTCTCTCTCTCTCTCTCACTCTCTCACTCTCCTTCTCTTTCTCTCCCCCCCCCCGTCTCCCTTCCTTATTACAGCTTCTCCTGTCACAAATGCTCAGCCTGTTGGAGTTACAGAGCTGTAAGTAGGTTGTATCAAACAGTGTTACACGGGCTGGGTTACTGTCTGAAATTCATAACCTGCGGCTACACCCCCAGCCTTGGCAATTAGCACATCTCCTGTTCGCTCCAGTGCTCTGATTCAAGGTGACTGGGCAGAAGTTCACACTGACAGTTTGCTTAGGTTCTGAGGCACGACTGAAAGAGTTTATGTTTAAAAGCACGAGAGGTTTTGAAATTTATTTTTCTTTTCTGTTAGACTTTGTCAAATCTGTAGCAGAACACAGACTGTCATCTGTAGTATTACTCATGTTGCAAAGAGAAATCATAGCAAACCCCTTACCGGACATTACCATGCTAAGAGAAGATTTAAAATTCTTAAATTTCTCTGTGGCCGAGTACTGTACCAGTGGTAGACCAAAGCAACCTAATTCTTGGCCACATTCTAAATGCCACTGTTCTGGCTGGATTATCAAATTGTGGTCTAATTGGGGATTAACACAAGGTTGCTTGTGTATCACATAGAGGGTAATGCATGGGCAACCATGCACAGCAAGACTTCCATTGAGGGCTTCTGATGACATCATAGGAACCTCAAGAGTGAAGTTTGAGAGGTTCCTGATGTCATTAGAAATCCAAATGGAAACACAGCCAAGTTGTGCATGGTTGCCTATTTATATAGTGTATGTTTTGGAGCATAAAATAAAAAAAAACTGCTGTTTTTTTTTCCTTTCCAAGAAATAGTTTAATTTTGAATTTATTTTTTTAAATAACAGAAACGCACCCTCACCCACTTACTGAAAACCCACTCGGGTGAGGCATCTCCTTTCTGTGAGACCACCATCCCTGATGACAATCCAGCAGGCCAGGTGAGTGAAGCCTTTGAGTGGCATAAGCCACTGGCATCTGTGGCGTGGCTAAACTGAAGAAAAGGACCGCTGTAGTGGAGTGGCTCCCTGATTCCGCTGCCACAGTCCTTGGTGGCCAGGAGTGGTGGTGTCTTGCCAGACATGGCAAGACGGGTGGTGAACAAGCCCCCAGAACAACTGACAGTGCCCAATCCAGACATGGTTCCCTTGGCTGCAGTCTGGATTGGGATAGGGATGAAGGAGCAGTGCAGAGGAAGGTGGCTGAAGTTCTTAGGAGGGAGCCAAAGGTAAGCCAACTGTACAGTGGTAGTCATAGAAAAGTTCCTCAGTACTGAGGTATACCTGGATATACCGAGGCATAATGGGGCAGGATCACATTACAGTCAGTGCAAATTGCCTCAGTGGTACCTCGAGGTACCGTGAGGTAGGAAACTTTTAGATAACTACCACTTGTATATCTGGCCGATGCCCACTACCCGAGCAACACTTGCTGTGTATGATGAAGAGCTGTAGCTGTAGTCTAGTCTCACAAAACTCAACGTATTTGTTATGTTCACAAACCAACAGAACTACATGAACAATACTGCAACTTAGTCATAGCTGCTTTTTCTAAACATCACTCTAGTGTGCACAGAGACTCTATTTCTTAGCTGTGGTATAAGACAAAAACAAGAACAAGCAAATGGAGAGGATACAGAACAGGAAGTCTATTGAAACCCAGCTCCACTATTTACGGGACTCAGGGTATACACCTAATGATTCCCTGCCCAAAGAATTGGTGCACTAGCTTGGTGCGATCATGGTATGATCGTGACGGGCATAAAAAGAGTCACACAAGACAGTTTACAAGCAGCTATGGGAGCGAGAGGATCAGAGCAAGAACCTGAGCATTGGCACTGGTGTAGTCAGCACCCTGGTTGCACTGTTTCTGGTTGGGGGAGATTGGGTCAGAGTATGGTTTGGTCCACCCATGTTTCAACATTTTCCCTGACCCCTCTGCCATGTGCTGGTCTTCATGGGATCTGCACCAGTCTGGCAACCCAAGGCTCCTGGGCAACTATGCCTTAGTACGAATGGGGTCTCCTCCAGTCTGCCTGTGCCAGGTATGTGGTAGACCTCATGGGTACCAATGAGATGTCCCTGCAGGGTAAATGTCTCCTCAGTTTAGCAGCTCATTTGTTCTAGAATTGCAGAATAACTGATCCTAGGTCTCACATCAGAGCCCAGCTACCAAGATTCTTCAAGGTCACAACTAGTGATAGAATCAGATGCCTGCATAGAGTGTCTCAGGACTGCATACAGCCCCTTGGCTTGAGGCTCAGGCATGAAAGGTTGCCAGGGCTCAGGCAGTGATTTTCTCCTGGGGAGATATGCAGTACTGATGGTTGCTGCTTTGTGTGCTCCCTCACTAGACACTTTGGCAAAAGCCCACTCACATTCAGATGGACTGGTTGTCTTTAGTCTTACATTGCTTCTTTGTGCATGATATTGAAATGTGTCTTCCCCAGGGCATGAGAAAGCAGTTTGAGCCTGAAGGTACTGTGTGGCATCAAAATAAAAGTGTCACTCTAATGCTTCCAAATCAGATACAGTACAGTGTGTCTTCCATGTGTCTGCCAGCAGGAGCAGTTGTATAGCCTTTCATAATCCATGGAGGGAGGGTTACACACTCTGCTGCTTTACTACCTCATGATGTCCAGTGTGGTGGTAGACAGCGCTCTAATGTGGGAAGGAGGATATGCCAATGTGGTATGAATGTTGTTCTGATTTGATGGCTTCCTCCATCTCAGTATCTCCGGAGGGTGGAGGGCTTACTGCAAGAATTAGGGGGAAAAGGGGGGGGTGGCTGGAGCAGATCATCCTTCTCATCCCATCCCTTCATATCTCTCCAGATGGTATGCCCAATTCCCTTTACCTTGACTCTCCCCTTGCTTGATTGGATCAGACTCACATGGCTTCGGAGTAGATATCAAGGAGCACTCATTCACTGGAATGGGGGGCTCAGATGTTTCATGAACAGCAAGCCAGTGATCCCTCCTATGGTGCAGTGCTCAGCCCATAAGCTGGCTGACAGAGAGACCTAGAAAAATTGTTACACAAAATAACTGAGTCAGGCCCCATGGGGTCATAGGTCATAAAGCGGGGCTGGGCCTATCTTTAGAAGATGTAAATGTTGTATTCTTGATGTAAAAGAATGTATAACCTGGGGAGGGAGCGAGTCTATGAATGCACTTAATAGAAAAACAAAATCGCCTGAAGTTTTGTTTTCCCTAAATAATGTATAATTGCACTGGGATGATGATATTAATTGCCATCTGAAGCTGAAGCAGGAAGACACTCCCTTGAATTTTGCATTCTGTTTATTCTGTGACTATTCTAGCAATAAAAACGCTGACCCATTCTCTTAGATTTTTTGTCTGCAGCTCACGCAATTATCTGATCTGTTGACAGATATGTAAAGATTTCCTTTTCCATGGGAAGAATGACAAAGTCTGTCAGCTGCTTTCCCCCTGGTGCCCCTCAGCCATGTATGATACAACTGACAAAGAGCACAGACAGTGTGTGCTCAGTAGTAGCTTGTCACTGGGCTAGTTAGTGCAATCTGTGCCAACTGCTTTATTTGAACAAAGGTTAAGCACTGTAGCAGGGGAATATTCATGTTTCCAAGAATCCTTCCTTCCAGTTTTCATTACAGACCCTATCGAGCATCATATAGATCCTCCTTTGGCAGTGCAGTACCATAGGGCAGCATATCTGAAAGTCATGCTAAGTAGCAGTAAGAAATATATAGAGAATAATGTATGGGACCCGATCGGTAACCTATTTGTTAACTGCGGAGAGTTTGTCATGGTGTAAACTTTGTGAGCTTCGTGTGTGCTTTGTGTGTTCTTTACTGAGGAAGAGGAGGGTAATGGGTCTGAAGGGAGTACAAGGGGTGAGAATGGTGCAGAAATGGACACAAGTTCCTTTACATGAGAAAGGGTCCTGAAGGAACTGGAAGTAATAAGAGTTGATAAAGCGATGGGGCCAGATGGGGTGCACCCCAGGGTCCTTAAAGAACTAAGAGAGGTGGTGGCTGAACCTCTGGCTATCCTGTTTAGCCAATCACTGGAAACAGGGGAGGTACCCAAAGACTGGAGGACAGCAGATGTAGTCCCCTTATACAAAAGTGGGCACAAAGAAGAAGCAGGGAACTACAGACCAATCAGCCTCACCTCGGTAGTGGGGAAGATAATGGAAGCACTACTGAAGGAGAGATTGGTGGAACATCTGGTTGTCAATGGACTACAGGACCCAAGGCAGCATGGTTTCACCAAGGAGAGGTCAGTCAGACCAACCTCATTGAATTTTTGACTGGGTGACTAGGAGGTGGATCAGGGAGGGCAGTGGACATGGCCTATCTGGACTTCAGCAAGGTCTTTGACACTGTGCCACATAGAAGACTATTACACAAACTGGGGAATATGGGTGTGGGCAGGACAGTAGTGTTGTGGGTAGGTAACTGGCTGGGTGGCAGGACACAGAGGGTGGTGGTAAATGGCTGTCACTCCACAGAGGGAAGAGTGACCAATGGGGTACCACAGGGATCAGTGTGGGACCGGTCCTATTCAACATCTTCATCAGTGGCATTGCAGAGGACCTAGAAGGCAGAATTTCACTGTTCACTGATGACACAAAGCTCTGTAACAAAGTAGACACGCCAGAGGGTGTAGACAGAATGAGAAGGGACCTGCAGAAACTTGAAGAATGGTCAGGGGTTTGGCAGTTGAAATTCAATGCAAAGAAGTGCAAGATAATGCATATGGGTACAAAACCCTGGCACAATATATCAGTTGGGGGTGAGGATATAGCATGCACCAAGCAGGAAAGGGATCATGGGGTTATCATCTCTGATGACCTCAAGGTAGGGAAACAGTGTGACAAAGCAGCAGGTAAAGCAAATAAGATGCTGGGATGTATAGGCAGGGGCATCACCAGCAGGAAAAGGGAGGTCATAATCGCCATACAAGACACTAGTGAGGCCCCACCTGGAGTACAGTGTACAGTTCTGGAGACCACACCTACGTAAGGACATAGATAGGGTAGAGAAGGTTCAGAGGAGGGCAACAAAGATTGTGCATGGATTGCATCACAAGTCCTATGAAGACAGGTTGAAGGAACTGAACATGTACTCCCTGGAGGAGAGGGGGGAGAGAGGGGATATGATAGAGACATGCAAGTATCTCACAGGGAGGAACAGGGTGCAGGAATACACTATTTTTAAGTAAAAAAGATGTTCCAGGGCTAGAGGGCATGGGATGAAGTTGGAGGGAGGACGATTCAGAGGAAACATGAGGAAGAATTTCTTCACAGAACGGGTGGTGGACAAGTGGAACACCGTGCCAGAGGAAGTGGTGGGGGCTGAAACAATCACGGGATTTAAGAATGCATGGGATAGACATAAAGGAATTCTGGAGGTCAGGGGTAAGGGGAAACAGACTTCTAGGAAAACATAAACTGAACTTACAAGCTCAAATGGGCAGACTGGGTGGGCCATAGGCCCTTATCTGCTGACACTGTCTATGTATCTATGTATCTATGAAGCTTGAGAAGTTTATGTCACCATGACAATCTCGAGACCGTTAACAAGTTGGTCACCGATCGGGACCCCATACTTTATATTTTATAATGTATAACTGCCATAAAGAAGAAGAAAAGAAGCCGGTACCTTAACTGAAAGTAATTTATGCCACTGCAGATCAAGTTCTCACCGCCACGGCTGTTTCGGGGAGCCACTCACTTCCTCTACCAAGCATGCGCAGATCGATCCTGGTTGTTATATCAGCGATGTGACGTACTTTCGATGGGTTAATAACAAAGTGACGTCACATCGATGGCATAACAACCATGGGAAAAGATAGATTTTGGTAGATAAAAATGTTCTAACATGCATTATATCGCTATTATATATTATTATATGATATGTTGATTACAGGGGCATGGTCATGCCCCTATAGTTAGGGTTGAGTAAGTTTAATGTTAAACCCCAAATTTTGCAGTTTAATAAGTTTGCAACCGTTCAATGGATTTAGACAAAATTTGGTATGTGCTGTCCTGTGGGGTAGGTCTCTGGACATAGCAAGTATTGTTTTGATTGGATGTGTGGTTTTTGTTCAGCGCATAGTAAAAAAATGTGTTTTTCGCTTTTTTCTGCCATTTTTGCTTATGTTTGCCCATCGCACTGTGGCCACACAGTTTGGAATTTTGGTCTGAAGATTTCAGGGTAGAAAGAGGTTGCCCCCCCAAAAAAATCCAGCATTGGTTTGGTGAAAAATATTAATCTGTTCCAAAGTTATTTAATTTAGAATTTTGGGTTCTGAGCATGCTCAGTTCAGTCTTTGGAATAGGTGTATATTTTGTGAAAGAGGATTGGCCTCATGATCAAGGATTTTGTCACCTTGCAAACTTATTAAAAAGCAGAAATATAGATATAAGATATGTTAATCATGTGCGAGGTTATTCAAAATAATGGCATCAAAAATTTTTGAGGTAAGAAGAAGATGGAACCTGTGAACATTCAGAATCCCTTCGAACATACATCTCTATGGATAACTTCTCCTGGGAAAAGGTCTGGCACGAAGTTTGCTCATACACAGCCAATGATCACTTAAGACTGACATAGTTCCATATTTTGCACAACATTTATTATACTCCTGTTAAAATGTTTGGGACGGGCAAGCTTCCGAATCAGGCCTGCTTTAGGTGTGGCCAGGAGTCAGGTTCACTGTTACATATATTATGGGATTGCCTCAAAGTAGCCCCTCTCTGGCATCTTATTCAGGAAAAGGCTGATCTGTTGTTAGGCCTGCAGAGCCAATTCACACCACAGATTTGTGTAGTAGGAGACTACACCACTATCCCAGCTAAGGAAAGGCGATTCCACATGGCTATTATATCTCTATCGGTCAAAAAGCTTGTCCTCCACCACTGGAAGGACCAGCATGCAAGTTCTTACCCGAATGGGTGAATGAGTTTTTCCATAACCTCAGGATTGAGAAAGAGATTGCCAGTCTCCATGGTAAGCTCTCTCTGTACCGAATCAGATGGGAGAAGCTACACACCCTTTGGTCCATTACTCCTCATTGGAGATGAATCGAGACCATGTATCATCTAACCACTCCCGACTTTGTTGGATGCTTTGAATTGTGTAGCATTGCACTAATCCTCTGGGTGTACCCATGATCAACCCCTGCAGATAGTTCCCTTACCTCTTTATTATAATGCTATGGTGAGTGTGTCCACCTGTCAGCTGTGAATAATATACTTCTTCCATTAGTAATGGCTCAGGGTAGGGGGTAGGGATAGGGGCTTTGGGGCCTTCAGGAGTAGGGGGGTATGGGGAGAGTGAGGAGGCATTTGTTTGTATGTCTAGTAAAATTTACCTCCTGTAACCATTGCACTGTATCACAAGCTTGGTTTACATATTTCTCTACTGTTGTAAGAATTGTATTTTCTGCTGTTTCTGAATAAAGTATATAATTTTTTTTTAAATGGATGGAAACTAGCTAACATTGTACCAATATACAAACAAACTCTGGTCAGAGCCACTACGGCTGCTAATGCATTAACTTGATAAAGGTGTGTCATGGCCTTAAATATAAAATTGAAGTGCCATAGTCAGATCCATGTGTAAATGTTATTTTTGGTAAATTTAGATCATTTATGTGGCTGATCCTGGGTTTCCCGTGTGTTTAAAATGTGAGCGGTGAGTGCATCTTGTACTATGTGGGGAAGGAACGGGAGCTCTGCTCCAAGGCTTTCAAGTAATGGTAGAAGAAATGGTGCATGGAGGAGAGGTATGGCTACAATGGGGACTGTAGGCCAACCTGGAAGGATAAGAGCCTATACTGAGGTGATGGCCTAATTCCATCCAGGAGGGAGTTATAGTCCTCAGTGGGTGGTTTAAATGTTACTTCGATGGACATTTAAAATAGTCGGGGGGGTGACAAAAGAAATAGGGGAGGTAGAAAGTGGCCCACCACAGGCTGAGATAGAGAGTAGGGAGATCTCTAGGGGGAGAGAGTCCCACCAGGATGCAAGTTATTCAAGGAAACAGTGGGTTAGCAAAGGAGAAAGGAGGGAGAAGGGAAAAGGGAAAAGGAGCAGTCAAGGGAGAAATGTGAGAAAAGGGGAAACAATTGGAAAAGAAGAAAGTAAAGAGAAAAGAGCTAACAAAATATGGAAGGCCACGTGTACCAGTGCTAGGGTCTGAGAAATTACATTGCAGATCTGGAGGCCGTCATGGTGGAGGCAGACCTGGATATTGTAGCCATTACTGAATAACGGTGTTCTGACAGCTATGTCTGGGGCATGGTCATACCAGGCTATACAATCTCCA
Organism: Neoceratodus forsteri; assembly: GCA_016271365.2. Lineage (NCBI taxonomy): Eukaryota > Metazoa > Chordata > Ceratodontiformes > Ceratodontidae > Neoceratodus > Neoceratodus forsteri. The sequence continues at coordinate 29,630,384 of CM028133.1, read as the reverse complement.
GAAGAGACAGGATAGGGAAGAAGGGGGGGGGGTGCTTTATGTGAAGGAAAACGTAAAAGTGATGGAGGTACAGAGAATTCAGGGGGTTCAAGGTGATGTGGGTCACTCTGTAGTAGAGAAACAGAGCCACTGTTTTGACAGGAGTGATCTGCAGGCCTCTAACACAAAGAAGGACATATAAAGAAATTTAAGAAGCAACTGGCAAAATGGCTGAAAAGGGGTAGAGTTGTTGGTGGAGGACTTCAATCTGCTGGATGTAGTTTGGAGTCCTTTAGCTGCTGCATATGCTAGAAGCAGGGATATCGAGGACTCATTGCAAGAGGCTTTCTTCAGGCAAGTAGTCAATGAACCCGTTTATGATGGGGCAATACTGGGCCTAGTTCTTACTAACAGGGACAGTATTGCAGATATCAAGGTTGGAAGTCATCTGGAGACCAGTGATCATACAGAGTAGGTCAACATAAGAACAGGAGCAGACTTACTGTGCCTCCTTCTCCTGGTAGTGATGCTATAAAGGTTTTTCAGGAGCTGGTATTAAGGGATACGGCAGAAAGCCTCAAGAAGGTTAAAAATATTTGCAAATGGGATAATCTGACTTAGGGAGAACGTGAAGTCATTAAGGAATTAAGAGACATGTCAGATATCATTATAAAGCCTTTGGGGGTAGGGGAACATAGTAGTTCTAAGCAAAGACTGTTATGAGAATGAAGTGTTGAAAGTTAGCCGACATAACAACACCCAAGCAGTTAAAACGGAACCCATTGAAAGAATATAGGGAACAGCTACTGGATTTATTAACTTCATCACTTGAGGCAGGCTGGATTTCAGGTATAGATTTAGATTTTTTAAATTGCCAATTTCCCATAATTCAAGTTTTTTTCCATATACCAAAGATACATAAAGGTAGTAGATTTCCACCTGGGCATCAGATTATTTCAGGATGCAGTTCTTTAACAGAACCTTTAGCCTTATATATAGACAACTACCTTAAACAAGAAGTGGCAAGAATGGAATCTTATTTAAGGGACACACAACCCATTTATTGCTAGAGGTACAGGAAAGAAAATGTCAGGAAACATTTTGGTAGATCACAGTTGATGTCACAACATTGTATACGAGCATACAGCACTCAGCAGGTACTGAGGCAATTAAGTTCATGCTGGAAAACTTGCCTATCACTCACCCAGTTGAATTTATCCTGTCATCTTTAGATTTATATTTAATTTGAACTTTTTTATGTTGGGGGGGCTTTACTTTCAACAAATTAAGGGGACCGCAATGGAGTCCCTGGTGGCACTCTCGTATGTGAACCTGTTTATGGGTTGGTGTGGGGGGGGGCATGATTCGGGACCTCATTGCTACCCCTTTTCATGATACATTATTTTTTACAAAAGATTTAGTGATGATTTATTATTTGTCTGGAATGGAACAGAGGATGAAATTTGTAGATTTTTGGATTACTTAAATAATAATAATTTTGGCTTAAAGTTCACTGTGGAATTTCACAGTAAGGAAATACATTTTTTGGACCTAACTCTTTGGGGAATTGATGATTGGAATGTGGGGATGAGAGTGTTCCACAAAGAAACAGCAGGGAACAGCATTCTTCATGGTCATAGCACACACCCAAAGCACACAGTGGAGACACTTCCTTATGATCAATCGATCAGACTTAAAAGGAACTGTTCAGAATTACATGATTATGAAGACGCAAAAAATTATTTATTTACTAGGTTAAAAGGTAAGGGTTACTTACAGCACATTTTGAATAACACATCATACAAAGTGGACCAAAAAATAGACTGGATCTTTTGAAATATAAACAAAACAGAGAACAACTAGATAGAATAGTTTTTACCACAGAATAGGGGTACAGGTCCAGGCAATAGTTAAAAAGTATTGGCACATATTAAGTGCTGACAAAGATTTGTAACAGGTTTCAGAAGTGGGTCCCCTCATAGCATTTAAAAAGGGTAAGAGCTTGACAGATTTACTAGTACAAAGTGAATTAAAAGAATTACCAACTCCAGGATCTTGGTTTAGTTCTAAACCACATGTTTTTTTAGCTCGCAAAAGTTTTAAGACTTGTAGATCTGCAGTACAGGGCAGATCCTTTGTAAACCCAAGCACTTTAGGTATTTGGGAGGTTAAAATTAATAGCTTCATGACTTGTTCTACCAACTTTGTAGTATGTGCTCTGTGGTGCGCCTGTGGGAAGGTTTATGTAGTTCAGTTTAGTTAGTTCAGTTTATCATAGTTCAGAGACCCCCTGACACAGGTGCTGTCCTTCCAGTGCTGCAGCAATTTCATCAGCTTACTGCTGCCAGTCTCACCCTGTCCAACTATCACTGCTGCCAGCATAGCAAGTTCAGAGACCCCCTGACAGGGGTGCTGTCCTTCCAGAGCTGCAGCAATTTCAGCAGCTTACTGCTGCCAGCCTCACCCTGTGCAGCTATCACCGCTGCCAGCATAGCAAGTTCAGAGACCCCCTGACACGGATGCTGTCCTTCCAGTGCTGCAGCAATTTCATCAGCTGACTGCTGCCAGCCTCACCCTGTCCAACTATCACTGCTGCCAGCATAGCAAGTTCAGAGACCCCTGACACAGGTGCCATCCTTCCAGAGCAACAGCAATTTTACCAGCTTACTGTTGCCAGCCTCACCCTGTCCAGCTATCACTGCTGCCAGCATTGCAAGTTCAGAGACCCCCTGACACAGGTGCTGTCCTTTCAGAGCTGCAGCTATTTTACTAGCTTACTGCTGCCAGTCTCACCCTGTCTAACTATCACCGCTGCCAGCATAGCAAGATCAGAGACCCCCCCGACATGGGTGCTGTCCTTCCAGAGCTGCAGCAACTTCACCAGCTTACTGCTGCCAGCCTAACTTTTCCAACTATCACCACTGCCAGCATAGCAAGGTATGATCTTCCTACAAGTCTCTGAGATTTGAGTTGGGTACTTGCAAGATTTCCCCAGGATTTGCTGTTCTCGTTCTATGTTTTATTGCAGATTGGCTCCTGACAGACTGTAATCTTCCAGCACTAAGCCTGTGCCTGGACTAATTTTTCTGCTTTTCTAATTTTTTTTTAATGTTGTTGCCATAATTATTTATGTAAAATTGTGTTCTGAACTGCTTAGCTGATTGAACTGAGCTTAGTTAATTTTAATGTGTGCTTACCTGCTTACTGTGGCTAATTTATTTTTAATGTGCCAAGTTAATAATTAACTATTTAAATCCTTCTCTTTTCATTCTTTCACTTTCTCTAATAACCCCCCCCCCCGAACCTGGCACTGTCCAACAATATACCCTGCTTGTCTGTGCATTGCTGTATTTTGTTAATTCAGATATAAATAATTTTACTAATTTATGTTAATTTTCTGTTTCATGGCATGCAGTCAACATATTGGGAGAGTGCAGCTTTGGGGCACGCTGCTGTTGGGCTAATGCAGAGCATGCATCAGTAGGTGTGTCCTCATTCCCCAATAAGCCAGCATGCTAGCGCTGACACTAACATTATGTAAAGTGGACAACTAAAAAAGTGCCGCTGCAATCAGAGACAAGCTCGCCATGCAGCCGCCACTTTGTTTTACAAGTTATGTCCACTTTTACTACGTGCCATTCCCACCCCCCAGTACAGGGTGCCATGTTGGGTGCCCACCCCAGCTTGGCAACTGATGCCATGGCCGACGGGGTGCCCAACTCGTCGGCTCCATTGTCCCCCCCCAGAGTACAGGGTGCCATGCTGGGGCAACTGATGCCATGGCCAATGGGGGTGCCCAATCCCCCGTCGGCTCCACTGTCCTCCATCCCGAGTACAGGGTGCCATGCTGGGAGCCAACCCCAGCTTGGTAACTGATGCCATGGCCGATGGGGGTGCCCAATGCCCCATCAGCTCCACACCCCCCTAGCCGTCCTTCTGTCATACTGGGAGCCCACCCCAGTGTGGCAAATGTCCCGCATCGTCTTTTTTTTTTAAACCTGCAAATTAAAAATGGTTCCACGGCGCTTCTCCCTGCGCCCCCTCACAACCCGCACCTACCCACTGTGCACTCTGCCTCCCCATACCTCCCCACCCCATACTTACCTCCGGAGTCTGGCGTGACGATCTTCAGTGGACCAGGAACACGTCTGCACTCTTCAAAGCCGACCGCGAACTGAGGAAATGCCGGTAAGCTATATAGTGGGCTAGATAGGGTTTTTTCAACTTTGTTGCATATCTCAGGCATTTTTTTGAATTTCTGCACCAAATTTTCAACATGGTTTTTTTGGGGCCCCTCCTCATGAATTCTGTCACTAACATGGCGTTTATCGGCCTCAAAAGGTGATTTCGCAGTCACTGCATGAAATCACCTTTCAGGGCCCATTAACGAAGTGACAGTGGTGGTGTTCATGAGGTGGCCTCTTAAAATGCCTACAGTAAGTTCCAAATTTGGTGGAAAAAATCCAACAAATGCCTGTTTTATGAGCGTGTGTTGCACAGTTGCTATGCAGGCTCGTAACTTCGCGCATTCACAATATTTTACTGCTGGATTTTCAACATTGTCATTTTTGTACACCTCCTTGTGAACAGTACAGCTGTCATTTTCCACATCCTGCCCGAAATGTGTTTCCGCACTTCCGGCGCACAATTGCACAGTCGCTGTGGGAAATCAGTGTTTGGGCTAGATTATGAAAATGGCAGTGACACAGTTCATGAGCAGAGGACCTAAAATGCCTATGTTGAAAATTTGGTGATGATACTCCATAAAATAACTGTTACAAGCATGCGTTGGCAGATTGCACGCATGCTCGTACCGTCATGCATTTGTGATATTTTCAGTCTAGATTTTCACCATTGCCATTTTTCCAGACCTCTTGATGAAACAGTACAGCCGTCATTTGACATATCGTGCCCAAAATGTGTTTTCGCACTTTCGGCGCAGAATAGTGCGGTCGTTGAGCGAAATCACTTCTTGGGACACTTTGAGGAAATAACAGTGACACTGTACATGAGCAGAGGTGCTAAAATGCCTATGTTGAAAATTTGGTGCTGAACGCCCATGAAATGGCAGTGTTGCAAGCATGCATTGCATATTTCCCACACACCCAAGTAGCTTCGCAAATTTGGTATATTTACATGCCACATTTTCAACACTGGCATTTTTTACACCTCCTTATGAACCGTGCAGCTGTCATTGCTCACATCCTGCCGGACATGTTTTCCCGCACTGCACTACCAAACACCCAAAGGGACACCCTAATGCTTGTCACTCTCAGCAGGGTGGGGGTTGGTTGGCATCAGTTCAATACTTCACTGTTATTTCTATGATGTATCTGTCTAACTCCTGCACTACCAATGCCAATGCCAGCAAGCCAACATTCGGCATTGACAAATGCCTGTTAATTTAGCTCTTCCCTGTTCTCTCACACTCAGAACTCCCCTCTAGTCCTGGCATTGCATTACCCACACCCCACCCCTGTCTTCTTTTGATTCTACTCTTCCCTTGGTGTTAATTCCTGCTCTCTGATCAAACTTGTTTTCTGCTTGTTTTTTTTTTTTTTTTACTGCCTCCTCTTGCACCCTGCTGAGCCTCTTGTCTTCACTGGCTAACAACCCCCCCCAAAAAATATTTGATATATATATATATATATTAATATATTGCTAAACCTATCTTTTCCTCCTACAGTTCAGAGACCCCCTGACACGGGTACTCACCTTCCAGAGCTGCAGCAATTTCACCAGCTTACTTCTGCCAGCTTCACCCTGTCCAACTATTACTGCTGCCAGCATAGCAAGTTCAGAGACCCCCTGACATGGGTACTCACCTTCCAGAGCTGCAGAAGTTTCACCAGCTTACTGCTGCCAGCCTCACCCTCAACAACTATCAGAGCTGCTAGTATAGCAAGTTCAGAGACCCCCTGACAGGGGTGCTGTCCTTCCAGGGCTGCAGCAATTTCACCAGCTTACTGCTGCTAGTCTCACCCTCAACAACTATTACTGCTGCCAGCATAGCAAGTTCAGAGACCCCCTGACATGGGTGCTGTCCTTCCAGAGCTGCAGCAATTTCACCAGCTTACTGCTGCCAGCCTCACCCTCAACAACTATCACTGCTGCCAGCATAGCAAGATCAGAGACCCCTTGACATGGGTGCTTTCCTTCCAGAGCTGCAGCAGTTTCACCAGCTTGCTGCTGCCAGCATCACTTTGTCCAACTATCACCGCTGCCAGCATAGCAAGATCAGAGACCCCCTGACATGGGTGCTCTCTTTCCAGAGCTGCAGCAGTTTCACCAGGGTGCTGCTGCCAGTCTCACCCTTTCCAACTATCACCGCTGCCAGCATAGCAAGTTCAGAGACCCCCTGACATGGGTGATCTCCTTCCAGAGCTGCAGCAATTTTACCAGCTTGCTGCTGCCAGCGCCACTCTGTCCAACTATCACCACTGCCAGCATAGCAAGGTATGATCTTCCTACAAGTCTCTGAGATTTGAGTTGGGTACTTGCAAGATTTCGCCAGGATTAACTGTTTTCAGTCTATGTTTTATCCCAGATTGGCTCCTGACACTCCTGACAGACTACAGTCGTCCAGCACTAAGCCTCTGCTTGGACTAATTTCTCTGCTTTTCTGATTTTTTTTTTTCCTTTTAAGTATCCATTTTCCCATTTGCAAGCTATATTCTACTGCCACTGGAGGAACACAATCTTTATCTAAAGGGATCTCTACCTGTTCTTATCGATACCTTTGTAAACTGTGGTTACTCCTCCATCTGATCATCCCCCCTGCGCGCTCCCTGTTTACATATTCCTTCTGTTGATAAGTCAATTGTTCACCAATTGTCTCTGTCTTTCTGAACAATGCATCCCCTACTCTCCTCTCTCACCCTTTTCTGCTCACATACCTCTCCTTACCTCCACCACCACTTGCTAAGTACTCATCTATTCCTAACAGCTCTCCCAATCCCACCAGATACTACCTCCAATCCCCTACCCACATCCATGCTATCATTCCCTTCCTCCATTTGAAATATGGTCCCACTCTGCCACTTTTCCTCATGCAGCTTTGATAATGGTGTCCACTTTCACTGCGGTTCTCCACCTTGTTCTCCCTCACTCATCCACTCCCATCTCTTCAAATCTACCAGCTTCCTTGCCAGACCATTCAAAATCCCCTAAGTTTCACTTTCTCATACTTGCCCTCCTCTTGCTCTCCACTGAGGATGTCCACCCCATCCCAGGCCCTATTGCCCCCCTGCTCATCTGGTGCTTCCTCTACTACCTCCCACCATTCTCTTCACTCAGCCCTCCGAAAGGGCTTAAAAATTCTACATCTTAACAGCTGCAGCATGTTGCAAAAAATAGACCAGATTCGGACCATGGTGTGCACTCTAAAACCAGACATTCTAATCATATCAGAAACTTGGCTAAAGAGCACTATCCCTGACCACTTGGTCTCCATTTCTGGCTACTCACTGCTAAGGCAAGACCGTGCTGGCAGGGGTGGTGGTGTGGCCATTTATGTCCTAGCCTCCATTCAATATTCTATCATCTACTCATTCTCCAGTCCTGAGACCCATGATGCCCTAGCTATCCACATGACCCTCCTCTTCACTCTCCCAGTCTTCATAACCAGCATTTACTGCCACCCAAATGTCCAACCTTCAGTGGCCCTAGATCTCCTTCCCTTCATCACTTCCCTTGCTCGCTCTGGGGCATTAGTCATCCTAGGCAACTTCAGTATAAATTGGTTGTCATCTAAAACTACAAAAGCTAAAAATGAAATTGGAGCCCTAAACCTCTCCCAACTGATGTCCGAACCCACCCGCCCAAACCACAAGACACTCTAAAACTCCCTACTCGATTGGGCCCTTACCTCCCACCCTCACCATGTTATTGGTTCTGGTGTCCTTCCTGATGCTCTCAGTGACCATAACCCAATATTCATAGTTAGGAAAGTCCACAGAACTAAATCACCACACAAAACCATACAACTACACTCTTTCAAGTCTCTTGACCTTGAACTTCTCCTTAGTAACCTTGCCAATTCTGACTGGTCCCCCTAATCTCCTTCTCCTCAGTTGATAGGGCCCTTACCTACTTCAAATAACTCTTTCTAGTGAACTGGAATGCCTTTGCCCCACTAAAACAAATCAGCGTCAGAGGTAATCACTTACCTTGGATAACCCTTGAACTTCTGGCCTGTCTGAGGGCTAGAGATCGAGCCTGGAAGCATCATAAAGCCACCCAACATCCTAGTGACCTTGCAAACTACTGCATGCTCTGAAATGCTTGCACCAGGGCTACAAGGTTAGTCAGGTCCAAATATTTCAAATCTGCCTTCATCACCAATATAACTTTTCCCTTCCAAGTTCTGGAAGGTGGTCAATGCCCTATTTACCCCATCATCCCGTCCACCTCCCTGGTACTGAAAGTAAATAGCTCACTAGTGTCTGACCCATCAGCAGTAGCAGTGGTATTTAACTGCTACTATACCGTCTGTTCCACTGAGTTACTGAAATCCTTCCCTTCCTACCCTCTACTGGTGTGCCCCCTCCACCACCCTCCCACCTCCCCTTCTCTTTCACTTCTGTAACCCCAAACAATCCCCTAAGTGCCCTCCTCACCATCAGCCCCTCTAAATGTGCCTCCCCTGATGACCTCACCCCAAAACTCTTCTCCCTCTCCACTCTGGCAATTGCCTACCCCCTCTCATTAATCCTAAATCTCTCATTCTCTACTGCCTCAGTCCCCTCTTCATGGAAACATGCAGTGGTCCTCCCTCTACCCAAAGGGGGTAACCCCTCATCGTCTGGCAACTATCGCCCCATTTCTTTCCTCCCTTCCCTTGTCAAGCTTCAAGAACACATTGTCCTCTCCCAACTCACCTCTTTTCTATCTGACACCTCCTTTTTCACCCCTTTCCAGTCTGGTTTCAGGAAAAAACACTCAACCGCCACCTTGCTCCTGCAGCTCACAGACTCCATCCTAACCGAGATGGACAATGTCCAAATTACCACTGCTATTTTTGTTGACCTTGCCAAGGCCTTTGACACTGTTTCTCACTCCCTTCTCCTCAACTCACTCCAAGCAGTTGGCCTCTCTCCCTCAGCCACAAATTGGTTAAACACCTACCTTATTGGCAGGACCCAATCAATTAAGATCTTGGATGCCACTTCATTTCCCCTCCCAATTAGTACTGGTGTCCCCCAGGGCTCTGTATTAGGGTGCCTCTTATTCTTCATCTTCTTAAATTAACTTCCCTCTGTTTGCTCCCCCTCCACCACTATACATATGTATTTCGATGATATAGTCCTGTATGCATTTGGCTCCTCTCCCACTGAGGTTACAACCAGCTTACAGCATGACTTTGACAAAGTTCAGCTCTGGTTTGCTAACTATCAACTTTTCCTCAATACCAAGAATACTGTTTCCATGACCTTTGGCACATGGCAGAGACTCTGTAGGCTTCCCTCCCTACCAACTTTCCACACCCTTAATGGGACTTTACTTGAGGACACATCCTCCTTCAGGTACTTAGGTATTTGGTTGGACCAACACCTAAACTTCTCTGGACATACTGATGCCATCCAGAAAAAACTACTCCCCAAGCTTGGCGCCCTTTTCAGGAACCCATAGTTGCATCCCTACTACTGCTAGGCATGAACTTGTTTAGAACATGATACTGCCAATTTTCAACTACTGTGATGTAGTCTATAGTGCTGCCTCTAAGTCCTCCCTGGCCAGACTGGACACCCTCTTCAATTCCTTCTGCCGCTTTGGCCTGAATGCCTTCCCTCGCACCCACCACTGCAATCTTTATTGTGCCCTATCCTTCCCCTCTCTTACAAATAGGCAACTCTCCCACTGTGCTAAATTCACCTCTAAGCACTGGTTAGGTGAGCTCTCTTCCTACCTAACCTCCTCCTTTATAACAACCCCCCTCATCCTCCCATTCCCTTAGATCAACCGACTCCCAAACCCTGGTAGTCCCCCACAAATCCACCCTAATTGGCCAATCCACTTACTCTCACCACCTCCCAAACATTTGGAATTCACTCCCCCCCACCAAATCCAGCACTCATCTTCTGTCTACTCCATCAGCTCTGCCCTCAAGAATTACCGTGTGCCTAGCTGGTCCTGCCATGTCACTCCCTAATTCCCTCCTATAAGCCCTGGATAACCTCTACACCCCCCCCATCATCACCTAACTCATTTCTAGCTCTCCTCTCCTCTCCTTCCTCCAAACTGCTCCTCCTCCTTACTGGCCTCACTTAATCTCTCACAGAATGTAAGGGATGCCAAATACTCTCTATGGGTCTCTATCCTAGCCCTCAGAAGCTTGTATCCCTCATCTACTCCCCTCCCCCTACATCCCTCCACCTCGCCCCTCCCTCTCCTTTCACCCTTTTACTTACATGTAAGCACTTGTTACTTACTAACCTGGCACTTATTATTGATTCCCGTTTTCTACATATTATGCACGACTCTGTTTTAACACTGTTTGTAACACCTGCTTTGCAACTGTATGTTAATGTTGATCTTGTAACTTGAGTGTAACTTGAACATGACTCTTTCCCCTTCCCTGCTTTCCCACCCACCTTTCTTTACTTCTATGTAAGTGCTTGTTTACTTATTAACCCGGCACTTATTATGGACCACTCTTTCTACCTATTGTGCGCAACACTGTTGTACCACTGCTTGTAACACCTGCCTCAAAACTGTATGTTAATTTTGATCTTATAACTTAAATGTTTAAAGTTGCAGTCCTATTATACTCCTTCCCCCCAGGTCGCACCGGGAGACAAGTGACTTATTGCTCAGTGTGCCTTTCTGGTGAAACATTCCAATAAATAAATAAATAAATATAGGATATACCACACGATGCCTCAAAGAGAGAATACATGAGCACTACAGGGCAATATAAAGAGGGATATAGAACATTCAGTAGGTAAATATCTATCAGACTTGGTGGGCATTCTAACACATAACATTAACTATATGACTGTAGACCAAGAACCATGTAGATTGAGAGGTGGAGCTAGAAACCTTGAATTGGATAATAAAAAGAGTCCATGTGGAATTTTAAACTTAAAACTCTGAGACCGTCAGGGTTTTAACGACAGGATGGAATGGAAGCCTCATATACATGGTTAATTATGGTAATGCTGTGCTCCAGTGATCGTGTACAATATAATCCTTTTCAGAACATATAGCATAATTGGAATCACAAATATTGAATGCAATTTATTTATGATTTATTTTTTATATTCTGTATTAACGATTTAAACAAATAATGTGTTATGCTTTTGTTATATGTCTAATTTAGAATGTATGTGTAATTTTAAATAATCATCAGATTCATAGACAGTGAAATCTATGGCGCCATAGATATAAACATTTTTAGAACATGTTTCGTATGTTGTTATTTATGCCTCTCTAGTAGCTAGTTTTCTCAATGGCAGCGCAACAGTGTTAAGGAACCTTATTTTGGTATTTCCAGTAAAATTACTGGTGAGCCCAGACACTAATGCATGCTGTCCTGCCATTGTCAAACAGCCTACATGAGAGACATAGTCTCATTGGATGGCACTAAGTTCTGAATTTGAAACACCTGTTTAACAAAGTATTTAAATCACTGGTTTTCACACTGTGGTCACACCTCCTGATGAAGGGACAGCATTGCCATGAAGCACTGAAGCTGGAGAGGAATGTTTGTATCTGTAATTAACAAGAGTGTCTACATTTTCTGTTGCTTACTGTTGTAAGTATTTTTTTAATTTTTTATATAAATTACTCTCCCTGAACTTCTTTGGAGTCTGGAGTGCAGGATTATTTAATTTTTTATGTTTGATTTTTTTTCCAGCACCCACTGCATCTGGAGCGCAGCTATATTTTTTGAAGTGTTTACAGTATTGCAGATATTAAGGTTGGAAGCCACCTGGGACCAGTGATCATACAGTGTAGTTCAGCATAAGAACAGGGGCAGACTCCAACCACACAAAGGGTGGATCCTGGTCTTCAGAAGGGCTGAGGGTGCAAAGATTGTTGAATGCCTCAGAAATGACCTGGCAAGGGGAGATGTCTTTGAGGGGGGTGGAAAAAAAGTGAGTCAGAGTAAAAGAGGGCATAGTGAAGACAACAAACCTCAGTGTCAAGCAAGTAAGCAAAAGCAGAAGGAAGATGAAACCACTAGGTTCTTGAAAGAGGTGGTGGAAAAGGTAAAGGCTGAAGGAGTAAAATTCAGAAGGTGTAAGGAAACCCAGAGGGAGAAGGATAGGGAAGTGTATCAGGGAAAACAGAGCAGGGAAAGCAGTAAGGAATGCAAAGGCACATAGTGAGGAAAGAATAGCTTAGGCAGTATCAAAATGGGACAAAATATTTTGGGGGTATATCAGTGAGCAAAGGAAGACAAAAAGAGGGATTGTATGGTTAAAGGGGGGCTGTATGAATGAGGACCAAGAAATGGCAGACATCTTAAACAAATACTTCTGCCCAGTGTTCAGAGTAGAAGGTGAAGGAAAGGGAACACAGAAATGCACAAAGGGCTTTGAAGGGAAGGAAATGGACAGTAGCCCCTTTTCTGAGGAGAGAGTCTAGAAAGAACTCAGTAATCTGAAGGTGGACAAAGCTATGGGTCCAGAGGGGGTGCATCCAGGGGTACTGAGGGAGCTCAGGGAGGTACTAGCTGCATCTCTGACAGGCTTATTCAACAGGCATTGGAAAGGTCATGCCAAACAAATCTGATAGATTTCTTTGATTGGGTGATCAAGCAGCTAGTTTGTAAGGTGAAAAAAGTGCAAAGTAATGCATTTGGTCCACAGAAACCTGGGGTCAGAGTACAACATTGGGGGGGCAATATTGACAGTGACCAAGCAAGAAAGAGATCTACGGTGATGATATTGGATGGCCTAAGGGTGGCCAGGCAATGTGACAAGGCAGTCAAGAGGGCTAATGGGATGCTGGGGTGCATAGGTAGGGATATCACCAGCAGGAAGAGGGAGGTGGTGTGGGCCCTGTATAGGTCAATGCATAACAGCCCACCTGGAGAACTCTGTCCAGTTCTGGAGACCACATGTCTGGAAAGAGATAGGCAGAGTGGAGGTGGTCCAGAGGACAGCTGTCAAAATGGTGCAAGGTCTGCATCAGAAACTCTATCAGGAGAAAATAAAAGAGTTCAATATGTACACCCTGGAGGAGAGCAGGGAGAGTGGGATTTTGATAAGATACCTTTAAATACCTCACATAGGTCAATAAGGTAAAAGAGGGAGATGTGTTTCAGAAAAAAAGTGCCCTAGAACAAGGGGTTATGATATAAAATTGGAAGAGGGTAGATTCAGGAGAGATGTGAGGCAGTACTTCTTCACAGAAAAGGTGGTGGATTCCTGGAGCAGTCCTCCATTGGAGGCAGTGGGGGCAAAAGCAGTGACTGGTTTCAAAAATGCCCAGAATAGGCACAAGGGAATCCTAAGGGGAGGCAAGGGGATGGAAGGGACAGTGCTGTAGATCAAGTAGGGTAGCAAAAGTGATCATAATTAAAAATGGGCAGAATAGATGGGCCCAGTGGTCATTACCTGCTATCAGTTTCTATGTTTGTATGTATGACAGGTTATGTGATTCAAATGCATACAGTGTAAATTATTAATATGTGCAATGTCCATACTGTAAACTGTGTGGCACACATAATTCATGTTGTACTATGCTACATGTACGTAGTAATCAGATGGGCAATAATATATGCATTGAGCAATGGAGAAAAAAATCAAGGGGAACATGTGTGAAGCAATATGCTACTCATAGAGTGGTGACACCATGATTCACTTTGATTCACTTTAGATTTTAGTGACAGTAGAAGGCATGATGCCCATGTGAGCTGTCCCTCTAGTTATAATAATCCTCTAAACCCTTCTCTGCCAAGAATTTGTCCAATCGGTTCTGATGCTCAGAGAAATTCCTATTAACCACTTCAGAAGGCAGATTATTCCAAATGTCTACTATTCTTTGTGTGTAATAAATCTTACACTTGCTTGTTTAAAAATATTTTTTGTTTCATTCTAACATTTAAATTTAATCCTTCCATAAGATCCTCCTTGTTAATGATTTTGTACATCACCAACACATTCTAATATTTAAATTTAATCCTTCCATAAGATCCTCCTTGTCAATGATTTTGTACATCATCAACACATTTCCCCAATACACTTGTGCAGAGTATTTAGTCAGAAGAGTTTCAAATGTTCCTCACATGACTTCTGTTCCAAATCCTTAACTGTTCTTGTTGCCTTCCTCTGAATAAATTCAATTTTCTTCATATCAGTAATATTTAAAGCTCCCCAAACAGTGAGAAGTAATCTATGATTATTGCATTCTGTATGAAATCACTGTATTATGATGGTATGCAGCTATATATCAATGTTGAATTATCTACATTATGGGATTTTATTTTTTTTTGTGTTTAGTTTTTTTTTAATAATCCAGACATTGTCTACACACTAATGACACAACCAAGTAAGCTGCTTACAATTTGTGACCTTGTTTTGTTCTTTTGTACCACGGTATTCATTTTTGGGAAATCACTTGCAACCTGGCATGTGCTCTGTTTTGTCAGGTTAACAATGGGTTAACCTTATCAACTGCAGAATGCTGACTGTCTGCCCCCCCCTCTCTCTCTCTCTCTCTCTCTCTCCACTCAGTCATGCTCCACAACACAGGGATCACCCCTTACCACCCACTCCTGGAAGTGACCATACACACAAGAAACCATTGAGCTTCACATTGCAAGGCAAAATAAAGGAACTGAAAAACAAGTTTCACTGAACTATTTGTTTTATTAGGACATTGATTGTAGACCCTTCTGCTTTGTGCCTCATTGATTTCCATGATCAGCTTGGGAATGTCAGTGGAGAAGGGGAGGTGCTTTCACTGACCAGCAATATCTCACAGCAGAAACAGAATGTGAAACACTGGAGATTCTTAAACATAAGGTCCTCACTGTAGCAGCTTTGCTGTGAATAATTAGCTGAGCTCTGTGTAGGAATGAAAGCCCTAATGTGTTGTTTTTAATGCTGTTAATGTTCACATTTTGGTAGGCTAGACTGGCAAGCTGCAGCGAAACAGAAGGGGTACGTGTGTGTGTGTGTATGTGTGTGTGTGAGTGTGAGAGAGACAAAGAGCGCTCCACTGGGCAAAGACATGAGTTTAAACTAAAACAGTGTCTCTAGCACTGCTCAGCTGAATAAACACAGCAGCAGAGTGATTGTCCAAAACCTGTCATTTTATCTAGTCTGTTAGGAATCTTGAGAGCTTCCTTTTTCTACTGTCATAGCAAAGTGCCTACAGGGCTACACCCACTGTAGCTGTAAAAAGAGAACAAAAAACTTCTAGCTAACTATAGGCCAATTGCAATATAACCAGTCTTGAGCAAAATACTAGAGAAAATTGTAGCTGCACAGCTAAAAACGTATCTGGATAAATATGACCTCCTAAGCCATATCCAGCATGGATTTTGAAAAAGCGACTGTACAACCACAGCATTGTTCTCTTTCTAACCAATAGCATATTCACCGCTCTTGACAGGGGTGAATACTCTGGAGCCGTACTCATTGATCTAATGAAAGCATTCAATACAGTCAACCATCCCATCCTCCTCAACAAACTAAGTACCATTGGTATATCTGAACATGCCCTACCCTGGTTTTCAAGCTACCTTTCTAAAAGGCACCAATGAGTCAGGATTGGCACAACCTTTTCTGATTACTTACCCTCCACTCTAGGAGTTCCAATGATCGATACTTGACCTGGTGTTGTTCTCCTTCCACATCAATTCAATTAATCACTGTTTCAGTCATAGTTCCCCACTCCTTTATGCTAATGGTCTTCACCAGCACCCCTGAGGTAGCAAGCATTAGCACTGCCCTAACCACCAACTTTAAAGCTGTTCAATCCTGGCTCAGAGATAGCAAACTACTAATGAACCATAGCAAATCTCAATCCATGCTTTTTGGAACATCCCATCACCTTAAGAACAACACCTCTAAGTTAACAGTTGTTTGTGTCAGTGGCTCCCCTTTAGAAACTATCTCAACATTTAAGTACCTAGGTTTCCAGCTTGACCCATCTCTCAAATTCTCCCTCCACCTGCACACTGTCTGTAAGGATCCCAATTCCAACCTTGGCATGGCCTGCAGAGCTAGCCCCCACTTGTCCCTGTCTGCAAGCATAACCATTGCATGAGGCCTACTATTGCCAAAACTTACCTGTGGCCTGGCAGTATTCGCACATGCTTCTACCACCTTACAGCACAAATAAGCAGTTGCATATAACAATGTCTGCCTTTTCGCTTTTGGGTTCAACCATCTCCCCCACCACTACACACTTCATAGGACCCTAGGCTGGCCTTCCCCTGCAGCCTTAATGGACCTAACCCTAGGACGAAGTATCTACAGGACAGTGCAGAAACAGCTACCAGTGTCCCTAGCCTCCCAACTAGTACCTTGTAAAACCCTGTATTCCCTAAAATCCACAGATTACCAACAACTGTTTGTCCCTAGATCCAGGACAAAATACAGCAAAATGGCTTTCTCCTCAGCTGCCCCTAAAGTATGGAACAGTAAACCATTACATTTGCACCAGTGTCAGGTCGGTCTCCAACACCCTCCGTCGCCAACTCCACTCCCACCAGCTCCAATGGTCCCAATGTGCCTGCCCTAATCTCTGACTGGCTCATCACTCCCTTTATTGGCTATACACCAATGTTGACTATGACTGTCTCATCCCATGTAGTCACCTAATGCTCACCCTGGTGAATTGTATGTGTATGTGCCACCTAATGATTATACCTGCCCTTACCTATTGGGTGGATTGTATGCATCTTTTTTTGTACTTCTGTTCCCACTATCGAACTGTATGGCACTCATAACTGTGTTTATAATTGTAATGCATATTGTCTCTCTGTAACTGTTCTACCCTGCTTTATATGTACTGTATATAATCTCCTGGGACTGTGCCTGAAAATAAGCAAATGTATACCTAGTGCACCCCATTCAGTAAACAAAAACAAAATAAATAAATAACATCGTGCCTTGTGTGGTTGGGCATGAAGTCACATGCCGAGTGTATCCAGCACCCAAGAAGGGACATTATCTCACCACAACACACTCCCTGGAGTGCATTATTGTGATGATACAATGGCTCAGTAGTTAAGATAAAAAAGGTAAAAATAGATTTAAAAGTAGTTTTTATTTGGTAATTTTTTTCAATGGATAGATTGTTTTGGCCAGTAGGTGGCACTGCAGTATGGCTCTGTACCCCCACCAACCTTTCTCTTTGTAGTATTTCCCCAGTCCCCTCGGTGTCTTCCCCAATTTATATTTTTCTGTTGTTTTTGTATTCTCTCTCTCTTTCTATCTTTCTCTCTGGCTCTGAGTCATTCTGCCCACTGCCAAAAAATTGGACATCTGACCCCAACCCCTCTCATGACTGCAGCTGTGTCTGTGCTGTGTGCCTTCTCCCACTGCAGGTGGCATGTGTTTGTGCTGGGAGAATGAAACAGAGAGAAAACAATGATTGGTGAGTCACTGAATCATGGTGTGCTTCTGAAAAGCACACACACTCACTCACTCACTCACTCTGTTTGGGCGAGGAGCAGGGATTGGTTGAAGAGGCAGTTTAAATTGTCCACCCCCCCACTCCCATTAGGTCACAGTGTGTTTTGCTTTTTCTGGTACAGCGAGCACAGTTCGTACCAGGAAAAGATGCCACAAAAAAAAAAAATTGCCTCGTGTTGGTGAGTAGAGAATGCTGTGCTGCTTAAAAGTGCACACGCTCATAATGTTAAAGAGCAGCTGACACCTTTAGGAGAACTTTTAACAAACCATAATGTTTAGAAATAATTCAGCTTGTATTTCACATTAGTTTTGTAATTCTCCTCCCCATTATTTATTACTGAGGTCATTTGCATGAAAACAGGATCTTTGTTCCTGAAGAGTTAAATAGTTTCTGTTGCTTTCTCCCTACTTGAGGTCATAATGCACTGCTTGTGACATCACAGTTACTCTCATGGCAACAGAGTGTGACATCACAACAGAGAATTATGACTTGAAATAGGGAGTCAGCTATAGATGCAGATAAATTCTAAGGGATAAAAATCATGCATTCATGCAAATTTAATTAGTAATAAATAATTAGGAAGAGAAATATATAGAATACATATGGAATGCAAGCTGAATTATACTTAATTATTATGTTTTTCAGAGGTTTTTTTGAGGTGTCAGTAGCATTTTAAGGGTAGAGCAGTGCCAGTAGTGAAGCCGAGCACAGTGACGGCATTTAATAGCAACCCTAACTGATGCATTAACAGAGTTTTTTTTTTTGCAAAGAACACATAAATAGATAGATAGCTAGATAGCTAGATAGAGAGATATATAGATAGATAGATAGACCCTGAACGTAGATAGATAGATAGATAGATAGATAGATAGATAGATAGATAGATAGATAGATAGATAGATAGATGCTGTCTGTAGATGGATGATAGATAGACAGCTAGATAAAGAGATACTGTCTGTAGATAGATAGATAGATAGTTACTGTCTGTAGATAGATAGATAGATAGATAGATAGATAGATAGATAGATAGATAGATAGACCTGAACGTAGATAGATAGATAGATAGATAGATAGATAGATAGATAGATAGATAGATAGATAGATAGATGGATGGATGTAAGATAGATAGATGGATGGATGGATGGATGGATGTCTACAGATATAAACATGACAACAATAATGGTGTAAGATTTTGGTGTGGGTTTTAAGCTGTAGACTATGGCCTGGATATTCAAAGGGGTTGCACATGCAGCAACAGAGTTAGGTCCTGGTGGGATATTGAAAAGGCTGCCTGGCGCGGCGCAAATCCTGATGCGCTGGGGCGCAATGTACAGTAAGTGTATGCAGTGCAGATGCAGGAGGGCGTACCCATGCATATGCGGCACATCCTGATATTCAGCCTGGGATATGCATCTCATATGCTTGCACAACCCTGCATTGCGCCACATGGAGGGGCTCAAAGTTGAGCTGGTGAAATGGTGGAACTACTCCCGGCCACCCACAGACGGGCTGTTGTATTGCAGGGTGCAACACAGCAGCCGCCAGCCATGGGTGGTCACCTGCCCACCCAGAACACTGTCCACAAGCACCCATAACCTCCTGGTGGTCTAGTGGTACCCCCTCCCTCCCATTGCTGCTATTGCCATTCCATCCCATGAATAAAAGTACTGGTGATCCAGTGGCACCCACACACACACACACCCAGCCACACAGGACCCCTTGCCTACCCCGCTCCCCCACATCATCGACGGGCGGCTGCAATCAGCCCACATGCCGCCCGGCCACCTGCTGAATGACAGGTGCAGTATGGGCTTGCAGGGCATATTGTACTAGACAGTCTCAAAGCTATGTCAGATAGGTCAGTCACATATTTGGGACTGTCTCTAATACTCTGCCCGCAATCCCATTGGTCGGCATTCCCATTTGGGGCAGCCGGGTGGTATGTGGGTATTTGCTGCCTGCCAATGACCAGGAGGGTGCAGGTTGGGCAAGGGGTCCTGGGTGGGTGGGTGAGGGTGGATGGTGCCACTGGATCACCAGGAGTTTATTCACGGGAATGACTGGCAATCGTGGCAATGGGAGGAGGGTACCACTGGATCACCACGGCTTTTATTCATGGGACAGAATGGCGACCATGGCAACAGGAGGGACAGGGTAGCACTAGACTACCAGGGACTTATTTTACAGTGATTCACCATGATCGGGGCAACGGGAGGGAGGGGGTACCACTAGACTACCAGGGAATTATTTTACAGTGATTCACTGTGATTGCGGCAACAGGCGGGGGGGGGGGAGTGTACCAGTAGACCACCAGGGACATTACATACAGCAATTTACTGTGATCAGGGCTAGGGGCAGGGGGTACCACTAGACTACCAGGGAGTTTGTAAGGATATTCACCAGCGATCACAGCAATGGGAGGGAGGGGCATACCATTAGACCACCAGAGAATTCCTTAAGGCAATTGCTGGTGATCGCAGCTATGGGCGGGGATGCCCCGGGACCCCCTCTGCACATGTCGTTCTGTGCAGGGCACCAGGTGCAATTTGCTGGGCTGCCTGCACAAAGCAAACAAATGGGGCCATAATTGCATGCAAATGGCCCCATTTGCACCTTCCATATATTATGGCCTCGTTTGCATGCCCTCTGCTAAACATCGTGGATGATGCACCCAGCGCAGCTGCATTTGTGCTGGCGCATCCCTGTGCTCCCTATCTGTGGCTTGCACCAGAACAGTGCCACTGCGCTCTGCGCTGTCCATGCCATATTCAACGGCACTGCACCATGGCACACCACCGTTGAATATCACCTGGTCCTGGCCCCGGCGCCGGCACTGCGCTCAGGCTTGCGCCACTGCCAGGCGCAGTCTGAATATCTGGCCCATTTGGTGTGGGTTTTAATACATTTGTGAGCTGTGGAAGGGAGGTAGTTCAATAAAAATAAACTCTGAAGTTCCGGCAAAATTCACTTCAGCCAATGCTAAGTGTGGCCAGCTAGGGCATGGTGTGTGTACTGATTTCTGTGAAAAAACAGAGGATTCCCCGTTTAGTTCTGTAAGCCTGTATGATTTCTTAAATGATTATCTTACTGTCCTCTTTGCAGTCAGAATAGGTAATCTCCAAATGCACAGTGTGCTAATAATTCAATGAATTGTGCATAACATCATAATGACGCTTCATAGACCACACACAAAAAAAGCAATAAGTGAAAGTTGAAAAAAATGGTCAACGGTTTTTCTTTTATTTATTTTAATATAGAAACAAAGGATGAAAATAAGAAAGGAGAAATGTGGCCACACTTTTCTCATTTCTATCCTTGATTTAAAAAATATGCCTTGCAGGGGCTAAACTGCACTGAGAGAAGTGGTCTGTTTGTATAGCATTGAAACTTAGAAATTATCAGCAGATAAGGACTGCCTGGCCCATCTAGTCTGCCCAAAAGCCCTACACTATTTTGTGGCCTCTGATCCTACCTGGTAAATGGCTTTTCATCCCTCCTTCCCACCTCTAAGGTTCTCTTATGCCTGTCCCAGACATGTTTAAAACCTTCCACTGCGCCCGCCCCCACTACCTCCTGTGTCAGTCTATTCTACGTGTCCACAACCCTCTCTGTGAAGAATAACTTCCTCACATTTCCCATCAGCCTGCCACCTTCCATTTTCATAGCATGCCCCCTCGTTTTTGTACTTCTCTTATATTGGAAGATATCTTCCCCTGCATCTTGTTAATGCCCTTAAGGTACTTGAATGTTTCTGTCATGTCCCCGGATCTCTCCTCTTCTCCAGCAAGTGCATATTGAGGTCCTTTAGTCTCTCTTCATATGTTTTCTGGTGAAAGCCCTGCATCATCTTAGTCGCCCGTCTCTGGACTACCTCCACTCTGTCAATGTCCTTACAAAGGTACGGCCTCCAGAATTGCACACAGTACTCCAGGTTAGGCGTCACTAGTGTTTTGTACAATGGTATCACTGCCTCCTGCCTTCTGCAAGTGACATCTCTGCCTAGGCACCCCAGCATGTCACTGGCCCTCCCTGCAGCCTTTGTACTCTGCTTAGATACCTTTAGGTCATCAGAAATGATAACCCCCAGGTCCTATTCTTCCTTGGTGATAGTCAGCAGCTCTTCCCCCATCCTATAGCTCTCCACAGGGTTCTCTCTTCCCAGGTGCATTATTTTGCACTTCTTGGAATTGAACCTTAGTTGTCACACTTCAGATCATTTTCCAAGCTTCTCCATGTCCCTCCTCATTCTCTCCACCCCATCTGGAGTATCCCCCCTGTTGCAAATCTTGGTGTCATCTGCAAACAGGCATACCTTTCCCTCTGGTCCTACCACAATGTCACTAATAAAGATATTAAACAGGACTGGCCCAAGGACTGATCCCTGAGGTACCCTGCTGGTCACCCCTTTCTCATAGAACATAGAAACATAGACTTTGACGGCAGATAAGGACCACTTGGCCCACCTGATCTGCCCATTTCCCTACCTACAGGATAAGCTGCAGATCCTAGTTAATCAACAGCCTATTTCTTCCTACCCCCCACAAAAATTGCCTAATGTCTGTCCCATGTATTCTTGAATTCTCCCACAGTTTTAGACCCCCTGACTAAATCCTGTTTACCACCACCCTCTGCTTGCTGTCTATTAGCCATTTCCCAACTCAGTTTATCACCTTGTGCCCCATACCCAGACTACTCATTTTGTTGACCAGCCTTTTATGTAGGACAGTGTCGAAGGCTTTGCTGAGATTGATGTAGGTGATGTCTACCACCCCGACGATTAACTTCCCTTGTCACTCAGTCAAAAAAATCTATCAGATTCATCTGACATGACCGTCCTGCTGTTATACCATGTTGCCTTGGGTTTTGTGCCCTGCTGGCGTCTAGATATTCTACAATTCTTTCCTTTAACACTGATTCCATTATCTTCCATACCGCTGAGGTCAAACTGACCAGTCTATAGTTCCCTGTTTCTACCTTGCTCCCACTTTTATTTTGGGGTATCGTGTTTGCCCTTCTCCAGTCCTCTGGTACCACTCCCTCTTCGAGCGATTTTGGGGATTTTGGTAACTGGGTGAGTTCTCTGAGACTTGTGTCCCTTTTTCAGGAGTGACCCAGGATAAGTTACATACTACGGTCCTACATACAAATGGCATAAAGTACATGTCAAGGTGTGTATCCCATCTGCACAGTCCTGCACCTGTGGACAGGTGTGCACCAGCCGGTATTCACACTCGCCGGCCACCTGTTCGAGGTCCCACCTCACACAGTGCTGGAATAGGGCTGCATGTGGGCAGAATGTGAGACCCAGGCAGGCATCCAATTGGATTTCTGCTCTGAGATCCCTCAGGGGAACCTGAGATGGCATGGAACCCCACGGTGGTACAGGGATGCTATAGGCACCTGATGGCTGCAGGGACAGATGTTGTGAAGGCCAAGTGCAGCACAGAATATTCATGCATCACTGTGGACTACATGTCAGTGTACAGGGTGCTATATGGGTCTATCGAGATGGAGGTGGGGAGTATGATGTGACCCACGGGGAAGTGGTACACAATTTGATGCCAGCTGCAATTGCCAGTGGATACTGGATGTAGTCACGCAGTGCAACCATTGTTCTATGTATATATCTGGCTCTATATGTGCACAATAATAAGGGATGGATATGGATAGGTGGATAGAATGGGGGTGAGGTGGGATCCAGTAGTAATGTCTGTATTGCACAAGTTAGGGGATACAGTGTTGTGCTCATGTCACACACCATATGGTGCATTGAGTTGGTTTCTGTCCCATTGTAAGCTGCAGCTATACATACTGTATTAGACAGGGAGACACCTGTTAGGGCTGCATAGTGATATGTTTTGACTTGTGTTTGCAGTGACTATATGCTGCCTGATGTGAGGGTTCAATGATTCAGCTGGCAATTGGGCACACAGCTAAAGGGGGAGGAACTCCTCCCCGCAATAGAGGTGTTGCCACTGTTTTGTGTACCTGTTACCATGCAACTATGCTATGGTGGCAGTTGGGGAGATTGTGCCATGTGTGTTTCTCCAGACATGTGTCATGAGCACCTCATGATAGGGCCGTGCCAGTCACGGGGCTATGTATTTATTTATTTATTTGTAAGAATCAGTTTACAACCTTTGAGCCAGAGGCTCGTTTCCAAAGGTACTTCGTTACATAAAGACATACATTGTGTTTTTGGTTACATAGCATAGATTTGCAAAACAATAGAGTGCTCAACAGAGGCTAACGTCACACTGTGGTCAGACAAATACAATTAGGTTACAGGGTACATGTAATTGATAACAGGTGTTACACAAGTTTGTATCAAGTGAGCAATCTGGTTGGTAAACACTGAAACAGCTGGCACTGGCCAGGTTAAACATAAACACGGTGTACAGGGAAGTGGTGGTGGGATGGCTAGGTGGAGAGCTGCCGGAGGCGTTGTCAGAGAAGCAGAGGTGGAGGCTACTTTCCAGAGACAGGAGCAGTTATGAGTGCTGATGATGTGGTTCCGAAGGGTGGTTTTGAACTTGGAGATGGTGGTGGCATTGGTGATGGGGGCAGGGAGACAGTTAAACCAGGTTGGGGCTCTATAGCAGAAGGACCTCTGGCAACGGCTGGTTCTTGATCTGGGGACCATTAGAGTGGTCTTGTAGGAAGACCGTGTTGCAATAGTGGGAGGGCTCTGGTGGATGGATGCCATTACCCCGGGGGGGGGGAGAGCGCGAGTAGGGTTTTTTTTGTGAGGAGACAGGTTTGGTATCGGAGCCGTTCATCCAGGGTAAGCAGGTTAGCCTCGACATACAGCTGGCAGGTGTGTGTGAGCCTGGGGGCACCAGTAATCAATCTGCAGGCTTTATTCAGGATTAAGTGAATTTTGTTGAGTGCAGTGGTGTCGGCAGCACCATATACTGGTAGACCATAGCCTACAAGGGACAGAAGCGGATGATGTAACAGCGAGCGGAGAGCATTTGGGGAAGGCAGGTTCTATGGCGGAAGAGGATGCCAAGCGCGTGTGTTAGTGGCGGATGTTAGGCGTTGAGTGGTTGTGAAATTTGAGGGCTGAGTGAAGGTAACCCCAAGGTATTTGTAGGAGCAGACTTGTTCCAGTGGCTGATCGGTACTTGAAGAATATAGAGTGGGTGGTTGCTAGCTTTGTTTTGGGGGTGGGAAAAGAGCATAGCTTTGGTTTTATTAAGATTGATGATGAGTCTGCGCTCCTTAAGACCAAGCCTCGGCACTGTTGAAAGACTGCTGTAGGGAGTCCTGGAGGAGATGGGATTGCGGTGGGTGGCAAAAGGACAGCGCTCATCTGCATACAGTAGAATTTTGCCAGGGCATGCACTGGGCAGGGTGTTCAGATAGAGCGAGAAGAGAAGGGGGCCCAGGATGGAGCCTTGGGGGACCCCAGAGAGAATGGGATGGGTATCGGAGAGTGTGCTATTAATTTTTACACACTGAGATCGAGCATCAAGATAGCTAGTGCACCATTCTAGGGGGCCAGCTGAGAGACCAGTGTGGCAGAGTACATTCAGCAGAAGTGGATGGGAGACGGTGTCGAAAGCCTTTGAGAGGTCGATGAACACTGCACCAGCTAGGGAGCTGGTATCCAAGGAGGAGTGTAGAAAGTTGGAGAATTCAATAAGGGCAGTGCTGGTACTGTGACCAGCACGGAAGCCATGTTGCTCTGGGCATAAGATGTTATGCTTAGCCAGATAATCAGTGATTTGAATGGCCACCACTTTCTCCAGGGCTTTAGAGATGGGGGAGGATGGAGATTGGCGGTGAGTTGTTGGCGATGACCTGTCACCCCCTTTATGAATAGGTGTGATAATGGCTGTTTTCCAAGCTGTGGGAAATTGTCCCAGGCAGAGTGACTGGTTAATTAGGCTGGTGAGTGGGGCAAGGACTTCATCTAGCACCAGCCTGAGGATGCTGGGGTCCAGTGAGTCACTGCCGGGATTGTTGCCATTGAGAGCTTTGAATAGGATGGGTCTGGCTTCCTGGGTGGAAATCTTGCGCAGGTGGAAGCTGGGGTGCTGGAGGACAGAGGGAGGTTGGTTGGGGGGGGAGGGTCAAAGAAATTACTAGGGAGGACTGAGCTAAGGTCAGTGAAAGTGGTGTTGAACCAGTTAGCTATGGTGGCAGGCTCGGTGGAGGTAGTGCCATTTCTAGTGAGCTGGGATGGGGCAGGGGAGCAAGCTTTACCATTAAGTTGCTTAATATTATCCCAGAAAGTCCGGGCTGAGCCCCAGGAGGAGGTAAGGGAGGCCTGGTAATGGTCTGCCTTGGCTTTCCTGATGGCCCATGAGCACTTATTCCGGGCTGCATTGTAGGCCTGCCTATCAGACAGATGACCTGTTTCAGTGGCAAGGTGCCAGAGGTTATCCCGGTTTCTAAGTAATTGTAGAAGGGCTGGGCTAACCCAGGGTGCGTTCTGTTTTTTTTTTGGACCAGATTTTGGTGAAGGGTGCAAAGAGATCACAGGCCATGTTGAAGGTGTGAGTGAAGAAGGCAAGGGCAGTGTCAATGTCGGTTGCACGCTGAATGGGGGATCAGTTTATCTGGGTGAGGAGTACTTTAAGTTTTTTCAGCCCACCAGGGTGGAGGCACCTGCGGAGGGTGGTCTGGGCTTTGGGTTTGGGATTGGGGACTGCCCAATGAAATAGGATAGGGGAGTGGTCACTTAGGGAGTCTGGGAGGACCTGGATGTTTTGGATTTTATGGGGTCGGTTAGTTGTAATAACATCCATAAGGGTGCTGGTACCTCTCTTAGGGTTAAGTCTCGTGGGGCTGGGTGACGAGTTGCATCAGATCTTGGGCAGCAAATGAGTCTCTGATCGCGGATGAGGAGGTGCTGAGCCAATTTACATTAAGGTCCCCCACTAGGAATTGTTCCGCCTTATGGTGGAGGGTGGCCAGGTAGTCCGTTAAAGATACCAGGGCTGGGTGCTGGTTCTTTGGGGGAATGTAGGCTGTGGTGAGATAGAGAGGGCTCCTAGAGGGGTCTGGGGTGAGTTTGAGGGTAAGAGCCTTGGCCCCATTTATAAGGGCAGGGGTGGGGAGTGCATGTCCAGGTATTGTGTCCCTAGTGTAGATTGCACAGCCTCCCCCTCATTTGCCTACTCGGTCCTCCCAGTATAAGGTATAGCCTGGGAGGGAAACAAATGAGTCAGGGGTGGATTTGGACAGCCAGGTTTCAACCAGGGCTATGATGTATGCATGGAACTGGCCATGTAACGCAGTTATGGCAGGATCCCCGCTACCATAACACATGCACCCCCAGTGCTCCACGTGATTCCATGTGTAAACCCTAGGTGGCACTATCCTAAGGGCTACTACCCCTCCCTGCCTGAGTAGGTAGAGGTTGAGGGGTCTGAGCTCTTTGAACAGGTGCCTCCACCTGGAGGAATGGTTCTGGGGTAGTGTAACTGCTGTTGGTATAGCTCTCTGGGATGCTATAACCCCCCACAACCCCTCTAGTGGCTTAGCCAGGTCAACAGATAGACAATCACATATGATATAGTCATACAGTATTGAATCCACACTCAGTGCACTTACCACCAGGACAGGATCAGCTGCAAAAGCCATGGAGACTCCTGTAAATAAGACAGTCAGTATGACAATTCAATGACAATGCAATATGCCCTCCACAAAGATACACATTGACCAGATTAGATGCAGAAAGAACAAAATCTGATTTATTTGGGGGAGTTGCGCAAGGGTAAGGCAATAAATCTAGTGGTTGATTATTTAGATCTGATTTATTCAGGTTTAGCATGCATGCACTAAGAGTCCCTCTGTCATAGTCACACACTCAGCATACCCAGTTGGAAAAGGCTAGCCTGGAGTGTTGCCCGGGATAGGCTGGTGTTGCAGCTGTTGTTGGGATCATTAGGAAAGAAAACAATTAGTATGCACTCAAACCCAGAATTTGTAACCCGGAGTCAGATGGCTCAGTCAGTTGTTATAAACCCAAACAAATAGTCAGATGACACACAATGACTGCAGCGTTGTTGCAGTGAGCTACTCTGTTTGTACTCACACTACCCAGACCAAGTGATGATCTGATGAGATGAGACCTGTTGCAGATGGCTTGATAAAATAGGAGGGAAATTCCCTCATGGTCCTTGCCAAGATGCTAGTCTTCAGGATGCAAGAACAATTTACACTTGCTGAAAACATGCACGGCAGACATCTCAAACTGGTCAGCAACACAAACACTTTAGCAAACCAAACACATTTATATGTAATGCTCTGTCCTTCTGTAGTCCTTCCAGCTAGCTTGCAGGTTGAGTCTTCTTTTCAGCTTGGCTGCTGGTCAAATCTCCTGCTGCTGTGACTTCCAACGTGGGTCAACTGGACACTTGGACCCGCAGACTGATGGCCGGAAAAAGCCTAGGCCTGGCAGGCCTAACTTATAAGAGCTGGTAAGCTCCCCAGAGGCTCACACTGAACTCCTGGATGAATCTCTCAAATCTGGAAAAATTAGCTGTTACCCCCTTTTATATGGGACTGAGTTCCAAGGTTCCCATTGGCTGCCCAAACTGTCTTGAACAGTCCCAAGATGTTAATTGGTTCACTTTTCGGTGCCTAGAAATGATTCCAGTTAATCCCTCATAAGTCTCTGGCACAGTCCCAAGCACCCCTTTGATTAATCCTGGCTTCCGATTGGTTATTAGCTGCCTTACATATAAATGTGTTTATCAAAAAATAAATAAATAAAAAAATAAAATGGTGACTGAATGCAGTTTCTATTGCAGTCTAATTTACTGTCCCAACAGATCAAGTTCTGGTACAGCCAGGAGCAACCATATCTTAATTAACTTTTCCCACTGTCTTGTAGCCCTAATGATTCTTTTTTAAAAAAGTCCACTCTTTAATAAATAAAATGCACGCTCAGGGAACTGCAGCTCCCATAACACACTGCCCCCAGACACACAGCAAAACTAATGAATATTCATAAGGGCATGCTTTTACACTGATCTTTGCCCCGTAACCCTTTGTTTCACTGAGTCCCCGAGGCAGCGCTTTAGGTGTCTGCCTGTTTATTTAATTAAAAATACTTTCCTGCTGAAGTTGAGTCTCCACGGTGCCTTATTCAGCTTAACTTGGCACCTGGAACTGGTGGAGACACATTTTGCTTGCTTTGACCGCAACGGTGGTTGGATGTACAGGGCGCCTCCTCAAACGTGTGAGCGGCTTAGCAGTTGTGCAAACCACTTGCAGAGGGATTTGTGAGCTCTGCAGGGTTTATTTAAGTAGAGGGATACTGGGGAAAACTGCAAAATGCCACAGAGGATGCGCGGACAACGGGAGACAATGGGAGAATGCCTGAGAGCATATTTAAGGTAAGCCCCCAAATGGGGGGGGGGTGTTACACTCTCCCCTGCCTTGGAAAGCTTGGCATCTACATCAAGTCTAAAATATATTGTCAACCTCTAACACATTCTTAGCTATACTCTTACTAATACTCTGTTACAGCAGACATATCTGAACAGCCTAACTAGGGATAAAACTATATACAAGGTAGCCTATTATCAGTTTGGTCTTACTTAGCATTGTACAACACCTTAATTTCACTTGGAATACCTTAACAATGTAGAATCCACATTTCTTACATTTAACAGTATAACATAATACAGTTGTCACCTATCACATTTTATCATAGCATTTCACCTTATTCCCATCTTGTTATATCCCTTGTTACACTGAGCGAGTACCTTAACTTGGGTGGAGTCTTTGAACACCATTTTGGGCAAGGAATTGGATGTGACATAAACTGCTTTGTGCATGACATTCATGGGCAAGTTAACAGGCTGTCCTGGGGTTTCATATGTGAGCTTTAATATTGGTTACAGATCTTTCTGAGCAACGTGGCAACGATGGCACTGACGCTTCTTGTTGATGAAGCTCACTGCCATTTGTCAGAGGTATTTCCGCAAAATCAGAATCATCCAAAGCACATCTTTCTGGCTCTTGAACAATACTTTCATTGGCATGAAACAGTTCACTTAGCCCACTCAGTTCATTAGCACTTGCACAGTCACTTGTAGGTTCACTAGTTGCTTCATGTGGTTCAGGTTGACTGATTTCCATTAATTTTACCATACAAAGGGATTCAGCCTCTTCAAGGTACACAATGTGAGCATCATTTCCTGGAGGTTCAGGCAAAATTGATGAATTGGGAATCTGTTAACACAGCTGGATGTTCAGAGTAATCACCATAGTTAATGGAAGGAATTCCCTGGAACACTCTCTCAAGTTCAAAAGATGGGTTGAAAGCAGGTTAGAATTCACTTTCATCATCACTTTCAGCATTTTACGTATCTTCACTGTCTGCAGGACTGAAAACATTGGAGTTTGCTGATTTTGTTGCTTAGCCTTGGTAGCAGACCTAGTTACAGGGTGCTGAGGGGCTTCAGTCTCTTGAACATTATTGGTTACCATTTGGCCGATAGGTAATAGGTGGTTTCTGTAAATGGTTTTAACAGCACGAGGGTCTCCCTCTGGACGTACTTTATACACTGGCAGATCATGCAGCTTACTGACTACTATGTACAGAATGTGACTCCAGCGATCTGCTATTTTGTATTTACCTGGAAGTCAAATGTTTTTATTAGTATCCTGTCCCCTGGTTGGAGCTCTTGAGCCTTAACACATTTGTCATGCTGAGTTTTGTTAATCAGGTTTTTCTTTGCTGCCATGGTGTTGGCAAACTGATAGGCATGGTCTAATTGGGCTTTTAGATTTCTGACATACTGCAGGTAGTTATCTGATTGAACACCATCAGGAGACACTCTGAAACATACATCAATTGGAAGGCAAGCTTCCTGGCCAAATATAAGGTGGTACGGTGAAAAAACAGTAGCATCCTTCTTTGTACAATTACATGCAAACAAAAGGACACTGATTTGTTGGCTCCACTTTGGTTTGTCTTTAGGTTGCAGAGTGCCCAACATATCAAGTAGGGTCCTGTTAAATCTTTCTGGTTGTGGATCCCCTGAGGATGATGAGGGGTTGTTCTATATTTCCTTACACCCCATAGAGACAACAGTTCCTTAAAAAGCCTGCTCTCAAAGTCCTGGCCTTGATCCAAATGAACACGCTGGGGGGGAGGGCACAGTATTGTACAAAAAACTTTTCAACAAGGACTTTGGCTACAGTTGAGACCTTTTGGTCTTTGATTGAGTACACCTGTGCATATCTCGTGAAGTAATCTGTGACTACCAATACATTTGCAATGCCTTTGGAATCTGACTCAAGATTAAGAAAATCGATACAGACAAGCTCCATGGGTGCACTTGTGGTGATATTGACCAGAGGGGCTGCTCTTTGTGGTGGAGCCTTGGGCTGGAGACACCTACTGCTGGTTTTAATGTGTTGTTCTATGCCTAGGCCCATTTTAGGCCAATAGAACCATGAACAGGTCAGATCAAGGCTTCTCTCACTACCTAGATGTCCCATTTGGTTGTGCAAGGCTTTTAGGACACTAGTGTTGAATTTAGCTGGCAGTACTAGCTGTTTTCTCACAATTTCACCTTGGTTGCCAGTAAGCTCTTGGTACAATAACTGTTCTCAAAGCTTGAGCTTGCTTCCCTCTCAAAGGAGTAAGTCAGTTTTAGGGTCTCTGGACCACATCCTAGAGATAACTTCCCCTTTTCTTAGAGCTTCAACTACTGGTCTGATTACTGGATCATAGTACTGTTCTTTGTGTATATCAGCTGGAGTTAGCTGGGGTAAAGAACTGAAGTCCAATGCTGTAAAACTGTACTAGGCAACTGGTATACAAGTCTCTGGAGGTCCCAAGCAATCTGTCAGACAATTTACAGCTTCAGAGGACAAAGTTTCTTCCTGGTTTAATGCTTTTACAGATTGCTCAGGGATATGAATCCACTGTTGGTCAGTCTGTAATGCCCCAAAGTTAAGGTATCCCAGAAAGCCTAAAATTAATAAATAAATTAGAGGTTTACAGGTGCTCAGGGTACCTGCTGTAGGTGTAGGCAGCAGGGTACTATGATAAGGGGCCCCTGAAAATAAAGTTTCACCTCCTTATAATGGGAAACTGTAAAATAATGCAGAAAAGTGCCCTGTGCACTTTACAGTTTGGTCAAAAAGCAGATTTAATAACAAAATATGTCACAATGGCTTGGATGGAATGCTGTGCTGAGTGGCTCATGCACAGCATTCCACTCCAGCCAATCAAGAACCCTGGGGGGTTTCATGTTTAAAAAATATTTTGTTCTGTTGTCAGTTGATCCTGGGCAGTGGTAGAGGAGACAGGACACAAAAGTCAAGAAACAAGTTCAGGGCTTACCTTGAGTTGAAGCTGTCCCTCTGGGCTTGCTGTGGTCCTGTGCTGCCTCCCCTGCCTGAAGACTCCCTGCTCCCTGCTCTGCGGTGTTTTGTGGTCGGTAGTGCCATCAGGGCACCATGAAGATATAAAACGGCCATATACCATGGTTTGGGCTTGTAAGCCCCTTCGTTTTAATGTTTTAGCCCCGAGTAGCTTTAAGTTTAATTTGGTCCCACGTCGGTGGCACAGAAGCGCCGCATCGTTACTCTCCCTGTCGGCCGTCCTAGGCCCCCTTGCTGTTCTCCCCATCTGCCTGCACATTTTCCCTCACACTGCCAGCATCCCTCCTGCCTCTCTACAGCACAGCAGCCCCAGAAGATGGCGGAGTGGTGAGCCGGTGGCAGCACAAGAAGAGTGCTGACTGCCTGTTTAAAAGAGAGAACTGTGTTTTGTGTAAAAGCATGCAGAAGGCATGAAGAAAGGTGGCCTAGTGCCGCAGGGGCATCGGGTCTCTAGGACCCTTAATATTAATATTAAAAAGGAGGCGGGACTTAGCGATGCCCACAGGGAGAGGCTAGGACTTCAAGGCCAGTATAGTGGCCTATAAATATTGATGTGGAGGAGGTATTTGGGGCGGGGATTTGTGATTAAATGTTAGCAGCTCTCAGTGAGCTGCATATTTAAAGGGGCTCTGCTGCTTTTGATGCTTTTAGATTCAAAGGGGCACCAGGCCCAGTATTAAGTGGGGCACCAGGCCCAAAATAAAGAGGGGCACCAGGCCCAATAGAAGGTGGGGCACCAGGCCCAATAGTAAGTGGGGCACCAGGCCCAATATAACGTAGGGCATCAGATCCGAGGTAAACGTAGGGCATTAGGCCCAAGGTAAAGCTTGGTACTAAAGGGAGACCCCGGCCTAGCGGAATAGGGAAAGTCAGCCTAGTGGTGCTAAAGGGAGGCCCCGGCCTAGCGGAATAGGGCAAGTCAGCCTAGTGGTACTAAGGGAGACCCTGGCCTAGCGGAATAGGGCAAGCCAACCTAGTGGTACTAAAGGATTCCTTAGCCATGACGTACTGAAAGAGATCCTATTCCAGAAGACCCTACGTTTAGAAACAGGGATTCATTTAAGAGTGTTCGATTTGCCTATACTGTGAAACTACTGTAATTACTGTACTGCTTATGCTGAACTATTGCCCTAAGTACCTGAACTATTGTCTTAAGTACCTTAACTATTGCTCTAAGTACCTGAACTATTGTCCTAAGTACCTGAACTATTGCCCTAAGTACCTGAACTATTGCTCTAAGTACCAGGACATTGGCCCTCATCAGTAAGAGGTACTCCTAAAGTTATAATTTGCCCTCCTCTGGCAAATTATTGTATCATTCCACAGTTCTTTGGGCGTTTTTCAGTTATATGGTTACTACTGTCTGAAGACAGTCTCAATCTTCTACCACACTGCAGTCCCATAGTATGGTCTGTAACACCACGTACTCAGAAACAGTCTCTACTCAGAAGAAGATGTCCTGTCAGCATTCTTCACTCCTGGGAGATCCTCCATCAGCTCATCATGTCTGTCTGTGTCCTCCGGCGAAGTTGAGTCTGTCGCAAGTCGTACAAGTCATACTTGCCGTTTTCTTGTTTTCACAGCTTGAAGGTACGTCCGCCGAAAAGCATCACGACAGCTGTGCCAGTGTCGTTCCGTATGGTTCCTGTTCAAGATGTCCCAAAGTGGGTCACCCTCTATAGAAGAGTGAGCTCATCCTGGAGAACCTAGTCTGTGCCCCTCCTGGTCGTTCGCCGAAAGTTGAGTCCGTCGAAGCCCAGTACGGGATGCCTCTGCCATTTCTTTGTTTTGTGTTAGTTTATGATCCTAGGATTGCAGAGTCAACCATCATCTCTTCAGATTCTTATGGTTCCTGGTCCTGTCAGAGTTTCTTCTGAGTTTAGCTGGCCGTTTGAGTGCCGCAGCATCAGTCAGGTCGTGGTAGTCCTTCGGGATTCATCACCACGCAGATCTTGATCTATCTTCATCCTTGGCAACCCTGGAAGTGGGTTTTGGCTGAGGGACCCTTTGTTTTCAGTGTGTTATCTCAGGAACCAGTTGCTCTGGTTCTACATTCTGGCAGCCTTGGAGAGAGTGGGCTTTTGCCGAAGAAATATATGGTCTATTTACCAAACCTCTCATCACTCCAGTGGCCTTATCTAGGTCTTTGCTGGGAATTGTGATTAGGGTTCTACAGTTCTGATTTGTTTCCCTTGTAGCTACCAATGAAGAACAACAGTGTAC
Source organism: Neoceratodus forsteri (assembly GCA_016271365.2). Classification (NCBI taxonomy): domain Eukaryota; kingdom Metazoa; phylum Chordata; order Ceratodontiformes; family Ceratodontidae; genus Neoceratodus; species Neoceratodus forsteri. The sequence goes on along the minus strand of CM028133.1, from coordinate 29,596,223 downwards.
ACGAAGGCGCTGGATCTCTGGACTCTTGTAATATCTAGACTCTGGTGGAAATGTGTGATGATAATTACCCTAGTACAGTTCTGAGTAGCTCATGTTAACCGATCCTCATCTACCAGTATAGACGTGTAGAATAATTTCAGAATTAGAGTGGCAGTAGGCCTAAAGTTTATTCTTGTGGTAATAACCTTAGAATTGGTAGATAAAGGTATATCCCTGTTTATTGCCCTATTGTTCTTGGGCAACCCCTCCTCCCTCTTGTGACTGCCTCTCTCTACCCTTGGTACAAAATAAACATCCTGTGGGCATTAAAGCATTAAGTTGACTCCTGCCTCTCCTTGTCTGGGTAACAGTTATCCTATCCACATAATTCGGACCTTGGTGCCTCGCTCATCTCTTTTCACCACCTTTAGAGTAGAGCACTTCACAGAGCACCACAAGAAACAGGTCTTTGTGAAAGAGCATTGGTGTCTACATGATTTAAGCCAGGTCAATACTCCACCGCATAATCATATGTTGCTAGAGCAGACAGCCATCTGTGTCCAGTAGCATCTGGTTTAGCTGTGATTTGGACATAGGTTAAAGGATTATTATGGGTCTTGACCAAGATTTTAGCACCATACAAGTATTCATGAAATTGGTCAACTATGGCCCACTTGAGAGCAAGGAATTCTAATTTATGTACTGGATAGTTTTCCTCTGAAGCATCTTTGTCAGTGCCCTTCTTAAACTGTTGTGAGTAGGCTAATACCCCTGAGTTAAGTTTAGTAGGGGGTGGATCACCTTGGTATAGTCTTTGACAAATTGGTGACAGTAGCTGCAGAATCCAAGAAACCTTTGGAGTTCTTTCAGGTAGGTGAGCTTTGGCCAGCTGGTCAAGGCTTCCACCTTACTGAAGTCGATTTGTATGCCTTCTGATGACACAATGTGACCCACATATTTGACAGAACTCTGGGAAAAACCTGGCATTTGTCAAGGGATAGACCAAACTCTTCAAATCTGTCCAATCCTTTGAATAAGTGAGCTTCATGCTCCTTAAGAGTTTTTCCCAAAACTGTGACATCATCAAGATAGACAAGACATTTCAAGAGATTAATATCTCACACTGCATGCTCCATTAGTCGCTGGAATGTTGCTGGTGCACCCAATGTGCCTTGGGGCATGCAAAGAAACTCATAGAAGCCCAAGGGGGAAATGAATGCAGTTTTCCCCCTGTCCTCAGGAGTCATTGGGATCTGACAGTATCCACTTTGGAAGTCGAGAACGGAAAACCATTTACTCCCATTTAGACAGTCCGGGGCATCCTGTATACATGGCATTGTATGTTGATCAGGCATAGTTTTTTTGTGGAGGGTGCTGTAATCAACATACATGTGAACAGAGCCATTCTTTTTCTGCACCACAATGATGAGGGAGGCATATAGGCTGAGTGACTCTTGTATGATGCCAGACGCTAACATCTCCTGTAGGTGACATCAGACATTTTCAATGTCAGCAGGAGCTAAGCATCTAGATCTCTCTCTGAAGGGTCTCTCGTCGTGCAAGCAAATGTGGTGTTCAGCACCCATGGCACAACAACATCCCATTCCTTGAGGGAAAATAATTTGATTCTCTGGGCCAGCTTGTTACTGATCCTGGTTCTCCAACTGTTGGGAAGAGATGAATCCCCAAAACCAAACATATCAGGAGATACCTGACATCCTTTATCAGTTCTACACTGGAATGGGAGCAAAGCAGTATCGGCACAATAGACTTTAGCCAGAGTGCATCCTCTGCATACCGTGATGTCTTGGTCTGTAACATTTTATATTCAAACCACCACACATAGGGAGTAAGCATGAGCCGGGGCCGGAAGCACACTGGGTTTAATCAGCAGTCCTTTGGGTAATTTTCCCTCATCTGGGACCTCCAGCATCAACATTTTGTTAGTGACATCTTTCTCCAGCCATACTTCACCACAGATACTGCATTCAGCATTGGGAGGAAATGTAATTCTTGCAGAGTCCTTCTTCCAGACCATCCACACAGGCTCATCTTGATCACTTGGCTTGGGGTGCAAGTGCTTCTTGTAGGCCTTTTGGATTAGGGCGTGAACTCACAGGGCTAATCCTGTCTTTCTCTTCTGCCTTTCTTCACTTAGCTGGGCCAGGCTCCCAAACATGTGTGCATTGGTGCCAGTCATTATAGGGATGCCATCATGGTAATTGCTATTTTTCTTTTAAACTTAGATTGTGGGCTTTTAGTGACACTATACTTTCATTGTTGTCTTTACTTATAATTGTTTTTGGGCTGTTGAAAATTTAAAACATAGTGGTGGTGTAATTCTGTGCTGTCTTTAATTGCTGCAATTTCCGCCCCCACCTCCCTTTCCCCAACTCTTAATTATATGCCCTGTTAAATCTGATTGACAGGAGCTAAACACAGAGTATAGTAAGGGTGTGAAGTAGGAGGGGCATAAGGGGAAGAAGCCCACCCTCAACACGACAAGTGTTTTGATTCATTTATTTATTTATTGGTTTCTTTTTCTTTAAAAAAACAAATGTATCTGAGGATCAGTGGCAGGATTTTTAGGACAGTAAATTAATAAAAAGGGAACTAGGGAGCTTCAGTAGCAGACAAGTAGTGGAATTGCAGTATAATGTGGGGAGTGGTATTAATGCAGTGGCTGTGGGGCAGCCATATTCAGGCAGACCTTCTGGACACTGAGGTGCTGCCCTATCTGCATGCATCTCTCTGGACTGTGGGAGGAGGTAGCCAGACTCAGAGTGAAAGTAAACTGGGTCAGGAATACCATCACCCCTATCCAGGGACCACCCAGTCCAATGCAACTGCCTCAAAGGATGCCGAGAACGAGGAGCACTTGGATGACAGTGGGCTCAGGGAGGGTTAGAGCAGTCAGGCAGAGGCACATCCCAGATCCTATTCCACTCAAGAACTCATATGCCACACTGGCAAATGAGGACAACCAAATAGAGGTACCCAGAGAAGTGGAAGGAAAGGATGTGGAGGTTAGCCAAGGAGGTGACCTTAGCGGGAAAAGCAGTAGACCCCAGAGGAGGAGGAAGCGAATCCTGGTGGGGGACTCCATCATAAGAGGGATCCAGCTAGGAACACAGGAGGGGGAGGACAGGGAGGTGAGGTGCCTACCAGGTGCCACGGCATGGAGGGATGGAAGGAAGATCCTGGGGATCACTGGAAGGCAAGACGGGAGGGTGAGCTGGATGTCATTATCCACCTAGGTACTAATGACCTGGCAAATGGGGAGCCAAAGGAAGTTCAGGAAGAGTTTAGAAAACTGGGAGGGGTCTCAAGCAAGTAGCTACTTCTGTCACTTTCTCGAAGTACTACCTGTGAGAGGCAGGGAGAGCATGGAGTGCATGCACCAGGAACTTTAACTCATGGTTGAAGAACTGGTGCTGTGAGGAAGGGTTTGGATTCATTGGTGACTGGGGACCCACCTGGAGGGATGGAGGTTTGTTCAAGCCTGACGGCCTGCATCCATGCTGGAGGGGAATCCAAGCACTCAATGAAAAGTTTAAATGCTACATTGACAAGCATTTAAACTAGCAAAGGGGGGTGGCAGGCCAGCAAGGAGGGTACCTACTTGCTCACCCCCCACAGCTAGCTGTGAAACCAGAGGAGTGGCTATCTCTGCAAAGCAGTGTGCAAAGATGGAGATTAGTGCCCAAGAGGTGGATAAGCAGAAAGGGCAAAATTCAGCAGAAGGGCAGACAGCAAGGAGAACCAGGGATAAATGACAACCAAGGAAGGGGCTGGGTAGAACAGTGAAACAGTCTAGGAGGTCAAATCATGAAGCCATTGTGCAAATGCCAGGAGCCTTAGCAACAAGATGGAAGATCTGAGGCTGTCATGATGCAGTCAGACCTGGACATTGTGGCCATCACTGAAACCTGGTGTAATAATAACCACGACTGGGAGATGGCCATACCTGGCTACAACATATTCAGAAGAGACAGAGCAGGCAGGAAGGAGGGAGGAGGTGGCACTGTGTGAAAAATGACATAAGGGCCACAGAGATCCAGGAGGAACAAAATGGGGAGAGATACTGTGGGTTAAGCTGGAAAGGAAAATGGGGACAGCCATCCACAGGTGTGGTCTATAGACCACCAGCCCAGGAGGAAGAAACAGATAGGAGTTGATGCTAGCCATCCAAAGGATGGCAGACAAGGTGAGGTAGTACTGGTTGGAGACTTCAATATTCCAGACGTGGACTGGAGCATCCCAGCAGCAGCATCAACTAGGAGCAGATTTATCCTGGACTCCCTTCAAGGTGCCTTCCTCAAGCAACTGGTCATAGAACCAACTTGGCAGAAGGCAATACTGGACCTTGTGCTCACAAACAGGTACAGTGTGATGGGTGTAACAGTGGGGGAGCACCTGGGAAACAGTGACCACCAGTCATTGTGGTTTGAAATCACAGAAAGAGCAGAACCAAACCACACAAAAACACGTATCCTGGATTTTAGGGGGGCAGACTTTGGGAAAATGGGGAGATACTTGAAAGAGGCATTAAGGGGAATGGGACAGGAATCAGGGGTTGAGGAACAGTGGGCAGTATTTAAAATGGGGATTACAAGAACAACAGAATTATGCATTAAGCAGGTTAACAAGAGGAAAAGGAAGAGAAGACCATTATGGTTTTCCAAAGAGGTAGCAAATAAAGTGAAAGCCAAAAAGATTGCATTCAGGCAATACGAAAGACACAGGCAGAAGGGGATGGGAGAAGTACCCAGGAGAAGCAAAGGGAGGCAGGAGGTCAGTAAGGGAAGCCAAAGCTCAGACAGAAGAGCACATTGCAAAATCAGTGGGTAGAGGGTCAAACCTTTACAGGTACATAAGGAAAAAGAAAGACAAAGGAGGGATAGTGAGACTGAAGGGGAGGATGGAGGCCGCGTGGAGGATGACAACAGTAAAGCTGACATATTGAACAGGTATTTCTGCTCAGTCTTTACTAAGGAAGAGGAGGTAATGGGTCTGAAGGAGTACAAGGGTGAGAATGGTGCAGAATGGACACAAGTCCCTTTACACGAGAAAGGGTCCTGAAGGAACTGGAAGTAATAAGAGTTGATAAAGCAATGGGGCCAGATGGGGTGCACCCAGGGTCCTTAAAGAACTAAGAGAGGTGGTGGCTGAACCTCTGGCTATCCTGTTTAGCCGATCACTGGAAACAGGGGAGGTACCCAAAGACTGGAGGACAGCAGATGTAGTCCCATTATACAAAAGTTGGAACAAAGAGGAAGCAGGGAACTACAGACCAGTCAGCCTCCAACTCAGTACTGGGAAGATCATGGAAGCACTACTGAAGGAGAGATTGGTGGAACATCTGGTTGTCAATGGACTACAGGACCCAAGGCAGCATGGTTTCACCAGGGGGAGGTCATGTCAGACCAACCTCGTTGAATTTTTGACTGGGTGACTAGGGAGGTGGATCAGGGAGGCAGTGGACATGGCCTATCTGGACTTCAGCAAGGCCTTTGACACTGTGCCACATAGAAGACTATTACACAAACTGGGGAATATGGGTGTGGGCAGGACAGTAGTGTGGTGGGTAGGTAACTGGCTGGGTGGCAGGACACAGAGGGTGGTGGTAAATGGCTGTCACTCCACAGAGGGAAGAGTGACCAGTGGGGTACCACAGGGATCAGTGCTGGGACCGGTCCTATTCAACATCTTCATCAGTGACATTGTGCAGGACCTAGAAGGCAGAATTTCACTGTTCGCTGATGACACAAAGCTCTGTAACAGAGTAGACACACCAGAGGGTGTAGACAGAATGAGAAGCGACCTGCAGAAACTTGAAGAATGGTCAGGGGTTTGGCAGTTGAAATTCAATGCAAAGAAGTGCAAGATAATGCATATGGGGCACAAAAACCCTGGCACAATATATCAGTTGGGGGGTGAGGATATAGCATGCACCAAGCAGGAAAGGGATCTTGGGTTATCATCTCTGATGACCTCAAGGTAGGGAACAGTGTGACAAGGCAGCAGGTAAAGCAAATAGGATGCTGGGATGTATAGGCAGGGCATCACCAGCAGGAAAGGGAGGTCATAATTCTGCTATACAAGACACTAGTGAGGCCCCACCTGGAGTACAGTGTACAGTTCTGGAGACCATACCTACGTAAGGACATAGACAGGGTAGAGAAGGTTCAGAGGAGGGCAACAAAGATGGTGCATGGATTGCATCACAAGTCCTATGAAGACAGGTTGAAGGAACTGAACATGTACTCCTGGAGGAGAGGAGGAGAGAGGGATATGATAGAGACATACAAGTATCTTACAGGGAGGAACAGGGTGCAGGAAAACACTATTTTTAAGCGAAAAAGATGTTCCAGGACTAGAGGGCATGGGATGAAGTTGGAGGGAGAATGATTCAGAGGAACCATGAGAAAGAATTTCTTCACAGAACGGGTGGTGGACAAGTGGAACACCCTACCAGAGGAAGTGGTGGGGGCTGAAACAATCATGGGATTTAAGAATGCATGGGATAGACATAAAGGAATTCTGGAGGTCAGGGGTAAGGGGCAACAGACTTCTAAGAAAGCAAACTGAACTTACAAGCTCAAATGGGCAGACTGGGTGGGCCATAGGCCCTTATCTGCTGACACTGTCTATGTATCTATGTATCTATGTATCATAAAGTCCGGTGGAAGGGCAGACCAGCGCTAGCATCTCCACAGCATCTCCCACACCAGCCAAAGATGGAAAAGAAAGCAAAACTTTTAAATAGCTAAGATAAGGATACAATGTTACACTTAACCCCCACACATGCAGTCCATCAAGGGGTTGTAATTGGTGGTCAGATGAATGCTGCTCATACTGGTCTTTGAAGATTATTGTGATTTGACACCCGCTGTCTAACACTGCTCACGCCAGGATCCCGTCTATTTGTACAGTAGTGTTCGTGGATGCGCCGATCAAGTTGGACCAGTCTGGAGGGGCTTTAGTAGGAACCTGGATGGACAATTTAGCTACAAAGAAATTGGAATTTGGATTTCCTGAATCTCCACTGAGATCGTTTCTTGCACCCCTCGGCCATTGGTTTGCCTTCCAAATCTCCACTTGGAGTCTGTTTACCACTTTCTTTAAATCCTTTCAAGACCGGCATTCTTTCTTCATATGCCCATCCTTTCTGCAGTTGTGACAGATTATAAATTCTTAGGTCTGTCTTGGCTGAAACTTTGTATTGGGAGCTGGTCTTCATTCACAATTAGAGGGTTGAGCACAGTACACATTTGGGGCTGGAGTTAAAGCACTAACAACAGAAAATTGTGGTTTGACTTCCACCTGCGGCGTTGAAGGCAATGCAATATGTCTCAAAAGTTCTTTGATGGTGGCAGTCAATTCACTGATCTCCATCTTGGAGCTGCTCTTAAAAGAGGATGCCTGAGTGTGCACCCCCATAGCAGACATGCTCTGAGAGGGACCAGGGTCTTTGTCAGTGGGAGGAGCCTTTGTAGAGACACCCGCTTTCACTTCTCTGACTTCTGTCAGCAGCTCATCTCTCAACAGTTCAGCCCATGGTGGAATATCCTTAGCAGTCTCTGATTCAGAAGGGCTTTCCTGCACTGGGGCCACTTGGGCTGCACCCGCACAAGAATTCCAATCTCCTTCCTTGCCTTCTGTCTTCCTGAGTTCTTTTATCAGGTCACAATAATCAGGTGGATTATCCCTCCTATCCTGGAGCTTAAGATGGATAATTTGCAATTTAGAATATCTGGCATATTATAGTATGTGCTCCAATATCACATGATTCAATTTATTGGCCAATACCCCACACTTCTGGTAAGCTCTCTATAGGGCCCTCTCCAAGCAAGTAACATACGTGGACAAACATTCCCCTTTCCACTGTTTGGTGCCTTTGAACTGCCGCATCAAAGTCTCTCCAGATTCAGTGCTACCAAAAGCACCTTCTAGTGCGGACAAGTACTTTTGGGCTGACACATCAGGGTTTGTGGACTTCAGGAATCTAACCACTTCCAAAGCGGGGCCCCTCAGACTTTCCATTATCCTTTTTTATTTCTCTACCTCCACACACTGCCACTCGGGTACCAAGGGGGCAACACAGTCTATCCAGGTCTCCCAATCATCCTCTCCCTGGGGGATGGGAAGAATGCCAAAGAATATCCTCAGCCTGCGGTAAGAGTTGTGACTAACTGCGGGCACAGGAGTGGATGCCAGTGCTGGTGTGGGCACAGGAGCTGGTGAAGGGACCGGTGCTGGGGCTGGCATGGGCAGTGGGGAAGGAACACCCCCAGGTGGCATGAGTAACTTTTTAAAGTCATATATAGTTTTAACCTTCTCCAATAAGAACTTGGCACACTCTTCTTCAAAGGTCTCAGATAATGGTGGGGGCTCATTCTCTAAGGGATCCCTACTATCTTTAGTCACCACCCTCCAGGCAACTGGGGACCCCTCAGCAGCTATAGTCTGGGGCATCATAGTACTGTCCATGGGGTTACTACACTCCACTAAGGCCATTAAAATCTGGGCAGTCAAGTCAGCATGTCAACTTACCACCACAACTTTTCCCAAGCATTCAATTTTTCATAGTGCCCCTTGAACAGTGTCTTTACTAGTGCTCGTGGGTATATCCAGTATTAGGAAGGCATTGTAGGGGTCAATCTCATGCCCTGTGCACCATCCCACCAACTGATGCACAGCCGTTTTTACAGTGGTATCCATTAAACTTCCGGCTGTAATTATTGATTTTGGCCACTAGGGGCGCTAATCCCAGCCGTGTCTCCACGATGTAACCCCCTAGGTGGTGCTATCCTACGGGCTACTACCCCTGTCTGTGTGACTAGGTACAGGTTGAGGGGCCTGAGGTCTTTGAATAAGTGCCTCCACCTGGAGGAATGGTTCTTGGGTAGCGTAACTGCTGTTGGTAAAACCCTCCAGGATGCTATAACCCCACACAACCCCTCTAGTAGCTTAACCAGGTCAAATGATAGACAATCACATATGATATATGCATACAGTATGGAACCCACACTCGGTGCACTTACCACCAGGGCTGGATCCAGCTGCAAAGGCCCTGGAGACTCCCTGTAAAATAAGACCTTCAGTATGACAATGCAATGTTCCCTCCACAAAGGTACACTCTGACCAGATTAGATGCAGACAGAACAAAATCTGATTTATTTGGGGGAATTGTGCAGGGGTGGGGCAGTAAATCTAGTGGTTGATTATTTAGATCTGATTTATTACAAAATCTGATTTATTTGGGGGAGTTGCGCAGGGGTGGGGCAGTAAATCTAGTGGTTGATTATTTAGATCTGATTTATTCAGGATTAGCATGCATGCACTAAGAGTCCCTCTATCACAGTCACACACTCTGGGTACCCAGTTGGAATAGGCTAGCCTGAAGCATTGCTTGGGGTAGCCCAGCATTGCAGCTCTTGTTGGGGCCCTTAGGAAAGAAAACAATTAGAATACACTCAAACCCAGCATTTGTAATCCGGAGTCAGATGGCTCGGTCAGTTATTATAAACCCAAACAAATAATCAGATGACACAATGATTGCAGCTTTGTTGCAGGGAGCTACCCTGTTTGCACTCACAATACCCAGACCAAGTGATGATCCAACGGAATGAGACCTGTTGCAGATGGCTTAATGAAACAGGAGGAAAATTCCCTCATGGTCCTCGCCAAGATGCTGATCTTCAGGATGCAAGAACAATTTACACTGGCCGAAACATGCACAGCGGACATCTCAAACTGGTCAGCTGTGCTAACACTTTAGCAAACTAAACACATTTATATGTAAGGCTCTGTCCTTCTCTAGTCCTTCCAGCTAGCTTGCAGGCTGATTCTTCTTTTCAGCTTGGATGCTGCTCAAATCCCCTGCTGCTGTGACCCCAACGTGGGCCAACTGGACACTTGAACTCGCAGACTGATGGCTGGAAAAAGTCTAGGCCTGGCAGGCCTAACTTCTCAGAGCTGGAAAACTCCCCAGAGGCTCACACTGAACTTCTGGACGAATCTCTCAAATCTGGAAAAATGAGCTGTTACCCCCTTTTATATGGGGCTGAGTTCCAAGTTTCCCATTGGCTGCCAAAACTGTCTTGAACAGTCCCAAGATGTTAATTTGCTCACTTTTCGGTGCCTAGAAGTGGTCCCAGTTAATCCCCCATAAATCTCTGGCATAGTCCCAAGCACCGTTTTGTTTAATCATGGCTTCTGATTGGTTATTAGCTGCTAAAATGGTGGCTGCTAGCAGTTTCTATTGCGGTCTAACTTAGTGTCCCAACAGATCAAGTTCTGGTACAGCCAGGAGCAACAGTATTTTAATTAATGTTCCCCACTGTCTTGTAGCCCTAATGATTCTCTTTTAAACAAGTCCACTCTTTATTAAATAAAATGCATCATCAGAGAGTCGCAGCTCCCATAACACACTGCCCCTACACACACAGCAAAACTAATGAATATTCATAAGGGCACTCTTTTGCACTGACCTTTGCCCCATAATCCTTTGTTTCACTGTGCCCCCAAGGCAGTGCTTTAGGTGTCTGTCTGTTTATTTAATTAAAAACACTTTCCTGCTGCATTTGAGTGTCCTTGGTGCCTTCTTTAGCTTAGCTTGGCACCTGAAACTGGAGGAAACACATTTTGCTTGCTTTGACCGCAACAGCGGTCAGATGCATAAGGCGCCTCCTCGAATGAGTGAGTGGTGGCTTAGCAGTCACACCAACTGCTTGCAGAGGGATCTGCAAGCCCTGCAGGGCTCATTTAAGCAGAGGGATACCAGGGAAATGGCAAAATGCCATGGAGGACAGGTGGATGCCAGGAGACAGCAGGAGAATGCCCAAGGGCATATTTAAGGTAAGCCCCCAAATGTGGGGGTGTTACACATGACTTTTTGAATTGTGTGGTGTGCCAGCATGCCCCTGATACACCCCTGGCCCACATGTGGTGTGTAGCTGCCTGTGCAGCCAAGGGATCTGGAACACATCTGGTTGGCACACTGGTTGCGATTGTCACAGGACCCCCCACTGCATGGCATTCACATGTAGGGTTGCCTACATGCCTCTGATACACAGCCTGTAGGCATAGTGTATAGGAGCCTATAAATGGAATTCACATGGCTACAACATCAGATACAGCTGGACAGTGCAAACAGCATGAACAATGATAGTTACAGTTTATACAACAGTTTTCACTCTGAAGAAGAATAACAATTCATACATTAAGTCCAACAACGCAAAGTGCAGTTATGCCATTTCACAATATACAGTATGTCACATTAGGTTCTGGGATGCAGAGGCAGTTTGTCCTTGCATGGGCTAATACTGGCTCAGCAGAAGCAGGTCCAGTAATGCTTGTGGGGGGGGGGGCACTCTTTAAGTTGTTCCCTGAAGGACTGATAAGTACAGCTTTTCTGGATAAGGACAGGAAGCTTATTCCAGAATATTGGTGCTCTGTGCAAAAAGGATTGCTAGCCAAAGAGGTTTATGTCCTGGGGACTTACGCAGGGGTTGTGAAGAGGAGCAGAAATGCCTTATCATGGGCTTCCAGGATCGTATGTCTCTGAGATTAGGAAGGCAGCTCTCTTTAATGACTTGATTATATAAAATAAAGCATGGAATGGTGTAATTACTTGAATTTAATGCACACCCTTGGTGTGTTGTTCTTGAATAAAGCTCTCAAGCTTCACACTCAGGGTTTATGTAGCTTCACACACTTCAGTAGTGTGTTAAATTCTCATAATGTACACCATCCCATGCATTATTCTATATTTGTGCTATGGTATGTTGATATATTGAGTAGGAGATGTATTGCTATAGTAGGCCTGTTCCAGTTTGTTTTCAAGGAGAGGACTGTGGTAGGATGACCTCCGCTAGTTCTCTGGATGGGCTGGTGTTGCTGTGTTGAAGGAGACATACACAATTCAAGGTGAAGTACAGCAGTGCAGTTTATTTTCTGGCAGCTTTGTCTCCAACTGACTAGGGTTGCAGCCCCTTTGAGAAACAAAAACAAAATCCTACTCCTGTCTGGAGTTCTAACTAAACACAATAAATTATTGCTACCTCTGGTTACCAGCTATTCTGGTTACCATCCTCCAGGCAGTATAACAAAGTCCTCTTACAAATTTCACAGTCTTTTCCAAAAGTCTTTGTAATTTCAACTTGCAGCACAGCTGTCCCCAGGACACTCTCTCTCATTCTCTTTCTCTCTCTCTGCTGCATAGGTGGGTTTTATACACTGCCACAATGAGAATTGACTGCAACTGTGCTTGATTAGCTTTCTGCCTGGATGTTTCCAGTGTCTTCCCTATCTGGATGCTTCCAGAGTTTACTATGTTTGATTAGCTCTGTTTTTGTTTTTATTTTTTTTATTTTAGTCTTTGGTCACTGGGCAAAGCCCACTAGGCACAGGTGTATGTTTTCAGGGGTAACCTGGGAGCACTGGGCAGTTAAGTGACTTGCTCAGAGTCACACAGTATGCAAGTGGAGGCTGTGAGAATCAAACTCAGGTCTGGTCTGCATGATGTATCAAGCTCATTCACACCTCATTCCTCTAACCTCTAGGCTATACTGCCAGCCGCCTCCTGTACCTGATGCTACTGCCAGAGACATTAACTCCCTGCTGTTTGATTAGCTCTGTGTTTGATTAGTTCCCTTCCAGGATGCCTCTAGAACCCTGTACCATCCCCTTAACATTTCTAAAAAGGGAACAGAGCTTTATCCATTTTTTTTCTGACATAAATTCCCACTACCACTTTGTCACCTCCTTCCCCCAGCTCAGCACCATGGGGACAGATGACCAGTGCTGGTAGGCAGTGGACTGTGGACAGGGCATCTGCAGTGCCATGCAATAAACCTGCTCTGTGTTGCACTGTGAAATTAAACAGCTGTAAAGATATAAATCATCTGGTAATACTAGCATTTTTGTCTTTATTCCTGTGCATCCATTTTAGGGAAACATGGTCCATAATCAGTGTAAACTGTCTATCGAGTAAATAGTATTTTAGTGTCACAGCTGCCCATTTAACTGCTAGACATTATTTTTCTACTTAGACTGGTGTATCCGTCTACTCGTTCGATTTACAATGCAGAGGTTGGTATCTCTGAAGATTCCTGTGTAGATAGACCTCACCTTTCAGAATTTGCTTGTTATCCTGAAGAAAATTGGTAGATGGCCCCTCGAGGGCCCTATTTCTAATTTTGGACATTGTAGACCCTCCAGACCCCACAGCTTGGCCTAGGAATGCCTGATTTACAAGGTGTCATTTTCTACATTTATTGCCATGTCAAGTTGGATGGATCAACTTAGAAAATCCAAAATGGCTGCTAAAATCCAATATGGCTGCCATATCGCTAGTAAATACTTGATTCACTAATAGTTTCCAAATCCCTAGCTTCCAAGATTCTGATTATCAATGATTCATGAACATCTATGTATTGAACATTTATTTATGAACATTTATGGCATTTATATATTGCATTGAGACTCCCTGTTAGGCACAGGACCAAATGCACACATTAATACTACATAAAACAATTGAATTCACAAAGCACTTTACTGATGAAATAGTTTGAAGGATGTACAGTAATGCTTAAAATCTAAATGTTGTATGTGCTGATTTGTTGTTTAGAATTAAGTCATTTTATCAATGATTTGACCCAACACTATGAATATTTTGGGTCAACAGTGCACCTTGATTGTAATGTCCAGTTTTGAAGTCATTATGTTGGAATCCACTCTGGATCTGAACTGTCACATTCACTCCTGAAGCTTGAAGATTCGTCCACCGAAGTTTGTTCATTGGCTGCCGATGTGTCTTTTTCAGTGTCACAATCTCCTGTACAATCAGTCATTGGCACTGTGGTCGAAGGTTTTTGTTTGGACTTCTGTTTGTATCTTTGAGGTGTTGATTCTCCTTCGTCTGCCTCATCTCCATCAGCTACACATCATCGGCTGGCTAACCTTCTGCCCTTTCTTCTATGACATAGGATGTCAGGTAACTGAAACCCAGTGAACCACACAGGTTTCAGCGTTTCATCCTCTCGTTTCCATCCTGACAAACAAGGGTCAACTTTCGGGGTTTCCTGCTCTGTGCAGTGGCGCCAGTAGTAGGCTATGAGATTTGCTCTCTTTATGTACTGACATCGGCTTGCTGGGTCTGGTAGAATCATTTGCATAGTCTTCTATTTCAGGTTATTGTATTTCCTTACTCGTGTGTCTACCAGATCCTCTCCTTCTGTATCATTGTACACTCAGTGTTGAATGAAGGTCTTGATGATTTGTTCAGTGACTTGTGAAGCATATGTGCTTTCCCCAAGCCCTAAAAGGAGATTTATTCTTTCTTTAACACTGTACAAATGTTGAAAAACTAATTTCTTTGATACCTTGCAGAAGTAACTCGCTGCATCGCATCCAGAGACAGCATCGTAAGCTGGAAAATTGAGACATGCAGCATGTCCAATGTGATTGTATATAGATCCTATGTTTACAAATTCATCGGGGTCAATTTGGAGCATCCATGGTGAATCTGGAAGGGTCTTTGAGAAGTGTAAACCACCAGGATGAGGATGTCTGTATCTTTGGCTCAAACGACAACTGGGCCTTTCGCAAGAGCACAATGCAGTACTATCCTCATATCTGCCTCTTCTTGGTTGCAGGAAAACAGGAATTCTTCTGAATCTGGGTATATAGTATATGTGCTTCTGCCATTGCAGATAGTATGCTGGTATCATACGTTTCTTCTGACATTCTCTTGTCTAACATACTCATTGAAGCACTGTATGAGATCTGTTTTGTTGTCGTTGCTGGGAAGGTACTGCTGATATACCTTTCCCTGCAGCATCTCTTGTGAATCTGATTCCATGTGAAGTCTCATTCCTCCTGTTCCTACCACTCACTCAGCTCGTTCTTGCTGTTTCACCCGAGAACTCCTGATCATCCTTATCATTATCAAAAACAATGATGACTTCCACTGGGTTTGCTGTAGATGGAGGTGTGAAGGTAACAAAAAGTGCTTTCCAAAGGCTGTTCCATGTACGCTGTGCAGGAACTTCTCTGAACATTGCCATGGCATCGTATATGTACACTGAGAGTATTGGAGGATGGGAAGAACTTCAAGCTTCTTCTTCAGATGAGATAATTTCTTAAGACATGTTTGGTATTAGGTTTGTAGAGGTTTCTGTCTGGAGTTGCTATTGCAAGAGGATATGTTGTGAGCAGATGGGAAAATGCATCTTTCTTGTCAGGGCACTTTACAACAATGATACCGAGAACCTGACGGTCTTCTTTCAAGACTGATTCCACTTTGGGTTTCTTTTTCTTCTTGTCCATTCCCCTGGAAATTCTGCTGTGTTTAATAGGCTTGAAGAAACCAGTTTTCATTGATAGGAGGCAGTCGTTTATAAATGCACTCAACATAACTTCCCCAGTAGCCCTTGCCTTAGAAAGGCCCTCTACTATTGCTGGTGATATTTCAATGCACATTGTGGTGTGTCGTGCCACACCCTGACATGGATCTGAATATGCAAGAAGTTTCTTCACTAGCTCTTTCACTTGACCATCATGTTTCATCATGGCACCATATGTCAACTCATTGTGTGTGGCCAATGTTTTCAGAAGCATCTTCTCCTTCAGCGACACACAAATTTTAGTGAGCTTGTGGGAATTCAAAATGAAGTTGCCAGCTGCTTCCCCAGATGTACTATAACCACCTTTCATGGGTCCACTCCTCACCTTGACCTCTCTCTTGATTGAGATCTCAGTCACTTGGTTGCCAGGTATCATGGAGAACACCTCACTGGACAGACTAGCCCCAATGCCATATTCCTGCAGTTCATTGTTTGCATTCTCATTGATGGTTTTCAGATTGATGAGGTCTGTATGATGACACATCAATTACCAAGAGTAGTTTTGATGGTTGAATGCAAACAGTAAAGGTAGAATATCTCTTTGATCCTGCAGATTCAAGTTCAGAGTCTTGTCTCTGTATGCAGTGACCTGGGCAAGAAGAGAGCTGGTGTCCTTAGTGTAGCCTGTCACCCACTGGCCCATGGTGTCAGAGGTTTCCAGCATTCATGACTGCACTTCATGGAAAGATTCATCCAAGAGGACAAGATTCAAGGATTCTGCCGATACAGATCTTCTCATGTTGATGAGCTTTTCTTGTAGTCCATCGGTTAGTGAGCTGTGAATCTTGGATCACATGAACCATAGGAGAGCATCAGGAGACTGTTTATGTAACCTTATCAATCTAGAATAGTGGTAGCCTGGTCAACAGATCCATCTGCTATTATCCCCACCTGAACCCACCAGTCACAAAGTCCCATAGCACTGTGTCGCTTGTAGAGAATCTTCTGCCTCACCATCAGTTCATGAAATCCTCCCATCAAATTAACCACTTTTGTATATTTTTCTTCTTTCAACATTATTTGTGTAATCTTGTAGAAAACTGTATGATCGTTATGACTGAAGATTTGGTCAATTTGTATGTCATCCATTAGATTGATGAGAAAGTCAAGGTAATATCTGCAAACTGCATCATCTGGTTCATGTGGTATAATGGGCAGGAAATCAGTTTCAGATTTGAAGGTAGTGGTCGATGTTGCTTTTTTATTGAAAGCTGTCCATGATCCTAGGACTGGAAGAGACTGATCTTGTCTGGAAGATTATATGCTTGCTGCCAGAGCCTAAATACAATCTTTGCTCAAATGAAGATCAAGCTTGGTCCTTCTTTCATCCTCATCGTAGGATGAGATGATCAGTTGGGGTTTTCTTTTTCCTATTTTATAATCCCTGTAGTCAATAGGTTCTTAGCTCTTAAAGGTTTCCTGGACTTCTCTTGTTGAGCTGCTTGGCATGTTCTGTTCTTGTACTGGTAAATCACAGATGACAGCAGGACATGAAATTTGGGGTATGTTAATCACTGAGTTAGTGTCATGTATTGTTGAAACCCCTGTTAATGTCTGTTGCTTACCATCTGAGTTATCAATTGTGACATGAGTTGGCTGTCCAGGTGGAATCTGCGGTGCTTTTTTTCCCCTTAGATTTACTATCATGGGCCAATTTCTTGGTTTGTCTTCTGACGTCTGTATAAGAAATACCAGCCCCTGAATGATGTAGAAGATTGACTGCTGTTTTACTTCCAGTGAGACGATAAATGACCATGGATAGACCTATTGACTTTGGAAAATGTTCTCCGGTAATGAGGCATTGCCAGTCACTAGCAATGGACCATATCTTGGTAGCTTGAATTTCTGTTGGGATGGTCACATAACCTAGAGCATTAATCTTCTTAGAAGGGCTTATAGAGAGAGAGAGATATCTCATTGAAGATTTCCAGAATGGGTTCATAATTATCAAGCTCAGAAAGCAAGTCTTCCTATGCCATAGCTAACTGCAGTGACTCAATTTGTCTATCTTTTAATTTCCGATTGATCATCTTTGCAAATGCCTTGGTGATGTCACTATCTCGGTGCCCAGCTCCTCTCAAGGTTGCCAAAGAATAATCAAGTGGGTTTACTTTTGTCAAGTGAAGAATGAGAGGATTCCCGTGTATCCCCTTCCCCACAGTAAAATCTATCTCATCTCCGAATTCATTGCTGATAAGATTCTTCAACTGAAATGTGTGATTTATTCCAGTATCTTGTTCACATCCATGGAACTGTTAGAGGTTGTGAAGATCCTCCAGTAACTCTGGGGGTAAATAGCAACATTTCTGCTCAACAACCTTTCTTCTCACGATTTGAAGAAACTCTGTTTCATCACTCTTTGTGTGAATGCTTTCCAATCCACCTGGTGTTTGTCTCTCTCATTTGCCGACGTAGATGAAAGTGTTGTAACAACTTTGATGGTATTTGACATCCACAGCAAAGATGTCAACATTGACCATAGCGACCTTCAAACATTTGGCTGCACCAGACAAAAGAGCATCATTGGAATTTTCATTGTGTAACATGCTATTGTGCAATGTACTCTTTCCGTCTTCAAGTTCAACTCTTTGGAGTTTTTCTTCTGTATTTCTTTTTTTTCCCCTTTTCTTATCACAGATGAAGCAGGTCTCACCCTCCTTAAATTCAAACCATTTCCTTTTACATCGCATTCATGGACTGCTTCACTGTTACTGGACATCTATGGATTGGGTATGCTGGAGAATTCAGCTTCAGAAGATTGATCCGAAGAAAGTTGTTTCATTGAGTTGGTGTTTAATTTCCTGTCACTGATGAAATTTTGGCAACACCTTGTGTGAACAGGTAGGCCTGTTTCTCCAGGGCCCATGAATAAGTTGGTCACAGATTTTATTCCATATAAGGTTGAAGTTTCTGGCATACTCGGAAGTTAGTTTTGTGACTGACCATTTCTCTTCAAAAGCCTTGATGGTATTCAGCCCATTCTCTCCTAATATTTGCTGCAGTTCCATGTCTTTAATTTGGTTCTCACAAAGAACACAGGTAGGCATATCGGATGGATTGATCAATCCAACAGGTACAGCTAGAGGGCTAGCCATGTTTCCAAAACAGAAACAGAAACTAAAATTAAAAACTAGAAACTAGAAATACAAACTAAACAGGCATACAACGTATATGAACATGCTACATAATCCTGTGAGCAAAGTGGTAAATTCTTACAAAGTGGACACAATTTTAGGTCAACAGCACAAACAAGCAGATTGATGCGTTATGCATCGTTTATATTTATGTTTTATTATATTAATTTAATATGTGTTTATATTAAACATAATAATAATAAACTTCACGTTCATGAATCATTGATAATCTGTATCTTGGAAGCGAGGGATTTGGAAATTATTAGCGAATCAAGTATTCGCTAGTGATATGGTGGCCATATTGGATTTTGGTGGCCATTTTGGATTTTCTAAGTTGATCCATCCAACTTGGCATGGCAATAAATGTGGAAAATGACACCTTGGAATTGTAAATTGGGCATTTCCAGGCTGAGCTATGGGGCCTGGTGGGCCCACAATGTCCAAAATCAGAAACAGGCTCCCTGAGGTGCCATCCACCAATTTTCTCAGGGATGACAAGCAGATTCTGAAAGGTGAGGTCTATTGACACAGGAATCTGCAGAGATACCAACCTTTGCATCGTAAATTGAAAGATTAGGCCGGTACACCTGTCTAACTGTGCATATTTCTGTTCTCTGGGTAGCAGTTTATGATTGAGATACTGTATAGACAAGGAAAGGCAAATTTTATTTCTAGGGCACCCAATCCCTGAGGCACTGGGTGCCTAACAAACACAGCCATAAAACAGGTAAAAGCACGATAAAATTCCAAAATGATGAAATCAGAAAGACAGCTTGTTCAAGAATCATAACTACAAGCTAAAATGATACTGTAGGTCTGGAAGATCACCCTGTAAAGGCTGGGCTTAAGATGTGGACCTTCAGCCTTAGTTTGAAAACACTAAGCAAGGGGACCTCCTGGACTGCGAATGGAAGTGAGTTCCACAGGGTTGGCCCAGAGATGCTAAAAGCCCAGTCATCCGAAGTCTTGAGCCAAACCCTGGGAACATCCAGGAGGCCCCTCAAAGAGGAGTGAAGGGAGTGAGCAGAGGCCACAGGTAGCAAGAGCTCTGACAGGTAGCCAGGACCCAGTCCATATAGGGCCTTATAGGTGAGTAAGCACACCTTGACCAGCAGCCAGTGCAGAGCATGCAGGACTGGAGTCACATGGCAGGCCCTGGATTGACCTGTCAGCAACTGGGCCACCGCATTCAGCACCAGCCGCAGCCTGTGGACTGTCCTTCCTATGACCATGAAGTATAGTGAATTACAGTAGTTGAGCCTGGAAGTTACAAAAGCATGCACCAGGGTCGGCAGATCCTCGGGCGGAATGAGAGGCTTGATCCTGGCGATGTTCAGAAGGTGGTAAAAAACACTCTTTACTACAGATGATACCTGATCTTCAAAGGTCAGCCTGCAGTCTAGGATCACACCTAGATTACACACCCTCAGGGAAGCCACCAATGGAGCAGACCCCCGGAAAATCCCTGTATTTGCTTCAGATGACAACCCATCATGCCTGTGACCTGGCTCGATCACCAGCACATCTGTCTTATCTGGGTTAAGTCTCAGCCAGCTGGAAACCATCTAATTTTAGCCAGACAGCTGTTAAGCACGTCAACAGCCCCACATGTTATGGGTGCAAATGACAAATATTACTGGGTATCATCCGCATAGCAGTGAAACTCCACGCTGTATTGCCGAATGATCTCACCCAAGGGCAGCATGCACACTGCAAACAGCATCAGTGACAAGTTCGAGCCTTGTGGAACTCCACATGACAGGAGCATTGGGGAGGAGGAGAAATTCCCCATCATTATGTGCTGCACCCTATCACAGAGATAAGACTCAAACCATCTGATGACAGTACCAGTGAGTCCCAAAAACTCTCAGAGCTGATCAAGAAGCACGATGTGGTCCACAGTGTCAAATGCTGATGAGAGGTCAAGGAGCACAAGAACTGACTTGTCTCCTCTGTCTCTAGCCCGGAGCAGATCATTATGCACCCTAACCAGAGCTGTTTTTGTGCTGCATCATATTGTTTGGCCCCAGATCACTTGACCCAGATAGGTGCTCTCTCCTGGCCCTCACCTCCTCATCGGGCTTGGGAATTGAAATAGTTAGCCAGTTTAAATACCTTGGCCTAGTACTAGACCAGAGTTTCTCCATGAATCCCCACATAAATATGTTCACTAGGTCAACCCTTCAGAAGCTGGGGCTTCTATTTAGGCTTAGTCCGCAAATGATACCAGAAACAAGGCTAGCTACATCCAACAGTGTTCTACTCCCCAACCAAACTTATGCTGCTCCAGTCTTGCACTCACTACCAAAACAGGAGTTCAACAGGATGCAGGCACTCTATAACAAGATCACCCGCTTTGCTGCCAAGTCCCACCCAGGAGGCATCACTGTGATGTACAAGCCTCCCTAAACTGGCTTTCACTCAAACATCAGCTCCAATCCCAACTACTGTGCCATGCTTTCAGACTACTGCATGCCTCTCCATTTGAGAGTCTTGCCTGTCTACTTAAACCCAAGATGTTTGGCAAAGTGCTCAGGACCTCCAGTAGAAATTTACTGGCGGTACCCAGGACAAGGACAACTGCCAGTAGCAGATCCTTCACCCACATTGCACCCTTGCCCTGGAATAAGCTCCCCACTGCCCTGCAATTAGCCCACTCCTTGTGTTCTTTCCGCATCAGGCTCTGAAAACACCTGTTAAATAGTAACACATGCACCTGCACCTGATAAGAGGCTAGGCTGAACAAGAATGATGCAATGACAACAGTTTACTTCTAACTGCTCTGAATACTTATGGTGGGACTCTACCCCATTTCAAGTGCTTCCTAAATTTGCATCCATTAATGTTGTGTATTTATCTGCCTTGTACTAAATTACCCCCTTAACAGTGTCTAGCCCTTATGCACTATGACCTGTTTAAGCTGTCTATCTAAGAATGTATCTTTGCAAGATCTCTGCTTGTTGTATACACTGTCATATGATTATATGTTACTCCGGGTCGTCCCTGAAAATGGGATCTCCAGGTCTCAGTGGGCCTACCTGATTAACAAAACTGAATAAATAAATAATTATACAATGGGCTGTCAAAAGTTTGGATTCTGATTGTTTAACTGGCACCTCACAACCATGGTAGATTTTGGCATTACCAATGGAAGAGGTGCCAGCCAGCCGCACTAGGCATGAGTCACACCTGCTGTATCACTCCGGCCCTCACAGCCCACTGTTGGAGCCACCATTTGAAACTTCCGCTAACACCCCTCAAGAAACATCAGTGAAAAAAAGAAATGGAGACTAACTGTGCTCAAAACTATATCCCATACCTTTAACTCCATCACTCGCAACCAGTAGCCAGACAATCCTAGTCATAGAAACACACAAAAGACCATTTTCCACTAGCTGCTCCAGAGTGCAGGCCAAAGTGACACCCACAGCTCTCTCCCAACTGCACCCCATGTATCTGTAACCTCACCCTCCCACCCTCACTCCAGATCTGTGGACCTTGAAACTTGCTACAAAGACTGATTCCCTCTAGAAAAAAACACACGCCTGCAAAAGTTGGAACAGTGTCCGAAGTGTTTGCAGCTGACACCACGCACCTCGGAAAATAATGCCAGCAAATCTGTGAGTCACAGGAGTGAGTGGCTTATGCAGCTCCCTGCTCCATTTAGTATTTAAATACCATCCTGCTAGCTTTACTTAAAAAAAAATACAGATCTTGTGTGCTGAATGGGAGCAGAAATAGCTGATCGCTCCCCACGTTATCTCACTCACTGCAGCAACTGGCTAGACCAGTTCCCAGTCTTATTTACCATTGAAATGCCAACTCGTTACCGTTACTGTAAATAAAAAAAAACAACAGAAATAAACTTTGAAAAAAAAAAAAACAGAAGCTTTCCGTGTGTGTGTGTGTGTGTGTGTGTGTGTACGTGTACGTGTACCAAGGATGAACTTTCAACATTGACAGAAAAAAAAAACACTGCTGTCAAGGTATCTTTCCCTGTCTATCTCTCGCTCCTGGTTGTATTGAAAAAAAAATATATACAGCTCACTCTGGCTGTTTCATAGCCAACTCTTTGCTGGCACCAGCTAAATGGTGCACTTCCATGTCTCTGTCTCTGGCCAGCTCTCCCTACAATAACATGCAGACAAATGAAAACAATGCTAACAAAACAGCACAAATGAATCCTTCATGTTCTTCTCCTGGCTCCTGAGTGGACTATTTAACCTAGTGAGGAAGGATATTTAAAGAAAAATCAATAAAAAAAATATGCATTTAAGTTTTTCTTTATTTCTTTTAAAATAAACAAAAATTGGGACATTGTATAATCACAATAAACCACTCCAGTGTGTGGGTGATGCTAGGATTTACCAATGCGTGGTGAGGTTGGGTCACTTGGCCTGCAGCTTCATGTCCGAACCACACCAGGCGTGGGTAAACCTAGCATTACCCACACCCTGTCATGGTTTATTGCTTAAATAAATGATGAGTGCATATGTGGCATAGAAGTGACAGAATGTCTGTCAAGGGATTTGCATGGATCTCACTGGACAAGGTAGATGACTGTGTTACTGTGAAAAATGAATCACATTCACAAACAAGAAGAGACATTCCAATTTCAGATATCTTTTAGTAGTCTGTGCTGGTGACTGTATGCAGAGTAAAATTTCAAAACAACCTTTTTTATACTTATCCTACAATGAAATAACTTGTCCAAGACAGGGTGGGCATAGCAACATACCTTCGCTTTCATGTTGTACATTCAGTCAGATGAGGCATGTATCTCACTAGTATGTGTCATGGATACTTAGGCAAACAATGAAAGACTTTGGAGACTGGGGAACTCTCTTCTGGATGCATTGCATTGTATTGTATTGTACTGTACAATACTGTAGTGTATTGTACTGTACTGTATTGTATTGTACTGCATTGTACTGTACTGTACTGTATTGCACTATACTGTATTGTACTGTACTGTATCGTACTGTACTGTAGTGTACTGCATCGCACTGTACTGTGCTGTACTGCAATGCACTGTATTGCACTGTACTGTATTGTATTGTATTGTATTGCATTGTGTTGTATTGTATTGCACTGTACTGCATTGTATTGTATTGCACTGTACAGTACTGCACTGTGTTGTACTGCACAGCACAGTACTGTACTGCACTGTACGGTACTATGCTGCGCTGTACTGTATTGGACTGTACTGTATTGCACCATACTGTGTTGTACTGTACTGTATTGCACTGTATTGTATTGTACAGTGCTGAACTGCACTGTGCTGTACTGTATTGCATTGCACTGCATTGTAATGTACTGTACTGTATTGCACTGTACTGTATTGTATTGTACTGTCATGCACTGCACCACACTGTACTGTGCTGTACTGCAGTGTACTGTATTGTGCTGCACTATACTGTACTGTGATGTACTGTACTGTGCGGTATTGTACTGTATTGTATTGTTTTGTATTGTACTGTGCTGTACTGCATTGTATTGTATTGTACAGTACTGCACTGTACTGTACTGTACTGAACAGCACTATACTGCACTGTACTGCACTGCATTGTACTGCACTGTACTGTACTGTGTTGTACTGTATTGCACCATACTGTGTTGTACTGTATTGTATTGTATTGTACTGTATTGCACTGCACTGTACTGTGCTGTATTGTATTGTATTGCATTGTGCTATACTCTACTGTACTGTACCACACTGCACTATGCTGTATTGTACTGCATTGTATTGCACTTGCTGTACTGCATTGTACTGTGCTGTACTGTACTGTACTGTGCTGTACTGTACTGTACTGCACTGCAATGCACTGTATTATATTGTGCTAGGCTGCACTGTACTATGTACTGTATCACACTGTATTGTATTGTGCTGTGCTGTATTGCACTGCACTGTACTGTACTGCACTGTACTTATTGTATTCTATTGTACTGTACTGTACTACACTGTACTATACTGTACTGCACTGCGTAGTATTGTATTGCACTGTACCACACTGTACTGTACTGTGCTGTACTGTACTATACTGCACTGCATTATATTGTACTATGCTGTATTGTATTGTAGTGTGCCGTATTTCTCTGTACTGTACTGTACTGCACTGCACTGTACTGTATTGTGTTGTACTGCATTGTACTGTACTGTACTGGATTGTATGGTACTGTACTGTGTTGTGCTGCACTGTGCTGTACTACACTGTATTGCACTGTACTGCACTGTACTATATTATACTGTGTTGAGCTGTATTGTACTGTACTGTTTTGTATTGTACCACACTGTGCTGTACTGTACTGCACTGCACTGCACTGTACCATACTGTATTGTACTGTACTGTATTGTACTATACTGCACTGCACCACACTGTACTGTACTGCACTGCACCATACTGCATTACTTTGTGCTGTACTGTGCTGCACCACACTGCACTCCACTGTAATGCACTGCACTGTGCTGTGTTGTATTGCACTTTACTGTACTGTATTGTGTTGTACTGTACTGTTTTGCACTGTGATATATTGTACTGTACTGTATTGTATTGTACTGCACTGTGCTGTACTGTACCGCACTGCACTGTACTGTACTGTACTGTATTACATTGTGCTGTGCTTTACTATATCACACTGTACTGTATTGTACTGTAATATGCCATATTGTACTGTGCTGTACTATACTGTATTGTATTGTACTATACTGCACTTTACTCTGTACTATGCTGCACTGCACTGCACTGTACTGTGCTGTACTGCACTGTACTGTACTGTATTGTATTGTGCTACACCGTACTTACTGCACTGCACTGTACTGTACTGTATTGTACTGTATTGTGCACTGTATTGTACTGTATTGTGCACTGTATTGTACTGTATTGTACTGTGCTGTACTGTATTATACTGTACTGTACTGTATTGTGCTGTGCTGTACTGTACTGTGCTGTACAGTATTGTACTGCAGTTTACTGTATTGTACCTTACTGTACTGTGTTGCATCAGAGCTTGATTCTGCTGCTTGCAGACAGGTACTTTTTTGAATGTAAAAGAGATTTCTGCAGCAGCTTTGGTATTTTAATTTATAGTAGTTGCTGTGTTGCTTTTCTGTATGGTTTGGGGTGGTCTCAGTCCATCCATTTCTCTAGACTCTTTAGTTCCCACATAAATATTTATCTATATGTATTCTAAACAAAACAAACCCAATACAGAGAAACAGCTGTAGGGGTGATGGTAACTCAAGAGTCATCAATCTATCCATTTCAGGAACTTGTGTGTATCACACTGATTGCACTTGTTGTTGTGCTGTGTTGCTGTGCTGATGCCTGCCTGTTTGTTCATCTTTGTAGTCACTGTAAGTGCTGGTGTGAAAAATATATTTTTGTGTCTGTGTGGTTTTAGTTTGTCTCCTCTGGACTCAGATATATTTTGTGTATAATAACTGATTGTGCCAGAGAGACTCAGCATAAGCAAGCATGTGTTATCTGTGCCACTGTTATTTGTAAAAAAAAAAGAGAGAGACATTGTTTGGGTAGGGTAGTGGTGTAACTATGACATCATTGTTGTGTCATTCTGTTGCTGTCTTGAATATTCATTGCACTAGTATCGAATCAATCAAACTTGGATCATGTCAGGGTCTGAAACATAGAAACATAGAATTTGATGGCAGATAAGGACCACTTGGCCCACCTAATCTGCCCATTTCCCTACCTAACAGATAAGCTGCAGATCCTAGTTAACCAACAGCCTACTTCCTCCTACGTCCATCTGATGACAGTTAACGAATCATGAAGCATACATTCGCTGATGTCATGGCTGCGGTCTCACCATCTGTTGAAGGTGAGGATAAGCAAACTCTGTAAAGCTGTTAGGAAGCGAAGAGGGAAAGCAGCTCCTTTGGAAGTGGTGCTGGTTTGGGTGTTGGCTTGCAATCTCAAGGAAAATACAGAAACATAGAAATTCGCTGGCAGAAAAGGACACCATGGCCCATCCAGTCTGTCCAAATACCATCCCTTGATCTTTTAACTTACCCCTTCCCTACATGCCCTTTTTGCTTCTATTTAGCCCCATGTAGTTATCTCATGCCCTCTTGAATTTGTTCATAGAATCTCCCCCCCACCCACTCTGGCAGCCCATTCCAGGGATCCACCACTCTCTCTGTGAAGAACTTCCCCCTCATGATTCCTCCAAATCTTCCCCCTTTCCGCTTGAATGCATGCCCTCTTGTTGATTTGTTTTCACTCATCCTGAAAATGCTACCCTCCCTCACCTTGTTAATTCCCTTCAGATATTTGAAGGTGTCTACCATATCTCTCCTCTCCCTCCTCATCTCCAAAGCGTATAAATTTAGCTCCTCCAATCTCTCCTCATATGATCTCTGGTGCAGCCCCTGAACCATCTTGGTTGCCCTTCTCTGGACCCTCTCCAACCTGTCTCTTTCCTTCTGTAAGTGTGGCCTCAAAAATTGGACCCTGTATGACAGATGTGGTCTGACCATAGTTTTGAACAATTGCATGATCACCTCCTTCCTCCTGCTTGAAAAGTCCCTCTTTATGCATGCCAGCATTCTGCTAGCCATCCCCGTCACCTTTTTGCATTGGTTCCCCACCTTCAGTTTATCTGAAGTGATGATCCCCAGGTACCTTTCCTGTTCTGTTACCTCTAATTCCTCCCCTCCCCCCAGCCAGTATTTTGCCCTTGGGTTCCTATTCCCTATGTGCATAAGTTTGCATTTTGTTGCATTGAATTGTAATTGCCACTTCCCCGACCACTCCTCCAACCTGGCCAGGTCGTCCCTCATGTTCTCCACCCCTTCCCTAGAGTCCACCCTGTTACAAATCTTCATGTCATCTGTGAACAGACACACTTTCCCATTTAGGCCCTCTGAAATGTTCCCAATGTAAATGTTGAATAGTATGGGACCCAACACTGACCGTTGAGGTACCCCACTCATCAGCCCTCCCACATTGAGTGCACCCCATTTACCACAACCCTCCGCATTCTTCCCTCCAGCCAATTTTCCACCCAGTTCATTAATTTACTTCCTACCCCTAAGCTACCCAACTTTCTTATTATTCTCCTGTGAGGTACGGTGTCAGCTGTTAAAAAGAAGCCATTACTAACACAGTCGCAACTGACTGTGACTAGCAGTGTTTCCAGTAGTCAGACCCCTTCTTCATAGGTTAGTGGCAGTTTGATTTTGAAAATGTCTGTGGGGAAGTATGTTCATCATCATCATCATCAACATCAACATATTCTGCTCCACATTCTGTGCAGGATATTGTCGAGTAATTTGTGGTGGAGAAAAGTAAAAGACCTGCAGTTGTGATAGGTCATGTCATATTTGGAACACACACAGTCGTAAAGCACACTGTTAAAGCTACAGATGAAATGAAAAAATCACTGGGATGGGATTTTGTAGGTAGCAAACAAGTGTAACAAAAAATCAGAAGCATAGGACTATTTTGCGGTCTGTCAGTCAGATTTTACATTTGCTCGATTTAATAGCTGTTTGATGACGATACGCTGTGGGTGACCTCCAACTCTTGGTACATCAGGGATGCACACCCATCTATGCACCCAACATCGTAGTCGGTGGATGGAGATGACTGGGGTACAGATGCCTGGAAAAAAATCAGCACTGGCATTGGAAAGGCATCAGAAAGATGTAACTGGTTCAAACCTACCATCGGTTCTGTTTGATTCTGAGCATGAGGAGACACGAACATCCACACCACCACCTGTGATTCCATCAACATTTTGGCATCAAGCGACAATACAGCAATGCATTGAAAGAAATAGGAAATTTGCAACAGGACATTCAAAATGTAAAAAACCTGAACTCTGCTATTGTTGACATCCTTGTCCAGAATCTGCTTCCATTTTCCCTGGCGTCAAGTTCTGCATTTCACAAAATGCTGCATCATGTGGAAACTCGCTACACAGTTCCATCTAGGTATTTCTTCATGTGTATTACAATGACAGAACTGTACTAGAAGGTGTGTAGGGAGGTTCGGCATAGCCGAGGGTAGTCTTCCTACCTAAATGTTCATGTAAGTACTGATATGTGGATGAGTGTCCAGGTGCTGGACAACACAGCAGTGACCGCTCACTGAGTGGTGTGCCATAATGAGGGTACCTGGCAGGCTTCATTTTGCCATCAAGCTACCCTGAGAGTGATGGGTTTTGAAAACTCCCACTTATTACAAAATATTTGCTTGATGCTTTGGAGGAGGTGTTTCATTCCTAGTTGACAGTACAAAGTCCTAAGCCTGGTACCATTGTCACCAACAATGCACTCATTATACTCAAAGCAATTGACAAGGTGGATTCACTAATGTACCCTGTCTAGTACACTGCATGCACCTACTGTAGTTGTTCATATGTTCCTTAGCGACAACAGGATTTTTGAAGATGGCACTGGTTCTGTGAAGAAGATTTGCACACACTTCTCACACTCTGTGAAAACTCACAAAGAATTGATGCATCTACAGTTGGAGAAGAACCTTCCTATACGTATTCTGATTCAGGACTGTGAGACAAGGGGGGATTTGATGTACCATATGCTGCAACGCTTCAATGAGCAAAAGTTGACCATTTATGAATACCTGCTTCCTAATCAGATTGGAGAAGCTGATATCGCTGTTTCTGCAAGCAATTGGACAACCATCCAATCATTCATTATGCTGCTGAAGCCTTCTGATGCTGTTACGAGGGAAGCTATTTGTGGCTTATCATGCGTGAGCATCACCCTGCCACAAATAACATTCCTGCACACATTCTTAAAACAAAAGGTGGATCAGTATTGGAATGAGCTACATGTCAGTGGCTGGGTGAAACCTTGTCCAATAACAGATGTCTCCATGACATGCTTAGTAAGGAACAGTATGTGCTTTCCTCCATGCTGGAACCTTGCCTGGCCACCTTTAGATCAGCCGATAGAATTGCTCCCAGGTCTCTTTCCTGCTTGGTGGTCATCAGTGCCACACCACCCATTTTGTACTCTGCCCCTGGATTCCTTTGCCCTAAGTGCATTATTGTGCACTTTTTCATGTTGAAACCCAGCTGAAGTACCCTTGACCACTCCTCTAATTTTCTCAGATATCTGCTTATATTTTCTACCCCTTCCCGAGTGTTCTTCTTACTGCAGATTTTGGTGCCATCTGCAAAGAGGCAGACTCTTCCTGCTCCTCTGCAATGTCACTTACAAAGACATTAAAGTGGACCGGTCCCAGCATTCATCCCTGAGGCACCCCACTGGTCACCCTGCCTTCTTTGGAGTGAAGTCCATTTACCACCACCTTCTGTCACATATCCCCTAACCAATTTCTTATCTAGTATACCACCTTTGGACCCACTCTTAAGCCGTACCAGGTCATAATGTCATACGCTTAATAGCGTACTACATTATGCGCACCCAGACCTGTGCACTCTCGAGTTGGACCCCCAGAGTTAGAATCCTTAGTGGGGGTCTGGGGGTCTTTGCCCTATGAGTGGTGTGGGCGGAGTCCCCACAGAACAAAAGAAACAGTGAAATCGTGCAACGCGATTAAGTCGCACGGCGTTCTGCCATGTGACATTTTGACCCCATGCCCTCTTAAGCTATCCAGCTTCCTTACTAGTATCCTATGTGGAATGGTGTCCAGTGCCTTACTGAATGCTAGGTAGGCCATGTCCACTGCTCCTCCCCGATCTAGTTCCTTGGTCACCCAGTCAAAGAAATCTATCACATTCATTTGACATGAGCTCCTTCCTGTGAAACAATGCTGTCTCTTGTCTTGTAACCCACTGGATTCAAGATATTCCAGAATCCTTTCCTTCAGCAGTGATTCCATTAACTTCCCCACCACTGATGTCAAGATGACTGGCCTATAATTGCCAGCCTCCTCCCTGCTACCACAAGCAACTTTTGGTACCTAAATGTTCTAGGGTACTAGCTCTTATGAAAAGGCAAGGAAAACAGGAGGGAAAGTGGCAGTGTAAGGGAGGGAAAATGTGTTGAAAATACAGTAACAAACAAGTATTTGTCAGTGTCGAATGTTGGCTTGCTGGCATTGGCATTGGTAGTGCAGGAGTTAGAGAGATGCATAATAGGAATAGCAGTGAAGTATTGAACTGACACCAGCCCCACCCTCACCCTGCAGAGACTTACAGACATTGGGGGTGTGCTTTTGGGTCATCAGCCATAGCGTCCATGCCATTTCATCTCACCCTACCCTGCAGACACTGACAGGTGTCGCAGGGTGCATTGGGGCCTTCAGGCCTTATGCTCACTCCATTCCATAAGGAAGAAAATATGCTGAGATGGGTGCAGTATAGGAGAATGTGGTGAACTATGGGAACAAAGTCTCCAAGGCACACCTCGATGTCTGTCACTGGCTGCAGGGTGGAGCTGGGGGTGGAATGGCATGAGCATTACAGTCGACAATCCCAAGTCACACCCACAATACCTGTCAGTCTCTACAGGGAGGGGCGTTACAGTTGGAAACCCTAATGACCCGGGCATTTGTTGGTATCTTCACTTCAAATTTTCAACATGGGCTTTTTGTGACCTCACCTCATGAACAGTGGTACTATCAGTTCATTACCTGAAAAGTGATTTTGCACAGTGACTGTGCCATTTGGCGCCACAGGTGTTAACACACATCTTGGGCAGGATGTAAAAAATGGCAGCTGTACTGGTCATGAGGTGGTGTGAAAATATGGCAATGTTGAAAATCTGGAGTGAAAATATAAAAAATTGGTGAAGTTACGAGCGTGCGTAGAAACTGCGTAACACACGCTCATAAAGCAATCATTTTTTGGAATTTCTTCACCACATTTTCAACATGGGCATTTTTGTACCTCTCCTCATGAACAGAGGCACTGTGATTTTGTTAATCTCACCCAAAAGTTGATTTCCCACAGTGACCACGACATTCTGCACCACAGGTGTAAAAGCACATTTCAGGCAGGATGTGAAAAATGACAGCTGTACTGTTCATAAGGAGGTGTGAAAAAATGGCAATGTTGAAAATCTGGAGTGAAAATATAACAAAATTGGTGACATTACGAGTGTGTGTAGAAGCTGTGCAATGCACAGTCATAATGCAGTCATTGTTTGGAATTTTTTCACCAAATTTGCAACGTGGGCTTTTTGGGACCTCATGAAGAGTGGCACTGTTGCTTCATTAATCAGTCCTGAAAGGTGATTCCATGCAGTGACCGAGAAATCACCTTTCCAGACTGAATACTGAAATGACAGTGATATGTTCAAGAGGTGGGGTCCCAAGAACCCCATGTTGAGAATTTGGGGCCAAAATTCCAAAAATGGCTTGAGATATCAACCTAAGTTGAAACCTCCATTGAGTCCCATTATAAAGCTTACTGTAATTTCTTCAGTTTGCGGTTGGCCTTTGAAGAGTGCAGATGTGTCCTGCACTGCAGAATATTGCTGCCCCCAACCTCAAGAGGTTAGTAAGCAGTAGGGGTGTGCAGGGAGGTGGGTGTGCAGAAGGATGGTGCAGGTTGGGGGAGGGGGATGGGCAGACCACGAGGGACCATTTTCAGTTTTACAGGTTAAATAACATAAAACGACTACGGAGGATGGATTTTCTATTTTACAGGGGGAAAACAATTAAAAAAACATTTAGGTACACTGGGGTGGACTCCCAGTGTGCCACAATAGTGGGCAGGTGCATGCCATTGCCGACACAGGGGTTGGGCACCCAGTTGTCGGCAAAGAACATAGACAGGTTGGGAGGGGAAGGCGGTGCATCCGACACCGGGAGTGGGCATCCCAGTGTCAGAAACAATTATTTTGGCACACTGGGGTGTGATCCCAGTGTGCCCCATTAATGGGGATGGGATACATGCTGACACGGGGACTGGACACCCTCGATGTCGACTTTGTGGGACTGTGTGGTGGGCGACAGGAGCCGCCATGTTTCAGCACACTGGGGTGGGCTCCCAGTGTGCCACATAATGGGGGGGTGGGGGAATATGCTGACATGGGGATTGGGCACCCCAATGTTGGCTTTCTGGGGAGTGTGTGTTGGGCGGCAGGAGTCATCACTGTGGAAAGCCGTGTCATGGCTATTTTATGTATTGAAATGTTTCACCAGAAAAAGGCACACTGAAACTCCAGTGGTAACTCTGGCCATGTGCACTACTGTGCACTGTAATGTGCATGGCCAGAGTCTTGTCATCTGCTGCTGCAATGAGGAAACTGCACCTCATTGGAGTGGTAGATTTCTTTCAGGGTTTTAGCTCTCTTTGACACTGCTGTCATTGCCAGCATACTCACTGATTGGCGGCTGAGGGACGCACCCACTAAAGCGTCCCCTGCACTGGCCACAACACTGACACACCTCTGAAATGTGCTACTACTGCAAGATGTTGTTTTAACATGTACAAGCCAACACAAAAAGGGGCATAGATTTGAGTCACTATAGTTTTAGGTGCTGAAAAGGGGGGGGAAGCACAGGGCAGGAATAGTCTACAGGTTACCAGTTCAAATGGTGGAGAGGGATGAAGCACTGGAGAGGGAGCTAACAGGGGCACCACCAGGGTGGGACAGCCAGGGCAATTGTCCTGGGCCTGGTGTCCCGGGGGGGCCCAGACAGACATCCTCATGTCTGATTATTAAAAGGTTTAAAACTGCAAGTTCAACCACCAGCCACCATGTGGCACCACCTGGCAAAATCAGAGTCGGGTCATGGTCGGGTACAGTTTCTGGACTTTGTGCTGCCAGTCTGCTCTGTCTGCCACTGCCTGCCCCCATCCCCCCCCCCGATAGCCTAGCAGGCAGTGGCTTGGCTCACAGTCACATGGTCACCAGCTGTTAAGTGATTCTTCTCCTCCTCGCTGACTCACCTTGAGGCTCAACCCGACTGGACCCATCATCACCCACAGGGCAGAAGACAGGCAGCAGTGTGCCCTGTGTGATGTCGGTACCCCGCAAACCGGATGGAGCCTCTGACTCTCTCCGATGCTCAGTCATTGTCAGGTTAGGATCTTTTATTATGCTGGGAGGAAATCCTTAGCAGTGCCGGAAACAAAAAAAATCCATTTTGTCAGACAACATCTTTTCCTACAGTAGTACTACTAGTAGGCTAATAGCAGTTGGTTTTGGGAAGTTAATGATAAGGAGATTTTCAGCATCACATGGGGTCCCAGAGATGTTTTCTCCAGGGATCTCCATAGAATCTTCTTGGGAGATGACTTGCTGTCTGAATCACCTCCTACTAGTGCAGTAAAAATACCTCAGTCTCTCTCTCTCATCCCTGATTATTATGGCCTTAAAGAATTTATGTTGATATGAAGATTGAGACTATAATGTGAATGTGATAATTAAACCATGGTACCTACAGTATGATGGCTACACATAAATGATAACTCTAAGCAGGTTTATAATAAAATAATACTGCACCTGAGGCTGTCCCATCAGTTCATACTAATTCATCATCAGTTAGAAATACTTTGAGGTGGCCAAGGTATATGAACAAGTTTTTAGTGGTTAAGTTGGCTCAGACTATTATTCTTTTGATGGCTTGTGATTCACCTGAATTGCTTTTTGTACAGTAGGTGTACACTGACTGCTGGAATGCATTATGTGCCTATAATGTAATTTATTAGTCTTTGTTTAAGCATTATAAAAAATAAATAAATAAATAAAACAAAATTATTTATTAAAATATACATTTTACACATTTCTTTTTTGGGGGGGATTTATATCATGTCTTAAGAGACTGGGGATGGGGGCGGGTTGTCCTAATGTTGTGCCCGGGCCCAGAAATTTCTATCAGCACCCCTGGGAGCTAAGGAAAGCAACAGTGCAGGAAGAAATAGGGTTTCTTTGAGACTTTAACTTTCCAGACATAGACTGGGGGAAACCAGTCACTAGAAGCTAGAAGGGGCAAAGACTTATGAATGTCAATCAGGACTGCTTCCTCAGACAGTGGGTGGAAGAGTGAGGCTACGGGGGTGGGGATGGGAGGAGAGGAGGATGTACTACACCTGGTGTTGTCCAATAAGGACATTATTAGGGACATTAAATTGGAAGACCAAATGGCTACAGTGACAGTTCCACAGTGGAATTCAACATAAAACTGGGGTCACAACAGGCGACCTCTGACACATGCGTGCTGGACTTCAGGAAAACAGACTTCAAGAAAATGAGGAAGAAACTGAAAACAAAATACTCAATGACTTGCATTAAATCAAGGAGCTAAAAGGGAAGACAGCAATACTAAAACAGACTATTACAGGGACCTCACAAAATCATATCAGCACTAAAATGTCCAAAGAATGTAATAAACTAATATGATTAGTTGGGCAGGTAATACAGGCTGTTAGAGGCAAGAAGGTGCATTTAGTAATTACAAGAAAGAACACAGTGAGGTAAACAGAGTGGTATAAGAAGAAACCGGGTATAAGTAAAAAGCTTATCAGGGAGGCAAAGGCACAATTAAGGCTAGTAAAAAGGGCAGGAGAAGGACCAATCACCCTTCAGATACATTAGTAAAAGGTAATAGCAAGGTACATAGAAAGGATAAGGAAGGATGGGGTGAATAAAAGGAATGATGGGCAGAAGGTAGATGTAATAAATGAATGCTTTTGTTTAGGGCTCATGGTTGAGAAGGCAGACCCACTCCTGGACAGCAGGAGACCACTCAGTGGTACTGCAGGGGACAGATTTGATATTGGGAGGACTACAAGGGAACAGGTACTAAAAGGAATGAAGAACTGAAAAACTGATAAATCGCCAGAACCAGAAGGGATTCATCTTAGAGTAAAGAGAGAAACAAGGCAGGTGCTAGCTGCACCTTTTGTAATCCTCTATGCGAGTCAGTAGCAACAGATGTATTTTAGTGCCTGATGGCTTGCAGGTGGCAAATATGGATCACTTACACAAAAGGGCGATACAATAAATCTGG
Organism: Neoceratodus forsteri; assembly: GCA_016271365.2. Lineage (NCBI taxonomy): Eukaryota > Metazoa > Chordata > Ceratodontiformes > Ceratodontidae > Neoceratodus > Neoceratodus forsteri. The sequence continues at coordinate 29,560,781 of CM028133.1, read as the reverse complement.
GAAACCACAGGTCAGTGAGCCTGACATTGACAATGGGGAAACTTTTGAAGACAATTATAAGAAGGAGATAGCAATATTCTTCAAGAAAAAGGGATTTATAGGTGGGAACTGGCATGGGTTCACCAGGTGCTGGTCATGTCAAACTAACCACCGACTTTTTTTAATGTAGCTAAACAAATTTCAGACAGGAACAAGGCAGTGGGTGTTCTTATATGTGGATTTTAGCAATGCCTTCAATTCAGTACCACACTGGAGACCGGTCAAGATGGTGAGTAATCTGGAGCTAGGCGAAGAAATACCTGGTTGGAAAAAAACAAGTAATGGATAGAACCCAGAGGGTCTTGCTAAATGGTAAATTCTCTGAGTACAGAGATGATTAGTGGGGTACAGCAGGGTTTGGTCCTGGGCCCACTCCTTTTTATTATGTATATCTGTGACACTGGAGTGGGCAAGAGGAATCTGTTCACAGATGATACCAAGCTCTGCTGGTGGGTTGACCTTGAAGAAGGGATTAGAAACATAGAATTTGATGGCAGATAAGGACCGCTTGGCCCACCCAGTCTGCCCATTTCCCTACCTACTGGATAAGCTGCAGATCCTAGTTAACCAGCAGCCTACTTCTTCTTACCCCCACCCCCCAGAATTGCCTTATGACTGTCCCATGCATGCTTGAATTCCACCACTGATTTTGACTCCACAGCCTCCTCCGGAAGGCCGTTCCATGCATCCACAACCCTCTGTGAAAAAATACTTCCTTAAATTACCTCTGAGCCGCCCCATCTTCAAATTGTGCCCTCTTGTTCTTGCACACTCTTTTTTGAAAGATGCTACCCTCTTGGACTTTGTTGATTCCCATGAGGTACTTGAACGCTTCTATCATGTCCCCTCTCCTCCTTTCTTCGAGGCTATACATATTAAGCTCCTTAAGTCTCTCTTCATATGTATTCCGGTGCAGACCCTGCACCATTTTAGTTGCCCTCCTCTGGACAGCTTCCATCCTGTCTATGTCTTTGCGGAGATTGGGTCTCCAGAACTGCACACAGTACTCCAGATGGGGTCTCACCAGCTGTCTGTACAGAGGGATAATAACTTCCTGTTTTCTACTGGTGATGCCTCTCCCTATGCATCCCAGTATCCCCCCAGCCCTCCTTGCTGCCCTCTCACACTGCTTGCCCACCTTTAGGTCATCTGATATGACTACCCCCGGTCCCTTTCCATTTTTGTTGTTGTTAGTATCTCACCCCCCATTGTGTACTCTTCCCCTGGGTTTTTGTTTCCCAGGTGCATTACTGCATTTCTTAGCATTGAATCTAAGCTGCCATACATTTGACCATTCCTCTAACCTTGCCAAGTCCCTTTTCATCCTTTCCACCCCACCCTGTGCATCAACTCTGTTGCAGATCTTAGAGTCATCTGCAAAGAGACATACTTTTCCTTCCAGTCCTTCCGCAATGTCACTTATAAAGACATTGAAGAGAACCGGTCCTAATACTGAACCCTGCGGTACCCCACTAGTAACCATCCTTTCTTCTGAGTGGACTCCATTTACTATTACTCTCTGTGTCCTATTCTCCAGCAAATTCTTTACCCAGGCTGTCATCTTGGGACCCACTCCCAGGCTGGCTACCTTGTATATTAATCTTTTGTGTGGGACTGTGTCAAATGCCTTGCTAAAGTCTAGGTAGGCCATGTCCACAGCCCCTCCCTGATCTACTACTTTGGTCACCCAGTCAAAGAAATCAATCAGATTTGTCTGGCATGAACTTCCCGCTGTGAATCCATGCTGCCTAGGGTCCTGTGCCCCTCTGGCCTCTAGATACTCGACAATTCTTTCCTTCAGAAGTGATTCCATCATTTTCCCTATCACTGAGGTTAAACTAACTGGTCTGTAGTTTCCTGCTTCTGCCTTGCTCCCACTTTTGTGAAGGGAATCACATCCACCCTCCTCCAGTCCTCGGTACCACCCCATCCTCCCATGATTTGTTAAAAGGGTAGTCAGTGGTGTCACTAGTTCTACCCTTAGCTCTTTTAGAATTCTGGGATGAATCCCATCAGGCCCGCTGCTTTGTCCACCTTCAGTTTTAAGAGTTCTTTCAGAACCCTTTCTTCTGTAAATGGGCTGGTATCAACTTCTGTATCCAGAGTGTTACTACTGTTTGTTTTATGTACCTCCCCTCTTCATTTGTAAATACTGAGCAAAAATATTTGTTTAGTATCTCTGCCTTTTCACAGTCTCCTCTGCCCACCCTCCTCCCTTTATTAAGCCTCACTATCCCTCCCTTGGTCTTCCTTTGCTCCCTGATGTACCTATAAAAGGTTTTATCCCCTTCTTAACTGAGTTGGCTATCTTTTCCTCAGTTTGGGCCTTTGCTGTTCTGACTGCCTTCCCAGCCTCCTTTTGCTTTAACTGATACAGTTCTCTGTCCCGCTTCTTCTGTGATTCCTTGTACTTCCTGAATGCTTTCTTTTTCTCTTGAACCTTCACTGCCACTTCCTTTGAGAACCATAGTGGTTTCTTACATCATTTTGTTTTGTTTATTTGCTTCACACAAAGGCTTGTTACCTCTGTGATGGCAGTTTTTATTATTCCCCATTGTTCTTCCACCCCTCCTTCCTGCCCATTTGCTAGTGCATTCCTTAGGCACTCACCCATTTTGGCAAAGTCAGCCTCCTGAAGTCCAATACTTTTGCCTTTGTGTATAGCTTGACTCTATTGCTGTGTTTATTGTGAACCATACTGTTCGATGGTCGCTAGTTCCCAGATGGCTACCCACTTCTACATCTGTGATCCTCTCTTCATCTCCATTTGAGAGAATCAAGTCTAATATTGCTCCTCCCGAGTGGGCTCCAGTACTAGTTGTCTAAGGCATGCCGCCTGTAGGGCATCTAGAATAACTGCACTCTTCGAAGTGGTAGCTGCAACTGCACTCCAGTAAACATCTGGCATATTCAGATCACCCATCAGCAATATCTCCCCTTTTTCTGCCATTCTAAGTATACCTTCTATCATTTCCCTGTCCATTTCCTCCCCCTGAGAAGGGGGTCTGTATCTAACCCTGTGCGTATTGTGGTGCCATTGCCTGTCTCCAAATTTACCCACAGTGCTTCTTCTCCTCCCTGTTTACCCTTTTGTTCTGTTGCTTTTATTCCTTCCCTTATGTAAAGAACTACTCCTCCTCCTCTTTTACCCTCCCTGTCCCTCCTGTAGACAGTGTATCCTGGTATGTTTATGTCCAAGTCATAGTTTTGTGTGTACCATGTTTCTGTGACTGCCACGATATCCAGATGTTCCTCCTCCATCAAGCCACTAATTCAGGAAGCTTGTTACCCAGACTACAGGCATTGGTACTCATTGCTCTCCATTTTTTGATGGCTTTACCTTCTGTTGCAGCATCCCCCACTGACCGTTCTACCTCGGTCTTTTTCTCATTTAGTACCCTGTTTTGTAGGGAGAGGCTGGGATTTTCCTGCTGCTTGTCAGTGCTTCCCCCTTTGACTAGTTTAAAAGCTTGCAAATGAAGCATTTAAACCAATTGCTCAAAAGACTTGTTCCCTTCCTGGACAGATGCGGACCATCCTGCCAGTATAGGCTGGTGTCCCTCCAGGTGGAAACCCAGTCACCAATGAAGCCAAACCCCTGTGCTCAGCACCATTTTTTCAACCATTCATTAAACTGCATGGTGCCAATTATCCTCGCTTCTCCCATGCCTTTGACAGGCAGCACCTCTGAGAAGGATACTGTGTGTGCTACTTGTCTTAGGTCCCTCCCCAACTCTGCAATGTCCTCCTGCACTGCTCTAATCTCATGATGAACCAAGTCATTTGTCCCTAGGTGGACAATTATGTCCAGCTCAGAATCCCTTGCAGCTGTTCTCGTGATCCTGAGGATGTGCTTCCTGTCCCTCCAAGCCATGGCACCAGGCAGGCACCTTACTTCAGTTTTCCTAGCTCCCCCCAGTTCTATACCCCTAATAATTGAGTCCCCCAGCAGGAGCTGCTTCCTCTCCCTGTGGTGTCCTCTGCCTCCTTCCTGTGGGCCTCCCTTGTGACAGTTGTCATCAGTCTTCTCTGCGGGTGCATCCATAGGGGAGCTATGCTCCCACAGAATGGTGTATAGATTGTGGAGTGGAACAATTGACTGGGTGTGCCTCTGTTCCACCCTCCTCACACTCCCTGAGCCCACTGTGGTCCAACTGCTGTGCTTTCTTTGCAACCTCTGAGGTAGTGGTGGTGGCGCTAGTGCTCCCTGGATGGGGGAGGTTCCCTTCCTACTGTCCAGTGTGGTCTGGGAGCAGGTTTCCTTACTACTGTCCAGTGCAGCCTGAAGACGGGCAACTTCCTCCCTCAGGGCAGATAGTTGTCTGCAAATAGGGCAGCATCTCAGCCTCCAGAAAGACTCCCGGAAGACTGCTGCCCCACAGCCATTACATTGCACTACTCCCCACATGTTTATCTAGTTTTTTTTGTATTGTGTGTGTGTGTGTGCGTGTGTGTGTGTGATTTGTTATATAGAAATATATATATTATACAATGTGTATGCTTATATTGTCAGTGCAGTGTGCTAGAGAGGATATGACAGTGAAATGCACCTTGCACTTGAGGAAATGATGTCAGAACCTCAGGTATAAAGGAACTATTTCCAGGGTGGGTGGGTGAGGGTGGGAAGGGTTGGCCTAAACTGTGCCCTCACAAAACAATCAGCTAAAAGCTCTCACCCACTGCTGCGATGAGTGCCTTCCTGTCAGCAAGATACCCTACACAACAATTTGACAGAGAAAGTACCCTGCTAATCAAACAAAGAAAAATCCAGACATCCAAGTCAGACACAGGTAAACCTCTCCAGCCCCCAAACAGCCTGGTGGTTTGTTAGCCACAAAGAAAAATCAAATATGCAGTTATTTCAGCCCTTCTGAGGCTGCTGACAAGATAAGCAGTTTTAAAAAAAAACCTTCCTGAATTAAAAACTAAAACAAACACAAAGCAATACCACTTTAAAAGTGAGGAAAACTTCTCTCAGATGTAAGCAAGAGAGAGAGATTAGTTACAGATATTTAGTCCAAAATAGTATATCCCACGCAGCTTCTCAGTTGTTTCCAAGCACACCCTGTACACAACTTGGAAGAAGATGGACTTCTGCCTCAAACAGGATCACACCACTAGTTTATAGTAATTGAACAATGCTGAAATGGTCTAGCTAGACAAATGGCTGTGATACAGACCTCTGACTTGTGAAGACAATTACCCCCACCTCAGGCTATGTCTGGCATCCAATTACAAACTGCAGCTTTTGCTATTTTGAATCACACAACCCCATCAAAAGTTGCAAAATATATTGATGCAGATTCTCACAGAATTCTAGTAATCAGTCCAGTTAGCCACAAAGGAAAATCAAATATGCAGTTATTTCAGCCCTTCTGAGGCTGCTGACAAGATAAGCAGTTTTAAAAAACCCCTTCCTGAATTAAAAACTAAAACAAACACAAAGCAATACCACTTTAAAAGTGAGGAAAACTTCTCTCAGATGTAAGCAAAAGAGAGAGAGATTAGTTACAGATATTTAGTCCAAAATAGTATATCCCACGCAGCTTCTCAGTTATTTCCAAGCACACTCTGTACACAACTTGAAAGAAGATGGACTTTGGAACAACTTGGAAGAAGATGGACTTTGGAACAACTTGGAGGAAGATGGACTTTGGAACAACTTGGAAGAAGATTAACAATACAAGACAAGATAGAAGCAGACTTCGGAACTAGTCTGGTATTTTGCAATTGAAATTCAATACAAAACAGTGCAAGATGATTCAGACAAGAGGGAAAAATCCCGGAACAGTACACTGTATTGACAGGACACTGGTAGAGAGCACAGAGAAGGAGAGACATGGCAGTATTGATCAACAGTAACTAGCTATGGCGGCTGCTAAGTGTGACAGGGTATGTAGGAGGGACAACAGAAGTCAGGGTTGCATAGGGTGCATAGGGAGATGGATTACTAGTAAAAGGAGGGAGGTGATATTGCCACTGTAAAGATCACTGGTACTATTCCATTCATCTATTCAGAATAAAGTGTGCATAGTTCCAGGACCCACACCTAAGGAAGGACCAGGATAGATTAGAGACAGTACAATGATGGCCCATGAACATGCTCCTTGGCTAACAGAGCAAGGAGTATGATGAGAGACTGAAAAGTCTCAACTTTTATTCACTGATGGACAGAAGGGGGAAGGAAGGACAAGATAGGGGCTTTAAAGTTCACAAAAGCATTCAAAAGAGTGGACACAGCAAATCTGTACAAACTAATGAACCATGCATCCACTAGGGGGCATGCACGCAAGCTTGACGGGGAAAGATAAAAAGGGACATAAGGAAGCACTTCTTCATGAAAAAGGCGGGAGATGGATGGGACAAGCTTTATGGCATGGATCGGGAGGCAAAGACAGTAGTGAGGTTCAAGAGGAAGTGGGTTGCATGTAAAGGAGTTATCCAATGGAAAGATAAGGGTGGGGAAGGGAAGGCTCCAACACATGTGCCATATGGGACAGAGGCATTGTGGGAAAAGGAAAGACAATGAAAAAAAATAGGTATGCAGAACACCAAGGCTGTAAAACAAGCAGGCAAATTTAGAATAAATCCTAACAGCAAAGAAAAAAAAGAACACCTTAGGGCTACACCCAGAAAGCAAAACGCTCGGCAGTACATTTTTTTGTAAATTTTGACTGTAGTCCCCCTTTAAGCATATTCTGCAAACATGCACTAATTTATGTCACTTTGGAGACAGTTTCCCTTGGGAACATGACAACTCGCTCCTGATATTTCGCACCTGATTACTCACTCCCGACAATACGCTCTGGTGACCACTCGCTCCTGCGATGGTACGCTACAGCGACTATTCACTCACACTCTCATTCATTTCATAGCTCTCCTTATATATCATCTTTTATTATTTATTATTTCAACAGTTTGACCCTTGGTCATGTCTGTAACCAGGAGTTCTATGCACTTCCTGTACGCAAGCCGAGAAGCTAGGGCTGAACCAGTGTGTGTCACCTCTGTGTTACTCTTTTTATTTGTATGTTTCATATATCTGTTTTGATGTATTTTTTACTGACATGATGCATCAAGGCATGAGCGAGTGTGGGAATATGTGAGGACCTCAAGTTGGCAGGGTAGTATAACCAGGCAGTGGGCAGGGCTAGTGGGATGCTGGGGTGCATAGGAAGGGGTATCTCCAGCAGGAAGAGGGAGGTGGTGTTGCCACTGTGTCGTTTCCTGGTGAGAGCCCACCTGAATGAAAAGCACAGCATGACAAAAAGACTATGCAAAGCAATTACTGTTCGGGACAAATGTACACACATTTTATTTATTTATTTATTACATTTTGGTAACCGGGTAAGCCCACTGAGCCCTGGAGGTCCCTTTTTTCAGGGGCAACCTGGGATTACATGGTATAGTAGGATATACAGTAAGAGTACAATAAATAAGTCATAGCAGTTTATACACCTCACAGCGATAGCATATAATGCAACAGGTTTCAGATTTAAGAAACATTTCTAAAAGTGAGCAAAAACAAGGCAGAAAACAACAGCAATGCACAGTAATTGAGTGAAGATAACAATATCGAGCCTTTGTTCAATAGAGAGCCCAGGTAAGGAAAAGGTGCATAGAATTTGGAGAGTACTGCACTTATTACAAAAGCAAATATCACGCTTGAAATATTTTGCATTAGACCATATAGACTAGTATTAGACCTTGGTTGAGGCTGATGTAACACACAAATGACTACTTCTGCTTGTAACAAGAATGCATATTTTATAGATATTGCACTCTATATATTTTACTGAAACCTCTTAAACTCTTGATCTTGTGCCATTGTCAACAACAGAAACAAGTCTAAAATGTTAAAAAAAAGATATACTCTAAAATACTACTATGCAAACAAATAAAGATACATATTCAAATGCAGTGCTCCCCCGATTATCTGCCACACTGTTACTGACCGCCTTACCTTGTGTACAGTTTTTTTCCAATGCATTTTCATACAATTTGAAACACAGAAACATAGAATTTGATGGCAGATAAAGACAGCTTGGTGCACCTAGTCTGCCCATTTCCCTACCTAACAGATAAGCTGCAGATCCTAGTTAATCAACAGCCTAATTCCTCCTACCCCCCACTAGAATTGCCTTATGTCTGTTCCATGCATTCTTGAATTTCCCCACTGTTTTTGACTCTATGACCTCCTCAGGAAGGCTGTTCCATGCATCTACAACCCTCTCTGTAAAGAAATACTTCCTCACATTACCTCTGAGCCATCCCCCCATCTTCAAATTGTGCCCCCTTGTTTATGCACATCTCTTTTTCAGAAAGATGTTACCCTCTTGGACTTTGTTGATTCCCTTGAGGTATTTAAAAGTTTCTATTATGTCCCCCTCCTCCTCCTTTCCTTGAGGGTACACATATTAAGCTCCTTTAGCCTTTCTACATATTTCTTCTGGTGCATGCCCTGCACCATTTTAGTTGCCCTCCTCTGGACAGCCTCCACCCTGTCTATGTCTTTGTGGAGATGGGGTCTCCAGAATTGTACACAGTATTCCAGATGTGGTCTTACCAACTGTCTGTACAATTTTCCTTTATTTATCTGCCATCCTGTATGTCCACCATCCAGTATGCATTCTGTGTGCACCCGGCCCATTGATCATTGTGTTATCTTCCCTCTTTCTTCCACCACATTTGTTGTCGCTAGCGGCACATTGACATCATAGCCGCTAAGCATCATGGTCATGATTCTTCCAGTTTTATGTTTTTTTTTAAGTCATAAAATAAATGAAATGTAAACATTTTTTTTACTTAAACAGATGCTATTTAAGATTCTGCATCCTTATATTGCCTTAATTTGATGTGTTTTATACTTATTCTGTAAGACAGCACAGTGCCTGTACCGTTCTGGCAAGCACTGCCGAATGTGACGTTTTTTGTGCGTGTGTGTGATGTGTGAGTTTCTAGCACACTACCAAGCATTTTTCACTTGCTGATCAATTATGATATTGTTTTAATACAGTACTGTCTGAGCATCAAGGGGGAATGGAGCGCTGTTGACTGATGTGGTGGCACGGTGGCTGTTAGCATCAGCGGCATGGCAGAAAAGAACACAGATTGTTCTTGAACCATCACAACAGTGATGATTGCAAAATACAGAATGCTACCGACAGCCTGAATGCCAGTCAGCAGGACACTGCAAGACAGTTTTCCAGAGTGTGGAACCACACCATAGCTTGATGAACAACTGGAGACATTTTCAGTAGAAGAGAGGCATGGAGCAGGCATGAGGAGGGGTGAGCCAGACATTGAGCAGTCTTTGCAGCTGGACTGCAAAAAAATTAACGTGCCATATCTAAAGCAAAACAAATGCCATTTACAGATTATTTAAATATGCTTTGAATTTGATGCAGTCATTTGCAGCATAGTGTCGAGCTCTGAATTTACACAAAAAAAAGACATAGTGAATGTTTTTGTTTAACGAAACATGAGCCCTTTAGGTCTTTAACTGTTTACCTAATAGACCATAATACAATAAAGTACACTAATGAAATAAGTTTTATGTGGGTTTGTGTATAAAGCTGTGCAAAGCATTGGTTGACTTTGACTGTAGGCATACTATGCTGTTACCAGTATAGACATCCTTTTTCATCCACCACCTCTGTTATCCACCAAAACTTGTTTGCACCAGAGTTGGCGGATGAAAGAGTGAGCACAGTATTAGTTACACCAATACAAATGCAAATCAAAAAGCAAACCTGTGCACAGCCCTACGTACATGACAACATGGTCTTCTAACAGCAAATGCTTACATATTGCGCACAGGGAAGCATCAAGATGGGACATGAATAGAAACACAGAAACAGAGAATTTGTCAGCAGAAAAGGACCATCAGGCCCGTTCAGTCTGCTGAGATGTTCCCTGCCTAATTTGTCTCCGCAGGCCCTATGTGGTCTCCAGTGATAATACACCCCTGTGTATAGCCCATGCATGCTTCAAGCCCCCCACTGTTTTAGCCTCCACCACGTACACTGGCAGTTTGTTCTGGGTATCAATCACCCTTTCATTGAAGAACTATTTCCTCACATCTTTCTTCAATCTACCCCCGCCCAGGTTCATTGAATGCCCCCTGGTTCTAGTGCTCTGTCTCATTTGAAACAGACTACCCCTCTACCCTGCACACTCCGTGAGGTACTTGTAAGTCTCTATCATGTCACCTATCTTTCTTCTCTCTTCCAGGGTGTACATGTTGAGATCCTTCAGTCTCTCTCCATAGGGTTTCTCATTCAAACTGTGCACCATTTTCCTTGCCTCCTCTGTATGGCCTCCATCTTAAGTCTTTTCTTAGGTGTGGTCTCCACAACTGGACACAGCACTCTAGGGGGGTCTCACCAGGACATGATACAGTGGCAACACCACCTCCCTCGTCCTGCTGGAGATACCCCTTCCTATGCACCCCAGCATCCCACTAGCCCTGCCCACTGCCTGATCATACTGCCCTGCCACCTTGAGATCCTCACACATGATATCCACAAGATTCCTCTCCTGTTGCATGACTGCCAGCGCTTCTCCACCATCCTGTACTCAGCTCCTCGGTTTCTATGCCCTAGGTGCATCATTTCGCACTTTTTGGCATTGAAACTCAACTGCCATGCTTTTTGCACTTTGAGTTTCCTAAGAGTCCTGCACATTCTCACCACCCCCTCCTGAGTGCCCCCCATGGCAGATGTTGGTATCATCTGCACAAATAGAATAACTTTCCTTCCAGTTCTTCTGCAATGGCCCCTATGAAGACATTGAAAAGAACTGGTCTCAGTACTGAGCCTGCACGCATGGCTTTAAGCACCACAGGATGCCCATGCTGCAAAATGACAAAGTAGAAGCAAGAAAATGCTCACTCACAAGCAAAGAGGTTGAGAAACTAGCTGATCTACTGAAAATAGTGCAGCACAGTGGCATGGAACAAAGTGCTATTGTCCTAACTAATTCGTTTGGATGACACAGGCGGTTAATTTGTTTGGAGCTGCTTGCTACCCGATTTTTAATAACAAACATTCAATTCATAACCTTTTTCACAAGTGAGTTTTTTTTTAAACTTCTAGTGGATCATTTCCACAGCACCACTTTGCAAAAAGTGTAATCAAGATCCGAAGTCCTCCTGCACTACTCAGGGGATTTTGTAACACTGCTCTACCTTATGTTTACATAATCACAGGAATTTTCGCTTCCCGTTCAGGCCAGGTCTGGCGACTAAGAGCAGGAAGGAAGGAAGGCAGGAAGAACTGGAGAGGCATTTGAGTTTTATATAGCTCCTCTCATACAGACTGTATCTAAAACCCTTTGCAAGCCATTAATAGCTGCAGAAGCAGCCCCTAGGTGTGTACAGTGAGGTTAAATGCAGTTGAGGGAGGAGAGAAGGTTAAGGATATCTCAGAGGTGGGGTTAAACCATCTGTGGCTGTTAATGTCAATGTCCCCATAAAGTTTCATTCCATTTCACAGTGCTGCACAGCAGCAGTTTTGGTTTTGGATCTTAAATTAATTGGGGTACCAGGGTCAGAGGTACAAACAGCAAGCTGAAGTAAGTAAACAGCCGCTAATTCAGTATTACATGCCCAGAGTGCACATTCATAATGTCTAATCTCTTCGATTCCTTATGGAGAATTGCTCACGTTGTGCCAAAATTGCTCAGAGGATGACACTTTTAGAGAACAAGCATCAGATAGATGCCAGTACAAGATCTGTAGCTAGGGGTTATGATTTAAATGAATGAAACATAACTTTTTAGAAACTTTCTAAATTAAAAAAGGAAGAATTACTGGTTCCAAAGAGAGAAATTTACAGTTATCCCAATCTGACTCTGTAGTAACCTTTGTAACAGAGTACAACCCTCGTGGCAGGACAAGTGGGCAACTTAGTTCACAAATTTTGGTGGATCTTACTAACAGATCAAGTTATCAGACAAAACATAGCACCCAAACCATGAGTTACCTTTAACAAAAGGGAAAAATTTCCGGGAAAGACTTATGAAGAGCCACTCTGTGGCAACAGACACGCCTCCAGAAGGTACCAATTGGCTAACAAAAAAGCCACTTGTTTTTTCAGATTTGATAAATGCAACACCTGTAAGCATGCATATACGTGGGAAAGTATCACAGTAAATAACCAACTAGTTACGATTAATCAATTCAGCATATGTACCGCCGTCTTTGTGGTCTATATACACTGGTGGTCATGTGGGCTACAATATGTAGGTAGAATGACAGTTAACAAAAATACAGGAACACCTCAGGGCCATCGTGGATGGCTAGCAAAATAATGATCTAAGTGCACATTACCTTGAATATCATGATTCAAAACCAGGCTGTCTGAAATATATGGCACTTGAACGTGTTCCAAGATGTCCTAGGAGACGACAATAAAACTTGCATTCTGTTACAAAAGAAACAAAATGGATTGTAACCCTGAACACAGGAACTCCAGCAGGACTAAATGAAGAAACAGACTTTATCCCTTATCCGTCTTACGTTTGTAAGAGTAAAAAATGTTTCCTTCCCTTTGTTTCTTTCTCCTCTTACTCTTTGCCCCCCTCCCCTTCTGACAACAGTATTCATCACTATTAAGGACCAGAGAATACTTTCCTAATAATACCAAATTAAACAGTTTCCCCAGGTTCTTTCCCCTTGATCATGGTTATTGTGGGGTTCAGATGTATACTTATTTTCTGAAGTAACCCTTTTTTATGTATTTTTTTCCTTTTCTTTTACTTTTCCCCTCCAGACTTGACAAGTTGGGCTGTGTGGAAAGGGACCTGGGGGTAGTCATATCAGATGACCTAAAGGTGGGCCAGCGATGTGAGAAGTCAGTAAGGGGGGCTGGGGGTATACTGGGAGGCATAGGGAGAGGCAACACCAGTAGAAAATGAGAAGTTGTTGGCCCTCTGTACAGACAAGTGGTAAGACCACATCTGGAGTACTGTGTACAGTTCTGGAGACCCCATCTCCACAAAGACATAGACAGAGTGGAGGCTGTCCAGAGGAGGGCAACCAAAATGGTGCAGGGCATGCACCAGAAGACATATGAAAAAAGACTAAAGGAGCTTAGGATGTATACCCTTGAGGAAAGGAGGGAGAGGGGGGACATAACAGAAACTTTCAAATGCCTCAAGGGAATCAACAAAGTCCAAGAGGGTAGCATCTTTCAGAAAAAGAGATGTCAAGAACAAGGGGGCACAATTTGAAGATAGAGTGGGGTGGGGTGGCTCAAAGGTAATGTGAGGAAGTATTTCTTCACAGATAGGATTGTAGATGCATGGGACAGTCTTCCTGAGGAGGTTGTAGAGTCAAAAACAGTGGGGGAACTGAAGAATGCATGGGACAGACATATGGCAATTCTAGTGGGGGGTAGGAGGAAGTAGGCTGTTGGTTAACTAGGATCTGCAGCTTATCTGTTAGGTAGGGAAATGGGCAGACTAGGTGGGCCATGCGGTCCTTGTCTGCCATCAAATTCTATGTTTCTATGTGTCAGCTGCAAATCAAATCAACTTTATTTAAAAAAAGCGCCTTTCAAAAACCAAGGTGCTTGTACAAAGTTCGTTAAAAATCAAAACAATTAATAAAACCCATAATAAACATATTAAAAGCCATGGTTGCAACACTAAAAATCAGCATATGCCAGACTAAAAAGAAAGGTCTTCAATGCTGTTTTAAATCTTTGGGTGGTCGGGCAATCTTGCACTTGATGAGGTAGAGAATTCCACAGGGTTGGGGCCGCAAAACTAAAAGAACTGGCCCCAGGTGTCTTTAAACAACAATGCAGCTCTAAGACTGGGAATAAAGTGACCCCTCTTCAAAAGTGTACCAATGCCGTTACATTTATCTAATTAGGAAATGTTTAATATTCAGGTGATTATTAAGATTTGGGGCCATTTATGCTAATATTGTACTTGCAGTTAAGTTACAAATATCATTTTTCTCATTATAAATTGTCCATTATTAATATAACTTATCTGCACCCCTCCCCCCCTTTTCTTTGATTTGGTGGTTTGACAGCTATTATACGAATTTACTGGTATACATGTAATGTGTTTTTCAAGTTCTTAGTATACATACAACTTTTTTTTTTTGAGCTGTAAATATCAAGTTCCCTAAGTTCTTTGGACGTATGCATACTGTTATGGTATGTTTTGTATGTCCTTGTGTATGTAATAAGCATCTTTTTTTTTATCACATCTGTTTTTTCTCCCCCCACAGAGCAGATCTCCGCTATCCCCCGGCTGCTGACATCCACACCCCCCGGGCCCGGTCTGGCACCCCCTCAGAGCCGGCCATTAATTGCTCATGTTACTCTGAATTCAGGATCCTCTCGGGTACTGGGGGGTACCATGCTCGGCCATGAGCCACCAAGATCACACCCTGCCATTTTCCGCCTGGTTTTTCCTTTCCCCAGAGAGCCGGGCATGCAATGGCGCACAAGCACATACATGCTGATGCCCACTGCACTCTCCCCCCCCCCGCTCTGCTGCTCACTGCTGTAGTGCTACTGGCCTCCACCAGGCACTGCTACAGTGTACTGCAGTGCCCCAACCTTCCCCAGAGGAAATAGAGCAGTCGTGGGATGCTCGATCCTTCCTCTCTCCTGCCAACCCCTGGTGGTCCAAGTCCGTTCCCGAACCCAGGTCACCAGTGTGGTGCGAGGAGTGGCATCTAGCGCCTCAACCCTCAGAGCCACTGGGCCGGCTGTGTAATAAGTACTTTAATTTAATTTCCACCCCGGGGGCCTTGATTTGTTATTATAGTAAGTAAGTTTTATTTGACTACTAATGAATTTCTGATATATAGCTTTAAGAAGTTGAACTAAATTGGTGGAACCTCCTGATGTATGTTAGACCCACCCCCTAACGTAGACCTGGGTAGGGTTGAAGCACTGGAGCTAAGCGTTCTAGTTGGTTGTACCTATAATTTTTGCCACGATAAACTTATATTACGTCTGACTGTGGCTTAAGACTTTATTTTTCTGGGGTCTGTGAGCATATAGCTAGTCTATTTTCTATTGATATTTGTGGGTTGGCCACTCTGCTGTGCCCCCCCTCCATTTCCAGTGAGCAACTTGTTTTCTTAAGTATGTTGGGTTATGCCGGGAGCCCTGACATGGTGGAAAATGGCAGAAATCGTCATGGAACAATTGACAGAATAAAAAGATCTGTTGTTTTCCTTTTTGTATAGTTAATTGTCTGTGCATCACACATGATACAGTCTGCCAAACTGTCCGGCAGCAGAAACTAATACACTGTCGGTCACATAGATAGATAACCCTTATCTGTCTTGTACAATACCTTGCCCCCATTCTGATTCAGATTTAGCACTTTTGATACATTTGAAATAATAAAAGATATGCTCCTTTAAATGTGGCTTTGTCCAGGTTTTCATTAGTATTCTCTGTTGCTTTTGAGCACTTACTGTTTAACATTATTTTCTTAAAATGAACTCGTACGCAGCAGGCCCTTCTCCCTTATCTTCTAGGACAATGGATAGTCAAAAACAGCTACGAATACTGACAAAAACCTGGACCGAGCCGTATCAAAAAGAGCAGGCCTTTTTATTATTTCAAATATAAAAAGTGCTAAAGCAAACTACAAATGGGGATTGTATCCTATAAGACATGAAGACAACAACACTCCAAAATAAAATAAAAAGTATAGGTCATACTGTTCACAGTAACATGCACTGCTGCTTTAAGCACAGAGTAAGAAACTATATATATATATATATATATATATATATCGAAAGAGAGAGAGAGTGAGAGAGAGACAGATCAAGAGAGAAAGAGGATAGTTACAGGACAGAGAGGTTAAGTGATTTGTTTAAGATCATTCAGTGAGTAAGTGGCAGAAATGGGGTTCAGTCCTGGATTGCTAGTGCCAGGCTTACATTTCTGTTCTAACACTACCTGCCAACAAACTTCTGAATGAACCACCATGCAGGCAAGTTATTTTTGGCAAATGGTAGCCCCCCCCACACCCAGTATACCACCCATGTCACAGTCACCTTATTAAGTGCCATGTTTCTGATATCAAAACATTTTGATTTTCAGCTCTGCCTCTCTGATCATCTGTCCCCTCTTACATGCCACACTATATTATTGTCACCCCCCCATCCAGGCTGCCGCATTAAGGACTGACAGCATGTACAACACACATTAAAGGGTCAGATAAAATGATAGCCCATTAACTTGGCAACTGAATTTTGGCACTGCAATTAGGGTGCCACAACAAGGGAGAGAGTGACAGGAATGTTTTCCTGAACGGCACTTTGGTGCTGTGGCTTCAGGGAGCCACAATGCCAGGCAATGTAGAGCCAAGTGGCGTAGTGCCTGCACCCATATCAGTGTTAACAAAATGATTGTCCCATTAATAGGGGTGAACCAGATGAAACAAGGGCTCACCAGAAAACTAGGACTAATTATTTTTAAAACCTCTGCCAAGAAACTGGGAGTACTGATTTAATTTTTTCTCAGTTTTTTATTATCTTCCTCTGGTCCCCTGAACAAGACCACGTTGTGCTGAAACTAAAACTTTTTCTGTCTGTTGGAGCCACTGCACTGCAGTGCTCTAGGGACTCCAGTATGAATCAGTTTAGCCATTACTGGACTACCTTCCTACCCCCCAGGGATTGCCCTCCAGGGTGGTGCCAATGTATCATTCACCTTCTAGGCAGGCAGCTCCAATCACTGCTATGGGGTGAGGAGGGGAGGGGAGTGGAGGCACCTGGGACCATCTCCAGGGGTGATGTGAGAAGGCCATAGATGGACAATGGCAGCACTGAATATCATTCACCCACCTAAAAACCTGCTTTTACTCCATTTTTTTCTCCCCAAAATTCCCATCCACAAGGACACAGAGATGCCCCTGATGCCAGTACACAAGACACACACCTGCATTTTTGTTTAGTTTTTTTTGTTGACCAGGTAAGTGCACTAGATAAATTCTGCCTATTTTCAGGCACAACCCGGGGAGGGGGATACAGATGACTGCCAACTGACCTTGAACCAGATTAAGCTGTTGGCAGTAATCTTAGTGAATGGGGGAAATTTGGCCAGGGCACCTGGGAAATTTCCCATCTCTCCTGTGGGAGTCCCCTTACATCCTGGCATTCTGCCAAGATGGTCATCTCTGGAGGTGCTGTGGAGGACATGGAGGTGTTGGAGGCAGGGGAGATGGTCTCCTCCCCTGTCTATGAGAAGCAAGAGACCACACCAGTCAAGAAACTTCCTGATACTGAAGACGCTCTGCTAACTTTGCCACAGGATTTGGAAAAATCTTCTGCTATTGCCCCTGGTCGAAACATGAAAGGTATTTCTATGTTTCTGCCTAAAGCTGTTGATAAAGATTTGCTACCTTCTACTGTTGCTGCTGACCTGTCTTCTGTCCCTTCAGCTACTGCTCCTGTTGATGTCGATACTTTGCTAGCGCTAGAAGAACAGCATTATTTGACAAAAAGAATGGAGCTTCTAGTTCTTAAGCAACCTGCTGCTGTGTTACCTGGAGTTTCTCCTGCTGACTCACTTATACGGAATATGGTTTCTTTGCCTCCTGACACTTCTATAATTGAACTGACACTTCCTCATTCCTCTCCCCCTTGTTTGTACTGTTCTGAAACAGCAGCGTGTGCTCTGACTAACTGTCTATCACGTGGGGGCTCGCCCGGAATGGCATTCACGGCTGTTGATCAGTCTGGCCTAAGACGAGCCCCTTTACCTAATGCTGGAGACATAAGTATGGACTGGTCTGTGGACTCTGCCCTCAGCGTGGCAGGTTGGAAAAAAGATCCTGCGGTTAGGACCTGGCGCTCCGGTCCTTCTCCTATCCAGATTCCTGTGAAACATACTAACGTTTCTTTACCTATTGATCCTACGACTCCTGCTCCTTCACTACCCCTAGGACTTTCTTTATCTCCTGAATTATGTCTAACTCAAAACCCTATTTTGAATTTGCCGGTTGATACACCTACTCTGGAGTCATCTTCTGTGACTGAACAATCTGCACAACATCTAAAATCCCAGGACCCTGGGTCTAGTCCGTCGCCCATTAAACAAGCTGTTTCTTCTAATCCTACTGCCTCCAAGACTTATGCCTCTTGCTCTTCTGTTTGTACAGCAAACTAAAAGGCATAATGCAATCAGACTACAATATTTGGGTGGTATGCCTGAAATATCTGACCATGTTTTTGTAGGACGAACTCTGCTCAAGGATTCCATGACATTTTTTGCATATGAAATCCATGCTTTGATTCATGTTTCTAATGATCCTCATTTTGATGTTAGCTTTAAAACTTTAACTGGGTTGAAAAGATTTTGGACTAAATTCCATAAAGTGAAATTTACTCCCTTATGGACCCCTTTTAGTGTTGTCCCCTTAACTAAACCTGCCCAAAAAAATATTACTATCTTATTTCGCAATGAGGGGGTGAGTTTGAATGATATTACCATCTGGTTGAAGCAGTGTTGTACTCTTCTTACAGACCCAGAAGCTATTTTGACACTAGAAACTTGTGGACGGGGGTTTGGAAAGTGAGGTCATGCTTAAAACTACAGACACTGGGATACAGCATTTACCTAATAGTTTCAAGTTGGGTAAGGATAGGGGGGTTCTGTTTTATCCTGGACAGCCAAAGGCATGTTACAAATGTGGTTCTATTAGTCATTTTAGCAGCATTTATGATGTGGTGAAATGTTCAGTTTGTGGTGAACTTGGCCATGCTGGTTCCCAATGTGTTGAAGAACCTAAGTGTGTTCTCTGTGACGAATCTGGTCACACTTTTCAGCAGTGCACTTGGGCTGCTCGTAACTCCCCATCTCTGGCTGATGGGGAGGAACAGCTGCTGCTTATTACTGTAGCACAAAGTTCTAAATTTCATAGCTAGCCATCTGCTCCCCTAAGTAAAAAAACGTCACTTCCCTCTTTGGATGCCCCACCCCAATCCTTGCCTCATCCTGCTGTTCCCTCTGGGGATGAGTTAGAGACTCCTACTACCTTACGCCCTCTTCCAGTTGTCCCTGTACCTGACCCACTCCCCTCTCCTCCTGCATTGCCTGGTTGTTCTGGTATAGTTCCCTTATCCACTTATCCCTCCTCTGCTATACCTACTGGTACTATGGATCCTCCCCCCCCAGGAACTGGTGTCCCTAAGATCAGGGTTACACAGGGCTCCAGAAAACTGGGGTCACCCTTTTCCAAGGTGTTAAAAATGGATGATATCCCCTTGGCAAATAAATATGAGCTATTATGTGACCCCTCGGAAAATACGGATTCTGGCTCCTCATCTGTGCTTTTCTCTCATCCAGAACTAACTACAGACACAGAGGTCCCCATTGATAATTTGGGGTCTCAAAAGAGGAAGGCCAAGGCTAAAGTTAAACATAAAGAAAGCGTTTCCTGGAGGGGTAAACCTAGGTGAAGGTATAACGCTTTGTGACTTGTTCTACATTTACCTGAATTGATGGCACCATCCTTTTCTAGACATTCTGTAAATATCAACAGTATTAAAAGGCAGCCTAAGAGGGATTCGTTTTTTTCCTTTTTGTCTTGTCTCACGTTTGGGGTGATCCTGTCACAAGATATAAGATTTCACTCGCTTCCTGAGGTAACTCGGGCACAGAAGGTATAGTTTCCTGGCCCTTCCTTCTGGTCCTTTGGAAAGGAGACTTGTTCGGGTTTGGGAAAATTGTTTAATATGCCTAATGTTTATGTTGTTAAAGTGCTTGATTTATGTCCAGGTAGATTATTAAAGGAATAACGCATGACAGGGTGTGTGTCGTGCTGGGATAGCACCACGCCTGAGGGGGTTGGGCACGAGGCTGCAGGCCGACTGCGTTCAATGCTCCAGGCATGGCGTTATCCCAAACGACACACACCCTGGAGTGCATTATTCCTATTATACAATGGCTTGTTGTTATATATATATAATAAAAAAATAATTTTAAAGAACGTTTTTATTTGAGTGGAAAAATATTTTTGTTTCTTAAGAGGAGATGCAAAAAAGAAGAGCAGCCATAATGATGACAGTAGACCTGTGACGTTGTGCTGGGATAACGCCATTGGTCCAGCCCCAAACTGACCAATCACAGTCCAAGATTCTTTCTTGCCATTGTATAATACTTCTTGATGTTAGACTTTCTAATGTGGCCTATAGGATTATTAATATTTATGCACCACAATCTAAATCCCTTAGAACAGATTTACTGGATTGTTCAACCTTATGTTGTCTTTGGGGGAGAATTTAATTGTGGTTTATCCACTAAAGACAAATTGCGCACCTCCAAGACTACTAAGTTATTTTGTGATACTATTTTTTTAAAAAACATGTTGCATTCTGCAAAGCTTCAGGATGCATACCTTATGCTGAATCACACCCATACCCCGACTTTTCATAAAGGACCATTGGCCACCCGTATTGATTTTTTTTTTGTATCACAACATTTGCAGCTTTTCTGCTGCTACAGTCAATGTTGTGGAATTTTCTGACCATAATCTTTTAACCACTGCTCTCGGTACTACCCATAATAGGCTTTTTGGTCCAGGTACCTGGAAACTGAATACAAACCTGTTGAGTGACTTACAGTTGTTAACGCAGCTTAAATTGTTTTTTCAGACTAGGAAATCTGTTTTTATTTTCTATGATGACCTTTGGAGGTGGTGGTCTGATACAAAATCAGACTTACAGCATTTGTTAAAACACTTTAGCAGACAACATCATAATGCTCTTTATTTTGACTACCACAGGGTGCGGCATCAGTTACAGAAACTTCTCATCTTGTCATATACCACGGGTCATGACTTTACTGCTCAAATCAGTAAACTTAAAACTGATCTTACTGCCTACCATTCTAACAAATTTACTTTATTACAACAATAGCAAAGATTTGGTGTTACAGGCTCCTATGATGAGTTCTGTCCATTTGACAGCTGCACTAAACGTATAGATAATAACGTTTTTGAGGTCCTTCTCGATAATGATCAGAATGAAATTACGGATACTTTGGGGATTCAGCATTGTGTAGCTGAATATACCAGAACATTGTTTGGTCCCATTGCTTCTCAGGTGGAAGAGGCCTCTGCCTACCTTTCCCACATTGAGATCCCTGCTGTCTCCCAATCCTTAACTGACTTAACGGCTAGATATATTCAGGGTCAGGAAGTGGATGAGGTGATTCATGCTTTATGATTAGGGGTGACTCCAGGTTTGGATGGTCTTCCAAATGAACTTTATAAGCTATTAAGTGTTGACTTGAGTAGTGAATTGGCTGCTGTGTTTAATTTTGTTTTATGAGCGGACGCTCTGCCATTGGATATGAATATGGGCAGTCTCATTTATAAATATATAAAAAAGGAGACAAAAGACTGTTACAAAATTGGAGACCCCTTAGCTTTTAAAATACCGATTTTAAGATCTTGGCCAAAATCATTGCTCTCCGTTTGTTGAAAGTTGCATAACGTGTGATTTCTGCGGCTCAGTTTAGTAACATTCCAAGGAGAAGTATCTCTGATCATGCTGTCCTGTTAAGGGAACTGGCTGAACGAGGAAATCATGATATGCTGGAGGGCTACCTGATTTCCTTGGGCCAAAAACAGGCCTTTGATTTGGTTAATCATGATTTCTTATGGTGATTTCTTATGGTGCACTTTACATCATTATAATGTCCCTGACAGAACTATTTATTGGCTTAGATTGTTGTATCGTTCTACTATGATAGTCCCTATTGCAAATGGCTGGAGGGGTCCTATGATACCATTGAAAAGAGGGGTTAGACAGGGTTGTCCGCTTAGCCCTATCCTGTACATATTTTTTTTAGATTCTTTGCTTCATTCTATTAACACGTCTCAGACTATAGTTCCGCTTTCTACTTATTGCATTCCACTCCCCATACTGGTATGGCCTATGCAGATGATATGAGTTTGGTTGTGGCAGACATACCTTCAGTAAGTGAAGCTGTACATCAATGTTTAGTATTTGGGTCCATTTCTGGGGCAGCTCTGAACCTGGATAAGTGTGTGGGTCAAAAATTAGGTTCTGGTGGCTTGAGGGACTCTCTGGTTTCTGACATTAGGATTAGCTCTGACCCTGTTAAAATTTTGGGAATTATATTTGGGGATGGTTCTTTGGATATCTTAAATTGGGGTCCTAAACTGGATGTTGCACAAGCTAAAGTTACCCTTTGGAATAAATGGAAGGTAGGGAAAAAGAAGAGAGTTTATATAATTCTGACTCATTTGTTTCCAGTTTTTCTTTTTCTAGCCTATATTTTTCCCCCTCCATGGAGTTTTGAGACTAGGCTGTTCATTATTTTTTTTCAAGCATTATGGGGAAGTCTCCTCAATCCCATTAAGCATAATTTGACTTATTCACCTCTTATGGAGGGTGGTCTAAATATGGTCCATCCTTTATTTTTTTATAATAGTATTTTTTTATTGCTATTATTAAACCTCTTTTGATAAATTGTGATAAGGACTAGGAATCTTGGTTTTTTGAATCATATAGTCCATAGTTTAGGCTCTGGGAAACGAATAGTCTTAAGGCAGTTCGAAATGTTCCTTTTATACTGAGTTATGTTAGGGAAACTTTCTTACACCTTAAACAGTGGCGTGTTTTAAGTACTATGGTAATGACCCTACATAGGAAGACCTTGTGTAGGCATTTACTTGATCAGATTTGTACTGACCCTGTAGTTTTTCATAAGTGTCCGGAATCCTATCTGGACAACCTTCTGACACTTTTGTGTAACACACGGATTCCTCAGTGGATGTGGGATCTACATTGGTTAAGCTGTCATGAGAGGATTAACGTGAAGGTGAACCAAAACCACAAACAGCTGACTGAGAGATTTTGTTCTAGGTTGCATTGTATACAACAAGAAGAAACAATACATCATTTACTCTTCTATTGTATTTATATAAGAGGTTTCTGGTCTTTTCTTGCCACTAGGTGGAATGAACCTTTATTTGCATCTGTTTCTTATGAAAATTTAATGTATGGTGTCTTCGCACATGTCTGGAGAAAATGAAATATTGACACTTGACAATGTTATTTTTACAGTTTTAAGATGGCATATTTGGACTGCTCGATTTCTATTTACTCTGCAACAATTAGATTTGTCTCATCAGATTATATTGCAAAAGGTTGAATCCGATTTAAAATCTGTTTATTTTTCTGAACTGCAGTCCATGCCTAACAGAACTATGTTGGAATTGTGGAAATGTATGCCTTGGATCACTGACTCAGATGTTCCTGTAACACGATTTACTTTTTCTTGTATTGATTTTTCTTTCTGTTGTTATATTCAGTTTTCCTGTCAATAAACATATATAAAATAGGGGGCACTGTCTCGGAGGTGTTTGTGTTAGTAGCGGTGGAACTGGAGTCAGAGGAAGGTGTATGTGGCAAGGTCTCCTCGGCGGTTGTGAAAATCACTGATAGCGAGGAGCGGCCGATGGAAAATCTAAGTAACCCTTTAGTAGGGGATTCTAATGTAGAAGAGGCTGATTGTGAGCGGGTTTTATGACAAACCCTGGAAGAAAAAATTCAGTCTGCTCGTATGGACTATGAATCAGCTTCACAGTAGTTGCAAGAAGAAAAGAAACAGAAGAGACTACAAGGTCTCTCACCTTCACCGGAGATTTCTGCAGGTAAAGTCTTTGTGGCTCCAAAGAGAGGAGATGGATCGAGTAGCCCCACAGCAGCGAATGCAGAGCATGGGATGGGACTGGTTGCACACAATAATGACGCCTCAGGAAAAGATGGATGGTTGGCAGATGAAGCCTTAATGCAGGCCAGATAGAAACATCTTGCAGATGGGACCTGGGCAGTGGATGACGATTATCAACAACTTATCGGAGGGCCTTCAGTTTTAGCAGAGGGCACAGATCCGACTGTGACTGACTTGGGGCCACAAAAAGAAACTATAAATTCGGAGGATGCAGCAGCAGATGGTGAGCATATGAAGTTGAACTGGAATAAAGGTACCCCTTCATATTTCCCCCCTTTTAAGCCTGTCTGTGGAAGGTACTGAGGATCACAGTGTGGTGGGGGGGGGGGAAGGAACCCAAGTAATGCATCTGCTACAAATGAAAATGCTACTGGTACAAAAAAAAAGTATGCTGAACTGTTTCATAAATCTGTTGAAATGGTTAAGAGACGTAATGCCATTAGGCTACGTTATTTGGAAGGTATGGATGAAATGCCAGATTGTTTCTTTGTGGTCTGTATTCTCTTAAAACAAACGTTAGGCTTTTCCCCTATTGAGGTTTATGCCTTGATCCATACCCCAGAACACATATTTGATGTTAGTTTTAGAACTCCTGCTTTATCAGAAAGGTTTTGGACAAAGTATTCTATTCTAAAAACGAACCCTTTCTGGGCCCATTTTCAGGTGATACCCCTTACGAAACAATCCTTCAGAATCATCACTGTTCTGTTTTGCAATGAGGGAGTGAATATTACTGATATCTTGCAATGGCTGAACAAAAACTGTGATGTTCAAGGGGCCCCAGAACCTATTTTAGACTCTGAAGGGGATAGGGAGAAGCACCAGGAGAAGCAAAGGGAGGCAGGGAGGTCAGTAAGGGAAGCCAAAGCTCAGACAGAAGAACACATTGCAAAATCAGTGGGTAGAGGGGACAAAACCTTTTACAGGTACATAAGTGAAAAAAGAAAGACAAAGGGAGGGATAGTGAGACTGAAGGGGGAGGATGGGGGCCACGTGGAGGATGACAACAGTAAAGCTGACATATTGAACAGGTATTTCTGCTCAGTCTTTACTGAGGAAGAGGAGGGAAATGGGTCTGAAGGGAGTACAAGGGGTGAGAATGGTGCAGAAATGGACACAAGTCCCTTTACACGAGAAAGGGTCCTGAAGGAACTGTAAGTAATAAGAGTTGATAAAGCAATGGGGCCAGATGGGGTGCACCCCAGGGTCCTTAAAAGAACTAAGAGAGGTGGTGGCTGAACCTCTGGCTATCCTGTTCAGCCGATCACTGGAAACAGGAGAGCACCCAAAGACTGGAGGACAGCAGATGTAGTCCCCTTATACAAAAGTGGGAACAAAGAGGAAGCAGGAACTACAGACCAGTCAGCCTCACCTCGGTAGTGGGGAAGATCATGGAAGCACTACTGAAGGAGAGATTGGTGGAACATCTGGTTGTCAATGGACTACAGGACCCAAGGCAGCATGGTTTCACCAGGGGAGGTCATGTCAGACCAACCTTGTGGAATTTTTTTGACTGGGTGACTAGGGAGGTGGATCAGGGGAGGGCAGTGGACATGGCCTATCTGGACTTCAGCAGGGCCTTTGACACTGTGCCACATAGAAGACTATTACACAAACTGGGGAATATGGGTGTGGGCAGGACAGTAGTGTGCTGGGTAGGTAACTGGCTGGGTGGCAGGACACAGAGGGTGGTGGTAAATGGCTGTCACTCCACAGAGGGAAGAGTGACCAGTGGGGTACCACAGGGATCAGTGCTGGGACCAGTCCTATTCAACATCTTCATCAGTGACATTGCACAGGACCTAGAAGGCAGAATTTCACTGTTCGCTGATGACACAAAGCTCTGTAACAGAGTAGACACACCAGAGGGTGTAGACAGAATGAGAAGGGACCTGCAGAAACTTGAAGAATGGTCAGGGGTTTGGCAGTTCAAATTCAATGCAAGGAAGTGCAAGATAATGCATATGGGGCACAAAAACCCTGGCACAATATATCAGTTGGGGGGTGAGGATATAGCATGCACCAAGCAGGAAAGGGATCTTGGGGTTATCATCTCTGATGACTTCAAGGTAGGGAAACAGTGTGACAAGGCAGCAGGTAAAGCAAATAGGATGCTGGGATGTATAGGCTGGGGCATCACCAGCAGGAAAAGGGAGGTCATAATTCTGCTATACAAGACACTAGTGAGGCCCCACCTGGAGTACAGTGTACAGTTCTGGAGACCATACCTACATAAGGACATAGACAGGGTAGAGAAGGTTCAGAGGATGCAACAAAGATGGTGCATGGATTGCATCACAAGTCCTATGAAGACAGGTTGAAGGAACTGAACATGTACTTCCTGGAGGAGAGGAGGGAGAGAGGGGATATGATAGAGACATACAAGTATCTTACAGGGAGGAACAGGGTGCAGGAATATACTATTTTTAAGCAAAAAAGATGTTCCAGGACTAGAGGGCATGGGATGAAGTTGGAGGGAGGACGATTCAGAGGAAACATGAGGAAGAATTTCTTCACAGAACGGGTGGTGGACAAGTGGAACACCCTGCCAGAGGAAGTGGTAGGGGATGAAACAATCATGGGATTTAAGAATGCATGGGATAGACATAAAGGAATTCTGGAGGTCAGGGGTTAGGGGCAACAGACTTCTAGGAAAACAAACTGAACTTACAAGCTCAAATAGGCAGACTGGGTGGGCCATAGGCCCTTATCTGCCGACACTGTCTATGTATCTATGTATCTATGTATTTTCAACACCTATCAAATTGTTTGTTTTTTTTGGCAGGGGTAAAAGGCTTCATATTTTATTCAGGGCAACCTAGATGCTGCCGTAAATGTGGTTCCTTAAGACACATAAGCACAAACTGTGACAAAATACAGTGTTTTCGATGTGGGGAACTAGAACATGCTGGTTTAGTTTGTGACAACACCCCGAATTGTAATTTTTGTGAAGAACCAGGCCACACATTCACTGAATGCCCACTGGCGTCTCACAATACTGAAGAGGCTGACTTTGCCATGTAAGATTTTTATATAAAAACTGCTTGTTCAGGTAGAGGACCTATTGACCCCAGACCTCCTAGAAGGCCTTGGCTAGAGACTACTGTCGATGGCCCTGGTATTCCAGCTGTAGTACATGAGGCAACAGAGTCAGTTTTACCCAGCAACTCATTGCCAGTGACAATAGGAAAAAGTTTTGGAAAAGTACAGCATGGAAATGACATTTCTCAACCCACAGGCCTTGGTGGTGTTGAAGGTGCCATGGTACCACCACCACCCTCTTCCATGGACACTTTACACAAGGGTCACAGCGTGTTAGGGGAGACAATAGGAGATGGAGAGGTGTTAGTGACATCTCACCCACCTATTCTTATTACCAATAAATTTGATGGCCTCCCGATGGAGGAAGATATGGAAGACCTGGACTCGGACACTGCCTCAAGATCCTCTTCACAAAGAGATCCGGCTTTGGATGTGGAACAGGGTCATAAGTCTGCCGGTGTAACTAAACCAAAAAAAAAAAAAAAACAGCAAGGTAGTAGACCGGAAATACGGAAGAGCACCCGGAATAAACACTTGCCCACATAAGATCAGAATATGATACTTCTTTATGACCTGTGACTTACACATAGCAGCTTTGAATGTTAATAGTCTTAGGTCAGAAAAGAAGAGGTTGGCAACATTTGATTTTTTTACAGGTTCTGAACTTGAGGTGATCTTTTTTCAGGATACTAGATTGTACTCTGCAGAAGATTTTGAGAAGGCATCAAATGCATGGATCTGTGGGGCATGTTACTGGTCAGGAGGTGGGGGTGAGGTGATATGCTCTGGTGTGGGGATTTGTTTTTTTTCACGTTTGATATTCAGGTAACAAATGTGGTTGATATTGAACCAGGTAGGGCACTTTTACTGGATGTTACTATTCAAAATTCAGACTTTAGATTGATTAGTATATGTGGGCCTCAGGTTAAAACGGAAAGAATAGCTTTACTATAGAAGACACAGCCGTATCTCTTTACTAGAAAGAATGTGTTGTTCGGTGGGGATTTCAACATAAATATACCTTTGCAGGATAGGGGGGCAACAGGTAAAAAATTATATTGTGACACACAATTTTTAAATGACTTAATAAAGTTGACTGGATTGAAAGATGGGTTAGACGATTTAGGAATTAAAGTGCCTTACATATATTTTTCAGGTACCCATCAGTCAAAAATTGATTATTGTTTTTTGTCCCCAAATTTACACAAAGATCTCCTAAAACTATTCCCATGGCCACTTCGGATCATGTGATGTTGCAGCTAATTTTATCAGATTTTTCTGCAACTTCTAAAGGGCCCAGATACTGGAAGTTGAATTTTTCTTTAGTTGACATTCCTGAAGTTTGTGAAGGTTTTATTTCCTTATTATTAGCAAGAAAATCTGTGAATTTTTTATATGATTTTCCACAAGTATAGTGGGAAGACACAAAACTTGATATAAAGCAGTATTTCCAACACATTGATAGGATCTTAGGGCGAGCAAAACAAACAGAATACAACTCCTTATGAACAGAATTACATCAGTTATACTCCAAACTCAAAAATAGTGACTTTGTAGCAGCAGAAGTTATACAAGAATTAAAAGATAAATTGGTACAATCCCAATATAATAGGCATAAAACACTGGAAACTGAACAAAGATTTGGTATGTCTGGGACTCAAGGGGTCAACAACCCTTTTGAGAGTTGTACTTCATAACGATCAAAAAAAGAAATGAAAGCACTGGAAACAACATCCGGGGAAATAGTAGAAACACAAAAGGAAATATTAACTGAACTGGACAAATATTTGCATCAACTCTTTAGAGCTGATCCGAAAGTGTCAGGGGACAAATTGGACCAGTGGTTGAGTTCTTGCGATCTCCCACTCATCCCTGATTACTTGACATCCTCTCTTGCTACCCCAATAACAATGCAGGAATTAGATGTAGTATTGAAAGGCTTATCAAAAAAACAAAACCCCAGGGTATGATGGCATCACAAATGAGGTATATCCAGTAATACACGATATATTGAGTGTGGAATCATTGCACCTTTTTAATAACATCTTGGATACTGGGTTTGTCCCAACAAGTTTTAATAAGGGAATAATAATCTTTTTACACAAAACAGGTGCTAAGGAAGATCTCCGAAACTGGAGACCAATCACAATGCTTAACTCGGGTAGTAAAATTCTGTCTAAAAGATTAAGCAATAGGTTATCACTGGTATTATCATCACTAGTTAGTCTTTTTCAGTTTTGTTCTGTTCCAGGAAAAAGGATCACGGATGCTTTAATTTTACTTAGAGAGGTGATGGAAAGTAGCAGCTCTGGAGAAGTACATGGCTTTTTGTTGAGTCTTGATCAGTTGAAAGCCTTTGACAGGATTTTTCACTGCTACATCTGGAAATGTCTAACAAAGTTTGGATTTCCAAAAGCATTTATTAAGTGGCTTCAATATTACTATGATACTACAGAAGTGGCTCCTTATGTGAATGGTTGGGTTGGAAAGTTTCGTAAACACACAAGGGGAGTAAGACAAGGATGTCCCATGAGTTCTCTTCTGTACATTTTGACATTGGAACCATTGTTGGCAAAAATTAATACTGAAACGTAGATTAGAGGTCATTCTATACATAGTGAAATGATGAAACTTAAGATAATTGCATATGCTGATGATGTTTGTACTTTTCTAGCAGATTTGCTGTCCAGCAAAGCTACTGATGCAGTGACATTAGCTTTTATGGAGTGTACAGGAACAAGGATTAACCGTCAAAAAGTAAATGTTTTGTTCTTGGCGGGGGGGGGGGACTTCCACATATAAAGATGTATTGAGTATGCCAGTAATAACAAGAGCAGTGAAGATTTTAGAGATTTATTTTGATGTTGACAAAGTGGCAGACTTTAATTGGAATACACTCATTAAAGAAGCACAATTAAGGGCGGCTATCTGGAATAAATGGCAGATGTCAAAACTTAAACGAGTATATATAATTGAAACTTTTCTGATTGGCTGTATTCTACATTTAGCTGCAATATACCCAATTCCTAAGCAGTTTGAAATGTTGTTATTAAGTCTATTTTTTGGAGCTGTTTTGGGTACTCGGTTGAATCTGATAAAAAGGGGTACATTATGCCTTCAGGACGACCAAGGGAGTTTACAAATGGTTAACCCCATTTCATTCTTCTTTTCCATTTTTTTGTATCTTAATATAAAACCGTTGCTTTGTAATACTTCTTGTATCTGGTCTCCAGGGGTTCTGGACTCCATTTCACAATAGCTGGATGACTGAAAACCAGATACCCTGATAGTTAGACAAAAACATATTCAAGGACTCCCGTAACACTTATTTGAGTGCTTTGGGAAACTAAAACTGTGGAAAGTTACAAAAATTGACATTATCCATTCCACAAGAAAGGAATTCTATCAATTTATTCAACAAAAATATTTTTTCCAGTTTCCCCTTTATAATGATAGAGCTTATCAGGATAACATTTTCATTAAAGAAATGTTAATTCATTCCAATCTGCCCCCTCCTATGTGGGACGTTACGTGGTTGGGAGTACATGGAAAGCTCAATGTAAAAGGTAATTTGTCCCATAAAAAAACAGAGGAATGAGGGTGCCCTTGTACTCTTATCTGCAAAGCAGAAGTTGAATCAGTGACTCACTTATTTTTTCACTACCCGTATATTACTCATTTCTGGGAGTTATGGAATGAATATTGGATCAATTCACCTTTTACAATGATTACACCAGACATATTATTACTTGGAATACTTCCATAACACTGGAAAATGTATGATATGCACACAGGGCATGGGATATTGAGTTGTGTTAAATATCATATTTGACAAGTTCGTTGCAAGTGGTCATTGCAACAACTTTTTGTAACACTGGAACGGTTACTCCAAGTGATGAAAAATGCAATTTTGGGGATTAGATATAGGGATACAATGCAGTTATCGATTTCACTATACAATAAAAAATGGAAATTGCTTCACTGGCTAGATACAGGTCGAGTCAATATGCTTGCTAGGATTAAATGAAATTATGGTGTTCTCTAATTTTCTAAGAATTATTTTGATTGTTTGATTCAGACTGCATTTACCTTGTATTTGCTTACTATTTAACAAACAATCAATACACAGTATACAGTACAGTGATATATTCCGTTATGTTGGTTAACTATCCATTTGCATGCTAAGATCTATGGTTAATTTATGATTTCCCCTTTTGGGAAATCCTGTCATTGTTTGACAGTACTGTGTACATAGAGTACTTCATTGCTATTGATTTACATTTCGTTTTTGGATTGTGATGTATTTGTGTGAATTAACACGGTGTACTGCTGCTTGTTTATTGAAATACTACCACAAATGTCCCCTTCTTTTCAATGGATAGGGGAGGAGGTACGCTTCCTGTTATTTAATTAGGTTTTGGGTAGATAGCAGGATATGATATTCTTTGGTGTCACTACTTCATCTATTTTATAATTCAGTATGCAGAAATACTGATGTGTGTGTGTATATTCTTTCAGTTATGTGAACATTTTCACTACTCTTTAATGGGGGGGTAATTAAACAAGAGGTTACCATCTGTTGAATTATATTTACAAGTTTTGATTATTGTAAGTTTGTAAGATGTAATTCTGATTTAGAATCTCTTTTGGGTTCTATATAATTTACCCTACTTCTTTAGTGGGGGAGGGGGGATTGCATATAGTGACTTTGGTTCTGTCTTGAATTTCCAGCAGGAGGTAATACTTACAGGCCCAGATATTCAAACTGCGCCATTCTGAGGCACAAGCCCTTGCGCTGCTCAAAATAGTTGCGCAGGGGTGTGGCCGGGACGATATTCAAAGGAGTTGCGCTATTGAGCAACTCCTTTGAATATCACCCCCCAGCCACAGCCACTGTGCATGGCGCAGTGGAACTTGCGCCACCGCAAGTTGTCAGAGTTGAGCATTAAACTTGCGGTGGCGCAAGTACCATTGCGCCATGCGCAAATTTCCGATATTCAAAAGGTGACATGCAAATAGGGCCATAATTCATGCAAGGCGCGGGGGCCATTTGCATCTGATTATAGCTTCCCATTGCATACCATTAGCATGTAGGTGCGCTGATCCCGAGGACTTGCGCCTGGCCGCCCTGCCAGGCAGCAGCTGTCGGGGACCGATGCACTCTGCAGCCCGATCGGTGACAACATGAAAACAACCCCCCATCTCCAATGTCCGATCGCGGGCAGAAAGTATCATGAAACCCCCGCCCAAACAGCTCCCAATGCCCGATTGCGGGCAGAATGTAAAAGACCCCCAACCGAATATCTCCCTGGTGGTCCAGTGGACCGTAATGCCCGATTGCAGGCAGAATGTCGAGTAACCCCCAAACATCTCCCTGGTGTCTAGTGTCCCCACCCACCTACCCACGGCCCCACCACCCCACTCCCCGGCGGCGGCGGCGGCAGCATCCCACCCGCCTGCCGCCCGCCGCTGACTGACTGTCGGTGGGGCTGCACACCCATTGGTGCAGAGCTAGAGCCAATGAGCGTGCAGCCCATACCGTATATGACAGTCCAGATTTGAATGAACCCAGGGCGGCGGGCAGCAGGCGGGTGGGATGCTGCCGCCCGGCCGCCGGGGGAGCGGGGTGGTGGGGCTTCATGGGTGGGTGGGGGGGGGGACACTAGACACCAGGAGATGTTGGGGGTTGTCACTGGACATTCTGCCTGCGATCGGGCATTACGGTCCACTGGACCACCAGGAGATATTCGGGTTGGGGGTCTTTACATTCTGCCCGCGATCGGGCATTGGGAGCTGTTTGGCTGGGGGTTCATGATACTTTCTGCCCGCGATCGGGCATTGGGAGATGTGTGGGCGGGGTTGTTTTTACGTTCTGCCCGCGATCGGGCTGGTGGGGGGGCACAGGGACTGAGTTGGGGGCCAGCCACGGGTGGCAGCTGCTGTGTTGCGCCCTGCAATACAGCAGCTCACCTGTGGGTGGCCCTCAACTTGATCCTTTTTTTTTTGGCTCAAAGTTGTGCAGGCGCAGGTTGGGGGTTGCGCCTGCACAACTCTGCACAACCCGACTGAATATTGGGTTGCGCAGTTTATGCATGGTTCCTCTCCCTCCTGTTGAGCATGCATTCATTTGCATTGCACTGTTGCTCAACCTATTTTCAGTGGCGCAACTGCCTCCTGTTGAATATCGCAGAATGGCGCAATGTAGGATTTGCGCATGCGCAACCCTGTTGTGCATGGCTTAACCCTTTTGAATATCTGGGCCACTGTGTATATGTTTTATTTTATGACTTAGTATGCAGTAATGCTGACATGTTTGTATGTTCTCTAAATTATGAATAAAATATTCCCCTACTCTTATAATGGGGGGGGGGGATTTAATGATAAGATTTAATGTGGGTCATGTTCATTTATTTTAAGCTAGAAAGGTATGCTTATAATAATTCATTGATTTATTTTATGATTTGCATATTTTGGTGTGAGTTCTCACTGGTTTGTATTTACTTGATTTTGAAATTATTGTATGCTGTAATACTTATTTATGTTTTTGATTTTTTTCATTATGATTTGTATGCAGTAATACAATTTTGTATGTTTTGTTAAAAAGTTTTGAATAAAAATTTCCCTACTCGGTGACCCGGGTTCGAGAATGAGCCCAGGCCATCGGGGGTCAGCAGGGGAAGGAGAGGATCAAGCATCCGATGGACAGATCTCCTCTCCTGGGAGGGTGGGGGATTTGTGCTTGGTGCTTAGTTGGCCCCTGGAGGAGGCCTGGGGCTATGCAAGCATGGAGCTAGTTTGGGGGCAGAGGAGTGATGATGTCAGCGGTGATGCCATGACATCGGGTGAGAGCCACTCCTCCATGGAAAATGGAAAAACAACATATGGTCTCCTAGATGATGGAGCACTGCAGTGGAGGTCCTAACTGCCCACGCATCTGCAAGACTACCCGGAGGTCTGATGAAATTCAGATGTATTCGGGGCATCCTGTCCCACCATGTACCCACCTGGGGAGTACAACCAAGGCTCCGTGGGGACCAACCAGTAGATAAAGTAGGCCATGTGTGTGGGGATACCACATTGTGTGTCTCTCAAAGGGGTGGAGACCGTACGTAGGGAGAAGGTGTAAAGAAAAGAAAATCCCTTACTTTTTTTTTTGAGAAATGCCATAGGATCTTTAACATCCACCTGAATTACCACCAGAACAGGCAGATGGGACCTTCTTTTAACATCTCATCCAAAAGATGACACCTCAGGAGTGCAACACCCACCTCATGCTGCACTACAGTGTCAGTATAGGGATTTAACCCAAGTGCCTGGTGTGGGGATAGAACCCATAGCCTTCTGATCTTCCTGCCTCGGAGGTGAGTGTGCTACCTGCTGAGCCACTGACACTGCATTTGCATCCAACTGTCCCACACATACCTAGAGGTTCACCTCTTCCAAAGTGGAAGCTGCATATTGGCAAGGTCTGATTGGCTTATTTGAGCTCTGTTTTTTCTCTAGTTTTAAACTGGTTAGTATTGCTAGGTTAATAGTTTAATAATTTGCTTGTGGTTTTATGGCTGCATGGTGATGTCACCATGCTGATGTATTGATATGAGTAGGAGATAGAGAAGGGACTCTGGAAGTAAGTGACTGGATGCCTCACCTATGTCCTTCCACAAGTGTGTGGTCAATGCTGTTCTGTTGTTTATATATCAACCTTCCCCTCTGCGGCTGCACTAGCCCTCTTCTCAGCAAGCACACTATTTTGTAGCCACCAGTCACTTTTGCAAGAGCCCACCATGCCCAAGATGGCCTCCATGAGCTCTGTGCAGATGTGCAAGTATCGCAGTCTTGATGCACATGCATGACTATTGCCCACAGATGCTAGATTAATGCAGACTAGCCATCCTGGCTCTGACCAGACTTTGTTATTATGCTTCTGTGTAATTAGAGTGGAATAGTATTTAAAGTAAAGCAAAGATCTTCCTTAACCATTGTAATTGTTTGCAATTCCATCTTGCAGTACTTTGTTTCTTTTTTTTGTTTTACCTATTCACTCACTCAAATCTTGTTTAGGCTTTTTTTACTGAAAACATTGCTAAACTAGTTTTTGTACCAGGAAGTAAGGCACTTAACAACATGGCCATTCTGGGATGTTTAATGGATATGCTGTACATACTGTGTGTTTGTTCAGAAGACCTCTTACAGCAGAATAACAATATTGTTAGTGAAACTTGGCTAACTGAAATAAAAATTTGGACCAAGAAATCTTTCTGCCTGTGTATAGAGTTTTTAATCATGATAGAGTAGTCTTAACAAATGGGGTGATGGGATTTTGTTCTGTGTATTGGAACCAATGCAAGTGTTAGAGGTTGACAGTTATGCCTAAGTGGAATTTACAATCCCCTTAAAAATTGTGAAAACAGGCTAGAAGAGTTAATCAAAATATTAGCTAAAAGAAAATGTGGTGAGTTACCAATTTTGGGAGATGTAAATCTAAATTGGTTAGGGCAAAAGAATGAGGAGTATAAAATGATCTCTGTGAAGGATACAACAGGATCAAGTTATAGTAGAAAAAACTAGGCAGAAAAATGACCCAAGAGATCACTGACATTTCAACATGCCCTAATAAAACTTTTAAAAGTAGAGATACTCTTTTGAGTTTGATCCTGCCCACTACCCCTCAGAGATATATTTCTTCTCTTTTTGATGCAGATGTAAGTGACCATTGCTATGTAGCTTGTATTCAGCATCCACTAAAATGACATAAGCCAGCTCATGTTGTAATTTTTAGGAATTTTCTAATTCTGTGAGCAAGCTTTTATTTTTGAATTGCTTAAGGTCAATTGGTCACTAATGTATTGCTGACCAGATATCCATTCTGCTTGGATACACTTTAAAAGGGTATACCAACCAGACAGCAACACTGCCACCATGAAAACCAACACAGTGTCAAATTCCACCTGAACTCATTGGGTCACTGCAAATACTGGCGGTGCATCTCCCAGTGTTGCACCCCCCTCCCTGATACAGTTCCAACTCTGAGTTGTATATTTGGAGACTGGAGTGTGTGGGGGTGGAGCCCCCCACATGGGGGGTTCTGGGGGCGCTGCACCCCCATATAAACGATGAGACATCCCCAACGTTGTGGCTGTCACTGTCAGGGATGTCGGCAAAGTGGATGTTGCACTGCTATAGGTAAACCCTTTAAAATTACCTTCTTGAGGTAGTTAATAGACATGCCCCTTTAACAAAAAGAAGAACTGGGTCTCAACTTGCACCTTGGTTTAATGGACAATTAAAAAATTACTTAATGAGAAGGATTAATTATGGAAAAAAGCTAGAATTTCAAAAACACATTGGGATATGCAGATCTGTAGAACAGTTTGAAATAGGTGTACTCGTGAAGTTAGACTAGCTAAAAGTAACTTTTATTATCAACAATTTCAAAATGCATCTGGTAATAGTAAGAAGGTTTGGGATGGAATAAAACAAATGCAGTGTAGGACTCAAACAACCTTACCAAAAATATGTCACTATAAGGATGTACTAATTTGTCAGCCCCTCGAACAAGTTAAAGCTTTTAATGAACATTTCCTGGAGGCTGGGAGCATATTTAATAAAATATTTCCAAATCAATTAGTATATGTTCTGGATAATGACTTTAATTGTCGAATTAAAAGGCGTTTGTTTGCTTTTAGTGAAATAAGTGAACAGGATGTATTGAATGCGTTAGTTAAACTACATGTAATGAAAGGAGCTGGCCAGGATAATATAGACCCTAAATTTTATAAGACTGGAGTGCCTGTATTAGCCAATTATTTAACATACTTATTTTACTTCTCACTAAGCACTTTTGAAATACCTGCTGATTGGAAAACTGCATGTGTTATACCAATTTACAAAGGTGGTAATGAGTCAGACCCTGGATGTTCTCGACCTATTTCCATTTTGACATCTATTTCTAAACTGTTTGAAAAATTAGTACATATTGGCAGAGAAAGGGGAGGTACTGTTGATGGGGGACCTAAATATGCCAAATGTTAACTGGAGCATCTTTGCTGCAGCCACATCCAAGAGCAGGGCCATTCTTGATGCCCTATAGGTGGCATGCCTCAGACAGCTAGTTTTGGAACCCACTCATGAGGGAGCAATCTTAGTCCTTGTACTCTCAAATGGGTACAGTGAGAGGAGCTCAGATCTAGACGTGGGTAGCCCTCTGGGAACAAGTGACCACCAAACAGTGTGGTTCATGATAAACTCAGCTACAGAGTCAAGCCATACAGAAGTGAGGGTACTGGACTTCAGGAAGGCTGACTTTGGCAAGATGGGAGAGTGCCTTAGAAAAGCACTAGCAAACAGGCTAGAAGGACGGGTGGAGCAATAAAGAGGAAACATCAAAACTACCATCACAAAGGCAACAAGCCTATGTGTGATGCAAATAAACAAATCAAAATGAAAGAAAAAGCCACTATGGTTCTCAAAAGAGGTGGTGGGGAAGGTTAGGGGAAAAATAGCATTTAGGAGGTATGTATAAGGAAATATAGAAGGAGCAAGACAGAGAACTGTACCAGTTAAGGCAGAAGGAAGCAGGGAAGGAAGTCAGAATAGCAAATGCCCAAACTGAGGAAACATAGCCAACTCAGTTAAGAAGGGGGATAAAACCTTTTATAGGTACATTAGGGAGTGTAGAAAGACAAAGGGAGGGATAGTGAGGCTGAATAGAATGGATGGTGGGTGGGCAGAGAGGGACAGTGAAAAAGCAGGGATACTGAATGAATACTTCTGCTCAGTATTCACAAAAGAGGAGGAGTGGAGATGCATAATCCAATTAACAGAAGCACTCTAGAGAGGGGGGTCGATCCCAGTCCTTTCACAGAAGAAAGGATTCTGAAAGAACTCCTAAAACTGAAGGTGGACAAAGCAATGGGGCCTGATTGGATTCATCCCAGAATTCTAAAAGAACTAAGGGTAGAACTAGTGACACCACTGACTACCCTCTTTAACAAATCATGGGAGGATGGGGTGGTACCCGAGGACTGGAGGAGGGCAGATGTGATTCCCCTTCACAAAAGTGGGAGCAAGGCAGAAGCAGGAAACTACAGACCTGTCAGTTTAACCTCAGTGGTAGGGAAAATGATGGAATCACTTCTGAAGGAAAGAATTGTTGAGTAACTAGAGGTCAGTGGGGCACAGAACCCAAGGCAGCATGGGTTCACAGTGGGAAGGTCATGTCAGATGAATCTAATTGATTTCTTTGACTGGGTGACCAAAGTAGTAGATCAGGGAGGGGCTGTGGACATGGCCTATGTAGACTTTAGCAAGGCATTTGTCCCACACAAAAGATTAATAATCAAATTAACCAGCATGGGAGTGTGTCCCAGGGTGGTAGCCTGGGTAAAACATTGGCTGGACAACAGGACAGAGAATGTAATTGTAAATGGAGTCCACTCTGAAGAAAGAGGGGTTACTAGTGGGGTACCGCAGAGTTCAGTGCTGGGTCCAGTCCTTTTTAATGTCTTTATAAGTGACATTGCAGAGGGACTGGAAAGAAATGTATGCCTCTTTACAGATGATGCAAAGATCTGCAACAGGGTTGATACACAAGGAGGTGTAGAAAGGATGAGAGGGGACTTGGCAAGGTTGGAGGAACGGTCAGAAGTATGGCAGCTTGGATTCAATGCAAAGAAGTGCAAAATAATGCACCTGGAAAACAAAAACCCAAGGGAAGATTACACAATGGGGGGATAGCAACAACAACAAAAATGGAAATGGACCTGGGGGTAATCATATCAGATGACCTTAAGGTTAACAAGCAATGTGAGAAGGCAGGGAGGGCTGGGGGACACTGGGATGCATAGGGAGAGGTATCACCAGCCTCAAACAGGAAGTTGTTATCCATCTGTACAGACAGTTGGTGAGACCCCATCTGGAGTGCTGCATCCAGTTCTGGAGACCCCATCTCCAGAAGGACATAGACAGGATGGAGGCAGTCCAGAGGAGGGCAACTAAAATGGTGCAGGGTCTGCAAGAGAAGCCAGATGAGGAGAGTTTAAAGGAGCTTAATATGTATACCATTGAGGAAAGGATGGAGAGAGGGGACATGATAGAAACTTTTAAGTACCTCAGTGGAATCAACAAAGTCCAAGAGGGTAGCATCTTTCAGAAAAAGAGATGTGCAAGAACAAGGGGACACAATTTGAAGACAGAGGGGGGATGGCTCATGGGCAATGTGAGGAAGTATTTTTTCACAGAGAGGGTGGTGGATGCATGGAACAGCCTTCCTGAGGAGGTTGTGGGGTCTAAAACTGTGGGAGAATTAAAGAATGCATGGGACAGACATAAGGCAATTCTTGTGGGGGGTAGAAAGAAATTGGCTGTTGGTTAACTAGGATCTGCAGCTTATCCAGTAGATAAGGAAATGGGCAGACTAGGTGGGCCAAGAGGTCCTTATCTGTCATCAAAGTCTATGTTTCTACGTTTTTATATGCAATTAAAAAACTTTTGGGAGAGATATAAAGTACTGATGGATTATCAAGCCCGTTTTTATAAAGGGCACAATACTATATTTGCTACTTCCAGGGTTACTGATGACATCTTTACCACTTTTGATCCGGGAAACTTATTCCTTGCTATATTTTTAGATCTCTCAAAAACATTTGATTCTGTTGACCATAACATAATGTTAAATATATTAAATGTCTCAAGTTTGGGTCTGGGTGCATTGTTTCAATTCTCCTCCTGTTTGACTTCTAGGTTACAAAGTGTGAAAGTAGGTGAACGTTGCTCTGATTTTGAAATGGTTAAACAAAGGTGTTTCCCAGGGTCAGTACTGGGACACCTTTCATTTCTTATATGTTAATGGTCTGCCTAATAGTGTCTCAGCAGACTCAAATATTTTTTTGTATGCTGATGACACAATTTTATACACTCAAAACAAGGACCTTACAGTAGCTATAAACACCTTGCAGAAATATTTTGATAAAATTCAGCATACATTGCTTTACTTATGTTTATTATTAGATGTAGGAAAAACACAATGGGTCTTGTTTTCAGGAAGAGCTAAGGCAGAGAACCATAACAATTGCATCAAGGTGTTGGTTGGGACAGAACTGAATAAAACATCCTCATATAAGTAACTTGGTATTCTACTTGATGAATCTATGAAATTTGATTTGCATATACAAATGTTGTCTAACAAACTTAAACAAATTGCTAACTTTTTTTCTGTAGAAATAGGACATGTTTTAGTCTCACTATTCGTAAACAATTGGTAAACTCTTTGTTTCTGTCCCAGATTGATTTTGGTGATTGTATTAACATGAGGGTGACAGATACAATTTTGAAACTGCTTCATCTCTTGTATCGTAGTGCTTTGAGGTTTGTCTCAGGCGTGCCATGGAGAACCCACCTATGCAACCTCTATACTGAGGTTGGGTGGTGATCGTTGATGGCTCGAGACAAACTCATTGGCTAATTTATTAAAAATTTTTCCCTCTTATATGCTAACCTTGGTCTCCTCTAAACAGCAGAATAAGCATTCTTTAAGATCTACTGGATTACTTCAGTTTACAGTATCCTAATTTAGAACTAAATATGGCAACTATAGAGTTGCTGTCACTGTTCCTATTACATGAATTCCCGTGCAAGAAATGCTAACATGTATGTCCTTAAAGGGAATCTGTAGGTGTCCTTATGAAATTATTGTGATGGTTACTACGAGGATCCAGTACGTAAATTGCTGGATTATATTTAGAAAATGTTTTTTTGTAAGACAGAAAAATGCTTTTTAAAATAGGGATATGGAGGTATCCATTTTATGGACAGGAAGGGTGTTGTGATGATGTCACTGCCTCACCAGTGTTAACAGTGTGCAGTGCACTAGGTGAGAACAGTTTGACTGTGCTGTCGGGGATTCTATTATATTCTAAGGAACACCCAGGATTTTATGTTTGACAGAGTACAAGAAAAGAATCCAATGCTTCTCTTCATGATAGAACAGGGTTTCTGTCTGTAGGAGCGTTTGCTTTAACCTGCTTAATTGCATACTATTAGAGCTGGTGAGGCAGTGACATCATCAAAGCACCCTTTCTGTCCACAAAATGGGTGCCTTCACATCACAATTTTAAATATATTTTTCAGTCTTACTGAAAACATTTTCTAAATATAACCTAACAATTTGCACACAGGATCCTCTTAGTAACATTCACAATAATTTCATAAGGAAATAAACAGATTCCCTTTAGTATCTATTTCACACTTTAAGTGTAGTATTTCCAGCTTAATGACTCATATGTGTAACTGTTTTAATTGAATTGCATTAATAATATATGCTGATATCCTTTGATTGTATATCTTTCCTATATGTTACTTGTTGGACTCAATTGTAAAAGAGAGGTCTCTCAATTTTGCTTTCCAATAAATGATTTGAAATTGAAACAAGTGAAGTAAATCTGATTGAGTGGATTTTGACCAATAAAAGAATAAATACTTCTTCTACATGTGGTACTGTGCTGGATAGCATGAATGAGCATGCACCAGTGTTCTGTATATGCAGTAATAATAGGCCCCAAAAGGTACCAACACTAACAAAAATTTAGAAAATTATGCTATAATTTAGAGAACCTATTTAAAAGTGAACACTCCATTATAAATTGGTCTCTGTTAAACTCTGAGATAGATGTACACCCACTAGAATCTCAGTGTGTACACCCTGGAGGAAAGGAAGGAGAGGGAGGATATGATAGAGACTTTCAAATACCTCATGGGTATAAATAATGTTCAAGAAGGAAGCATTTTTCAGAAAAAAAGATGCTTAGGGACA
Source organism: Neoceratodus forsteri (assembly GCA_016271365.2). Taxonomy (NCBI): domain Eukaryota; kingdom Metazoa; phylum Chordata; order Ceratodontiformes; family Ceratodontidae; genus Neoceratodus; species Neoceratodus forsteri. Next base: position 29,519,138 of record CM028133.1, on the reverse strand, counting down.
AGGGGTCATGCTATGAAGCTGGAGGGGGGTAGTATCAAGGGAGATGTGGGGAAGTACATCTTCACAGAAAGAGTGGTGGACATCTGGAACAGCCACCCACTGGGGTCAAAAATGGTAACAGGATTCAAGAATGCATGGGATAGGCATAAAGGAACCTTAGTGGTAGGGAAGGGGGGGTAAAGCCGAGATCAAGTAGGATCTGTGGTATTACAGTAGGTAGGGAACATGGGTAGACTAGGTAGGCCAAGTGGACCTTATCTGTCACCAAATTCTGTGTTTCTATATTTCTATGTAAATGAGTCTCTAGAATATTTTCAGACGATGTTAAGTCAGGTCCTGGATAATAATGGCCTTTTTACAACAAGGTGAATTAGAGAAAATATAGATAAATAGTTAAATTCAGAGTTTGTGACATTAATAAAAGACAGAGATGAGCTATGAGAAAGTTATAAAATCTCTGGTAATATAAGCACCTGGCAATATAATAGAAATTTGAGGAAGATATAAAATAGAGATTAAAAAACGTTAACGATATATATTATAAAACTCAATAGACACAAATATTCACAGATGGAAAGATGTTCTGGAGATCAGCGCATGAACTAATTAAGCCAAGTGTAAAACCCCCCAAGTAAATCAAATAAGTGAAGGGGACAGGAGCTGGTTAACAGAAAGGAAATAGTTGATAGGTTTAACCAATCCTTTACAAATCTTGAAAATTATGCAAACCAATTAAAACCAAAAAGTAACATGTGGGACAAAATGCAGGAAATAAATAGAGGTAGGTTTTTACCTTAGAGTAGTAACTAGAAAGGACGTTCTTAAATGTTTGAAGTCCCTTGATGTGACCAAAGGACCCAGAGTGGACAGGATTTAAACAAAATTTATAAAGCTTGGAGCAAATGAATTGGTCTACCCTATAAAGAAAATAATAAATTTGTCCTTTGCGACAGGTGTAATTCTGGAGCTCTGGAAAGCAATGTTTGTTATTCCATTATATAAAGGCGGTGGAGCACAGGTTTTAATTAACTACAGGCCTATATCTTTGTTATTTTGCATAGGAAAATTCAAGAGAAGATTGTTCATTCCCAGCCGGTGGAGTACTTGGAAGGGGTCTATGATGCCGATTCGACAACAATTTTGTCGACCGGCATCACATCAACAGGATTTATGTCGACCACAGGTTGTGGTCAACATAAATCCCATTTGCCTCCCAGTCCTATTTTTTCATGGGGGAGCTTTGCCCTCCAAACACCCCCACACCCCCCATACTTAGGATGATCAATTCCAGTCAGAGTTGATTTGGGGAGGGGATGCTGGACCAGGAGACAGTGTGCACCTGTGTCAGGCACACCAACACAGTGACCTGTCGCAATCTGTCAATTTTGTCAATGGGTTGGTAGGTCACTATGTTGGTGTCGCTGTTGGGGGGGGTATACCACCGGATAGGCACCAGTTACTCACTGAGTCCCAGTTTAGTTTCAGGAAGGAGCGTGGGGGCAGCAACTGCCTTGGTCAGGCTCACAAATGACTTACACCTGAATATTCAAAGGGCTGTTTGACATTCAGTCTAGTGGACCATGCTGTTCTAGAAACCAAGATGGGCTCCATGGGAGCTGGAGAATCAGTGATTAAATTGTTTAGTAACTATCTGAAAGATCGTAAACAGTATGTGAGGCTTGATGGTACTTTGTCCTTTTCTTGTTCAGTAGTGTATGGTGTTCCTCAGGGTTTAATTTTAGGACCTCTACTTTTTACAATTTTCCTAAATAAGATGCCAAATTTGTGTTTAAATTCAAACTTGATTTTGTACACTGATGATGCAGTGATTTACACAACCGATACTAATATAAATGTATTAAATGAAAAATTATCTTTTGAATTTTTAAAATTGCAGGAATGGTTTGATTCCAGTAGGTTGCTGCTGAACAAGAGGAAGACAAAGGCCATGCTCTTTTGTACATCTCAAATGTATATAAAATTTGCTAAGCATTTCTGTGTAAGGATGCCTGATCAAATTGTTCTTGAAGAAAATTTTCCTAGCTACTGTAACATTGCAAATCCTACTTGATCTCCGGTTCCCACCCCTTTCCTTACCACTAAGGTTCCCTTATGCCTACCCCATGCATTCTTGAATCACGTTATCATTTTTGCTCCACCACCTAAGCTGGAAGAATGTTCCAGGCATCCACCAGTATCATGGATTTCTATCTGCAACGACAAGTGAGTGTGTATATTTTGCAGTTTTCATGCTGCAGCTACAAATTCGTGAAGGTAGCACATCAGTGCTAATGCATTTGTGTCATCTGGAAACAGATGACTGTTGTTTGTCTTACCAGATGATGGCTGTCTGTGGTTGCTTGTGTGGTCTAGTCCTTTTGCTGCTTGGAGGGTGGGGATGGGGAGTTAGGGTTGGAAAACCTAATGCCACATTTCCATGCCTTTGTGGCATTAAATTGAATCCTAACTGATGCATTAATGTAGTTTTTTTGCAATTAATTTCCTTAGTTTTTGAGATAGTATAATCATAACCTTATTTGCCTGTGGCCCTAAGCTCCCACCATGTGTATTTTTTGAGATAAAGTAATAGTATCCTTTTTTGTCTGAGGGAGCAAAAGACCCTTTGGGCCCTGTACACCCATCCATCCACAAATGCATACATGTATGTAGCTGTGGAAGGGTTCTGCGCTTCCATTTATAGGACAACAGTGACCAAATTATCAGCATAAACATCTTATGCATGGTGAAAATAGAGTTAAAAATCTACGTTTTGACCTTGGGTCTTCTTCAGGAAATATCTAAAAGAGAAAAAAAAAGTTAGTGTAGAGAGGAGGTAAAATAAGTGGTATATACGTGGGGAAAGAAAACAGGGGAAGGCTGTGGGAGAAGAAGTGATAAATGGCAAGATTAAGAGAAAATCTGTGAAACAAAAAGGTAATGATGGGAAAGTCAAGGCATAATAGGAGTGAATGAGCTAGAGAATTCCCCAGGTGGGGACTAATTAACAGGGCCTAGTAAAAAGGCTGAAAGGTGACAAATGTGGGGAAAGGAGACGGAGATGAATATAACGATTTTGTTTTGCTTTCAGACCACATGCCGATGCAGCACCTTGTTTTTGTTCTTACATAAACATCTTATTACCCCAAATTATATACCCTGTACAAAACATTTTTGAATCCCTGCCAAAATGTAATTACATGCAACTGCAGCGACATTCCACACCACAACTGTGAAAAGACATTTTGACCAGGATTGGAAAAATGACAGCTGTGACATACATGAGGTGGGGTAATAAGAATTTAGAACTTATTATTATTTGGAAACAACCTTTTGACCATAAGCTCATTTACAAAGGGTCCACGTCAGAGGAAAAAATAAGAAGTCCGTGTTGAAAATTGGGGGTCAAAATATGTAAAAGTTAGAAAGTTATGAGTGTGCATAGAAGAATTGCAACGAATGGTCATAACACTGCCATTTTTACATATGTTGACCCCAGATTATTAACGCAGCCTTCTTATGACCCCACCTCATGAACAATGTCATAAAAAATTGTCAAATCCTGCCCGAAAGGTGAATTCACCAACTAACTGCAAAATCACCTTTCAGACAGGAGTTGCACAATGACAGTCATACTGATCATGAGTTGGGGTCCTCAAAAGGCCATGTTGAGAATTTGGGGTCAAAATGTCAAAAAATGACTGAGTTATGCATTAAAGTTGAACCCCCCACTGAAATACATTGAACCGCATTTACCTTAGTTTCTCATATTGCAGTCACCAGTTCCAGCAGCAAGATGTGTCTTCAATCAGGAGAGTGTATCTCAAACCTGGGACCTGTTCAGGTGAATGAGGGTGTGTGGGAGTGTACTAGGGGTGTGGGGTGGTGGCTGCTGAGTGGAAGGTAGGGGTGGGGAGTCGGATTGGTGAGGGACCATTTTTTTTTTTTGTGGCTGAAAAAAACAAAACATCAAGGGACGGTTTTATTTTTTTTTTGCAAGAATGGACGGGGGGATGCCACTAGACACCAGGGACATAAAGAGCAACATTAGGGGGTGGTAAGACGATGGGGGAGGGCAGAAGGACCACTGGACCATAAGAGTCAAGTACCCCAATATTGTGAAAATCCTCATCTTCCCAACACCCTCACCACAGTCTGACCTGGGAAAGATATCAAACATAGATGTACCTCAGCCATGCCACCATAGCAGTGTCCCAGTGAACATCAAAAAGACAATTAAGCTATCTGTGTAGGTCCCTGGTGAAGCCACACTTGGGGTACTGCATGCAGTTCTGGCGCCCACACTTGAAAAGGGATATCAAACTACTGGAGGCAGTGCAGCGAAGAGCAACAAAGATGATCCAGGGGTTGGGGGATAGAACTTCCGAGGAAAGACTAAAAGAGCTCAACATGTATATCTTGGAGGAAAAAAAGAGAGGGGACATGACTGAGGCATTCAGCTATCTGAAGGGAATGAACAGAGAAGGCTTCCAGGGTGGGTTCACTGTCCAGAATGAAAGAGAGATACCACAGGGCACTTTCTGAATTTAAGGGGGCAGATTCAGGAGGGAAATAAGGAGGCATTACTTTACTGAAAGAGTGGTAACAGGATGGAATGCACTGCTTGAGCAATGTATCAGCGCAGACTGTGGGTGCTTTAAGAGAGGGTGGGACAAATTCAAGGGAAAGTACATACTTGGGGGGCAGCTGGGGGGGAAGAATTAGTTGGGGGGCATCTGCAGTCTAATGGACTGAAGTGCTGCACACTCGAGCAGACTAGATAGACCATATGGCCTGTATCTGCTGGCAATTTTGCATGTTTGCATGTTTGTGTCTGTGTAGCACTTTGTTCTCATGGTCTTTGTTGTTTAAAGTCGGCTGTGGAACAAATCAAAGTTTCAAATGAATAAACTGATAGAGAGAGAATTTATCAGCTGAAAATTAAAATGTGGATATTTGCTCATTTTACTTGATCAAATTTGAAAATTATTTATGGAAGCAAATGTTTGCTTAGAGTGCACAATGAAACATTCTTTTCAGAGGATACTTAGAAATGTAATATTTCAAAAACATTAATAGGGGACTCTAAAATGCATTCACAATGTTCTTCCACTTTCAAAAATTAAAGATTCTGTAGTGGAAGAGGTTATGGATACTCAAACTGCAACATTTCAAACTAAAAAGGCATTAACATGGTCATGTGATGAGCACTGCATTTTTGGACAAGAGCCATTGGACAACATTTATTTATTCATAAACAGATTTGTCATTGGTACAGATACAGGAAGGATCACATTTATTGAAAACATTGATAACTCTCCAATTCCTGATCACACTAGTTCACAGTTTGGCTTGCTCGGCTCTTGGTGTTTATCATAGCTTTGTTCATCACATAAATACAAACATAGAAATTGACGGCAGATAAGGACCGCAAGGCCCATCCAGTCTGCCCATTTCTTTTTCTGCCTTATGAATGTGCCATAGGCCTTTGCTCTGTCAATGGCCTACCTAGTCATACACATCTGTATTACTCCCTTATGCCTATCCCATGCCTGTTTGAAGTCCTGCACTGTATTCATATCCACTACTTCCTGCGGTAGGCCGTTCCATACATCCACCACCCTTTATGTGAAAAAGAACTTCCTCACATTTCCCCTTAATTGGCCTCCCATTAATCTCATGCTGTGTCCTCTTGTCCTGCTATTTTTCTTATATTGAAACATTATAGACTCTTTCACCTTGTTAATGCCCTTAAGGTGTTGGAATGTTTTGATCATATCACCTCTCTCCCTCCTTTGTTCTAGGGTATACATTTTGAGCTCCGTAAATCTGTCCTCATATGTTTTCTGATGCAGTCCCTGCACCATTTTGTTTGCCCTTCTCTGGACTGCCTCAATTTGGCTAATGTCCTTGTGAAGGTGTGGCCTCCAGTACTGCATGCAATACTCCAGATGGGGCCTAACCAGTGTCTTGTAAAGAGAGATTATACCATTTACCACCACTCTCTGTTTTCTGCCTGTCAACCAGTTTGCCACCCAGTTGGCCAACTTCTGACCCACCCCAAGCCTACTCAGCTTATTAACCAATCTTCTGTGTGGAACAGTATCGAAAGCTTTGCTGAAGTCAAGGTAGGCAACATCAACTGCTCCCCCTTGGTCCACCACTCTGGTTACCCAGTCAAAGGAATCTATGAGATTAGATTGACAGGACCTTCCTTTTGTAAACCCATGTATCTTGGATCCTGTGTTCCTATGGATTCCAGGTGTTGCACTATCCTTTCCTTAAGGAGTGCCTCTATAATCTTGCCCACTACTGAGGTAAGACTGACGGGTCTGTAGTTCCCTGCCTCCTTCCTGCTACCACACTTCAGGACCGGGATCACATGAGCTCTTCTCCAGTCTTCTGGGACCTCTCCTGTGCTCAGAGACTCACTAAACAGTTCTGATAATGGCTCTGCTAGTTCCACCCTTAGTTTCTTTAGTACCCTGGGATGTATGCCATCAGGTCCCATTGCCTTGTCCACCCTGAGCTTATTGAGCTCTTGTAGGACCCTTTCTTTTGTGAAGGGACTAGTGCACACCTCCCTACCCACTGTGTCCATGGTGCTGAGCAGTGAGCCCTGCCCTACCTTCTCTTCAGTAAATATTGAGCAAAAGTATCTATTTAGGATAGATGCTTTGACATGGTCCTCTTCCTCACATGCCTCCTTATTCCCTTTGATCTTAGCAATACCCACTCTGGACTTTCTCATTTCACTAATGTATCTATAGAAAGTCTTGTCACCTTCTCTTACTGTTTGTGCTAGTGTTTCTTTGGTTTGGGCCTTTGCCTGCATTACTGCCTTCCCTGCCTTCCTTAGGGAATGGTTGTATGCCTCCCTATCTTCATCCTGCTGCATTCCCTTATATTTCCTGATGGCCAGCCTTTTGTCTCTGTCCTTTTCTGCTACTGTTTTTGAGAACCAAAGTGGTGTCAGTACATCAAACAGGGATGGGACAGTTTGTTTGATAAATTTATTAAGCAGAAACACGCTAACACTATGCAACTGCAATACAAAGATTATTTATTAACAAAAATCAGTCTATTTATCAGAGATGTGGAACGTCTCACATTCACATGTTGTTTTGGGTTAAGGGTGCTTCATTGATTGGTGATGCTGCCAGTTCTGCTATTCTGCAGTTCATTCAGAAATATATGAATTGCAATGTTCCAAATGCAGCTAATAGTCCAATGCTAAGGAAACTTGTGGAAAAATTTCAGTCACACAGGTGTCGTGCTACATTCTGTGTGAAAACAGTTGATTGGAGAGCAGTGGTACAAACGATGTTGATTTGGCTTTCCTAGATGTGTTATGTACATTGTGGCTCTCCATGATGTCATTTCTGTGATTAAACATCATTTGAAGGTTAAAATCACAGAAACGGGTGTACGAGTTGACAGTGACACATTCTGAGAAAGAAATGAACATCAACAATTACAGTGCCATTCTTCTTTTGATGTGGTAGGAACACATAAATGTACAATATGTGGCTGAAATTCAGTCCCACTTGCATGCTGTGTTACCTCATGCATTGCTAAACATGAGCAAATGGTACTTCAAGAGATGTAGGAAGAAATGTTTGCTTCCAGATCCTTGACTTCTCATTTGTGGTCACTGGACTTGAAAATGCTCTCTCATAGACAGTGTGGAGCCAATGAGGCCAGTGACAGATTAATTGGGACTTCTTTGTTGGGCATATCAGTGGGGATCTGCTACATCAATGTTAACCTGAAACACAATCGATGTTGGTGTTCTAATCGATAACAGGTTAAATTTTAAAGAACATTGCATAAATGTTGTGGTTAGGGTGAACAGGACAACTGGGGCTATCAAAAGGAATATCAGGAGTAGAAGTCGGGAGGTGATGATGCCCTTGTATTTGTCATATGTGAGACCACAGCTGGATTATGCTACCTAGATTTGGAGCCCATATACAATAAGGGAATCAACAGGGTGGAACAGGTCCAATGTAGATTTACCAAGTCTATTAGGACACTCAGACATATGTCTTATACTTCAAGATTAAAACATTTAAATTTGCATGATTTGGAATTGAGAAGGCAAAGAGGAGTCATACTGTTCCAGTTTAATATTATAAATGACATACACTTAACAACAGAATTAAATATTGAGTATAAAAATACTAATTCTATTACAAGAGGGCATCTGCTATAGGTAAAAGTAAATAATTTTAGTACTAAAAAAAGGAAATATTTTTTTCACACAGAGAGCAGCTAGCCTTTGGAATAAATTTCCGAGCATATTATTATTAGTAAAAATAGAGAGATATTTAAAAACATCCTGGATAATTACATTTCTAAGAATGAAAATATGAGATATTACAATGGCTCCTAAAAGAGTTGGATGTTGGGCCTTGGCCTTTTTTGCTCCTAAACTCTTAAGTGAAATCTTCAGTGAAATCAGTACTGTATTTTAAGATTCATGAAAGAAATTGAGACACTGGCTAAATGTGGCCCAGAATCAACAAATAAACTTCATAGTAACCTAAATGTGACCCAGAATCAACAGATAAACTTCATAGTAACCTGTGTGACCCAGAATCAACAGATACACTTCATAGTACCCTAAATGTGACCCAGAATCAACAGATAAACTTCATAATAACCTAAATGTGACCCAGAATCAACAGATAAACTTCATAGTAACCTAAATGTGGCCCAGAATTAACAGATAAACTTCATAGTAACCAGGCTCTTGTGATTGATAATCTGGTTGGTACTTCTTGTCCCCTTCATTCCATTGAATTGTCAAGAGTTTTGTTTGTTTGATATTGCACAGTGGTTTGATTTCAAACAATCAACTACTGAAAATCACAAGAGGAATTTTTGTTCTCTTAAACCAATATGGATTTCTGGTGAGAGGACAGAAACCATGGCTGATTGACCACTTGAAGTTATCTGTCGCCACATCTGAAAAGGCCAAGCTTTACTGCTTTGCATTGCTTTTCCTTTTTATGCCACGGAAAAAGGAAGATCAACTCTAACAGGGACATGAGAACTACTAGCAGGCATTTTATTTATTTTGTTTTTGTTGACTGGGTAAGTGCCCTAGGCAAGCCAATGCCTGTTTTCAGGCATGACTTGGGAGGTTAAATAAACAATGATGCAACATTACAGTGGGAACAAACAGCAGTAAATAACAGAATTTTACAGAACAGAAGTTCTGAGCAAGAATCAAACATTAGACCAATGAACATAAGCAATAAATAATACAATTTTAACAGAACGTAAGTTTTGAGCAATGCATGCATTTTTGGTAGAAAGTAAGTATTCAACATGACTTTGGTAGCATGGACAGAAGAAAGAGCTTAGGTGATAGCAGTCCAAAGACTAAGGGCACATACAAAGATAGTAGAGAATACTGAGGGAATTCTGAGAAGCTAAGGGATTCGATGCTGGAGCTGAGGATAAGACAGAGGAGCAAGACACTTTATATACATGGCTGGGGGTCAGTTACAGGTGCAGATGTCAGAGTTGCTAAGGAAGTTGTAAAGTGATTGCTCGAAACAGAAATTGGATTGGGCAGCTGTGACTTGAAGTGGCAGGGCATTCCAGATTCTGGGGGCAAAGAAGGAAAAGGCTTGTTCCCCATCTTGATGTACTGTCTGGGGATTATGACGAGAGATTTATTGAAGGAGTACTATGAGTACAATTGTTTCTGAGGGCTCAGCATTTGGCCAAAGGCAACTGGTTTGATGGATCTGATTATATTGTCTATCAGACAGCCAGTTGTCAGTAGGTGTTGAGAGAGAGAGGATAGCCAACCTAGGCTGAGTACAGAGAGTAGTGGTGAGTCAATCTGGGGGTGAGGAGAGAAACTGACAGATGTTGTTTTAGGACACATTCCATTTGTCCAGGTTTGAGGAACTAGTTTGATAGTATGATGTGAGGCTGTAGGTGAGACTGGAGGGTACGATTCCCTGTGCTATGGCGAGTCTGACAGCAGAAGTAAGATTGTGCCTTATTTTATAGGCAAGGCCTATTTTATGTTGACAGCCTTGCAGATGTTAGATTTATGTCGGTTGAAGTCAAGGGCAGGGTCCAGGGTAAAGCTGAGGTATTTGAAGGAGTTAGTGGTAGATACGAGAGAAACACTGGAGCAGTGAGTGGTAAGGCTTTTAGGGCAGGACTTAAAATTAGGGGAGGATCCAAATAACATTCATTGAGTTTAGCTGGCTTTTAGAATGAGGCTGTTTTGCATTAGCCAGGATTGCAAACTGTTAAAATCAGCATTAAGTTGTGAGTTGATCTCTGTTATACTATTGGAAAACTGGTGTAGAGTACTATATCGTCTGCATAAAGGAGGGAGCGACAGTGGGAAGGGATGTTTGAACCATCATTAATGAATATGGAAATCAGCAGTGGTCTGAGAACTGAGCCTTGGGGCGCACCAATGTTGGTAGTCACATTTGAAGCAACGGTGGATTGTACTGCTTATCCAGACATGCAGCAATAATGTTTGTGAGGCCTGATATCTCCTATTACTGTTTAAAGGGACACTGTCACCCTGTTCTGCATCATATTATTTCTAGTTAAAAACCCACATTTTATAGTTGTTTACCTTCTCTAAAATTCATTAATGTTGCTGTTTGTTTTGTCTGTCTCTTTGTTTAGCAGAACTGAAATGGATGGCAATGTATATTCATAAACAACTTTGTTTTGTTTCAAATCCTGAATCAATTCTTCTTGAATAGTTCTTGAGCATTAGAAGCGCCCCCAAACAGTGCAGTCACTTATGAGGCAGTAGCCACCTAAACTCTCACTGCAGCATGAGTGGCTATATTGTACTGGAGGTGTTCCTGAGTTCAGGAAAGATGCAGTGGGAGTTGGTCAAGAAATGTAAACAAACCTGTTTTGGTGTGGTAACACCAGTATGGTGGGCAGTCTGTTTTCCACTGTTTAAAAGAAAAAAAAAGACTCAGAATCAAACTAGTAGCTACAGCAGCAGTCTTTACAGAATGTTAACAATCATACAATGTGTTTTTTAAACAAATGACACTTTGAGGCCTAAACGGGTTGACAGTGTCCCTTTGGAGATACAGACAAGTGAGAAAGAGAGGGAGCTTCATCCCCCTTTTTCCCCTGTTTTGGGCAGTGAAGTCATTTTTTCTATCCTGTGTTCTTTGTTTCACCCCTGCTCTGGCTAGACAGGGTCCTCTTTGCATCTTTTCTGTCCTGTCTCTTCTGTTTTGCCTTTGTTGCCGTTAAGGTACTCTTTTCCCTTGTTAGTTGAGTAGTTTTCCTGGTGCCAGTGCTCAAACAGCACTGCAGCTCCCTATAGAAATAAATCAAAAATGGATAGGAGACCCAGACGCAGCAAGCCATCTGGTGGGGAAAGTTGATAAAAAGAAAGAAGAAGTGTTATAATACATGCAGAAGCAGTGACACAGTGACTGGATATATAGTGCCATCTTGTGGCAACAGAAAAACTGTAGCTGAATTGTGTAAGCATTAATGCATGACAAAGAGAGCTCTACTAGGGAATTAATGCCCAGTTGGAGGGGTTGGGGCATAAGGCCGAGTGCCTCAAAACACACGATTAGTACACCACAAAAACACAGCTTCAGAACATTAACTCTGGTAAGTTGCTGTGTTACACATTTGGACTAGGGCTGTTTGACCCAGGAGAAAAATAATTAAAAAATACAGATCCATTTATCGTACAATAGCTCAGATTAAATGGGCTGCCACTCAACGGATTTGCTGTTTCTCTCTTGATGTTAATGGTAGAAGTGCTGCTTGCTTCGGGTTCATGGATATTTTTCCCCGGTTGTTTGCTGCTGTTCTCATTCTTGCATTGTGGCATTGCTTTGAACGTTGTGCCTTGGTGATCTGTTTCTACTGTGCTTTTCTGTGTGAAACCAATTGTGGGGACTGCAGTTTGCTTTGACGACTCTTGCGTTGTGATTTGCTTTATTGCTCACATTGCTATTTTTAGAGGACTTTTTTTTTCTCCGATTGCCGTTCTGCTAATATTGCGATGTAAGATCTGCTAGGTTACAATGGTGACTGCTGGGCGAGTGGGTGGGCGGTAACTATTAGAACTGCTGCTCAGCTGGTGATTCAAGTGTGTACATTTGCAGTATTGCAAATTGAAGTGGGCATTACTAGGGGATTAATACTAGCTTCATTTTGCATCACGGATTGTGTTTCAGTCTATGGGTATGCTGCTTTTGGGAGATACAAATCATGCCATGTCGCAAAGCAGAATTACTGGGATATTCTAGAATTGTTATGATAATTGATCCATACAGTATGTACCATACTTCTAGTTAAATTAGCAAATGTTTCTTAAGTGTTTACCTTAAATAACACTGATTGTAGTAAATGCATTATCTGTTTGTTATGCTCAATGCCATATAGCTGTTGTGTACGTTCTAATACTTTCTGTGAAGACTGATGTTCTGTGGAGCCTATGGGAACTGGGAGGTGGGGGTTTTCCCTCTGAAGGAATCCCTGCTGATTGGGACTTGAGTCAGCTGGTGTCTGGTCACTGCAGAGAAAAGATGACTTGCTGGAGGCACTGAAGGATGGAATGGTGACTCTTGGAGAGACCTTGCTGGCACAGATTGCTTCACAGAGATGCCAGACTTGCCATTCAGTATCTCAGAAAAGCCCCACAGTGTCAAAATGTGAGCTGTGATAGCCCTGTCTTTTATTTGTTGTTTCATTTTGCTTGTTTCTTCAAATAAATAGACACCTACTGCATTGATCTGCCTGTCTGTGTTTTCTGAACACCCATACCATGACAATGTTGAAAGACTTCAGCTGGAAAAGCAGCAAGAAGAGAGAGGTCGAGCTGAGCTTGAAAAAGATACACCAGACCGTGTTGCCAAAGAAACAATTTGAGCTATAGAGGACTCTCTTCCTGTACATGGTGTGACAGAACATATCGCAGAAGTCGCTCACTGCAGGGAACAAGCTTTACACGAAAAAGTGGATATTGCCATGATGGAAAACACCTTAAATGTACAGCAGTGGAAAATATATGACTTGATAATTGCAAATGTTTCTCAGGGTTTAAGACATAATGCAAAGATCTGCAACTGTTCAGCATATGAATTGCTGTGTACAGTTAGACACTGTGAAATGCTAGCGTACTTCAGGAAAGTCAGCACTATTTAAATAATTAAGCTTATAGAGTGGTTTGTAGTAGCAAACACATACTTTAATATTTTGATATTGCTTTTAAAATATTTCTTTTAAAATGGACATACCACCACCATTTACACAGCAGCAAACTAAAATTTGCATGAGACAGCAAGTTACAGTACTCATATTCCCCACATACCAGCCACCAACACATCAGAACCAATAAGCATGTGTAGACATCCATTGGCTAAAGTGGCACATTTCCTTTGCAGTTTAAAGTAGAAGAAAGCTACAAATGGCTTAAACAAGATCTAACAAAGCTCTCTTCAAGGTGCCTGCACGACTTGCAGCTGCTGCGTCCAAGCTGTAACGTTTCAACATCACAATTGGTGTCTTCATCAGACCAGAAAGGGCCAAAGCTATGGAGCCTGAACCAGAGTGCTTCTTCAGTCAAACCATCACACTTGTTTTCTTAAACCAAACCAGCACACTGTTTCCTTAAAGCCAAACAGAGTAACCATATGCAACATAGAAAGCATTTAATAGGTGTGTTCTAGATATTCATGAAATATCACTGTCTCAGAGTCAAATGAGCTTATAAACATTCACTAAAAATACCACCAACAGCTTAATCTGGTTCAAGGTCAGTTGGCATTCATCTGTATCCCCCTCCCCCGGGTCGTGCCTGAAAATAGGCAGAATTTGTCTAGTGCACTTACCCGGTCAACAAAAACTAAATAAATAAATAAAATAAATAAATAAAAGTCACTTGTACTTTGGGCTTGTGGCGTTATAGCTTTTTTGACACCTTGATGGTGATATTTCCTCATAACTGACATTTATTTACAAGATATTCTCTCTCTCTCTCTCCATATATATATATATATATATATATATATATATATATATATTATACAATTCGGTAGTCTTGTATATTAGGTTTGATTAAGCACTTTAATATTAAACCGATTTGGGCACCTCAACAACACTACTACCATTCAACTGATTTACTTGACACTTGGAAAGCATGGAGTTGGTGCCAGGATCCCGAAATCCTGAAAATGTCCTGGCAATTGGTTTGCTGGGGGCAAAGCTACAGAAGTACAAAAAAATTTAAAAATGACATCAATTAAGACCTTTTTTTTTCCTTTATAACTAAAAAACTAGGAAGACTTGAAATCTGAAACTTGCAGGTTTGATAGAGTTTGGCCCAAGGTGTGTCCTTTTGTTTGTTTTTATCTCCCAAAGAAATTTTTAAAATATTTAAGAAAAAGAGTTCTGTTTCTGAGCATGACTGGTTAGAACAATAAGCATTCTAAGGATTACTGAATTTTTAAGACCATATTTCTTAATATGGTGGTTTGACTAAAATGCATATGTGTGTGTGTGTGTGTGTGTGTCTGTAGGGGTGGGACTAATCTAACACTGTACACAGTGTCCATTTTCCTTTTCAAGTTTACTTAAGTCTAGGATTACAAGTATCTTTCAGCCAAGGCTCTTTTACAAAGGTTCCATGTCAGTTTGGAGAACAATACAAACATAACAAAGTTTGAAATTAGCAGTTCAGCAGAATGAATACAGACATTTGAGGGAGGTATGTACAGGAGTCTGAATGAGCCATGCATATCATGGGATTCAACACAATCACAAGCAGAGGAATGAGGGCAAAAGGGTGGGATGGAAACAAGGTAGGCGGGATTCAAGGGGAAAGTTACGATATCAAAGGGAATAACAGAAACTGCGGAGCAGCTGACGGTCTCGTCAGGTCTAGTGGAGTGCTAAGCCAGGGAGGGAGGTGGGGAAAAGGGAGAAGAGGGGAAGGGTGTGAGGGAGGGGAGAGGCAAGTGAAGCAGATTATGAGTGACAGTCACAGGAGCTGGCAGCAGAGAGGTGGAGGCGAAGGTAGGTTTTGAACTGGCCAAGACTTTGCAGTGAGGTGATGTCTTTGCTGATTCCATTAAACCAGTAGGGTGCCCGGTGAGCAAAGGAGCTTGGTCCCTGAGAGGTGTGACACCTGGGAATGTGCAGAATTTGTTTTTCAGAGGTCCTGGTGGGGCGGGGGATATGTGCAGCACATAGGAGGGCTTGGACACCTGGGGGAGGGCCTAACGTGATTTTCTTGGCCATAAGGCAGGTGTGGTACTCAATACGGTTAGATAGTTGAAGCCAGCCCATTTGGGCATAGAGAGCACACGTGTGGGTGAGACGGTGGGATCCTGTGATAAGATAGCAGGCTTTATTAAGGTCCAAGGATAGGCGCCAAAAGGTTGTGTCAGACACAGAGCCATAGACAACCAGACCTTAATTGATTAGTGATAGCACAGTGCTCTGCACAGCTATCTTTAAGGTGTCTGAGGTAAGGCACTCCCTGTGCCTGTATAGAAGACTGATGCGTTTGTTGACAGCTTTGACAACAGTGTCACTGTGAAAGTCATAGGATATTTGACTGTCAAGTGTGATTCCAAGGTATTTAAAGGAGTGAACTTGGTCCAGGACAGCATCATGGTGGTTTGCAATTACGAAGGGGAGAGACCTATGCTTGTTGCGGGAGCCGCAGAAAAGCATCAACTTTGTTTTCTTACAGTTGAGCATCAGCTTTGGGTTATTAAACAATTTTTCAATGGAGGTGAAACCCATCTGGAGCTTTTCTTGTAGTAGGAGGGGGCCGTGATGAGTGATGAAGATGACTGCATCATCCGCACATAGCAGGATCTGTTCTGAACAAGATTGTGGCAGATTGTTCAGATAGAGGCTGAACAGAAGAAGCCCGAGAATGGATCCCTGTGGGACTCCGGAGTGGACGGGTCTAGAGTCGGAGAGGGTGTTGGCAATTTTCACCCTTTGTGTACAGTTATCCAAGTAGCTCTTAAACCAGGGTGTAGCATCAGGGGAAAACCCTGAGTTTTGCAGCTCAGTGATAAGTAGTTGGTGATGGACAGTGTCAAAAGCCTTAGTCAAGTCAATGAAGACTGATCTAGTAAGTTGAATATTGTCAAGGGAGTTGAGGATTGCTCCTGTGAATTCTAGGAGGGCCGAGATAGTGCTATGGTCTTTCCTGAAACCGTGCTGCTGCTTACAGAGGATGTCGTGCTTGGCCAAGTATTCCGTCAGCTGGTCAGAGACCAGTCGCTCGAGGACCTTTGAAAGGGGGGGTAGTAGGGATATAGGCCTATAGTTCCTGTTCCTTTTAGCAATGTTCTGCCCGCTTGTGTGGAGCTACACAACAGTGCATAGCTGCACCCTTACTGAACAGAGCCCATATGCCTAAATGGGCCATGGCAACTATTAGCTGCATCATTGGCACACTTCCTGTATACTGGACATCTAGGTGCCCAATCCCCAGTGCTGGCTGATTGAGAAACATATTCTGACACCGTGGTGGCTCCCCACCCTACCCCCCAGTGCTGGTAATGTTTCCCCTACCTTCCATTTTATTTGATTCCTTGTCCACTCCAACTGGCCACCACACCAAGATCCCAACAGCTGGTGCCCAATCCTCAGTGCTGGCTGATTGAGAAACATATTCTGACACCGTGGTGACCCCCCACCCTGCCCTCCCAGTGCTGGTAATGTTTCCTGTACCTTCCATTTTATTTGATTACTTGCCCACTCAACTGGCCACCACACCAAGATCCCAGCAGCTGGGTGCCCAATCTCCAGTGCTGGCTGATGAGAAACATATTCTGACACCGTGGTGACCCCCACCCTACCCCCCAGTGCTGGTAATGTTTTCTGTACCTTCCATTTTATTTGATTCCTTGCCCACTCAACCTGCCACCACACCAAGATCCCAACAGCTGGGTGCCCAACCTCCAGTACTGGCTTAGACCATCCCCCTCCTCTGACTCAACAGTTTTTGACATCATGGTGCCCACCCCCAGTGCCGTGAGACATCAAGCTGACACTAGGGTGCCCAATCCCCAGTATCAGTACCTGAAAAATAAAAATAGTCCCTTGTTGTCATTTATTTAACCTGTAATACAAAAACTGTCCATCAACGTCTGTTGCACATTCTATTGTGCCACCATCGTCCCCTCCCCCACCCACTTCACATGGCCCCCCACTCTGCACCCCCCTCTTCCACATCTCTCACTCACCTAAAATCAGTCCACTGTCATAGATCCAGTTTCCAACCCCAGTTAATCCTCCTTCTGAAACTGTGACTACAAAATGAGGAACTATGGTAAGTGCGGTTAATGTATTTCAAATGTGTTTAAACTTTTACTCATAACTTGCCATTTTTTAAATAATTTTCCCTAAAGTTTCAACATGGCATTTTTGGGACCCCACCTTATGAGCAAGGTGGGTGAAAATTTCCATATACATCACGAAAGGTGATTTTGCAGTTGCTCTGTGAAATTACCTTTTGGTGGGATTTGAAAATTTTCACCTACCTGACTGATGAGGGCGAAGTCATATAAGAAGGATATGTTAAAAATATGGGCAAAAATATTTTAAAATGAGCAAATTATAAAGGTACATTGAAATGTTTCAACGCTTGCTCATAATGTTGGCAATTTCCAATATCTATACCCAAAATTTTCAACACATTACTTTTTTTCACCACCTCAAGAACGTGACTGGTGTCATTTCTCAACTCCTGGCCAAAATGCATTATTGCATTTGTTGTGTAAAATGATATTTCAGCTGGGATCTGTAAATTTTCACCACCAGGTTAATGAGGCGGCATCATAAGCAGACCATGTTGAAAATGTGGGCGTCAAAATATTAAAAAACAACAAAGTTATGAAAGTACAGTGACATTTTTTAACGCTTGCTCATAACGTTGGCAATTTTTAATATTTTGACCCCAAATATTCAACATCATAGCCATTTTGTCACCTCATCACAGGAACATGACAGGTGTCGTGTTACAGATCCTGGCCAAAATATGTTTTCACACTTGGACAGTATTTTATAAATGACACCTGTCATGTTTAGAAAGTGGGCTCATAAAAAGATTGTGTTGAGAATTTGGGGTCACTATGTCATGAACAAAAAAATTTATGAAGAAACTTTGTTTCAGGGATAGCCATTGACCCATTGGGGACCATGTTGCCTTCCTGTGCCACTGATCAGGGTTCTGGTGTGAGCTCAGTGAGATGGCTTAATTGGCCAAAGTTAGGCTGAAGGTGCTGCTGTGTGCAGTTCCGGCCTCAGCCTGAGGAGAGACAGAACAGTGTTCTGGCACACAGATGACACCTTGTGGAGGCTGGGGATCATTTCCTCATAAGGGGTTGATGTTGTGTATTGAGGGCTGATGTGCCCATGTGCTGCATTGGGACAAGTGGCGTGGTAAGGAAAATGGGAGAAAGTGTACTTGGCAGGATACAGATGGGGTTGCTGCAGGCCCCGCACCACTGACAGGCCCCCTACAGCTCCTCAGTTGCCCAGCCTTATCACTCTCCATCTCAGGAACTTATCTTTTACCTTCGGCACCCCTCTGCAACTTCTACCCATGATGGAGATAGGAGGGAGATTGATGTCTGCCCCTTTGACTGGCAGCCACTCAGGCAGCCCATCACCCCTTTTGGCACATGAAAGGTGATGGCTTCATCCTGCTCTGGTGGCAGTCGATGAGCAGAGCAACTTGACTCCTCCAAGAGAAGAGTGGGTCTAGGAATGCTGAATCCTGTCCATATCTCCCACACTGCCCTCCATGAGCGACTCAAGTCTGTTCTCAAACACTGCCACAGTACTGGTGTGTACCCTTTCAACCAACTCACTTTAACGCCTCCCTGAAAATACAATCCCTTTACACCTGCCACAGCTGATTGTTTTTATTACTCATACTAACCCATTTTCCATTTTATCTATGTGTATGGTGGAATATAGAAGATGGCACAACAAGATGCCAGCCCCAGCACTGGAGGACACTGACCACATGCATCAGATAAGTATTGCTAGAGTGCCTTGTTTGTCCCAGTTAGATATTAAAGAGCTGCGGATCCTTTCTGACTCCATTGCTATTCTTGTTTTAGTGGTATGAATGGATGTTCCCACAAGCTGCTCAAACCCCATCTCTCAATCCCCATGACCCAGGTAAGAAATCTTTAGTATTAGTAATGTATCCAAGGTAGCCTGGTACATTGTAGTGACACAGCTGCAAGTATTAACCCTTGGGCTTCTGACAGGATTAGAATGTATTGGAATTCTGGACTGACATATCAGTCCATGGGACAAAAAGGGTTACAACACTTTCACTTCTTGGTTGGTGAAGCAAGGCTAAAATTTATCTCCACTATTCTGTTTATTTCATTTTGCACAGGTCCCAAATGGACCTGCATAAATGAAGACATGATTCCACTATTACAAAAAGAAGGGAATTTGATAGCAAAAACTACATTAATGCAGACATTAGGGTTGAAAAATGCAAATGTACAATGTAGGGAAATGAAAAAAATATCAGGGTTTTACGTCTGTGGAGTCAAAGTGAATCAGTGTGTAGTTGCCAACCCTGATATCCACCCCCCTCCCCAAAGCAAACAAGGTCAGATGTGATAAAAGCTAGGACTAATTTTTGCTGCCAACGTGGGGACAGCCATACATCTCTGCTTCTGAAGAATGTATCACTGTGAGGCACTGGCATGGAGCCGTACTTTGTACTTCAGACACAAGGCTATAGGCTAGGGGGAAGGAGGACGCATTAGGGTTGACAACCCTAAGAAGGACTCCACAACTGATTTGACAAGACTACAGAGAGCCAAAACTCTAATATTTTTTCATTTCCCTACTTTGTGCACTTCGCGTTCTTCAATTCTAGTGCCTGGATTGTTTCTTGCAATTCATATATTAGTTATATAGATACTTATAAAATGGGTGGGGAAACTGCTGCATCCTGATTGGCTAGAACCTATGCATTTTGAGAGCACAATGCATGGGTAAAAAAAAGTGTTGGCAATTAGGACACAGCACAATAGCAATATCAATGCCTTCTTTAAAATTCCTAATTTCCATTACAAACATGGCTGCCACCTTTGCTTACTAAAGAAATCACTTAGGCCCTAAAAACGAAGCCACCTCAAAATAAAAAGAATGAACAAACCGATTAAATGTTGTTTTCCTTTATATTCCCTCCTTACACACATACATAAATTAAAATGAAGTGCTAATCACAGTTTTATTTTTGGAGCCTCTTTTCTGACCATTGACCCCCCCCCCCCTTTACATGCCTACCAGGGAAATCTTTGCTGCTTGCTCTGCCCTGGATATAACATATATATAAATATATATATATATATATGTATATGTATGGGATATGGAATAGACTGACTCAAAATAGGCAATTTATCTTCCAGTGTGAGAGGGCAAGACTATAACTCTAGAGTGGCAGAGCCACGAGTGAGTTAAAAAATTCCTACCCCTTTAGAAGAGACAGTAAACTGAATATTTTGAGTTAGACTACTGTGTATTCGATTTGTAGTGATAGTTATAAGATAAACGGTACTGCATTATACCACGCAGTACTTGCACAGGCAAACTGCAGTGTGATATAACATTAGCACTTGAATAACGTACTGTATTTGCCCATGCAAACACTACGGTGTAGTACCATAATACCATTCAACGTCTTAATATCTACCGCTGCGTACAACATAAGTTTACTAATTATAGCTTTTAAATCTACAGTTTGTATAAAAAATGTATTTTTCCATTGATTTTAACTGCTGGCTTCAGTGCTACACATGGCTATTGTGATGTCATCAGCATGGTGAATTCAGCTCTCTGATGGTTTCAGTATTCACTATGACATATATGATTTTGCAGATCATATCATCTTGCTATGTTAGGTCACAATAACATTGTTTATCTTGTTATTAATCAGTACACCCCTGTTGTATGTGTGTACATAAAGTTAGTACAGCACAAAATGTAACTGAGGCTACATTCACACACACAATAGGCAGCAGAGCACAAATAACGAGGCAGGAAATGTGTGCTAATTTGCAGCTGTTTGTAATGTTCCTGTTTTCACCAAGCTAAACACGGAGCTGTTGATCTAAAAACAGTGTCCCCTAAACACGGAGCTGTTGATCTAAAAACAGTGTCCCGAATACTGTACCCAAGCAGTGAGTGACATAGTCAAAGCCCCAGATTCCTGGTTCCATAAAGAGAAGTGTATGAAGAATACTGTCCATAAAAAGACAGAAATCCCCCCCAAAGAAACAAGAAGTTTTTTACATCAATGTTTTTTTCAGGTGCAGCTACATATGGATCATTAGGGAACATGAATAGCAGTTTTGTTAATAGGAACATTAGAAACAGCTGTCATTCAGCACAAATATCATCTCCCCCTTTAATTAAGCAATAAGGCATGACCAAGGGTTATATTAATGGTCTGTTAATCACCTTGTAGGGGTGTACTGTGGCACAAGATGTAGCCGAGTGCCACATGCCCCTAGAGGGTGATTACTTGACCATTAACATAATCCTTGGGAGTGCCTTATTGCTATTATAATAAAACATGTTTTTAAACAGTGTTAAACCTTGTTCAGCGTATGGTTAAGCTTCTACATGTAAGTTAGTAAAAGATTAACATATGGCTGTTAGAATGTTTGCAGCCAATCAGAAAGCTCCATTTCTCAGACCCTTTTTAAGTTTGCTTGCACGCATGTGCAAGAAACATAGTGCCATCACTGGAGATTTCGGAGGTGTGTCACCTCTTCCTCCAGTTCAGTCAGTGTGTTGGCAGGCGCGGCCCCAGTAAGCCAATGCATGCTGGAGCTGTCTATGACAAGCTCCAAAATGCAGTGGCATACAGTTCAAAGGGAGCTATGCTTGAGTGAGCAGCGATAAGATATCACCTGCTCATCGCGGCTCCCCTCCCACACACACACACACATGCGCCAGGCGTCGTGCCCCCGCCGACGCTGCACACTGAATAGCCCGATGGGGTGCTCAATCCCCGTCGGCTGTGCTGCATTCCTCCCCACCTCCTCCCCTGAAGCTTCAAAATGCCAATGATGGGTTCCTACCCTAGCATGGCAAGTAATGATATAGCCGACGGGGGTGCCCAATCTCCCGTCGGCTCCACTGTCCTCACCCTCCCGAGTACTAAGTGCCACGTGCTGGGAGCCCACCCCAGTGTGGCAATTGATACTATGGCCGGCTAGGGTGCCCAATCCCCATCGGCTGAGCGACCCCCAACCATCCTTGTGCCATGCTGGGAGCCCACCCAGTGTGGCAAATGTCCCGGCGTTTTTTTACCCTGTAAAGAAAAATGGTCCCACGTAGTCTCCCTGGCCCCTCCCACAACCCGCACCCACCCACTGTGCACCTGCCTCCCCACCCTTCACCCCATTTTACCTCTGGACCTCGCGCGACGATCTTCGTGGACTGGGAACACGCTCACCCTCAAAGCCAACCACGAACTGAGGAAATGTCGGTAAGCAGTATAATGGGCTAGATAGGGGGGTTTCAACTTTGTTGCATATCTCAGGCATTTTGGGGAATTTTTGCACCAAATTTTTAACATGGGGTTTTTGGGACCCCTTCTCATGAATGATGTCACTGTCATGGTGTTATTCGGGCCCAAAGGGTGATTTTGCAGTCACTGCATGAAATCAACCTTCGGGCCTCAATAATGCCATGACAGTGACATCATTCATGAGAAAGGGTCCCAAAAACCCCATGTTGAAAATTTGGTGCCAAAATTCAAAAAAATGACTATTTTACGAGTGTGCATTGCTTAGTTCCTACGCAGGCTCATAAGTTCATGAATTTTCAATATTTTCACTCCAGATTTTCAACATTGCCATTTTATCACATCTTCTTATGAGCAGTACAGCTGCCATTTTTCACATCTCAGCTAAAACGTGTTTCCGCCCATGTAGCGCACAATGGCGCAGTCGGTGTGCAAGATCAATGTACGGGCAAATTTAAAAAAATCACAGTGACATTGTTCATGAGCTGAGGTGTTAAAATGGCTATGTTGAAAATTTGGTGAAAAATTCCAAAAATGACTGTTTTACTATACCATTGCAGTTCCCACGCACGTCAGAAGTTCGCGGAACTTTCAATACTTTACCCAGATTTCCAACATTGCCATTTTGCCACACCTTCTTATGAGTAGTACAGCTGTCATTTTTCACATCTCACCCAAAACGTGTTTCCACCCATGTAGCGCACAATGGCACAGTCGGTGTGCGAAATCAATGTATGGGATAAATTAAGAAAATCACAGTGACACTGTTCATGAGCAAAGGTCTTAAAATGGCTATGTTGAAAATTTGGTGAAAAAATTCCAAAATATGACTGTTTTACGAGCGTGCGTTGTACAGTTCCTACGCACACTCGTAAGTTCACGAATTTTCAATATTTTCA
This sequence comes from Neoceratodus forsteri, assembly GCA_016271365.2. Taxonomy (NCBI): domain Eukaryota; kingdom Metazoa; phylum Chordata; order Ceratodontiformes; family Ceratodontidae; genus Neoceratodus; species Neoceratodus forsteri. Next base: position 29,495,666 of record CM028133.1, on the reverse strand, counting down.
CTCCAGATTTTCTACATTGCCATTTTACCACACCTTCTTATGTGTAGTACAGCTGTAATTTTTCACATCTCACCCAAAACGTGCTTCCGCCCATGTAGCGCACAGTGGCACAGTCGGTGTGCTAAATCAATGTATGGGACAAATTAAGAAAATCACAGTGACACTGTTCATGAGCAGAGGTCTAAAAATGGCTATGTTGAAAATTTGGTGAAAAAATTCCTAAAAATGACTGTGTTACGAGCGTGTGTTGCACAGTTCCTATGCATGCTCGTAAGTTTGCAAATTTAATATTTTCACTCCAGATTTTCAACATTTGCCATTTTATTATATCTTCTTATGAACAGTACACCTGCAATTTTTCATATGTCGCCTAAATGTGTTTGCGACATGTAGCGACAATGGTGCTAAGTTGAAAGGAAGCAATGTTTAGACAGATTAAGAAAATCACAGTTACACTGTTCATGAGCAGAGGTCTTAAAATGGCTATGCTGAAAATTTGGTGACAAAAGTCCATAAAATGACTGTATTACGAGTGAGCATTGGCGAGTTTCCACGCATCCTCGTTAGTTCATGACTTTGTAATATTTTCAGTCCAGATTTTCACCAGTGCCATTTTTCCACACTTCCTTATGAACAGTACAGCTGTCATTTTTCACAACATGGCTGAAGTGTGTTTTCACACTTTCAGCGCAGAGAAGTGTGGTAGCTGTGGGAAATCATTGTTCGGCACAGATAAAGAAAATCACAGTGACACTGTTCATGATCGGCGGCAAAAAAATGCCTGTGTTGACAATCTGCTGTAAAAAATCTCCAACCTAATTATTTTACGGGTGTGCGTTGCACAGTTTCTATGTACGCTCGTGACTTCACCATTTTTTTAAATATTTTTACTACAGATTTGCAACATTGCCATTTTTACACCTCCTCATGAACAGTACTAGCTGTCATTTTTACATCCTGTTCGAATGTTTTTGCACCTGTGGTGCTAAATGTCGTAGTCACTGTGCATAAGCAGCTGGCTAACAAACTGATATTCCCCCTGTTCATGAGGTGGGGTCACAAAAAAAACATGTTGAAAATTTGGAGTGAAAATACCAACGACTGCCTGAGGTATTAGGGTTTCCAACCATAACGCCCAACCCTGTAGAGAATGACAGGCATCAGGGGTGTGATTTGGGATTCTTGCCTCTGATGCTCATACCATTCCACACCCTGCAGTCAGTGAGAGGCATCAAGGTATGCCTTGGACTCCTCGGCCCCAAACTTCACCCCCATTCTCCTATATCGCACCCATCTCACCATATTTCCTAATGAAATGGGCTGTGCATAAGGGCCAAAGACCCCAAGGAACACCGTGACACTTGTCAGTGTCTGCAGGGTGGGGTGTGGTGAAATGGCGTGGCCGTTATGCCTGACAACCCAAACCCACACCCCAATGCCTGTCACTCTCTGCAGGGTGGTGGTGGGGTTGGCTTCAGTTCAATACTTCACTGCCATTCCTATTACGCAGCTCTGTAACTTCTACACTACCACTGCCAATGCCAGTAAGCAAACATTCGGCATTGACAAATGCTTGTTATAATATGGATTGGAGTCTGTAGGGGCTGGTAATAAGCATTCTGGCATACTCCAGAGTGCACTTTGGGAAATGCCTTCTGTGTGCACAGTACATCTGACCTGCTAAGCTAATGGAGCAGATTTAGGGAAAATTCTCCAGACTCTTTAGACTTCTGTTTGGTTTATACAAGGCACCCCCCCCCACCCCAGATAATTCACTGTCCTCCTTATAATTTGTCCCTGTCGGGGGTCTTTCCTCTGGAACTTGCTTTCATCTGCCATGTGTGCAATGTTAAGATCTTAGCAAGCTCAACCCTGAGCGATACACAAAGATGTTATCACATTTCCTATACATTTTTCTCAGATTTTGCATGGGTACTGCTGGTGTGTGGCCAAAATCAGAATGAAATAGTAATAGTAACAATGCTGCCGCTAAGGCTGCTTGAAAGCTTGCAGTTCATTTAAGTAAATTCAATGTTCTTACTTTCTCTCTTCATTCCATCATTTTAACATTTTAACGGGGTCACTGGTTTCATAATTTTTCCAAGTTATGATTAGTCTGATCACTGGCAACATGGCACCCTCACTAGTCAGGTACCTACACTTTAAATTTGAGCATGTCAGTGTGACTCTCTTTCTTGTGTGGGAACCACTCTATGGTTTAATTTTTATGTTCACCATGCGTGCAATCACAAGCGTATGTATTGCAGTAGTACTGCTTTTTGATGGGTGTGACACTGTTCGTCCAATGCAGAGCAGTGTTTTTTCAGTGTCACACCAATCATCAGCGAGGCTCAGTATGACAGAGGTTTGACTTTCTGGGTGGAGACGGCATGAACTTGAAAAGGAATAGCCAATCCGGGGTCAGCTATTCCCTTTGAAGTGCACTACCCAGCAAGCCAAGCTGATCTGTCAAAGTCAGCCTGGCATGCGTGGAATTTCTGCCAGCTGTAAGAGTAAACTAGAGTCCCGCACAGGCGGTTACATCTTTGTGGGTTAATTATTTTTTCTGTCTCCTGCCCACCCAACCCCTCCCTATCAGCACTCCACCACCACTTCACCCCCAATAAGTGACAGTAGGGTGCCCACTCCCAGTGTTGACACCTGGTATGTGACCCCCCCATCCAGGACCATGCCTGCACAGTCACATCTCCATGTGCTGTTTTCTTTTTATTATTTATTTTTTTCTACTGCCCACCCAATCTTTCCTCTCAGCACCTACCCCCTCTGACAAACATAACACTGGCACTGGGGATGCCCAATTGCCCTATGCAGCAATCCACAATCAGTCCTCCACTACCACACGTGTGTGGTCATGTCTCCTTGTGCTGGTTTGTTTTATTTTATTTTTCCCACCCACGCAACCCTCCATTACAGCACCCACCCTCCCACTCCCCCAACAAACATAAGTGTGACACTGGGGTGCCCAATCCCCCAGTGTCGTGATCCAGAATCAGCGGTCCTTTTGTGGGTTTTTTTGTGGTCTTTTTTGTAACCTGTGAAAAGAAAAACACAAAAACGTAGAAATGTAGAAACAGAATTTGATGGCAGATAAGGACCACTTGGCCAGTCTAGTCTGCCCATTTCTCTTCCTAACGGATAAGCTGCAGATCTTAGTTAACCAACAGCCTACTTCCTCCTACCCCCAACTAGAATTGCCTTATGTCTGTCCCATGCATTCTTGAATTCCCCCACTGTTTTTGACTCTACAACCTCCTCAGGAAGGTCGCTCCATGTATCTACAACTCTCTCTGTGAAGAAATACTTCCTCACATTACCTCTGAGCCATCCCCCCTCTATCTTCAAGTTGTACCCCCTTGTTCTTGCACATTTCTTTTTCTGAAAGATGCTACCCTCTTGGACTTTGTTGATTCCCTTGAGGTATTTGAAAGTTTCTATCATGCCCCCCCCTTTCCTCGAGGCTATACATCTTAAGCTCCTTCAGTCTTTCTTCATATGTCTTCTGGTGCAGACCCTGCGCCATTTTGGTTGCCCTCCTCTGGACAGCCTCCACCCTGTCTATGTCTTTGTGGAGATGGGGTCTCTAGAATGGTACAGAGTACTCCAGATGTGGTCTTTCCAACTGTCTGTACAGAGTGCCAACAACTTCCTGTTTTCTACTGGTGATGCCTCTCCTATGCATCCCAGTATCCCCCCAGCCCTCCTTACTGCTTTCTCACATTGCTGACCCACCTTTAAATCATCTGATATGACTACCTCCAGGTCCCTTTTCATTTTTGTTGTTGTCAATATCTCACCCCCCATTGTGTACTCTTCCACTGGGTTTTTATTTCCCAGGTGCATTACTTTGCACTTCTTTACATTGAATCTAAGCTACCATACATTTGACCATTCCTCCAATCTTGCCAATTCCCTTTTCATCCTTTCCACCCCACCTTGCATATCAACCCTCTTGCAGATCTCTGTGTTATCTGCAAAGAGACATACTTTCCCTTCCAGTCCCTCTGCAATGTCACTTATAAAGACATTAAAAAGGACCGGCACCAGTAGTGAACCCTGCGGTACCCCACTAGTAACTCCCCTTTCTTCACTGTGGAATCCATTTACTATTACCCACTGAGTCCTGTTGTCCAGCCAGTGTTTTACCCAGGCTACCACCCTGGGACCCACTCCCAGGCTGGCTAATTTGTTTATTAATCTTTTGTGCGGGACTGTGACAAATGCCTTGCTAAAGTCTAGGTAGGCCATGTCCATAGCCTTTCCCTGGTCTACTACTTTGGTCAGCCAGTCAAAGAAATCAATTAGATTTTTCTGACATGTCCTTCCTGCTGTGAATCCATGCTGCCTTGGGTCCTGTGCCCCACTGGCCTCTAGGTACGCAACAGTTCTTTCCTTCAGAAGTGATTCCATCATTTTCCCTACCACTGAGGTCAAACTGACAGGTCTGTAGTTTCCTGCCTCTGTCTTGCTCCCACTTTTTGTGAAGGGGAATCACATCCGCCCTCCTCCAGTCCTCAGGTACCACACCATCCTCCCATGATTTATTAAAAAGGGTAGTCAGTGGTGTTACTAGTTCTTCCCTTAGTTCTTTTAGAATTCTGGGGTGAATCCCATCAGGCCCCATTGCTTTATCCACCTTCAGTTTTAAGAGTTCTTTCAGAACCCTTTCTTCTGTGAAAGGACTAATATCAACCCCCCTATCCAGAGTGCTTCTATTGACTGGATTAGGTATCTCCCCCTGCTTTTCCATTGTGAATACTGAGTAGAAGTATGCTTTCAGTATCCCAGCTTTTTCACTGTCGCTCTCTGCCCAACCACCTTCCTCTTTATTCAGCCTCAGTATCCCTGCCCTAGTCTTTCTTTGCTCCCTAATGTACCTATAAAAGGTTTTATCCCCCCCTTCTTAACTGAGTTGGCTATCTTTTCCTTGGTTTGGGCCTTTGATATTCTGACTGCCTTCCCCACTTCCTTCTGCTTTAACTGGTACAATTCTCTGTCCTGCTTCTTCTGTGTTTCCTTAAACATTCATTGATGTCTTTCCATTAGTGTCCCCCACCCGCCTATCCCACTCAGTGCCCACCACCCCACACACCCCTCATGCCCTTATGTACCCCCCAGGAGTCCAACACTGTCATGTTCTGTGGACCACAGACATGTCTTCATTCTTCAAAGCCGGACTGCGAACTGAAAAAACAGGTATCCGGTTCAAAGTATTTCAATGGGGGTTTGAAATTAGTGACATAACTTGGCCATTTTTGCATATTTTTGGTCCAGATTTTCAACATGCCTTTTTTGGGACCCCACCTCATGAACAGTGTCACTGTCATTAGGCAAATCTGTTCTGAAAGGTGATTTCATTGTCCCTGCATGAAATCACCTTTCAGGCAGGAGCTGAAAATTTTCTCTGCTCTTGTTCTTGAGGTGAGGCATAAGAAGGCTATGTTGAAAATTTGGTGCAAAAATCTTAAAAAGCAACAATGTTATATGCCTACATTGAACTTTGCAAACACAGGCTCATAGCTTTAGTAATTTTCAATATGTTTACCCCAAATTTACAACATAGCCATTTCTTTACAGCACCTCATGAATGTGCCAGCTGTCATTTTTCAAATCCTGCCCAAAATGTGTTTTTGCATCCCAAAAGGTGATTTTGCAGTCACTGTGTGAAATCACCTTTCAGGAAGGAGTTGAACATTTCCTCTGCTCTTGTTCATAAAGCAAGATCATAAGAAGGCTATGTTGAAAATTTGACATACAAATATTAAAAGGCAACAAATTTGTGAGCCTACAATGAATTATGCAAACCCAGGTTCATAACTTTGATAATTTTCAATATTTTTACCCCAAGTTTACAACATAGCCATTTCTTTACAGCACCTCATCAATGTGAAAACTGTCATTTTTCAGATCCTGACCAAAATGTGTTTTTGCATACTGAGAGGTGATTTTGCAGGCCCTGCGTGAAATCACCTTTCCGGAAGGAGTTGAAAATGTTCTCTTTACTTCATTATGAGATAGGGTCATAAGAAGGCAATGTTGGCAATTTGGGACAAAAATATTACAACATAAAAAAATTATGAGCCTGTGTTCAAATTTACAAATGCAGCCTCCTAACTTTGGCAATACATAACTCACACAGTGCACCACAATGCATCTAGTACCCCTCCTGGACTTCAATACCAGTGGCGAACTTCCAGCATTGACAAATGCTTGTTTATATGCTTGTTTATGCAGTGTCAGTGGCTCAGTAGGTAGCACACTCGCCTCTGAGGCTGGGAGATCAGAGAGCTGTGGATTCAGTTCTCACATCTGGCGCTTGGGTTAATATCCCAGTACTGACACTGTAGTGCAGCATGAGAGGGGTGCTGCACTTCTGAGGTGCCATCTTTTGGATGAGACATTAAACCGAGGTCCCATATGCCTGGATTGGTGGTAGTTCAGGTGGATGTTAAAGATCCCATGGCACTTATCGAAAAGAGTAGGGGAATTTCCCCGGTGTCCTGGCAAAATTTCCCTCATTCACTAAAAAAATAACACCAACAGCTTTATCTGGTTCAAGGTCAGTTGGCATTCACCTGTATCCCCCTTCCCCAGGTCATGTCTGAAAATAGGCAGGATTTGTCTAGTGCACTCACCTGGTCAACAAAAACTAAATAAATAAATACAGTGTGTGCTGGCCCATAAGAGGCTCATAGGGGACTAGCGGGGGGCTTACAAGTTAGGAGAAGTTCAAGTTTAAAATGTAGCTACCTGACAAATGAGGGGGGTCACCTTGCCATCGGGGGGTCAGGCTAATCATGATGTGGCTGAATGAGACCAGGAACTCGTTAAAATGTTAAAATGATGGCATGAAGACAGAAAGTAAGACAACTGGATTTACTTAATTGAATTTCAGGCTTCCAAGCAGCTTTTTTTGGGAGGGGGGCACTGATACAATAATTTTTGGATTCTGCGAGTTGTACACCAAGGCAGTATGGGGTTCTTTTGATCTTCTTTTTGGGGGAGTTTTAAAGTTGCTGGAAGAAGACAGATTTAGCCTTTACATAATGTAGTAATTGAAAAAATATATATAAAAACTAAAGAACAAATGTTCTTTACTAGAATCTGAAATCTTCATATGTTTACTTTCTAATTGGCATTAGCTAGAGTTTATCCAGATATGTTCCAATATTTGTATTATCAGAGGGTCGCAGTAATCAAGAGATAACATCAAACTGTGTAATGCGATATTCCTTTCAAATCTTATCAACTACATCAAAGTTACTGCACAGAGCAGTGCAGTAGGCAAGTAGAAATCAAGCCTCCCAAACTGTCTGTATGTGTTTATTGCAGCAGAACGTTGCACATGACACACACCCTTCTCCTGACCCCTGGCCTCTTCCTGTTTATGTGCAAAAATGATTGTTCAAGTAAACATCTGGCCTTCTCACCTCCATTGGTGACATCACTTCCTGCCCAGAGCTTCCCCTCAGACAGGAAGTCAAAGTCATATCACTTCCTGTCATCTCTGTTCTTATGTTTCCTGATTGGCTGGTCCTTACAGACAGCCCATAAGTTTTAAACCCCAAAGCTTCAAACCTTTTTTTCTGAAGATGAAACAGAGAGTTTCTTCTAGAGAACCTAAGAAGCAATGAAGATGAAGAAACATCTTAAGGTAATCAGAAACAAACTTAAAAGATTTGTGTAGGGCATACGATTTTACAGCCTGTAGTATTTCCAAAGAGTTTTTTTCCTATTTACAGGAGACAGTATGTAGCTGAAATGTGATGTGGTCTGTCTAGCCTTCTGTTGGATATCAGGCATTAGTTAAATCATACTTCAGCTGCATTAGTTTGCACACTCTGTCATTTGATGGGAATATCTTAGTTGGGACCCGAGGGACCTAAAGTCCCTTCTGACCTTAAATTACTGTGTTACTGTATTAGGTATATTAGACTATGCTAGTCAGATAAATAATATAGCGTACATTTATAAAGTACGCAAAGTACCTGTGTCTTAGCTCTCTCTACATAATTCAGTGTTAGACCATCAGAACTGCTATTTGGTAGAATGGTCACTATTCTCTTTGCAGGATTGTTTAGGACAAAACTGTCACTGTTATTAGTCAGTATATGTTGTAGTATTTTGGCTAATTACTACTCTGAACTGCAAAAAAAAAAAACACACAAATCCATGTTTCTAATGTCTGCACTTTCTCATTGTAACTTAATGTTTTCACAAAAAAAAATGTTTTACATCTTGTTTTCAGGGACTATTTTATAAGTGCAGTAAGTTATGATTTGGGGTGTAAATTTGTACTCTGCATACAGACACCTCGTTTGTGTCTTAAGTACTTCAGCTACACCTTGTGTCAGCACGTACTCTTGGTGTCTGTATTGCACTGTACAAATCTATACCCTGTGAGTCTGTTCTTGCTGTTGGCTTGGGTTGTCCCATGCACCTCCTTATCCCAGCAGTATCAGTTCAAACCTATGTAAAACATCTTTTCTCATAGGATGCATCCTCTTCCACACACACACACACACACACACACACACACACACACACACCTCTAGCAGTATTAAAATTCTTAATGATCAGATGAATGTTGACACATTTAAAAAGTGGAAATGGCAGTAGCAGAATGCAAATACAGGTAGGCAGAAGTACAACCAAGTATACAAAGTTGTGGGGGGTATGAGCGGTAATGCCAGGGTTAGAAAGGTGGGTATCCAACAGCTTTATAGGCTCTTTTAAAATGTTTGGAGGCAAATGTCCCCCTGACCCCCCCCCCCCCCCATAGTTGTGCCCATACAGGAGATAATGTAGAGACTAGTACACTCTGTTCAGGCTAGCTAGAGTTAATGTCTTGATACACAGTCTGCTGAACATTGCTCTGGATGGGACTGTGGTGACAGACTGCAACAGACATTTCTGCAAAATCAATGCCACCGCTAGATACTGACAGCAGTTGTCCCATCATTTTGCTTCTTAGAAATCAAATGACCTTCTCTTTGAAAAATAAATGATGAGGTATAAAAAATAATCTAGTATCCTGATGTGCAATGGCCATCTGAAACTTTCCACTATCCATCCAAGACAGTATGTTAGCTGCCCACGTGTCCACTGAGATCATTGTGTCTCATGTACAGTTTGTCTGTGATTATTAACTACATTTAGGGCTGGATTTCATTCAGGAGCATTTATTATATTAAGCAAAACACACTCTGCTTCTGCACTGAAAGGGTCCATTAGGGTCGAGTTTCATGCTTTTGTAAAGCATTACATTTAAGGTTGGGTAATGTACAAATGATATAGTGCTTATAGGCTGATGCTGAGGTGCCTGTGTTATTTCACTGATATTCAGAATATGTATGGCAGAGGTGGATATTACCTGCTGTTATGTAATAAAAGTGCAACACCAATAGATTGGCAATGGGTTACCTTTGCTTTTGTGTAACTGCATTAACATTCAGGATATGTACTGCAGAGGTAGGTATTACCTGCAGTTATGTATTAACAAACACCAACAGACTGCTACAGGTTACCTCTGCTACTGTGTAATTACATTGATAATCAGGATACAGAATTTTATAGCACTGGGGGATATTGTCTGCAGTAATGCAACAATACAAAACCTATAGTCTAGACTTATGCTGAGTTACCTGTGCTACTGTATAATAGCATTACTATTTAGGGTAAGTTACCTGCACTGCTGTCTAATTACATTAACATTCAGAATATTTGCAGTGGAGTTTGATATTACCTGTAGTTATGTAATAACGCAACACCTCTAGACTAACATGAGATACCTGCACTTCTGTGTAATTTCACTGATATTTAGAATATGTACAGCACAGGTGAATATTACCAACAGTTCATTACGGTCAAAAAGTAATAGCAGTTCAAATCACCAGATTATTTGACTTGATAGCCATCTACCTATAAACTATTACAGCCAAACAAGTGTTTTATTTATATGCAAATCATTACATCTTTGATTAGGTAATGTTCAGTTCCATGTCATAACAGCGATGCTAAACATCGATCGCTGTTACAGCGAGTGTACATCACTGAAAATCAAAACAGTGATGTACACTCCCTGCTGAACCTAACAACAGTGACAAAAACCAACAACAGTGTATCTATGCAGGGGCCGTGCCCCCCACACCATCCTAAATCAGGAACTCCAGGATGTGCATGTCGGGGAGGGGGAGAAACCCAGACATAAAAAAAAATGTAAGTGTTGCACACATGAAACGAAATAAAAAACCCTGCCCAGCCCTGAACCCTGGCTGTTCCTCACTGCAGCCCGCTACCCTCACCACACCAGAACAGCAGCTCAGCAGCACACCTCCAAACTGCAGCTCACATACCTTTTACCTCCTGAATCCTCCCCTTCCGTCTTGTCCTAGTAGCACCTCTCTATTTTTGTCCCTAACCTGGTGCTATAACTGCACCTCACTACCCTTTCAAAGTAGCTCACATTACAGGCATTGAAACTGAGTCACTCACAAGTGAGTCATTCAGTTTCAGTCACTATTATAATATGCTACCATAATGTTCTAACAATGTAACATCGCTAGACTAAAATTGAGTTACCTATGTTATTACACTAGCATTCAGGATATTTACTGCAGAGGTGGCTATTACCTGCAGTTATGTAATAACAATTCAGCACCAATAGACTGATACTGGGTTACCTTTGTTTCTGTGTTGTTACACTGACACTCAAGATATTTACTGCAGAGGTAGATATCGTTAGCAGGAATGCAATAATAACTTGCTACCTGTAGACAAATGCTGGACTGCGTCTGTGTAGTTTAATTGTTTTTTAAGCTGTGCACAGCAGAGGTGGATATTGTCTGTAGTTATGTAATAACAATGCAATGCCAGTAGATTGCAACTGGGGTGCCTGCACTACTGCATAACTGCACTGGTGTTAAGGATATGCACAGAACAGAGGTGAACATTAACTGCAGTTATGTGATAACAACGAAAAGTGGGCCAAGGACCTGGAGGTAGAAGTTGTGTAAGACCAGCTGTGGACTTATTCTGTTAGGTCTTTATGGTAACACTTTATTTTAAGTGTCATTAACTACACTGTAACATAGAAACATAGACTTTGATGGCAGATAAGGACTGCTTGGCCCACCCAGTCTGCCCATTTCCCTACCTATTGGATAAGCTGCAGCTCCTAGTTAATCAACAGCCTACTTCTTCCTACCCCCCCACCACAATTGCCTTATGTCTGTCTCATGCATTCTTGAATTCCCACACTGTTTTTGACCCCACAACCTGCTCAGGAAGGATGTCCCATGCTCCCACCACCCTCTCTGTGAAAAAATACTTCCTGCTGTAACTAGTGTATAACTACACTGTAACAGCACTGTAACTACTAATCTGTTCTTGGAAAAACAAAACTCACCAAAGTCAGTTTAACTTACCCACACAATGACCAACAGGTATGACAGCACTAGGTCTGACAGATGTCCAAAGTGCAAGGTTGCAGAAGGTACTTTCCGAAACTTTAACTGGGAATGCCCTGAGATAGCTGCATATTGGGAGTGGGGGGTGGTGGTGGGGGGGGGTGAATCTGTTATCAAGATGCCTGGACTACAGCTTTGAAACCTCCTTAATAATTGTTGTCATAGGTTGCCAAGGTGCCTGGGTTTGGCAACTGGAAAAGTAGTGGTGGCTAAGTACTGGATGGCAGACTGACGTCCAACGACAGCGCAGTGGAGAAGTACTGGATGGCAGACTGACGTCCAACGACAGCGCAGTGGAGTAATATTTTACTGGAGTGTCTTAAAATAGAAACAACCCAGTACCAGGTGTTGAACGTATCAAACACATGCCAATGTATTTGGGGTCCCTTAATAGCAGCACTGAAAAAGAGTCTCTCTGCAGGGTAGGCAATACCCCTGCACCTGGACACCAGTCCACAATAAATATTATATATAAAGGGTGAGAAAGAGAACATTAAAGGCACTCAAACTTTGCATTGTTAGACAGTGAAATATGACTTACGTCTACATTTACATGAATATAAGTAATATATCCATTAAGTTTTCCCACAGCTCTTTGTAAACAATTGTTAATGTACTATGACTAGATATTTCAATATAGAGAATTTACAAAAACAAAAAAAAATGCAGCAACTAAAGACTAATATTGAGTTACCTGCACAATATTTACAGTGTAATTACACTGATATTCAAGATGTTTACTGCACATGGTACTGTCCTGGAATTACAGTTTATAATAGTTACTGTATTTATTGGAGAATGATATTAAGGAAAAGGGGAAATTGTTTAACTAGGAAAGGCACACTAAAGTCGGAGGTTGTTTCCAGGTACAACCTGGGAGCACGAAGAAGTTAAGTGACTTGCTCTGGGTCACACAGTGTGCAAGTGGGGCATGGGATTCAAACCCAGGTCTCCAGGTTTGCAGCTCAGTGCCCTTAACCACTATACTATACTATACTATACTGCCTCCAGTTGTAGTTAGCTAGCTAGTTAGCTGCATTTATGTGACAATATCATTTATTGAGACAATTATGCAGTTGTAACCCCTCCCCCAAACTCTTGCCACTTTAGTGCTGGCACATGGTTTAATTTGACCATTCTGTCATTCTGTGATACAACAGTGTTCATTATTGCCACTGTATCTGCTAAAGCAATCGTCCTTATGGTACGTGATAGAGCTTTATAGTAGATGGATTTCGATGGGACCCTGAACGTTGTTATAGGACATTTCACAGGTAAACAATGTTGTTGTAGTATAGCAGTGACATAGCTACTGTACTACATTTTATGTCCTATGCACCTGCACTCTATCTTTTGTGTGGCACTCTCACTAATGCGGCTCTCGAGAAATGACTGCTGCCGATCCACCACCGCGTTCCGATCATCAATACCCACTCAGTCTGGAGTCTCTAATGAAATCTCTGTACAAGTTAATTTCTTGGATGACTGTTCCTACACATCATGCACCCTCCTACAGCTCAAATTTCCAGAACTTCTCATTGCTGTAGCCCAACTATCTCATTGCCGCAGCTCAGGTACTTAAGCAAAAAAAGTCAGAAATTTAAAAAATATTATCATGTACTATAAAAAATGTAAAGATAGGTAAGTGTTCACAGACAAGTCTTTGTTTCCATCAGGGGGGGGGTGATGGGGTGATGCAATCATAGGAACTCTCAAGCTTTGCTCACAAGATCTATGATGGCATCACCCACCCTCGACAGAAACACAGTTTTGTTGTTCACACTTACATAGCTGTTATTCTGTATATTGTTTGGACAATGGTGGTGCACCATAGTTTGACAGAATTTGTTATTGGCATGAAGAAAGAGCAGTACCATATGTCAGCATTGTAGATGTCTGACTCAGGAGCAGAAAACCATGCACTTTCACTCCACTAATAAACACACGTGTTCTAAAAAAAACCTGTGACTTGTACTGAAAGTTTAAAAAGCTACATTTATTTAAAATAACAAAACGACCTGTAGACAAGCAGGCAAGACAGGGCAATCCTTACATATCACCTGTGTTTCATGTGTGGCAATGCACGCTTCTTCAAGACTTGACTAATGACAATAGAATACCTGTATTTAAACGGGACGGTTTTAAGACACTGTAATCGATTTCATCTGTGCCTCAGTTAAAATGTCGAAGATACATGGACATAAAAGGCAGCAAAAATTGAACTTTAAAAAAGGCATGTAATACATAAATATACAATATGTCAGAAAAGACAATATTATCCAACAGAATCTTAAATTTCTCCCTTCTACTTTGACCCACCATAAGTTAATATGATCTTGTTACAACCCACTTTAAAAATGGTAAAATCTCTATATCTTTATTTCATCCTGGCCACTCTCTGGCTCCTGTTTTGTAGTTCTAATAACTTTCTTTTTTGAGTACTTTGTTATTGAAGTCCTCCCACCTCAGATGCAGTTCATCCTTTTCTAGCCCAACAAACTGAAACATGTGACCATTAGAACCATTATTATTGTCATATAATGGGCTGCAGTCACATATTCTTGGTTTTGATCCTGTATTCCTGTACATGTTCTCCCTCCCTTACTCTAAACTATCTTACTGTTTTACCAATATAAAAAACACTGCATTTGCACATATAGTACCCCTAAAGAGATTTGTGGTAGGATCATATTAACTTATGGTGGGTCATGTTAGAAGGGAGAAATTTAAGCTGCTGTTGGATGATATTGTCTTTTTTGGATGCATTTTATATTTCTGTATTACTGTATATTCCTTTTTTAATGTTCTGTGTGTGCGCTGTGTTTTATGTCCTGGTATGTTTGACATTTTAGTTGAGGCACAGATGAAATTGATTACTGTGTCTTTAAATTGCCCTCTACAAATATTGGTATTCTAGTGTCATAGTCAAGCCTTGAAAAAGCATCCATTGTTGCATGTGAAATGTTGGTCATTTGTGAGGATTGCCCTGTTGGCTTCTTGTCTACAGGTCATTTTATTATTTTAAATAAATGTGGTTCTTTAACTTTAAATACAACTCACAGTTTCTTTATAAAAAGTGTGTTTATTAGTGACATGAAAGTGCATGATTTTCTGCTCCTGACTCTGAATTTTTTATCGCTGCGCCCACGCTTTCCTTGGTGCTGGCCTTTCCTGCTCTGTATGTCTGTCTCCAACAAGAAAAAAGCTGTCATACCACTCTGCAGAAAAGCACTGTGTTATACCCTTCTATGCAGAATATTGTACCTGTCAAGCAAACAGTTCAATGAAAACAGTCCAGCCTCATTTGCAGTGCTTTCTGCTTCAACCCTTATAGATGCATTTACATAGCTTTTTGCAATTAATTTCTTATTTTTTTAAAAAAGATAAATAATTGACGGCCTTAGCATTCCCTTTTCCTATGACCCATGATGAATACTGTATAGTGATGCTTTGCCAGACCTGTAACTTGCTTGTGGGGATGGGGCAAAAGTTTTTATTCAAGTTTGGTGAAAAAGGCTTCAAATTTGGGAAAGTTAGAAGTAAAAGAAAAATTGTGTAGAAAGTAGTCCATATACGAGTGATATGGCTTTATGTGGACTTTGTTTATTTCAGACTGCAAATCCTGTATGGATAAACAGCAGTGTACAGCAATATAGGATGTGTGTGTGGGGGGGGGCAGATGGCAGCCAGCCAGGGAGGTGCGCACAGGATAAATGTTGGCCTCTGTCTGGGGAAAAGTTTGCATGGCAAGGATAGGATGATATCAAGAGGGGTAGGGACCACTGGACGCCAGGGAATATTTTTTAAATACCAAAGGACATCAGGTGAGTGTCAGGGTACCACTAGACCATGGAATATTTCTCTAATGCCAATGGGGATTGGGGGGGGGAGCATTGAACACAGGGAATATTTATTTCATGCCATTGGTGATTGGGTGGTGAGTCATGAAAACAAGATTAGGAGTGACAAAAGCAGGACCTGTTTTTATGTTATTCTTCAGACTAATTTCATTAATATTTTATAAACAGTTTTAAAAATAAAATAGTTAAATAATGAACCTTACACCCTACACTACTTGACTGCATACATTTAAGATTTAATCAACATCATATGACATCATTCTGGTGGTAACTTGGCATCTAGGTGAACAATAGAAAGAAAACTCTATGGGCAGCTATACACAAGAAGGTTGTATTTCTATCTCGGGGTGAGATGACAGTATATAAACTTCATGAGCAAAACTCTGTGAAGTCCTTACTGACATCTCAACCCTGATATGGAAACACATGCCTTGCTGTGTATAGTTGCCCATACATTGTTCTCTCTATTGTTTGCCTGGTTGCCACGTTACCACCAGAATGTTGACATACGATGTTAATTAAATCTTAAACATATGTGGTCAATAGTGTAGGGTGTAAGGCTGATTATTCAACTGTTTTATTTTTAAAACAGTTTTTAAAATATTAATGAAAAAGGGCGGTTGCCTATATTTTATTTTATATAGTAAATATTTTTTTCTACACAAGACTCACAGAATCGGCCCCTCCCCATAACTAAAAAAAAATTTGTCTTGTTCTAGGATTAAAAATAAATTTACAGACCTTTGCTAGTTAAAATGTACAATTTTGGGCACTGGCTGATTAGTAAGCAACTGGGTATGGGGAGAATGAGCAATTTAAAATTGTATGACCGTTGAACTGTGCTGAACAAGTGTTTGGAATGTACACAACACTTTGGAATGTGCATGACAGTTTAGAATGTAGCATGAAAAGAATTTTGAGCTGGCGAATTTTTTATACTGAACAAAGGCTAACCATAGATGGCTGTCATGTTTATCATATTTCATCTCCATTTCATGTTTGACTATGTTTTGAACATGGTAGGTGCTTCTGACAACCATGTTCAAAAATTCTCAAATGACCATGGTCAGAGTCAAAACAAATGTCTTTTGCCATATTGGTCCTTGTACAATAAGGTGCCCAAAATAGATGAGTTGATACCTTTTATTGGCCCAACAACATTTTTTAGAAAAAATCTATAGCTTTTCAGACTACACAACAGAGTCCTTCATCAGGGAAAAATCAATGGTCAGAGTTTCACTATTAAATACATCCATAATTAGGTTACGGAGGACAGGAAATCATTTGCAGCTGCTAGCTGTTTATCAGGTTCTTATTCTCAGACGTGATATTGATTCTCCTAAATTATCTGCATTAACTGTACCTGAATAAAAAGTGATACCAAAGACTGTATTTTGCATTGTTTTGTTTTAACGGGCAGCATTCTGTTATAATTCTCTTCATGGAACCAATGCTTTGGGGTTTTAACTATGTCACGGTTTGTGCACAGAACTCTGAGCATTGTTCTGATACGTCAACAGTTCATAATTAGCATTCTGTACATAAACTGTGACATAGTTAAAACCCCAAATTACGGGCTCTATGGAAAGATCTGTAACAGAATGCTGCCCATAAAAACAAAACACTGCAAAATAGAGTTTTAGTATCACTTTTCATTCAGGTACAGATAAGTATAGATAATTTAGGGGTAGAATGCACATAATTTCTGTGAAGAAGAACTTTTATGAACAGCTGCCTAGTAGCACATATTTTCTGGCCCCTTTAAAATTGACAAATATGGTTAAACATGGTAGAAACATGATATTTAAAACATGATTAAACATGTTAGAAACATGGAGAATAATGTATGTGAAACAATACACAAGGCTGTGGTTCTACCTAGAGGTTGAGATGACAGCATATGAACCTCAAGTGAAGTTCAAGAGGACCGTGCTGTCATCTTAACCCTGAGATAGAAACACAGGCCAAGTTGTGTGCAGTTGTCCTTAGTTTATTTTATATTGTGTTAAGTTTTTTTTTACTCAAGAGTCACAAAAGTACCATCCCTATTAAAAAAACGTTCCACTTCTTCGTTCTGTTCTGTGATCAAAGTTAAATTTACAGACTTTTTACAGGTTAAAAGGTGCAACTTTGGGCAGTGGGTGGTCAATAAGCAGCTGGATGTGGGGTAAATGAGGAATTTAAAATGTCATGACCTTTGAACTGTGCTGAGCAACTGTTTGGAATGCACAGAACAGTTTAGAATGTGCACAACATAGAGGATAAAGTATGGGATACTACTAGCAACCAGCGTATGTAGCCATTGAGAGGTGGCCATGGTGACCGTTTAAACCTCGAAAGTGAAGCTCGAGAGGTTTTGGTCACCATGGCAATCTCAAGATGGCTACAAACAGTTGTTGCCAATTAGTGGACCATACATTGCCTTTTATAGTGTATGGTCCACTCAAACTGTGAAGCGCATCTAAAATAGCAGAGTTCATCCTTACTTTTCATTTTTTTTTCTCACCACTGCTCTCTTCTTAGGTCTGCTGTCACTGCTGCTGCCGTTTCAGGAAGAGTAGAGGTTCACGAGCCGTGTGCATGCTCAAACACGTTCAAAGTTGTGCTGAAATAGCTGTGTGGCTAGTGCAGCACAACAGCTACAATGACGTAACTACTACAGCAAAACAACGCTGTTAGAGGGATGGATTTCCATCCTCAACAACATTCCACTGGACACTATACATTTTGAGCAGGCTGGTTTTTATACAGAACAAGCGCTAATCATATAGTAGAACTGTTCTAGAATACAGTTACACAAAATCAGTAACTATGAAATGATTCAAAAAGTTATTTATTGACATAATTTGGTAAACCAAAGAAACTGCAGCTGTCTTCTCTTTAAACATTTTATTTCATTTGGAAGGGCCACCCCAGTGAGGATTTGACTACAGTTCTATTTTTAACCATGGTTGAAAATGGTTGACCATGCTTTGACTGGGGTTGATGACCATAGGTAAACATCATTCTCAGTCTAGCATGATCAGAACAAGGTCAGTCATGATCATTTCTATCCATAACTGACCATGCTTAACAATTACCATTCTGCATCAATTAGTCTAACTTAACACATTCATTTTAAACTTCTACTAAATTTACAATGAAGAACATTGCCTGTAGATTTCTGATTTATTTTATCTGTACATTATGGCTTTTCTGAATGTTCTGGATACACCATGGTCAAACAAGGTTAATCATGGTTCATCCATGTTTTACTACGGTTTATCTAGGGTCATAAGAACAGGGGATAGCAACCCCATAATACACCCGTATAATGTATTTGCATGTCAGAAAGTAGAATGTTACACTTTAAGGTGATATAGATAATCAAATCCTAACATGTTTCACAATTTATGAATAAAAAATATGGTTTATGCAAATAAATTAATTACTTGAGCATAACAAATTACTGAGAATTTACCGTACCTTAAGAGTTTAGTTTTATGGCATAAATAGCAATTAGACCATTCTATCAGTTTTGAATGAGGACAGACTCTATTAGAGAAACAACAGCAGAATGGGTAATCAAACAAAGCCTAGTTCAAAAGAATGTGTGGATAGTATGTATCCATCACAGAAGGTTAAGGTTATTGAACAAAATGAAATAACTTAAGCTGTGTAGCAATTTGTTGTATTATGTGTTATTATTGAGTATTGATGGGCATGGTTATTTAACCCTTGTTTTGACTATTGTTGGCAATGATTGACCATGGTTCAACCATACTATCCTTGCTGGGAAAAGCCACCATTGCTTTTAAAAACCCATTATTATATGAACCTATTATGACCATGGTAATAACATGGTTATCATACTAACGTTATTGTGTATTATGGCCCAAGCAAGTTAAGACATTACCATGTCCAGACCATGTTTACCAGTTTACCTATATGTGACCATTTTTGGGCAGAAGTGCAATATACCACACATGTTTAAAACATGGTCAAAAACTATGGTAAAAGGGCTGGTCATGTTTAGTAAACATTTTTAAAATTAGTTTGAAACAGGTCTGACCATGCTTCAAGCATGCTACAGCTCAGCAGGGCATGCTGTAATAACAACAACTAACTAAATAAATAAATGAATTATAAGATGACGGTGCAGAACAAGATGGAAACATTGCACACTGCTGAAGCACAAACAGTACCACACAATACCAAACATTATAAAATAAAAACATTAACATCTTGCTCTAATAAGGCCTGTATATATGCTAGGACAGAATCCGTGAAAAACTAAGACCATTGCATTAACTGAATATGCAATGGCAGCAGTACAAATATCAGATTAATTTTCATTCATGCTTTCAGAACTTGCTGACCACACTTGAGGCAATGGCACTCACGAGGTCACTTGGTTCTAAAGGCATTTATTAAAATAGATTTGGCATTTTCAGTGCAGTAATGACATAGCCCACCTTTAGCCACCTCAAGTGATTTATAAATCCACACGCACTATGCAAGCTGTTTCTTGTATTACAGCATCATCTTGCACAGTCTGGGCAGACAGAAATGTTCAGTTTTACTTTACAGCCCTCTCACCCAAACTGAGACTTCTTGCAGGTCCTTATAAACTTATCAGCAATTATATACAGATGTGTTAAAGTGCCACAGCAGTGTCAAGCTTCTTATCTCATCAGGCAAAGAAGTCTATGTGATGGGGGGGGGGGGTTGCTGAGAATTCAAAGGATACTTCACCAACCTTTCTCATTTCCATAAATGATTAAATATGCTACAGTGCAAGGAACACTTCACATGCAATTGGCTAGAGAAATGAGCACAGATAGTTAAAATACTTTATACTCTTAGAGGGTTGGTCATTTTAGATGTGTTCAGCCCTCTGAGATTATACAGAACAGAAAAGTTAGGGGAAAGTCCTTTAGCCATCAGCTGCATTATTGTGGAGTGAGTTGCAAAATGGATCCGAAACTGGAGTCTATGACCTTTTTGAATGCATTTAAAATTTTAAACAAGAGATGGATGTATTATGACTTTCACTTTCTTGATGCAGCCTTACAGTATCAGTGCAGCACAGTGAGTTGCAGAAGAATCTGCAAAGGTTGGACAGATGGTCCAGGTTTTGGTAGATGATTTTCAATGTCATAAAGTACAAGGTACTGCATATCAGGAACAAGAACCCCAGGATGGAATATTGAATGGTGGGGGGGTTAAGATGGGCACTACCTCTGAGGAAAGGAACCTGGGAGTCATCCTAAATGACTCCCTAACAAATCTAGGCAGTGCACAACAGGGTCTATAGCAAGACAACCAGAATGATGGGGAACTTTGGGAGGGGTTTTGATAGTAGAGGAAAAGAGGTAATACTGCCTCTCTATAGATCACTGGTGAGGCCCTAGAATACTGTGCCCAGTTCTGGAGTCTCCACCTAAGGAAAGACGAAGACCGAATGGAGACAGTGCAGTGTAGGGTTAACCCAAATATTCATGGTCAGCAGGGCTGATCCTATGAGGATTGGCTTAGGACACTGAAGATGTAGTTGTTGCCGACCAGAAGGGAGAGGGGCAGTGGCAGTGCAATAGAGCCCTATCAGTTCTTGAACAGAGATAACAAGGTAAATTGTGAAAAACTGTTCAGCAGGATTTGCAACTTAAAAACTTGGGGACATGAGTGGAAGCTGGGGGGGAGGTCAGAAGGGAGGGGAGAAAGTTTTATTTTACAGAGAGAGTGGTGACCCATGGAACAGACTACCAGCAGAGGAGGTGAGTGCAAAAGCTAGTAGTGGGTTCATGCATGACTGGAACAGAGTCAAGGCCTTAAGATTTACTTAGGGTGCTAGCAGTAATGCATAGTGCAATGGGATGGGGAAGCAAGGGCAAAACAAATCCTCTACACAGTCAGTGTCAAGGTAGAATATGGTATACCAGGGCAGAATGTATGACTAATGGTCTTTTTCTGTTGACATTGTCTATGTTTCTAGCTATGTATTATGGTCATGGTGCTGTACTACAGGGCTTCCAAGCTTCATCAGAGTAACATAAAATTGGATGACAAAAAACCACCAGACTGGTACCACGCTGATTATCACAGCACTGGTTTCAAAAATATCCAAACGCCACTACCACCTTCACAAATCAAGTCATGCACAAATATTGTTTCTGTGCTAACTGCTTTTTATTCCAGAAAAATGGTAGCCGTTAACAGCAAGCAGTGCAAATTCAGCTTGGAATAACAACAGAAAATACACCAGCCCCGGTGCTTTGGCTCCTAGCTAGTTTGGAATAATAAGAGAAAATACGCCAGCCCCCGCACTTTGGCTCCTAGCCTTAAGGAAGGTTAGGAGCCAAAGCGCAGGGGCTGGCATATTTTCTGTTGTTATTCCAAGATGAATTTGCACTGCTTGCTGTCAACTGCTACCATTTTTCTGAATAAAAAGCAGTTAGCACAGAAACAATCTTTGTGCATGACTTGGTTTGTGAAAGTGGTAGTGGCACTTGGATTTTTTTGAAACCACTGTTTGAGCTAGTAGGGCTGGCAGCCCATTTACAAGAGCACTCTGTCCATTTCCTAAGCAAAGATACTTTTTGAACCTGCCTGAAACCATTTGATTATCACAGCACCAGCACAGCAGGAATTTTTGCCAACAATGGGTGTCACCAGTCGCACCATGTGCCACTCTCATTTGCCTCTGACGCCTCCTATTTCTAGTTTTGCAGGTAGAGCATTCATGCATGGTATACTTTATCTTCGTAGCATGTTTGCTGACAATTCAGTGCTAGGTCTCACAAGAAAACATTTTATTTTCATCTGAATGGGACTATGTGGTAAGAAACAAAATCAAATAAAATTTTTTTTTTTTTTTTTTTCAAAATAAGGGGACAAGAGACAGAACTGGCTGGATACAGGATTGCCACTACTACCACTTACCATAATACAGATCAGGTGGCTGCACCCTTACTGTGTGAGAGCGATGCCTGATGCCAGACAGACTACACTTCCTGCTATTGCTGGGATCCAGACCCCAGCAGTAGCAGGAAGTGGTAGTCTGTCTGTGCATCCGGCATGATTATGCTTAAGTATGTTGGGAGCATTGCAGTGCTCCCTGTGTTTCATGCTGGTGTGTTGTTGCTTGGATGTTGGTGCTGGGGTCTGCTTTGCATACCACAACCAAATCCAGAGACCAACAGATGGCAGACACTGGTTACTGCACAGCATGGTGCTATTGTATGTACCATGGGGCCTGCCATTCATAGCAACATAGTCATTTCAGGTCAAAGGGAACACTAGATCCATCGTGTAGTCCCCTCCCCCTCCACTTCATGAGCAGGGATGAATAAGTTTGCTGTACAAATATGTACTACCTTATAGGAATTTCCCTTATGCTTTCTTGTAATTCCCTTGGTGAGCAGAAAATGGTCAAGGCTGGCTTACCTTGAAGGCCTGTACTGCCTTCATATCTACTGTGTCTGCCAGGAAGCTGGTCCCTAGGTTCAACACTCAGTTAAAGAAGACACTCTTTGTAATGTTACCCTTCCATTTACCACCTCTGACCATCAGGGTGTTTTACTTCGTCCTGCTAGAGGATGACATATCAAACATCTCTACCTGTTCAAGCCTGTTGATATCCCTTGAGTACACAGAAAACTGAGATCATGCCACCTCTCAGCCTCCTTTTCCGCATGCGAACATATTAGTGGCCACCAGCCTTTCCTCACAGCTTTTGTCACCTATGCCCCAGATCATTTTGGTGGCCCTGCATAATACTCTCTTGACAGACAAAATGCCCTTTTTATATTGAGACCAGAACTGCATACAGTACTCCAGGTGAGACATTTCCAAAGCTTTTATGTGACCTGATTACTTTCTCTGCCCTGCTGGCCATCCTCCTATTCATGTACCCTACCATTTCGCTAATAAATCTTAGCAGCAGCCAGATACTGGTTGTCATGCTTCAGCTCCTAGTCTGATCCCAGGTCCTTTTTCCTCCTCCACTGTAGCAAGTGGCGTGCAGGTTCTGTCTCTGTTTTTCCTCCCCAAGAGTAGTACTTCACATTCAGCTGAGCTGAATCTAAGAAAATAATTCTAACCATAGTTACACTGCTTGTTTAGGTCCTCCTGAAGTTTATCCATCTCCTCAAGTGCCTCCACCACCGTGGTCAGCAAAGTGTCATCAGCAAGCCCAAGTAGTCTGCTGGTGAACCCAGTTTCCAGAACATTGCTTAAATTTGTGAAGAGCAATTACCACAGCACACATCCCTGAGGGACGCAACTAGGAACCCCTTTCCACCTGGAATAGTGCCCATTCACTACAACCTTCTGTTTTCTGGTTCAGACAAGTTAGAAATCCACCTAGTGCATATATTGTGTAGACCATACTGGTGTATTTTGAATAGATTCTTATGTGAGTGCCACAAGATTTGCTGAAGTCCAGATAGACTATGTCTACAGCCCTGTCTTTTTACAGCTGTCTGTTCACCCCCTCCAAGAAGGTGATCAGGTTGGTTTGGCATGCTTTAGCACTCACAGAGCAATGCTGAGAGCACCTCAACCTCAACCAAATACTCTATGATTCCATTTTTGATAATGGATTCCAGACCTTGCCCAGTTCTGATGTCAGGCTGTCATCCTGTGGTTGCCCAGCTCTGACTTTGCCCATTCCTGAAGATGGAGACCACACTGTCCACTTTCTAGTCCCCCAGCACCACACCTGTCTGAACAGCCTTATGAAAGATTACTACAAGCAGACCAGCTAATCATTCTGTTAGCTCCCCTATGATCCTAGAATGTATCCCTCTGCTCCTTGGGACTTACTTGGCTTGATGTTTCCAAGTAGTCAACTATAGTACTAGAGCAGGTTTGATGTCTGTGGGCTCCAATATTTTTTTTTCAAATTTAACACACTTTATTGAATTTTTCAAGAATAATGGAAACACACAACCATTAAAGCGTAACATATATGGTATGGGGCTGTGGCACCTTGAGACTAGCAGTGCATCTTGTTGATGCACAAAATTCTGAATGATAAAGTATTAAGAAGAGACTTGTATCTTGTCCATAAAGATATTAGATATGACTTAAGGGGGCATAATCACCAGATTATTGAGAATCATGCTAAAACTGTATCCTGGAGGTAGGGTTATGTTACCAGAGCTGCTAGACTGTGGAATCAGCTACTAGCTGAAGTAATTGATGCCCCTAGTGTTAATTCATTTAAGGTAAGATTGGACAGGTTCATTAATGGTGGTAGCTTGTTACCTCCACTGTGAAGTGGGGAAAACATTAATGGGCAATTGCCTTCTGTTGTCATAAATCCTGAGTATTATCCCAGGTATTGACAATAACAACAGTTATAGAACATAACCCCCCACCCACCACCCCACCAAAAAAAACACAAAAAACACCAGTGATAATATGACATAATCCAGGTGCAGCGTAACAAAGTGAGTATAATAGATACTTTATATCCCCAAAATATGACCCTGCAAACTCAAGCCCCCTCCCCACCCCATCCCCCTCGCTAACAGGGAACCCTCTAGACCTACAACATGGGCACATACTAGGGGACATAAAGAGATAAGGGATATCTGAGTACAAGGGTAGATGACAGCCAAGGGCACCCAAATATCCAGAAGTAGGCCAGTCAAAAGAGACCAGTATCCCGTGGAAACAAAAAGTAAAAAGGAGGAGATGGGAGATTTATACAGTTAACAAAGTATTGTCCAATATGTGGTAGTTCTATAGGTGAGGTTAGCAATGGTTCGTTCAGTTTGAAGGGCAAACAATATTTCCCTAAGCTACTCAGTGGTGGAATAACTTTTTTTGCACAAAAGGATATAAGGGACGTGTGGAACCTTTGATTACCAACCAAGCTGTCACCTTAATCCCCCAGAAGACACACCTCCGGGAGAGAGGCCCCTGAGAGAACAAGGAGAAGATCCAGGTGAGCTTGAATTGCAGACCAGGAGGGGGCAACCTTTTCACAAGTCCAAAGAACGTGTAACAAAGTACCAGGTTCTGTGGAACATCTGGAACTAGTATTGGAAGGCAATTTCCACATTTTATGTAATTTGTCTGGCATGAAGTAAAGATTATAAAGGACCTGAAACTAAAGGAGCCCATTTGATGAATCTATATAAGCGTTTCTGAATGCATGCCCAGTTATGTGGGGGATTGGAAAAGGGAAATGCCTGGTCCCAGTAATAAAGGGCTGGGCCTTCCAACTGGGCAAGACAGTCTGAAAGCTGATGATAATAAAATGAAATGACATGGGAACTAGGATCTGAAAAGGCCATGGATTGGGAGAAGGGAACAATGCATTCTGTGGTGGTTATGGTCCTTACTTACAAGTTGTGCCTAACAACCTTATAAGACTTTAATTGTTCTTGTATAACTGCATACCCTGCCATATGTTATCTGTTACTTACTGAAGCTTTGCTGGGAAACCTTAAAAGTCTTTTGTGTTAAGTAATGTACAGGTTACAGATACAAATGCAAGGATTTTATTTAAGGTTTGGTGAAAACTGAGTTTTATACTTTGACTAAAAAGTTCAGGTGACAATTAGCCAAAATGCTAAACAGCATACACATCCACTTTAAATGGATAAGAAACCTTATGCCTCATCCTTACAAGGGAAGAGGTAGGTCACAATTAGCAAAATTACCAGGATATAAAATGTTTTTACTTACTTTTCTTAAACTCCAACTTCATATTTGGTTGATCTTATGAGCCCCTTCCCTGCCCATTATCTCACTGTGTTCAAAGTCCCACCCGCAACTGATGTGGTGTGGGGGTTGGGAGACACATCAGCTGTTTTATGTCATTTGGGCTAAAAGAGAGAGATGTGAATGCTGAATGCTGCTAGCTGTGTTGGCTCATACTGTACTTCTCTGCTGCTTAGCCCCTAGCTAAAGTATTTTCTTTCTGCTTGTGACAATACCCTGTATAAACAGCAAAATTGCTGCCTACTATATAGTGTACTTTTCACTTATTTATTTCCCTCTGTTATCTACGTAAGTTGTTGTTGTCCCTCACTTTCTGTAACTCTTCTGCCCTGGGTCATACCTGGAAATGTGCCTTGGCTCTGTGTACCTTTCCCAGTCACCATATTTCTAATAAACAATAACTGTAGTAGACAGATAAGGACTTTTTAGCAAAGCTAAACAAAATTAAACACTGCCTGGTTTTGTATTTATTTTTTGGCAACTTCTTTTTTTATTGCCATAATGGGTTTTGAGTTCTGGTTGGAGGGCTCAGGGTAGATGCTGCCTGGAACAACCTGCCTCCCAACGTCTTCACCCTTTTCTTGTTCCAAGATTAACAACATAAATGTTAGTTACACTTCAGCGCTCGCTACTGCTGTGGCAGATAAATACGGTAATTGCTCTGTGGTTGCGGTACTGCTGCTGTGGATTACTCCGTTCGCTGGTAATTACAGGATACAATCATCCTCAGTTATGATAGTCTTGTTAATTTATCATGCTGCCTGAGTTGTTACATATTTTCTGCACCATTTTTACTTGTACTAACTTATATCATCTTCCTTATATTTATACTGGTATTTGGTTTTGCTGGTCTAATAAAATTTCTCATGTACCTCTCCCCAGAGGTTGCAGCTAGAAATGAGCCTTTGCTTGGTGTGCCTTTAGCGGTCACCAATTTCTAAATCAGTTATTGTTTTTTCCATACCGTTGTTATCCTGTTGTTCCCTTTATTATGTTACCTTGGGCTGATTATGCCATGTGACTTGCTCAATGTCACACAGCAAGCAAAGTGACCTACAGAGAGATTAGAACCTTTGTCTCCTGCTTCTCAAGTCTGTGCTCTATCCACTAGTTCCCAAGGCCTTCCAATATCATGAGGTCAACAGAACTCTGCTTCAAAACAATTCAGATCCTGTTTCTTGCTGCCACCAAGGAAAATACTTCTATTCTCCAGGATGCAGCTAAATTTTGAAAAGGAAGGCATTTCATTAACTGTGTGAGTGTGTGTGTGGGAGGCAGCATTTTAAGGGTGCCGAGCAAGGAAATTCCATTTTTTTTTTATTTATTTCACAGGTGACAAATGCTTCTCAAAACTAGGGAGAGTATTTTTAAGAGAAAAAAGAATCTAAATGAAATCATTGACGCAAGGGAAACTCAAAAGAATATAGGGAGTAACGTTGTATTTTGATGAAGTACAAAATTACAGATGTGCCCCAACACAATGAATTGTGCATGTTATATACAACTCTATGAAAGAATTATGATGATGTAATGGCAACAAAGAATGCTGGGCTCTGATTGGTCATTCTGGGGTTGGACTGATGATGGTATCTCAGCAGAACAGGTGATTCTCCTACTGGCCCCCCTGCCCTGCTCTCCATTTACTTAGCTCTTACTTACAACTCCAGCACTTCTCTGCACATCTCCCTCTGTATACTCTTCTTAACCCCTGGCCTCACTATGTTCATGTCATCTCTCCCTCTAGTGTTGATATCCTCCTCCTGAAACCCCCTCCTCCCCATCCTTTACCGCTAAGGGTCAACCCTCCTGGTTGGCCCATTCATGCCTTCTTGTTCTATCATTAATATAATCATCTTACCACACCCCGTTACTTCTATTGCATTGTTTAGTATCCACCCCAGACCTTGGTGTATCCTTAATTTAATTTAACAATCTGCACACTCTGTATTATCCGACGTTGTTGTTGCTATTTTTTTACTGTATGTACCAGCCTGCACTACGTGTCCAATTGTATTATTCCTTGCTCTGTTCCCTTCTGCCAGGACCATCTTGAAAATGAGCTTGCTCAATTGTGACTCTGCCTGGTTTTGATTGATTGATCGATAACATCACGGATCTAGTCCTTGCACACACATGATCCAATCACATGAAAAAAAAAATGACTGCACATCCCAAGTGAATTAAAAGTCTCATTTCCTATCAGCTTCACGTCACTCGCTGTACTCACAGTGCTCATGGACCTAGCATCTGCTGACAAGCAGAACTGAAACAGAGCCTCCAAAAATCCCTCCAGCTATCACAGCTCACCCACCCACCCACCATCACAGACACACGCATTCCATCCCTTACTCCTCCACAGAAGTCAGTAAAAAAAGAAATTCAATTTGAGAAAGTGCTGCTGGGTGTGATTCGCTTCAGTGTTGCTTGTGGCTCTGTACCGTACTGTAGCATGAGCTCGTCCCTTGGTGCTCTGTCGTCTACCCACAACAACCGCATGAAGCAACCGTACATAAAAACACTTAAGATCAGTTTTCCATTTTCTAAAGACTATTTCACAAACTGCTTTCCTTTCAACATGGACTTACCAATCGAAATGGGAAACCGGAAGTGTGAACTTAGCTTCTCAGTATCTTCACGGTTTGCGATCTTCACAGAAACTAATAATAAAAAAAACATTTTCACCTGCTCCCAGGGAAGACAGCAGAACCTGGTCAATTAAACTCAATGGGCAGCAAGCATTTACAACCAAATAGAACTGAGTGGGGGCTAGGGGAATAGAACAAGCCCCCTGTAGTTAAAAAAAAAGGCAGCAGCACCACCTACTGGGCAAACAATACAGCAGCACCATTTTTCTAGTATGTATACCTACACAGTAAAAAAATGAATTAAAGTAAAACATTTTGAACATATTTTTAATCTGTTTTTTTATTTCCTTTTACAAAAGAGTCATTGTATAATAGGAATAATCCATTCAAGGGTGTGTGTCATGTTGGGATAATATCATTCTCAGGTGTTGTATGCACTCAGCCTACTGCCTCATACCCAACCACTGGAGTGTGATGTTATCCCAGCATGACACTCACATCGCCGTGCATTATTTCTTTATTATAAAATGGGCCATGAAAATCCTGTAGTCTTATTGACCGAAACACGCTACATGACCATTGATTATTTCACACCTCAGTTAAACTACATATTTTTAACCAGTTGTCCGTGTTATAAGTGGGATAATCTACTTTAGGATGCATGGTCACAAGGGAACGAGAGAATACTACACTTCTCAGTTATGCCATGTGCCTAACAATTGCCTATTTCCTTATAACCACACACTCTGTCATGTGTTATCCCTTACTTGAATTTGCTGACTGTTGGGTTGTGCATAATGCCTCATAAACAGTCCACTATGGCAGAAAGAAGCAAACCACAAACACCTGTCTTGTCCTGTTTAAAACATATTTTTCACTGCTCCCTTCATTTATTTCCCTCAGTGCTATCTCACCTGGAAATGCTCAGAATGTGACGGGCAGCTGGATAACAGGAAAGATCGAACCTCTCCTTGGGGGAAAGACTTGAAAAAATATTTTCATTGTTCCTGACTGTGATGAGGGTAAGCTGTCTGCATTTTTGTTCATTCTTCATTTCTTCAGTGAATTCATCTCTCAAAGTCACCTTGTAATCCTGGCCCGGTGATGCTGAGGGTTGAGGCACTAGACACCACACCTTGTGCCACGCTGGCGACCCTGGTTCGGTGATGGACTCGAGTGGTCAGGGGTCAGCAAGGGAGGGAGAGGACTGAGCATCTGGAGGACTGCTCTCTTCTCCTTGGGGTGGGATCCAGGGATGCCCGGTGTCATGGCAGCCCCCAATGGAGAACAGGGGTACTGCAGAATTCACCGGTTGATGTAAGGGGTGGAGTATGGCAGACACCAGTAGGGTAGCCATGCACAGGCATTACTGCATGCCCTACTCCTTGGGGAGGAAACCAAGATGGAAAAACCCCGGTGACTTGGGAGGTGAAGGCGGGGTTCGAGTAGACTGAGCCCACACACCCAGTGCCTGTTCAGATTCCAACCTGACCTCTGTGGTCCTGCCTCCCATTAGCAGGGTGTGGAGGGGGACCCAGCAACCAATTCCTCAGTTGGGGGAAGAGCACAGTGAGTGGTAGAGGCAACATGCTGAAGTGTGCCCACACTGGAGAGATGCCCAAGTTGCTGGTGACTGGAGAGAAATAATGTTCGGGAAAAAAAAAGTCACCTCGTCAACATCTGGTTAGTTACTGGGGTCCTGACAACAGAGGAGGGGTGAGTGCCCCTTCAAACAGCAAGAGAAACACTATTCATTTTCAATTCCTGCTAGATGCTACCATTTTGTCCATCAGTGTTCTATGTGAGGAATACACACTGGGCTACAGGTAGTGGTTACTGACCAGTAGGGTATGCCCTGTGCTGCCTAATGGTTAAAAGCTGGCATGTCTGGGCCCACATCAGAATATTTTGACATCCTGAACCTCCAGACCTGACCCCCTCCCCCAGTCGGCACCAGTGCATGCACACAAAAAGCCTACTGTGAGTGTGTCATATGTGCAGGTTCACCTGTGCCCTAACTGGTCATGTCTCTCACAGGCTCACATGTGCATCCAGCCGACCAGAATTTTGGTAATGGCTGGATTTCCCAACCAGAACTGAACACAACAAATTTGGTCTGGCTGTTTGGTCTTCATATCATATAGAATAGTATATGAATGACCATACACAACAAGGCTGTCGTACCACTGAGGGGATGTGATGACATCACACAGAAATCGAGAGCAAAACTTGAGTTGGAACACAAGCTTGTTGTGTATGGTCACCCATACACTGTTCTATATAGTATAAGTTTCACCGAGATTTAAAAAAGTTCACTTTCACAAGGTTTCATACCTTGCATTCATGCTCCCGCTCACTACCAAGTTGCTC
This sequence comes from Neoceratodus forsteri, assembly GCA_016271365.2. NCBI lineage: Eukaryota > Metazoa > Chordata > Ceratodontiformes > Ceratodontidae > Neoceratodus > Neoceratodus forsteri. The sequence goes on along the minus strand of CM028133.1, from coordinate 29,464,649 downwards.
GCTGCTAACAGTCATTCCTGCTCTACTCCTAACCCTCTGAAGATTTACAACGACATGTTTAAACAAGCATTTGTCAATGGCGAATGTTTGCTTGCTGACATTGGCAGTGGTAGTGTAGAAGTTACAGAGCTGCGTAATAGTAATGGCAGTGAAGTATTGAACTGAAGCCAACCCCACCACCACCCTGCAGAGAGTGACAGGCATTGGGGTGTGCCTTTGGGTCGTCAGGCATAACGGCCACACCATTTCAGTACACCCCACCCTGCAGACACTGGCAAGTGTCATGGTGTTCCTTGGGGTCTTTGGTCCTTATGTGCACCCCATTCCATTAGGAAATATGGTGAGATGGGTGTGATATAGGAGAATGGGGTGAACTTTGGGGCCAAAGAGTCCAAGGCATACCTCGATGCATCTCACTGGCTGCAGGGTGTGGAATGGTATGAGCATTACAGGCAAGAATCTCAAGTCACACCCCTGATGCCTGTCATTCTCTACAGAGTTGGCGTTATGGTTGGAAACTCTAATACCTCAGGCATTCATTGGTATTTTCACTCCAAATGTTCAACATGTTTTTTTGTGACCCCACCTCATGAGCAGGGGAATATCAGTTTCTTAGCCAGCTGCTTATGCACAGCGACTACGGCATTTAGCACCACAGGTGCAAAACTTTCGAACAGGATGTAAAAAATGACAGCTGTACTGTTCATAGGGAGGTGTAAAAAATGACAATGTTGCAAATCTGCAGTAAAAATATTTAAAAAAATGGTGAAGTCACAAGCGTACATAGAAACTGTGCAACGCACACCCGTAATATAATTAGGTTGGGGATTTTTTTACAGCAGATTGTCAACTCAGGCATTTTGGTGCCTCCGATCATGAATAGTGCCACTGTGATTTTCTTCATGTGTCCCGAACAATGATTTCCCACAGCGACCACGCATCTCTGCGCTGAAAGTGTGAAAACACACTTCGGCCACGTTGTGAAAAATGACAGCTGTACTGTAAATAAGGCAGTGTGGAAAAATGCCACTGGTGAAAATCCGGACTTAGAATATTACAAAGTCATGAACTTACGAGGGTGCGTGGAAACTGCGCAATGCTCACTCGTAACACAATCATTTCATGGACTTTTCTCACCAAATTTTCAACATAGTCATTTTAAGACCTCTGCTCATGAACAGTGTAACTGTGATTTTCTTAATCTGTCCCAAACATTGCTTTCGCACACCAACCATTGTGCGCTACATGTGCGAAAACACATTTTGGGCGGCATATGAAAAATGGCAGCTGTACTGTTCATAAGGAAGTATAATAAAATGGCAGTGTTGAAAATCTGGAGTGAAAATATTAAATTTGCAAACTTATGAGCATGCATAGGAACTGCGCAACGCACGCTCGTAAAACAGGCATTTTTAGGAATGTTTTCACCAAATTTTCAACATAGCCATTTTAAGACCTCTGCTCATGAACAGTGTCACTGTGGTTTCTTAATTTGTCATTCCATTGGTTTCCTTTACGACTGCCATTATGCACTACATGGCGAAACAAGTTTTGGGTGAGATATGAAAAATGACAGCTGTACTACTCATAAGAAGGTGTGGTAAAATGGCAATGTTGAAAATTTGGAGTGAAAATATTAAAAATTCCCAGATTTATGAGCGTGCGTTGGAACTGCGCAATGCACACTCGTAAAACAGTTTTGTTTTTTGCAAATTTTCCACCAAATTTTCAAAATAGGCTTCTTGAGAGGCCACCTTGTGAACACTGGCAGTGTCGTTTTGTTAATCAGTCCCGAAAGGTGATTTTGCGCAGTGACTGTGAAATCACCCTTCTGGCCCAAATAACAGCATGACAGTGACATCATTCATGAGAAGGGGTACCAAAAACCCCATGTTGAAAATTTGGTGCAAAAATTCCAAAAAATGCCTGAGATATGCAACAAAGTTGAAAAACCCCTATCTAGCCCATTATACAACTTACCAGCATTTCCTCAGTTCACGGTCGGCTTTGAAGAGTGCAGACATGTTCCTGGTCCACGAAGAATCGTCTTCCAGGTCCGAGATGAAATGCAGGGGTGGGGGTGTGTGGGAGGCAGGGTGCACAGTGGGTGGGTCTTGGTTGCGGGAGGGGCAGATAGACTCGTGGGACCATTTTTCTTTACAGGTAAAAAAAAAAAAAATGATGACGCTGACGTTTGCCATGCTGGGGTGGGCCTCAGCATGGCACAAGGACAGTTGGGGGCTGCTCAGCCGATGGGGATTGGGCACCCCCATTGGCCAAAGAGTCGATTGCCACGCTGGTGGGCTCCCAGCGTGGCACTTACTACTGGGACAGTGGAGCTGACGGGATTGGGCACCCGCCGGCTATATTATTACTGCCAAGCTGGGCTGGGCACCCAGCGTGGCATTTGTAAGGCTTTGGGGAGGCGGGGAATGCAGCACAGCCGACAGGGATTGGGCACCCCCGTCGGCTATACAGTGTGTGCGGGCGGGGGGCATGGGCGTGTGTGTGTGTTGGGGGCGAGCTGTGCATGAGCAGTCGATATCTTATCGCTGCTCACTCAAGCATAGCTCCCCCTTTGAACTGTATGCCACTGCATTTTGGAGCTTGTCATAGACAGGTCCAGCATGCTTTGGCTTACAGGGGTCACGCCTGCCAACACACTGACTGAATTGGAAGATGGGGTGACACACCTCCGAAATCTCAGATGATGGCACTATATTTCTTGCACATGTGTGCAAGCAAACGTAAAAAACAATAACTCACAAGTAAGTACAGTTTGAAAACACGGAGCTGCCATTTTACCCTGAATTTGCTGTCACAGTGTGTTTTTCTCCAGTCAGGTGGCACGTCAAAGGGGACAAATTGTGGCATCAAATCGTAGACCATAAAGTGCAATACTTGAAAGATTTAAAGATTTAAGGCATGATTTAATGTAGGTTAAGGTGAGAAGAGAGGGTGAATGGGTGTTGTGATTAGGATCGGGGGTGATTATCCTATACCCTTACAGTGGCATGAGCTTGTCCCGAGCAAATGGAACTTTAGCCTAGTGTGAAAGATTGATAGTGAGGGGGCTTCCTGTACTAGAGGTGGGAGAGTGTTCCACAGTTTAGGGGCTGTGAGAGCAAAGGAATTGCCTCCCTTGTGAGTCTTGATTCTGGGATTGCCAGTAGGGACCGACCCGAGGTTCTGAGCATTCAAGGGTTAGGCTTAGCCTTGATTATTCCTGTTAGGCTTGGTGGAGCCACCAGGCTCTGCAATTTGTATGAATGGCAGAGCAGGGGATACTGTAGACGAGCCTCAAAAGAAGGCCATTGCAGCTCTGCTAGTGAGATACAGGGGTGGCTTCTTGGTTGACACATTGTGACAAACCTCATGACCTTGTTGTACAGGACCTGAAGCCTGCTAACCTCACCCTTTGCCATGCCCTGGATTACTGGGGTAGCATAGGTTAATGTGGGTAGGACACTGGAGGCGATTGCTCATCTAGCCTCTGGGATAAGTTGTTTTTTTAGCCTATACATGGTGCAGAGTTTGACGTGGATAGACCTTGTTACCTGGTCAACATGGGGCTTAAAGGTGAGACCCTGGTCCATAGTTAGTCCTAGGTATTTTATGTTGTCAACTACGTCTATTCATTTATCCCCAAGGGTAGTACATTTTAGGGAACTGGTCTGATCCTGGCCAAGGGATCTAGGACCAAACAGCAAGGCTTTAGATTTTGCTGTGTTGAGGATCATTCTGTTTGATGTGAGCCAGGCCTCGAGTGTGTTTAGGTCTTCTTGTAGGAGATGGCCCAGATCATGTGGTGTAGACCTGAATCAGTAGATGACAGTATCATCTGCATATCGAACTACTGAGCTATCTCCACAGTGGTGGTTTAGGTCATTTGTGAAGAGAGAGAGAGAGACCAGAAGGGGGCCAAGAATTGAGCCCTGAGGCACACCCTCCTTGATGGGTAAAGGGGTGGAAAGCTCTTCCTTCCAAATGACATTCTGAGAGCAGCCTGAGAGATAGCTCTTGAACCAGTTTAGGGCCTGGGCATCAAGCCCAATGCCTTGAAGCTTAGTAAGAAGAAGGTTGTGGTCCACAAGGTCAAAATGCCTTGGACAGGTCTATGAAGATAGCTCCTGTCGACATGTCCTCGTCCATTGCCCTGAATAGGTCCACTGTGATTTTGATGAGTACCATGTCTGTTCCATGGTTTGCCCGAAAGCCATGCTGTGAAGGGGCTAGGATTTGATGGAGCTCCAGGTAGTATCTCATTTACCCATAAACTAGCCTTTCTTGCAATTTGGCCAGGGTACACAGCAGGGAGATGGGCCTGTAATTGTCAATTTGTTCACGAGAGCAACCCTTGTAAATGGGGACCACGTTGGCAGCCTTCTGCTGGTATGGAACATACCCTTCAAGTAAAGACCTGTTGATGAACCAGATCAGAGGTTTGGCCAGGGACAGTGCACCTTCCTGGAGTAGCCTCGGGCTGATTCCATCTGGGTCACCAGAGCCTTTGTGTTTGAGGGCTATCAGAAGTTTATGGGCCTCGCTCACCTTGACCATTCTCAGGTAAAATTGGGGTCTGTTCAGACAGGGGGATTCATCAAAGGTCTGTACAGGCATGGGTGTTGGTAGCCGTACCTTGTATGCATCAAGGTTGGTGAAGTGGTGGTTGATTGCTGAGGTTATAAGCTGGCAGTCACTGATACACTGTCCTTGTACCTCAATTTGACCTTGTGCCTCCTTGGAGTTGCCCTTAAGCAGTTCATTGATTTGTGCCCAGAAAAGCTTAGGGATCCCCAGTGTGGACTGTTGGAGGCAGGTTACATGCTCCTTTTTGGCAAGTTTGATGTCTAGCTTACATTTATTTCTTAGGGTTTTGTAAGTGACCAGGTCTGCGGGAAGGTGAAGAGCCAGAATTTCTTCCAAGCCTTGTCCCTTCTTTTCATCTGAGATTTCACAGAGTGGGAGATCCATTTATAGCAGCCTCCTTTTGTGCAAAGTTTTTTGAAGGGGGCCAAGAGAGATACTGCATTGAGGAGTGAGTTTTGAAAGTAGGCAAGGGCCTCGTCCAGTGTTGGGAGGAGCTTAATCGGGCTCCAGTTCAGGCTACTTAGGTAGTCACTACATTTTGCTGGCATGAAATTGGAGAAGTCACATACTGTGAGTATCCTGGGGGGAATCTTTGGTGCTTTGTTCTTCCAAATACAGAATATGGGGGAGTGATCATTAACGGTGTCATCCAAAATACCTGCTTTCTCTATGCTGAGGGAATTAGATACCAGAGCACAGTCAAGAGTAGTATGGTTCCTTGTTTTATAATTAAGCCTGGTAGGTAGAGAGATGACCTGTTCCAGGTTTGCATCTTGGATTGCACCCTTGAGGACCTTGTTGGGGCCAGTGGCCCAGTTCAGGTTGAAATCTCCCATTATTAGGAGTTCATTGGTTAATTCACTGCCAACCAATTTGGTGATGCCCTCAAGAGCAAGTTGAGCATTCTTAGGAGGGTTATAGACACAGCCGATGGTGAGATGCTTAACATTACCAAGGGTTAGATGGATGAAGATAGACTCCCCATCCTGGCAGCTACCAAGGTTGGGCTTTAGTAGACTCACATTTAGAGTATCTTTCATATAGATTAGGACCCCTCCCCCTCTCATTCCTGCCCTGTCCTGTCTGAAGGTATTGTACCCAAGGATCATGATCTTGTGGTCATGGATATGAGCCTTGAACCAGGTCTCTGAGATTGCAAGGATATCTGGCTTGTAGAGGTTAAGCTAGGATTGGACCTCGTGGATTTTAGGTCTAAGGCTGCATATGTTCATGCACACTATCCTTAAGCTTTTCGATGATGCCCAGTGAGGATCCTGGGGGATGGATACAAGGAAATTGTCTAGAGGGGGCCCTTGGTTAAGCTGAACGTCTCCTCCATGGAGCAGAAGAAGAGCAAGTAGTTGAGCTAACACTTGCCTAATTGAAGGTTTTGAGAGGCTGTAGAGCCTTCTGCATGCATCGCGGATCACTACGTAGTAGGATCCACGCTTTACCAACTCGTGTGCTATGATGCTTTCATTTTTAGTTGTGAGAGAGGTCCAGTAGTAATGACCACAAGGCTCAGAGTCACTGAGATTTTGCCTCATGGGGTCAAGAAGTCCTTACCCTCAGCACATGTCCACCCAGAGGAGAGACAGTATGTATACGAGGGCTAGGAGTACACCTCTATTTGGGAGAGAGGCCAGTGAGTTACTGGTCCAGCAGGACTTAAGGCAAGTGGTGCCATAGTTGTATAAAGATTATTCTGGGGCCATGTTGGAAGAACAGTTTATCTCCTGGTGGAATCAGTTATTAAGTTGGAAATTTGGGGTAGGTGCTTGAGGGAGAAATCCCTTGTTTTATATTAGTGGCTATTTTCCCTGGCCGTCGGCCTTGTCCTAGTGAAAGACTAGGAGAAAAAGATCACAGTTGCCAACATCAATCAGGTGTCACTACATGAGTATAATTTGGGACCTAGCCACACAATACCTAGCTTAATGACCTTTCTTAGATCCCATGCAACAATATAGGGGCACTTAAGGATAAAATGAGTGGCAAGCACAGGTCAATGTACAGCACAAAAAGCCAAAATATGCAGGTTAAATAGAATCTCAGTACTGCCTGTACGCAAGTAAAGCAGCTCTGCATGTTAATATTCAGGCTATCACTTTGTAAATGTACCTAAAGTATCCAGTGACAAAGTAAAAGAAAAAAAAAATTAAGGGACTGACTGAATAAGTGGGAAGGTATGTTTTAAAATAATTGTGGGAGAGAGAAGAAGAAACGTTGAGCCCTGGTTCAAGTTCAACCTAGGAATAGGAAGGGAAACAAGAAACACCCTTTTGAAATTAGATTATGGCATGAGTTTTGTGCAGTTCTAAAATCAGAGGCATATAGGTTTGAGTGGTGAGAGGAGTGGCAGGTTTGCCTAGCCCAATGAATTTCAGGCAGAGAGCAGCAGAAGGCGGAGACAGAATGTTCACTGGCAGGGAGCCACAATGGGTGGAGTCAGATGGTGCATTTAATACTGTGAGAGGGTGAGGGATGGGTGGGTGGGCAAAAAAAAATCCAGCAAGCAGCAGTAGGTCCGAGTGAGCTGCAGCGTCTGCTGCAATAAATTACACTTAGCAGACGGGATTTTCTTTAAAAACTAACAGGCTGCAACAAGGGTTGTATTTAGTGATATTAACCAGCCAGGATTTAGTAACAAATATGCAGGCTGCAGCGACTGTACTATTAGCTAGAAAAACCACACAGTCTCTCAGGTGAGCACCCGGGATGAGCAGGAAAAAGGCGGCAAGATTTAAACTGACACAGTTCTCTCTCTCGTACCTTCCGATGGCCAGTTGGGGAACTTCAGACTGGGTGTGCGGTGAGGGGAACCTGTGGGGGGCTTCTTTCAGCTTAGCCCTCATGACCCTGGGGAAAGAGGGAGAAAACAAGGCTTATGTAGGTTTAGAGAAAAAGGGATGGGCCAGTAAAAGATTAGACAAACTAGGTAATTCACAAGGGGAGGGATTTACAGGGAAGGGAAGGAGACAGAAAATTTACAGAGATCAGTTGAAAGCACAAGGGAATCAGGCTAGGAAAGGAACAGAATATAATTTAGACTTTAAACTATAGTACTGCACTACAAAATCCTCACAGATGGAAAAATGAAAAAAAAAATTCAGCAAGTAGCAGCAGGTCTGAGTGAGCTGCAGCATCTGCTTCAATAAGTTACACTTAGCAGACAGGATTTTCTTTAAAAACTAACAGGCTGCAACAAGAGTTGTATTTAGCGATATTAACCAGCCAGGATTTAGTAACAAATTTGCAGGCTGCAGTGACTGTACTATTAGCTAGAAAAAACACACAGTCTCTCAGTAGAGTTCCTGGCATGAGCAGGAAAAAGGCATCAAGATTTAAACTGACACAGTTCTCTCTCTCTCGCACTTTCTGATGGCCAGCTGGGGAACTTCAGACCGGGTGTGCAGCGAGGGGAACCTGGGGAGGGCTTCTTTCAGCTTAGCCCTCACAACCCTTCCAATGGCCAGCTGGGGAACTTCGGACTGGGTGTGCAGTGAGGGGAACCTGGGGAAGGCTTCTTTCAGCTTAGCCCTCACAACCCTTCCGATGGCCAGCTGGGGAACTTCGGACTGGGTGTGCAGTGAGGGGAACCTGGGGAGGGCTTTTTTCAGCTTAGCCCTCATGATCCTTCCGATGGCCAGCTGGGGAACTTCGGACCTTGTGTGCAGCGAGGGAAACCTGGGGAGGGCTTCTTTCAGCTTAGCCCTCAATTGTTGTATAATTTATACCCTGTATGTCTGTCTCTCTCTCACCCAGTTTGCTCAATATATTTTCTGTAAGGTGCCCAGAGCCTCTGGGATTGGGCCCCATATAAATAAATAATTACTAACTTCCTTACTTAACTGAGCTGTAGTGGAGCTCGTGGGAATAGCCTCAGTGTATCAGGTGGTGTCATCCATTATCAGCATAATACACTGATACCCTGCTAAACGTTTTATCAGGGACCCCACCATATCAATTTAAATTCTTTCAAATTGAATATCTATTATGTGTATAGGGATCAGTGGGCCCTACTTTATACTTCTGAAGGCAACCAACTGACAATCTAGGCAGGAAGCACAAAAATATGCTACTGCCTTCCATATACATGGCCAGAAAAAATGGGCAAGTATGCATTTCTTGGTTTTCTCTCGGCTCAAGTAACCCACAGCAGGTACAGTATAGTATAAGCAAGTTTACCTCCCTTCTTGCAGAACAGGAAACCAAAAGTTGATAGCATGCAGTTGGCATTTATTTTTCTTGTTCCATCCTGCAGAAAATGTAATTTTTCAGTTCAGACCATGAAAATATTTGTGATTTTTGCTTAGCAACCACATTGTCATTTACCACAGTTAGGTTCTGATCAGCATTTTTAACACACTCATCATTTATTTGTTCAGAAATGATATTGACTGAATTTTGAAACATGTCTGGCCAGGCCTCCAGAAGTGCCTTGTGACCTCCTGCTGATGTGAATGGCATTACCTTCTGATCTTTCTAGAACCTAGGTCCTTAAAGTCCTCAACCACCACAACCTTCGACAAAGGTGTTCCCTTGTTTTTGATGTTTGCTTGCACACATGTGCAAGAAACATAGTGCCATCATCCGAGATTTCGGAGGTGTGTCACCTCCTCCTCCAATTCAGTCAGTGTGTTGGCAGGCACGGCCCCTGTAAGCCAATGCATGCTGGAGCTGTCTATGACAAGCTCCAAAATGCAGTGGCATACAGTTGAAAGGGGGAGCTACGCTTGAGTGAGCAGTGATAAGATATCGCCTGCTCATGCGCAGCTTCCCCTACACACACACACACACACACACACACACACACACACACACACACACAGGACCACACGCATACTGCATGCTGCCCCCCCCATGCACACACTCTCTAGCCGAGGGGGGTGCCCAATCCCCCGTCGGCTGTGCTGCGCTCCCCCCCCAAAAGCCTCCCAAATGCCATGCTGGGTGCCCACTGGCGCGTGCACTCGATAGAATAGCCAGCGGGGATGCCCAATCCCCGTCGGCTTCTCTGTCTCTCCCTGCCCCATGCTATGCCGGCGGGGTGCCCAATCCCCATCGGCTTCCTCCCCAGTACAAGAGGCCATGCTGGGAGCCCACCCCAGCGTGGCAGAGTTATTCTGGCTGACGAGGATGCCCAATCCCGTCGGCTGAACACCCCCAACCATATTTGGCCACGCTGGGAGCCCACCCCAGCGTGCAAATGTCCCGCATCGTCGTTAGAAAAAAAAACCTGTAAAAGAAAAACGGTCCCACGTAGTCTCCCTGGCCCTCCCACAACCCGCACCCACCACTGCGCACCCTGCCTCACACCCCTCACCCCATACTTACCTGGCGGAGCTCAGCGCATGATCTTCGCTGGACCAGGAACACGCCTGCACTCTTCAAAGCCGACCACGAACTGAGGAAATGCGGTAAGCTTTATAATGGGCTAGATAGGGTTTTCAACTTTATTGCATATTCAGGCATTTTGGAATTTTGCAATTATCAACATGGGTTTTAGGACTCCTTCTCATGAATGATGAATACATTGCTCATGTCTGGGTTCGAGAGTGATTTCGCAGTCCCTGTGCAAAATCACCCTTCAGGCCTGAATAACGCCATGACAGTGAATCGCTCATGAGAAGGGTCATAAAACCTCTATGTTGAAAATTTGGTGCAAAAATTCCAAAAATGACTGTTTTACGAGCGTATGCTAGGTAGTTCTTTACGCAGGCCTCGTAAGTTCGCAAATTTTTAATATTTTCACTCCAGATTTTCAACATTGTCATTTTACCACACCTTCTTATGAGTAGTACAGCTGTCATTTTTCACATCTCCCCCAAAACATGTTTCTGCCCATGTAGCGTACAATGGCGCAATCGGTGTGCGAAATCAATGTACGGGATAAATTAAGAAAATCACAGTGACACCGTTCATGTGCAGCAGTCTTAAAATGGCTATGTTGAAAATTTGGTGAAAAAATTCCTTAAAATGACTGTTTTACGAGCGTGCGTTGCGCAGTTCCTATGCATGCTCGTAAGTTTGCGAATTTAATATTTTCACTCCAGATTTTCAACATTGCCATTATATTACACTTCCTTATGAACAGTACAGCTGCAATTTTTCATATGTCGCCCAAAATGTGTTTTCGCACATGTAGCGCACAATGGTGCTGTTGGTGTGCGAAAGCAATGTTTAGGACAGATTAAGAAAATCACAGTTACACTGTTCATGAGCAGAGGTCTTAAAATGACGATGTTGAAAATTTGGTGACAAAAGTCCATAAAATGACTGTGTTATGAGTGAGCATTGTGCAGTTTCCACGCACCCTCGTAAGTTCTTGACTTTGTAATATTTTCAGTCCAGATTTTCACCAGTGGCATTTTTGCACACTTCCTTATGAACAGTACAGCTGTCATTTTTCTCAACATGGCTGAAGTGTGTTTTCACACTTTCAGCGCAGAGATGCGTGGTCGCTGTGGGAAATCATTGTTTGGCACAGATAAAGAAAATCACAGTGACACTGTTCATGATCGGAGGCACCAAAATGCCTGAGTTGATAATCTGCTGTAAAAATCCCCAACCTAATTATATTAGCGGGTGTCGTTGCACAGTTTCTATGTGTGCTGTGACTTCACCAATTTTTAATATTTTACTGCAGATTTGCAACATTGCCATTTTTACACCTCCCATGAACAGTACAGCTGTCATTTTTACATCCTGTTTGGAATGTTTTGCACCTGTGGTGCTAAATGCTGTAGTCACTGTGCATAAGCAGCTTTCAGCTAACAAACTGATATTCCCTGTTCAGAGGTGGGGTCACAAAAAACATGTTGAAATTTGGGTAATACCAGCGAATGCCCCTGCGGATAATAGGGTTTGTATAGCAACCCTGTGAGAATGACAGGCATCAGAGGTGTGACTTGGGATTCTTGCCTGTGATGCTCATACCATTACACACCCTGCAGCCAGTGAGAGGCATCGAGGTATGCCTTGGACTCTTCAGCCCCAAAGTTCACCCCATTTTCCTATATCGCACCCATCTCACCATATTTCCTAATGAAATGGGATGTGCATAAGGGCCAAAGACCCCAAGGAACACCGTGACACTTGTCAGTGTCTGCAGGGTGGGGTATGGTGAAATAGCGTGGCCGTTATGCCTGACGACCCAAACGCACACCCTAATGCCTGTCACTCTCCGCAGGGTGGTGGTGGGGTGGGCTTCAGTTCAGTACTTCACTGCCATTCCTATTACGCAGCTCTGTAACTTCTACACTACTACCGCCAATGCCAGCAAGCAAACATTCGGCATTGACAAATGCTTGTTTCCCCTTGCTTTCTGTCCTTGGGACTTCCTGGGATTCTCTTCTGGGACAATTAGTTCAGCATCAGTAAAGGGAAATATCTGATCTAATTCGTCCAGGTTTTCCTCCTCCTGTGAGCATACACTTTCAGAATAACTTTGTAGGATGGCTTTAAAACCTTCCCACTCTCATGTCAGATCTACTGGCCAAGATACATTTTTTTTAAATTCCCAACTTTATAGTTCCTACCCAGTTGCCCACATCCAACTACACTGGGGATGTAGGACATGTGCAAGTATCCCCAAGTACACAGCCAATTTTTATGTGTTTTTCCCAATAGCCTAAACTGGTTTCTAGCACAGATTCTTTCACCAGTGCCTGCCCACAACCCAGTTCCACCACATCCATACTTGTTTGGTCCCCCCACTTGCACCAGGACCGTATATTCATGGTTGGAGTAAGATCCACTGTTGTGGTCCATAGCTTCGCATTCCAGAGTCACAGTTCATACTGTCACAAAGCATGTGGATATGCCCCACTTTACCACAGTAAAAACATATAACGGCATAATCAGATCATAGAAACAGAAACATAGAATTTGACGGCAGATAAGGACCGCTTGGCCCACCTAGTCTGCCCATTTCCCTAACTAACAGATAAGCTGCAGATACTAGTTAACCAACAGCCTACTTCCTCCTACCACCCACTAGACTTGCCTTATGTCTGTCCCATGCATTCTTGAATTCCATCACTGTTTTTGACTCTACAACCTCCTCAGGAAGGCTGTTCCATGTATCCACAACCCTCTCTGTGAAGAAATACTTCCTCACATTACCTCTGAGCCATCCCCCCTCTATCTTCATATTGTGCCCTCTTGTTTTTGCACATCTCTTTTTCTGAAAGATGCTGTCCTCTTGGACTTCGTTGATTCCCCTTGGGGTATGTGAAAGTTTCTATTATGTCCTCCCTCTCCCTCATTTCCTCGAGGCTATACATCTTTAGTTCCTTTAGTCTTCTCCATATGTCTTCTGATGCAGACCTTGCATCATTTTGGTTGCCCTCCTCAGGACAGCCTCCACCCTGTCTATGTCTTTGTGGAGATGGGGTCTCCAAAACTGTACACAGTAATCCAGATGTGGTCTTACCAACTGTCTGTACAGAGGGTCAACAACTTCCTGTTTTCTACTGGTGATGCCTCTCCCTATGCATCCAAGTATCCCCCCAGCCCTCCTTACTGCCTTTGCACATTGCTGGTCCACCTTTAGGTCATCTTATATGACTACCCCAGGTCTCTTTCCATTTTGTTGTTATCAGTATCTCCCCCCCCCCCCATTGTGTACTCTTCCCCTGGGTTTTGTTTCCCAGGTGTATTACTTTGCACTTCTTTGCACTGAATATAAGCTGCCATACATTTGATCATTCCTCCAGCCTTGCCAAGTCCCTTTTCATCCTTTCCACCCCACTTTGTGTATCAACCCTGTTGCAGATCTTTGTGTCATCTGCAAAGAGATATATTTTCCCTTTCAGTCCCTCTGCAATGTCACTTATAAAGACATTAAAAAGGACCGGCCCCAGTACTGAACCCTGTGGTTCCCCATTAGTAACCTGCCTTTCTTCACTGTGGACTCCATTTACTATTACCCACTGTGTCCTGTTGTCCAACCAGTGTTTTACCCAGGCTACCACCCTGGGACCGACTCCCAGTCTGGTTAATTTGTTTATTAATCTTTTGTGCAGGACTGTGTCAAATGCCTTGCTAAAGTCTAGGTAGGCCATATCCACAGCCCCTTGCTGGTTTACTGCTTTGGTCACCCAGTCAAAGAAATCAATTATATTTGTCTGACATGACCGTCCCGCTGTGAATCCATGCTGCCTTGGGTCCTGTGCCCCACTAGCTACTAGGTACTCAACAATTCTTTTTTTCAGAAGTGATTCCATCATTTTCCTTACCTCTGAAGTCAAACTGACAGGTCTGTAGTTTCCTGCCTCTGTCTTGCTCCCACTTTTGTGAAGGGGAATCACATCCACCCTCCTCCAGTCTTCTTGTACCACACCATCCTCCCATGATTTATTAAAAAGGGTAGTCAGTGGCATTACTAGTTCTTCCCTTAGTTTTTTTAGAATTATGGGGTGAATCCCATCAGGCCCCATTGCTTTATCCACCTTCAGTTTTAAGAGTTCTTTCAGAACCATTTCTTCTGTTAAAGGACTAATATCAACCCCCCCATCCAGAGTGCTTCTATTGACCAGATTAGGTATTTCTCCCTGCTTTTCCATTGTAAATACTGAGCAGAAGTATTCATTCAACATCCCTGCTTTTTCACTGTTGCTGTCTGCCCAGGCACCTTCCTCTTTGTTCAGCCTCAGTATCCCTGCCTTAGTCTTTCTTTGCTCCCTAATGTACCTATAAAAGGTTTTAGTCCCCTTCCTAATAGAGTTGGCTCTCTTTTCCTCAGTTTGGGCCTTTGCTATTTTGACTGCCTTACCCACTTCCTTCTGCTTTAACTGGTACAATTCTCTGTCCTGCTCCTTCTGTGTTTCCTTACACTTCCTGAATGCAATCTTTTTCTCCCAAACCTTCTCCGCCACTTCTTTTGAGAACCATAGTGTTTTTTTTCTTTCATTTTGATTTGTTTATTTGCTTCACACAAAGGCTTGTTACCTCTGTGATGGAAGTTTTGATGTTTCCCCACAGTTGCTCCACCCCACCTTCTTGTCTGTTTGCTAGTGCTTTTCTGAGGCATTCTCCCATTTTGACAAAATCAGCCCTCCTGTAGTCCAGTAATTCACTTTTGTGTGGCTTGACTGTACAGCTAAGTTTATCGTGGACCACACTGTTTGCTGTTCACTTGTTCCCAGATGGCTACCCACTTCAAGATCAGAGATCCTAACTCCATCCCCATTTGAGAGTACCAGGTTTAAGATTGCTCTCTCCCGAGTGGGTTCCAAAACTAGCTGTCTGAGGCATGCCCCCTATAGGCCATCGAGAATGGCCCTGCTCTTGGATGTGGCTGCAGCAAAGGTGATCCAGTCAACATCTGGCATATTCAGGTCCCCCATTAGCAATATCTCCCCTTTCTCTGCCATCCAAGGATGCCCTATATCATTTCCTTGTCCATTTCCTCTCCCTGAGATGGGGGTCTGTATACAACCCCTGTGCAGATTGTAGAGCCATTTCCAGTCTCCAGGGTGACCCACAGTGCCTCCTCTCCTCCCTGTTTACCCTTTAGTTCTGTTGCTTTGATCTCTTCCCTTACATTGAGAGCTACTCCTCCTCCTCTTCTTCCCTCCCTGTCCCTCCTGTAGATTGTGTACCCTGATATGTTGACATCCTAGTCATGATTCTCTGTGTACCATGTTTCTGTGACTGCCACAATATCCAGGCATCCCTCTTCCATCAAGGCTACCATTTTGGGGAGCTTTTTGCCTAGACCAGGGGCATTGGTACTCATTGCCCTCCATTTTTCTATGGCTTTATTTCTTTTGCACATCCCTGTTCCTACTACATTTGTGTTTTTCTCTATTTACCCCTGCTCTTCTCCCTATCGACTGCTCTATCTAGGTGTTTACCTCACTAATTACCCTAAGTTGTGCCCTTGTCCCCTTTTGGGTGACTTTGGAATGGGGTCCTGGGACTGGGGGACTTACATTAGATCCTTGAGTTATGCCGTTTGGTTATGGAGGGGTAACCATTAGTTCACCACTTGACCACTTACCCATGCCAGTACACTTATTTCCATCCCCATTTGTTCTTTCTCCCCTCTTGCATGGGGATCTCACCACTGACTCGGAACCTAAAGTTCATTAAAGATTTTGCTCTTCTTAGTGGCCTCTGGTCTCTCCATTTTCAAATAAGGCTCTGTGATCTTGACTGTGGCAGCTAGGGTTGTTTGCTTGTGACAACCCCAGTCATGTAATCAATCTGACAAACTGTTCAGGTATTGCTCCAACACAATTAAATCAAAATTGTCCTCTTTAGAGCATACCTGTGGCTTTAACCACTAGGTAGCCAAGTCTTTCAATTTTTCAGCCACCACTTTGGGTTGGGTTCTAGCTTTAAAACAAAATGTGCAAAAGTTCCATTGATAGGTTTTTTCAGTTTTCCCAATCTGGTGAAAGATAGCCATCTTTACCTGGTCATAGTTTCTGACAGCAGCATTGTCTAGGCTCCAATAAGCAACTTGTGCATCTCCAGTCCGATATGGTGCAATAAGAGCACCCCGACTTTCTTGTAGCCAGACAGTGGTACTGGTAACACTCTCAAAAGTCATAAGGCAGATCTTGGGGCTGTCCTCAGGACCCAGTTTTGTCAGCTTGGGGTGAGGTCCTACAGCCACTGGTTTCCCTATGACCTGGAGCTGGGGCACAGTTTCTTTCTGTGCTTATAGCACCTGCATCATAAACTCTTGCTACTGCTGGTCTCTTAGTGCCTGCTGTTGAGCATTCGGCTGGTGTCTCTGCATCTGCAATTGTGCTTGCTTTGCCATCCAGTCCCTTTGCATCTGGACCTGTGGCACCAGTTGTTGGTCTCTCTGAGACTGCTGTTGTGCCAGCTGAACCTGCTGTTGTGCTTGCGGAGCCATCCAGTTCCTTTGTGTTTGGGCCTGTTGTGCTTGCATCTGGGTCTGTTGTGCTTGTGGTTCTGCCAGCCATTTTAGCACTTTGTCTGAGTCCATCTTACCCCTATTTAGACAAGTGAAAGTTCAATCCCACAACTAAAGCCAAACACATATAACAGCATTGTAGAAGGTCAAGACTTTTGGGGGAACCCTCGGAAAAGAGACTCCGGACAAACAGAATTTAATGAAACAAAAAGTTGCTTTACTTCAGTTATAGAAAGGGTCCAAAAGCTGTTTACTTTGGGAAAACAAAAACAAAACACTTTCAGTTTAGAGTGATCAGCATTCTAGTTCACTGGAGCACTGCTTTCTCTCTCTCTCTCTCTCTCCCCCCTCCTAAATTATTCCTGTTATTTTGTCTGGTTTCCCTTTTATGCATCCCAGGTGAGATCTCATTTGTGCCCTTCACCCACAAGGATTTTCTGGCCTGCATACAGCCAATGCATATGTCCCTTAATGGGCTAAACCAGAAATCAGCAGGGCTGGGTTTCAAATCACCCTGTTCTCCTGATAGAATCTTAGTGGAGAAGAGGTCCCAGATGAAAGTTTTATAGATTTCTTCACACCCAGGGTAGCTATACTTTTAAAAACTCAGTCACTGAAAGCATAACGTATATAAAAAAAAATAAAACTGAATGCTTGATGATACTTACATATGTTACAGGATTATAAACAAAGAAACATAGAAACATAGAATTTGTTGGCAGAAAAGGACTGCTTGGCCCACCCAGTCTGCCAGACAGACAGTCCCTGTCTAATCTCTCTCCACAGACCCTAACAGGTCTCTGTTGACCCTCCCTCCTCCCTGCCTATTTACTAATATTCCCATGTGTCTACTCAGGCATGCTTGAAGCCCCGCTACTATTTTTGCCTCCACTACTTCTGCTGGTAGTCTGTTCCAGGCATCTACCACTCCTTCAGTGAAGCAGTTCTTCCTCACATCCCTCCCAAACCTCCCCCTTCAAGATACATTGCATGCCTTCTGGTCCTGGTATTCTGTCTCATTTGAAAGAGGCTCCCCTCCTACATCCTGTTCAGTCCCACAGAGTACTCATAGGTTTCCATAAAGTCCCCTCTTGCTCCCCTCTCTTCCGGGGTGCACATGTTGAGATCCCTCAGTCTCTCAGTTTAGAGCCCCCAGTGCAATTGCTGCACCACTTTAGTTGCCCTCCTCTGGACTGTCTCTATGCTGCCTATGTCCTGTATGAGGTGCAGCCTCCAGAGCAGGACACACAGCTCCATGTGGGGGTTCTCAAAACCACACAATACAGTGACAACACCACCTCCCTCCTTCTGCTGGTGACACCTCTGGTTCTTCATCCCTGCATCCCACTGGCCCTACCCACTGCTCTGTTACACTGCCCTTCCACCCTGAGGCCATTACATATGATAATCCCAAGGTCCCTTTCCTGCTCAGTGACTGTCAGCCTCCCCCACCATCCTATATTCAGCTCCTGAGTTCTTATGCCTTAGGTGCATGACTGCAAACCTTCTGGCATTGAACCCCAACTG
This sequence comes from Neoceratodus forsteri, assembly GCA_016271365.2. Taxonomy (NCBI): domain Eukaryota; kingdom Metazoa; phylum Chordata; order Ceratodontiformes; family Ceratodontidae; genus Neoceratodus; species Neoceratodus forsteri. The sequence goes on along the minus strand of CM028133.1, from coordinate 29,446,636 downwards.
TCATGCTTCCAACCACTCATGGAGTTTCCCAAGGTCTCTATACATTCTCTACACTCCACCGAATGTTCACCCCACTGCATATGTTGGTGTCAAACACTAAAGACTATGGGGAATACAGTATTCTACCGATATAAACAATAAAATAGTTGTAAAGACAGAGATCACATGGAACAATCTGACTAAAAACTGATTAAATTTCTAAGCAGAATAGAAACTTAACCAAACTGGGCTCTTGTGAGTAATGGCAGCGTCGAACATGTGATGTTATAGGTTCAGTGTCCTGGCACAACTGACTTAATCAGAGAGGCATAAAAGAGAAAAATCCATGGCAGACCAACCCCCTTGCCTGTATCATCATCCCTTCCTCTCTGACATCACACCCTGGACATTTCTTTTGAACTATGAGCCAACCTCCCCCCATAAAACTAGTTAAACTAGTAATGCATATTCAGACCCTGTCCTGTTGTTCCTCCAGCACACAGCCTAGCAGGTTGCCATCTGACTGGACCAGCTGTTTGTTTATGGTCAAAGCATAGTTTCTTCTAGATGAAAGGGTTTAGCCCTTTGATGTTTATGTAAGCAAAAGCCTTTACAGTAGATGATAGCAAAATGTTACTGTCCACACCCAACCTACTTCTTCAGCCAACCAATTTGAAAGACTGTAATCTCATTTTCCATGTAACTCTCACATCAATTAAAATATTCTGCACAATAAAAAAGTAAAATAAAAACAAATGTCATAGGATTACATCTGTCACACTACTACTATGTGCATACACACTGCTTTAGGGAGGAATAAAGACTATTGGTTCGTAGAGTTGCTCCCTCTGACCTGCTCAGTGGAATATAGCAGCTCATTGATGCCAGACAGTTTTCACCAAGATGCATGTCAGAGTCTTGTCGATTGAGCTAATTTGTGACTCAGACTCTGAGATGAAACAGATGTAGCTGGAGGCAGACCCCTTGGCATTGAATATATATGTAAACATCCATCTGTAAGAATGCACCATCTGGATATGATAAACTGATGTAGAAAAAAATAGGTGGTTATCCCTTTTTTATGCTGTTTTGCGCGTGCACAAGTAACATCTTGTGGTAGTAGCAGAAATGCAGAGGTGTGTCAGTGTTGGCGAATGCAGGACACACTTTAGTAGGTGCATCCCTCATTCCCCAATTAGCCAGAATGATAGTGCTGACACAAGAATTATGTGAAGTGCCACCAACTAGAAAGAAATGTGCTGCTGCAATCAGAGACAAGCTCGTCATGCAGTGCCACAGATGACACGCCTCCTGTACGTGCCTTTTCTGGTGAAACATTTCAATAAACATGATGGCGGCAGGACAATCCCCAAAGAAAGCCAACATGGGGGGGTGCAATCCCTGTGTCAGCATGTCTGCCAGCCCCCCACATTGTGTGGCACACTGGGAGCCCACTCCAGTACGCTGCCACTCACAGAAAGCCAACCATGTCGGCATGTTCCTTCCCCACCCCCACCTCCATTGTGTGGCACACTGGGAGCCCACCCCAGTGTGGCCAACATCACCCCCCCGAAAGTCATGGGACACACTGGGATCCCACCCCAGTGCCCAACATTTGTTTTATTTCTCCTGTAAAGAAAGAAAATGGTCCCACAACGTCTGTTTTTTTTTCTGTTCCTGAAGAAAGGAAGCGGTCCCTCGTTGTCCGCAGTGCCCCCCTCCCTCAACCTGTACCTACCCTCTGCCCACACACCCTCACCCCATACTTACCTCCGGAAGTCCGACGCTGCGATCTTTGGTGGAGTGGGAACACATCTGGACTCTTCAAAGCCGAACTGCAAAATGAAGAAATGCTGGTAAGTTGTATAATGGCATAAACTGGGGGGAAGGGGCAGGGGGTTCAACTTAGGTGGATATCTCAGCCATTTCTTTTTTAATTTTGGTCCCAGATTTTCAACATGGGGTTCTTGGGACCCCACCTCATGAACACATGCACTGTCATGTCATTATTCGGTCCCAAAAGGTAATTTCACAGTCACTGCGTGGAATCACCTTTTGGGACTGATTAACAAAATGACAGTGCTACTGTTCATGAGGTGGGGTCCCAAAAAGCCTATGTTGCAAATTTGGCAAAAAAAATTTCCAAAAAATGACTGTGTTACGAGCATGCATTGTGCAATTTCCATGCACACTCATAACTTTGACAATTTTTAACATTTTCGCTCCAGATTTTCAACATTGCCATTTTTTCACACCTTCTTATAAACAGTATAGCTATCATTTTTCACATCCTGCCCAAAATGTGTTATCACACATGTGGTGCACAATGGCGTGGTCGCTGTGGGAAATCAATGTTCAGGACAGATTAACAAAATCACAGTGACACTGTTCACGAGCACAGGTCCCAAATTGCCTATGTTGAAAATTTGGTTAAAAAAACCCCCAAATAATTGTATTACGGGCATGCATTGTGCAGTTTCTACGCACGCTTGTGACTTCAACGATTTTTCATATTTCACTTCAGATTTTCAACAGTGCCATTTTTGTACACCTTCTGATGAACAGTACAGCTGTCATTTTTCACATCCTGCCCAAAATGTGTTTTCACATCTGTGGTGCCAAATGGCACAGTCACTGTGCAAAATCACATTTTGGCTAACAAACTGATAGTGCCGCTGTTCATGAGGTAGGGTCACAGAAAGCCCATGTTGCAAATTTGGAGTGAAAATACCAACAAATGCCCGGGGCATTTCGGTTTTCAACCATAACACCCTGCCCTATAGAGAATAACAGGTGTCAGGGGTGCGACTTGGGATTGTCAGCTGTAATGCTCACACAATTCCACCCCCAACCCAACACTGCAGCTAGTGACAGGCATCGAGATGTGCCTTGGACTCTTCGGCCCCCAAGTTCATCCCATTCTCCTATACTGCACCTATCTCAGTGTATTTCCTTATGGAATGGGGTGAGCTTAAGGCCTGAAGACCCCAAGGCACAACACAACACTTGGTGTCTGCAGGGTAGGGTGAGATGAAATGCCATGAATGTTATGGCCAATGACCCAAAGGCACACCCCAATGCCTGTCAGTCTCTGCAGGGTGGGGTGGAGTTGACGTCAGTTCAATCCTTCAATGCCATTCCTATTATGCATCTCTCTAACTCCTGCACTGCCAATGCCAGCAAGATAACATTCGGCACTGACAAATGCTTGTTTTTTACTAGAAACTTAACCGCTGACAATGCTTGATGAAGAAGTCTCTGTGGCTTTGGAAGTTTATGTAAATAAGGACAAAAATGTCTGTCAAATAAAAGGTTATTACCACTTATTTTTGTATCAGTTCTACTCTCTAACAGGGCAGTACAACACTTTCCTATGAGAAGCTGCACTGGGAGAACTCTATGCTGAGAAGCATACCTCTCAACTGCTATAGGTCTGGCATAACACTGATTTTTATCCTGAAATTTACCCACAAAGGCTTACTGATGTTCTTAATAATGTTAGAGCTATTTCTGAACTCACACTATTAGATTATATAGTAATAGCTTGGATTCAATCTTGGTTGGAGAACAGACTACAAAGAGTGCAGACTCGAGGATACCTATCTGATTGGGGTGTAATGTTGAGTGGGGTCCCGCATGAGTCAATACCGGGACCACTCTTATTTAATCTTTTTGTCTCCTCAATGCGCGTCACTGGTGGCTCATGGCTCTGCAAATATGCAGATGACACGAAGGTGGTTTCCATAGTAAATGACGCAGAATCCATACAAGAATTTCAGAAACAACTAACAAATTTAGAAATTTGGGCTACTAAACATAACTTAAGATTTAATGAAAATAAGTGCAAAGTCATGCACTTTGGACATCATAATGTTTGTGCACAGTATATAATAAATAACAAAACTATTGCCCATACTGACAATGAAAGGGACTTAGGAGTTATCATCTCCAACACATTAACGTTTAACACACACAATAACAATGCAACAAAATGGGCACATAGAGTTGTAGGGAAATATCCTAAAGAAAATTAGAAGCAGAAGAGAGGAGGCATAGGTGCCTCTGTATAGGACTTTGGTCAGGCCCATATTAGAATATGGTGCACCTTTTTGTACATCTCAGAGTATTGCCAGTAGTAAGCAGACTGAAAGTGTACAGAGGATGCTAACAAAACGTGTGTTTAAATTGAGAAATAAACCTTATAGTGTCAGATTACATGAACTAGGAATCTTTTCTATGGCTTATCAGAAGGTCAGGGGGGATTTGTGTTTTGTGTTCAGAGCACTAACAGACTGTTTACTTTGGAAGTCTGCAGAGCTGTGTAGAAAAGAAAAATTGGAAAGAGCTACCAGGACCCACCCATTTCGGCTAAATGGGGAACAATACTGGACTGTAAGAAGAGCTAGGTGGTTCAACCAAAGAGTTATAGGTATTTGGAATGCGCTCCAAGCAGCAGTAGTTATAGCAAATAATTTATCTGCTTTTAAGCATCTGCTGGATCTTCATATGGGGAACAAGAAGTGTGAATTTGTCCACTAATTAGTGGCAATTCCTTAAATGTCACTAGTTGCTCATGGACTTGCAGCTGCACCTAAGAACTTATTATTGAACTATCTTCATAGAAACATTCCTTAACACTAAATATATGGGGCCCACCATTTGCAGACATATTATTCTTCAAAATAAGAAAGTACTACACATTCTGGCCATTTGGTCCGAATTTTGAATGCCAGTGCAATTAATGTTAATGCCAAGAAGTTGAGAGGTATGCTGAAAGGTTACAGCAGAAGCACTAACTTGATGTGAGAAACTAGAGTAATGGGAACCAGGCTGGGCAGTAGGCAAGCACAATCTAACTTCCCAGTGTATGCAGTAACAGCCTTATATTTTGGGGTCTTCCATCAGGGTTAGTCCTAGGTGCCCCTTACCAGTTCTGCTACCCTTCCTTTTATGGGATGGGCTGTACTATGTTCCTGTTTTTGGCACTCACTTTGGAAGCTTCTGTGCACTGTTTTGCTCCAGGGGCATTGTTACAACAGGGCAGTGGTTAAAATATGTAAATTAAAAAAATAGATATACCTTAGACCGAAGACTTGCACTAGTACTCACCTGAGCCCCAAATGGGTAGGATGCCCCCTGCAGATCTAGACACTGAGGGACCTAAATCTGCCTCTAAGCTTATGGGAATTTCATTGACTGTAATCTGTTACAGCTACTGCCTTCAAGACTCATGACAAGATTTTTAGAAGGGTGCCACTGACTTGTGACTCCATTCCAACATGAATCCCATAATTGTGCCTGAAAGTCAGACCACCACCAAAGTAATATAACTTTTGGGAGTAGATACTGGACTCTTGCTGCATATATAGCAACACGTGGGGAAAAATAATGCATGCACAATTGTTTTGACTCAAGCTACCACAATAGTGAAAACTATCATAAAAACTTTGGCATCTGTGAAACTAAGTCACTCTAGACTGTACACAAAAGGAGGGATGCTGATGTAGTATATACATATGGTATCTATGTACCTGGTGGTAGGAAGTACAGGGAATGTCATTAGGGCTGTGGTTCATGCATATAGATATTTGTAGTCCTATCAAAGTATAGTTCCTGTCATACCCAGTGGGCATTCCTTTGTCTGTGTCAAGCAGTGTGTGACCAGTATCTACTGAGTAAGAATAAAGATGGCCATTGAATTGATGTGCTGCAAGAGTTGGTATTGTGGCCTTTAGCCCCAGAATTGCCAGTAGAGACTTGTGATCAGAAAGCAGAGTGAATTTCTGTATGTACTTCACTCCTACCCCTAGAAAGAAACTAGTCTATAATACTTCAACAGTAACATATGCTAACTTCTGGGCTGAAGTAGATTATTTGGTACCCAGAGGATTAGTCTGACCCTTGGATAGAACTTGTCACTAACTAAGTAACAGTACAGTTAAGAGTCCAGTTGTCCACAGAGCAAGTCTGTGTTCTTCGGGGGAGCTTGAGTTGTGATATCTCCAAAGTACTGCAAGAGGTTACTTTTCAAGTAACATGACAGTCATCCTGGAATCTTGAATGAAGGCATTGGCCAGAGGATACTGCTGGTAGCCAGGACTTGACCAAAATATCCAACATCTTGTCAAGCAATGTGTGCCATGTGCGGCTGTCTGCAACCAAACTGCAACCACACCCCTGCATCTCCAGTGCTGGGTTACCACACCATGGGGAGACCATCCATGTCGACTATGCTGAAGTAGACAAACAACATTTCTTGGTAGTAATCAATATCCACTCCAAATGGCTGGAAGTGTGTCCCATACCAGTCACAACCACTGAAAAGAGTAAACCTTCTGAGACAACTTTTTGCCTTATATGGCCTACCATGGGAGTTAGTGTTGGACAATGGTCCCCAATTTTCTTCCCTTGACTTTAAACTGTTCCTAAAGTAGAATGGTGTCTGACATATTTTGACTCCACCTTACCATCTAGCATCCAATGGTGCAACCAAATGAACTGTATAGACATTCAAAAAAGCTTGGACTAAATCAGATTCACAGCAAGTACCTGCAACTCAAAGGTTGGCTCATTTCCTGTTCACTTACAGAAACACTCCTCACACAGTTACAGAGCGAGGGCCTGCTGAACTGTTCCTAAAATGTCAGTCTCATACCCGTTTGTCATTGCTCAAGCCAGGCTTAGCTGATACTGTCACAAAACATCAACTACAACAGCAAAAAGAGTCATGACAAGTTGACAAAGCCAGTAAGAATTTTCCATCTTGGGGAGAGGGTGATGGTTCAAGACTGTAGACATCCCAAGGTTTCTTGGATTCCTGGGGTGGTGATTGAAACATGTGGACCTTTGACCAAAACAGTTTGCATGGGACATCAATTTGTTAATGTATGCATGGATCACCTGCTGCATTCCAAGGTTCCGGCACATGTGGCAGGAGAAATCACTCTAGATGAGGACAGTGACACAGAGGACTTTGCTTCTGCCTGTAAAGTTCCAAAGGCCAGTACCAAATAATAATGGAACACCTGTTTCACCAGCAGCAGTTGTTCCAGCCCACAGATATCCCGTGAGGCATTGAAGAGCACCACAAAGACTTGACCTTTAAGTCTTGTACTGAACCTGTACCTCTGTGCAACTGGACTCTTACCTGTACTGTTTCTTAGTTAGCGACAAGTTATACCCAAGGGGCAGACTAATTCTCTGAACTTGTTTCTGAGTTCTGAATAGTCTACTTCAGCCTGGAAGTTATGAAATGTTACTGCTAAAGTATTTTAGATTAGTTTCTGTCTAAGGGGAGGAGTCTAGTACATACATATGGGTATCTATGTATCTGGTAGTAGGAAGTACAGGGGGTTGTATACAGACTCCCATCTCAGGGGGAGGAAATGGACAAGGAAATGATAGAAGGCATCCTTAAGATGACAGAAAAAGGGGAGATATTGTTGATGGGGGACCTTAATATGCCAGATGTTAACTGGAGCACCTTTGCTGCAGCCACATCCAAGAGCAGGGTCATTCTCAATGCCCTACAGTGGGCATGCCTCAGATAGCTAGTGTTGGAATCCACTTGGGAGGGAGCAATCTTAGACAAGGTACTCTCAAATGGGGATGAAGAAAGGATCTCATATCTAGAAGTGGGTAGCCATCTGGGAACAAGTGACCACCAGTGTGGATCAAAATAAATACAGCTGCAGAGTCAAGCCACACAAAAGCAAGGGTACTGGACTATAGGATGGCTGACTTTGTCAAAGTGGGAGAGTGCCTCAGAAAAGTACTAGCAAACAGGCAAAAAAGAGGGGTAGAGGAACAATGGGTAAACATCAAAACTGCCATCACAGAGGCAACAAGCCTTTGTGTGAAGCAAATAAATCAAAATAAAAGAAACAAAAACACTATGGTTCTCAAAAGAGGTGGCTAGGAAGGTTAGGGAGAAAAAGACAGCATTCAGAAAGTATAAGGAAACACAGAAGGAGCTGGACAGAGCACTGTACCAGTTAAAGCAGAAGGAAGCGGGAAAGGTAGTCAGAATAGCAAAGACCCAAACCGAGGAAAAGATAGCCAACTCAGTTAAGAAGGGGGATAAAACCTTTCATAGGTGAATTAGGGGGCAAAGAAAGACCAAGGGAGGGATAGTGAGACTTAATAAAGGGGAAGGTAAGTGAGCAGAGAGGGACAATGAAAAAGCTGCGATATTGAACAAATATTTCTGCTCAGTATGCACAAAAGAAGAGGCGGGGGAGATACCTAATCCAATCAATAGAAGCACTCTGGATAGGGGTTGATACCAGTCCTTTCACAGAAGAAAGGGTTCTGAAAGAATTCCTAAAACTGAAGGTGGACAAAGCAATGGGGCTTGACAGGATTCATCCCAGAATTCAAAAAAGAACTAAGTGGAGAACTAGTGGTACCACTGACTACCCTTTTTAACAAATCATGGGAGGATAGTATGGTACCTAAGGACTGGAGGAAGGTGGATGTGATTCCCCTTCAGAAAAGTGGGAGCAAAGCAGAGGCAGGAAACTACAGACCTGCTAGCTTAACCTCAGTTGCAGGGAAAATGATGGAATCACTTCTGAAAGAAAGAATTGTTGAGTACCTAGAGGCCAGTGGGCACAGGACCCAAGGCAGCATGGATTCACAGCAGGAAGGTCATGTCAGACAAATCTAATAGATTTCTTTGACTGGGTGACCAAAGTAGAAGACCAGGGAGGGACTGTGGACATGGCCTACCTAGACTTTAGCAAGGCATTTGGCACAGTCCCACACAAAAGATTAATAAACAAATTAGCCAGCCTGGGAGTGTGTCCCAGGGTGGTTGCCTGGGTAAAATATTGGCTGGACAACAGGACACAGAAGGTAATAGTAAATGGAGTCCACTCCAAAGAAAGAGAGGTTACTAGCGGGGTACCACAGGGTTCAGTACTGGGTCCAGTCCTTCTTAATGTCTTTATAAGTGACATTGCAGAGGGACTGGGAGGAAAAGTATGCCTTTTTGCAGATGACACAAAGGTCTGCAACAAGGTTGATACACAAGTGAGGGCGGAAAAGATGAGAAAGGACTTAGCAAAGTTGGAAGAATGATCAAAACTATGGCAGCTTAGATTCAATGCAAAGAAGTGAAAAGTAATGCACTTGTGAAACAAAAACCCAGGGGAAGAGTACACAATGGGGAAGGGGAGGTATTAGTAACAACCAAAATGGAAAGGGTCCTCAGGGTAGTCATATCAGATTATCTATACGTAAGCAAGCAATGTGAGAAGACAGTAAGGATGGCTGGGGGGATACTGGGATGTATAGGGAGTGGCATCACCAGTAGAAAACAAGAAGTTGTCATCCCTCTTTACAGACAGTTGGTGAGACCCCATCTGGAGTACAGTGTGCAGTTCTGGAGACCCCATCTCTGCAAGGACATAGACTGGATGGAGGAAGTGCAGAGGAGGGCAATTAAAATGGTGTAGGGTCTGCAACAGAAGTCATATGAAAAGAGACTAAAGGAGCTTACTATGTATACCCTCGAGGAAAGGGGGGGACATGACAGAAACTTTCAAGTACCTCAAGGGAATCAACACAGTCCAAGTGGGTAGCATCTTTCAGAAAAAGAGATGTATAAGAACAAGGGGACACAATTTGAAGATAGAGGGAGAATGGCTAATGGGCAATGTGAGGAAGTCTTTTTTCACAGAGAGGGTGGTGGATGCATGGAATGGCCTTTCTGAGGAGGTTGTGGCGTTAAAAGCAGTGGGGGATTTCAGGAATGCATTGGACAGGCATAAGGCAATTCTGGTGAGGGGTAGAAAGAAGTAGGCCGTTGGTTAACTAGAATCTGCAGCTTATTCAATCGGTAGGAAAATGAACACACTAGGTGGGCCAAGCAGTCCTTATCTGCCATCAAAGTCAATGTTTCAATGTTGCTATGAGTGCCATTAGGGCTATAGTTCATGCCTATAATTATTTGTAGTCCTATCTATGCATAGTTCCTGTTGCCTAGTGGGCATTCCTTATTCTGTGTCCAGCAGTGCGTGACCAGTATCTCCTGAGTAGGAATAAAGATGGCCACTGAACTGATGTGCTGTGTTTGAGTCTGTCTGTCTAGGGCACCAGAATATTACAGCATACAGGGCAGAAAATCTGCCTGTGCATTAGCATCTTCTTGCTGGAAAATCTAGTCTTCTGGTTCTCTGATTTATTTCTGATCAAGAGGTCTTGCTGAGTCTCTATTCACAGTCTGAGACACAGTTCTCACCATATGAGCAGAATATTTCCATGAACAAGCAGTGGCTGGCTAAGAAACAACGTCAAATACGTTTGTGTGTTTAATTATTGGAAAAATAGTATTTTTCCTTGGATTGTGATTCCTCATTCACCATAAGAAAAAGGCCAGGCTGGCACATGTTCAGCAGCTGATAAATGGAGCCAGTCCAATGCAAAGAATTGGCAGATATTTAGCAGCTGACCAACAGAGTATGTTTAGTAAAACTGACTGGCAAGAGTTTAGTAGATGATAGACTAAGCATGTGCAGTACAACTGACTGGCAAGTAATTAGCAAATGATAAGCTGAGCATATCTGGTACAGTTGATTGAACCCAGGCTTAGTGGGGAGGTGTCAGTGCTTCATGATATCACCTGAGAAAACTGGGTTCAGGAGTGATCTGGGAGTCCAGAGATTCCTCCTGTCTCCAATCCTGCTGTTGAAGAAAGCATAGGGTGCACCCTGAATTGGAGCGCAGCATTTTAATTGTCCCATCACTTTGGTTTTCCATATCTGGGGAACTTCTTGATTCCAGATTGTCACCACTAGATGACTCTTGTCTTGTAGTACAGCACTGCATCTCTTATCAGTGTTTTCACACATTGCCTTGTTATCATAGAAACATAGAATTTGACTGCACATAAGGACCGCTTGGCCCACCCAGTCTGCCCATTTCCCTACCTGATGGATAAGCTGCAGATCCTAGTTAACCAGCAGCCTACTTCTTCCTACCCCCACCTCCTAGAATTGCCTTATGACTGTCCCATGCATGCTTGAATTCCACCACTGTTTTTGACTCCACAACCTCCTCTGGAAGGCCTTTCCATACATCCACAACCCTCTCTGTAAAAAATACTTCCTTAAATTACCTCTGAGCCGCCCCCCTTCTATCTTCAAATTGTGCCCCCTTGTTCTTGCACATCTCTTTTTTTGAAAGATGCTACCCTCTTGGACTTTGTTGATTCCTTGAGGTACTTGAAAGTCTCTATCATGTCCCCCCTCTCCTCCTTTCCTCGAGGCTATACATATTAAGCTCCTTAAGTCTCTCTTCATATGTCTTCCGATTTCAGACCTACCATTTAGTGCCCTCCTCTGGACAGCTTCCATCCTGTTTATGTCTTTCTGAGATTGGGTCTCCAGAACTGCACGCAGTACTCAGATGTGGTCTCACCAGCTGTCTGTACAGAGGGATAATAATCTTGTTTTCTACTGGTGATGCCTCTTCCTATGCATCCCAGTATTCCTCGAGACCTCCTTGCTGCCCTCTCACATTGCTTGCCCACCTTTAGGTCATCTGATATGACTACCCCAGGTCCCTTTCCATTTTGTTGTTGTTAGTATCTCACCCCCATTGTGTACTCTTCCCTGGGTTTTGTTTCCCAGGTGCATTACCTTGCACTTCTTAGCATTGAATCTAAGCTGCCATACATTTGACCATTCCTCTAACCTTGCCAAGTCCCTTCTCATCCTTTCCACCCCACCTTGTGCGTCAACTCTGTTGCAGAATTTTGTGTCATCTGCAAAGAGACATACTTTTCCTTCCAGTCCCTCTGCAATGTCGCTTATAAAGACATTGAAGAGGACCGGTCCTAATACTGAACCCTGCGGTACCCCACTACTAACCCCCCTTTTTTCAGAGTGGACTCCATTTACTATTACTCTCTGTGTCCTATTCTCCAGCCAATTCTTTACCCAGGCTGTCATCTTGGGACCCACTCCCAGGCTGGCTAACTTGTATATTAATCTTTTGTGTGTGACTGTGTCAAATGCCTTGCTAAAGTCTAGGTAGGCCATGTCCACAGCCCCTCCCTGATCAACTACTTTGGTCACCCAGTCAAAGAAATCTATCAGATTTGTCTGGCATAACCTTCCCGCTGTGAATCCATGCTGCCTTGGGTCCTGTGCCCCTCTGGCCTCTAGATACTCAACAATTCTTTCCTTCAGAAGTGATTCCATCATTTTCCCTACCACTGAGGTTAAACTAACAGGTCTGTAGTTTCCTGCTTCTGCCTTGCTCCCACTTTTGTGAAGGGAATCACATCTTCCTCCTCCAGTCCTCAGGTACCACCCCATCCTCCCATGATTTGTTAAAGAGGTAGTCAGTGGTGTCACTAGTTCTACCCTTAGTTCTTTCAGAATTCTGGGATGAATCCCATCAGGCCCATTGCTTTGTCCACCTTCAGTTTTAGAGCTCTTTCAGAACCCTTTCTTCTGTAAATGGGCTGGTATCAACTTCTGTATCCAGAGTGTTTCTACTGTTTGTTTTAGGTACCTCCCCTCTTCCTTTGTAAATACTGAGCAAAAATATTTGTTTAGTATCTCTGCCTTTTCACAGTCACCCTCTGCCCACCCTCCTCCCCTTTATTAAGCCTCACTATCCCTCCTTGGTCTTCCTTCGCTCCTGATGTACCTATAAAAGGTTTTATTCCCTTCTTAACTGAGTTGGCTATCTTTTCCTCGGTTTGGGCCTTTGCTGTTCTGACTGCCTTTCCAGCTTCCTTTGCTTTAACTGATACAGTTCTCTGTCCTGTTCCTTCTGTGATTCCTTGTACTTCCTGAATGCTTTTTCTCTTGAACCTTCACTGCCACTTCCTTTGAGAACCATAGTGGTTTCTTACCTCATTTCATTTTGTTTATTTGCTTTACACAAAGGCTTGTTCTCTGTGATGGCAATTTTATTATTTTCCATTGTTCTTCCACCCCTCCTTCCTGCCCATTTGCTAGTGCATTCCTTAGGCACTCACCCATTTTGCAAAATCAGCCCTCCTAAAATCCAGTACCTTTGTCTTTGTATGGCTTGACTCTATTGCTGTGTTTATTGTGAACCATACTGTTCGATGGTCGCTAGTTCCCAGATGGCTACCCACTTCTACATCTGTGATCCTCTCTTCATCTCCATTTGAGAGAACCAGGTCTAAGATTGCTCCCTCTCGAGTGGGCTCCAATACTAGTTGTCTAAGGCATGCCCCCTGTAGGGCATCTAGAATAACTTCACTCTTAGAAGTGGCTGCTGCAACTGCACTCCAGTTAACATCTGGCATATTCAGATCACCCATCAGCAATATCTCCCCTTTATCTGCCATTCTAAGTATACTTTCTATCATTTCCTTGTCCATTTCCTCCCCCTGAGAGGGGGGGTCTGTGTACAACCCCTGTGCGGATTGTGATGCCATTGCTTGCCTCCAAATTGACCCACAGTGCTTCTTCTCCTCCCTGTTTACCTTTTTGTTCTGTTGCTTTGATTTCTTCTCTTATGTAGAGAGCTACTCCTCCTCCCCTTTTACCCTCCCTGTCCCTCCTGTAGATAGTGTATCCTGGTATGTTTACGTCCCAGTCATGGTTCTGTGTGTACCATGTTTCTGTGACTGCCATGATAACCAGATGTTCCTCCTCCATCAAGGCCACTAATTCAGGAAGCTTGTTACCCAGACTACGGGCATTGGTACTCATTGCTCTCCATTTTTTGATGGCTTTACCTTCTGTAGCGGCATCCCCCACTGACCTTTCTACCATGGTCTTTTTCTCATTTAGTACCCTGTTTTGTAGGGGGAGGCTGGGATTTTCCTGCCGCTTATCAGTGCCTCCCCCCTTGACTAGTTTAAAGGCTTGCCAATGAAGCATTTAAACCGATTGCCCAAAAGACTTGTTCCCTTTCTGGACAGATGCAGACCATCCTGCCAGTATAGGCTGGTGCCCTTCCAGGTGGAACCCCAGTCCCCAATGAAGCCAAACCCTGTGCTCCACGGCATTTTTCAACCATTTGTTAAACTGCATGGTGCAAAGTACCCCTCGCCTCACTCATGCCACTGACATAGTGATAGGTAGGAATCAAGCATGTAGACGGTTGTCCTTTAAAGCTTGCCATAACCCCAAGTTAGAATTGAGTTGTCTTCTCACTAAAGTATCTATCCAAACTACTCTTGAAGCTATTCATACTTGGACTATCTACAACTTCTGTCGGAAGTTCACTCCATGGAACCACGACCCCTTGACTGAACCAACACTTACGTTGGTTACGTTTCCAACTAGATTGAAGAAGTGATTGTGTCTCCTGGCACTACACCATCCAATTTTGGGCTGGAAACCAATCTCCGCCCATATCTTGTCATCTCCCATTAATCTGTAAAGTAAGCACAAATCACCCCTAAGCCTCCTGTAGTGAAGACAGTAAAGGTTGACGGATGCTAATCTTTCACCATACAATTTGTTCTTTAAACCTTTTACAGATCTTGTCAATCTTCTGTGCACTCCCTGTAGCCTATTTATGTCCTCCCTGTTCTACGGGGACCAAACCTGCACACAGTACTCCAAATGGGGCCTAACCAGTGCAACATACAGTGGAATCAGTATCTTTTTCATCTCTATTGTCTATATGTCTAAAGATGCAATTCAGATTATGGTTTGCTTTCTTTACCTGTGCCCTGCAGTGGGAATCAAATTTAAGGTCATTAGTAATCATAATCCCCAAGTCTCTCCTCCTTGGTGTCTATAAATGTAGTATTTGCAAGTTTGTAAGAGACCGTTCTGTTGTGTTTACCAAAGTGCATAACCTTGCACTTGGCAATGTTCAGGACTATTTTGATGGATACTGTCCACTCAGAGTTCGCATCAAAGCCGCTTGTAAGGATGCAACATGTTCATGATTGTTTACTACTGTCCCTAATCTACAGTCGTCTGCAAATTTATAACGCCATATTTTTGGGTTATTTAATTTAAGAGAAGATATATAAATGTTAAAGAGGCTAGGTCCCAGAACTGAGTTATAGTACAAATACCTCTACAACAACACTGACCGTCGAGCCATCTGTTTGCTTACTGTATTTGACTAGATTAGCATTACAGTACAGTACAGACTGCACTGAAATAAATTTGTCTTTGGTTGGTAATGAGTTGTGATTTTAGCTGCAAATGCATTGAAAGCAGGAACACCAGTGAGTTTTAAGTGAGTTCCAAGCGAGTCTGTACATTGCATTTTGCAAGATGTCTTGTTAAGTATTTGAGAGGATGAACAGGGTAACACAGAGGGTCTACTCAAGTTGAAGGAGGAAGGGACCCTGAGGGGCCATAGCCTAAAACTAGTAGGGGGGAGGTATAGAGGAGATGTGAGGTGACACTATTTCACAGAGAGGGTGGTGGCACCTTGGAATGCACTGCCAGAGGAACTGGTGACAGTAGAATCAGTGAAAGGATTCAGGAGGGGCTGGGACAGATACTTGGGAAAGGTGCAGGAGGGTAGGATAATGAACAATAGAAAAGCTCAGGGGGTGGAACCTTGGAATATGGGAAACAAAGGGGGGGTAGCTACAGGGACAAAACTGTGAGCTGCATCTCGAGCAGACAAGATAGACCATTAGGCCTAATCTGCTGGCAGTTTTAGTATGTTTGTATGATAGTAAAGGCACTGTATCAGAAATGAATTCTGTATGAAACTGAAACTTCTAAGAAGCCAGTTTGAAATGCATTGGGATGAATTCAGAAACAGATACTGCTGATAACTGCAGCAATAGCTATCCCTCTGCCAGCTGCCAAATCCTGTCCCAATGCAGGATGGGGGTGTCCAGCAATAGTCCTGTGTTGTGGACTGCCTAATACATTACTAGCAGCAGACGGAGCTGAAGCAGTGCCTGGGACCCCTCATTTGTATGTGCTCCACAATGGGGAGCTGCACTCAGAACAGGACATCCAGTAGACAAGCAGGTGGATGTGGAGTCAGAATATTTTCTGACTTCAATGTCTGCCAGCCTCATACCACCTGGAATCAACCCCTGAAACAGAAGAACTGGATGGAAGGGTACCCAGACACAATGAGGCCTGTGGCATTGAGTTAGAATCCATATTCACTGGCTGTTTTGAAGTGGCTTACCTGCCATGCAGTTGTGTCTGGTGGTACCACGGTTGTTCAGGGTGTTGACTGCAGTATGTAGAGTGGCCTCCTCTTCCCTGACACATATATGCATTGCCTACTGCATGAGTGGACATCATGGGGAGCAATATGCCCTTATATACTCATGCATATTCATAAGCTGCCACCTGTCTGATTCACAGACAGACTACCGCTGCCTGTAAGTACCTGGGACATGGGTTCTGTATCGCACAGCAGGCCAGCAGTGGTAGTTCAGCCAGTAACTCTGGAAGAGTGGGTTGGATTCCTGAATCCAATTTCTGTTCTTTACCATCAGAGACATGTGGTACAAACTTCTTACTACATTTACAGTATGAATCTAATACGGTGGAGCCCCCCAGGATGCAATGTAATACTGCAGCATTCTGCAACAGAGTTACTGCAAGAAACAAGGCAATTGCAGTACCAGTTTATCCCTTTTGTTATGCATCGCCCTGTATCCTTGCAGGCACTACTATATATACATTTAAAGGGAACCTCAACAGAAGAGATTTTAATGTAAGTATTGGCCATCTTTACTTGAGTCATTAATCACAAATTTTGTTATGAAAGTTATTCTAAAAATATCCACATAAATTTAAAATGCACTGGTGATGTATTTAAGCATATCAAAAATACATTTTTATGCTAAGATACTATATGACGAAATACCTTGCTGAGTAACAAATAGTGCTGTTCTCTTACTCTTACTGCTGCTGCTCTTGGCCCTTTTAAGAGACAACTCCGACTTCATCTAATTTCAACTAGTCGTTGTGACTGCCTCGCCTAATCGGGGGCCCACCGTTCACTGCCCTCCACTTCAGTCTTGAAAGCCATCTCTCCCCGCCTTGCCTCCTTCTACCTACCTACCCCCTTGCCCCCTCACCCTTTCCTCCCCGGGCATTTCCTGATTTTATCCCTCCTCTCTCTCTCTCTCTCTCTCTCTCTCTCTCTCTCCCTCCCCTCCCTTTAGAGCTCTTACCCTAACCCTCTATCCTCCGACAATGGCCTTCCTGCCTGCATACCCCTTCCTCTCTCACCTGCTGTGCTTATTTCCAGATTGCCCTTGGTTGGTTATGTCATGCTACCTAACATTGGGCACATTTTGAATTACTGGAATTTCCCTTAGCCTCAGTCTCTTACTTCTTGTTATTGTGTAACTATGTATTATTATGTTGACCTTTGTATGTATGTATACCCCCCATTCCTTCGACGTGGAACCTTCGTAAACGAGCAGTTCCTGCTCAGAGGTATTTGTAATCCTAGATTTCAATAAAATAAAAATAAATAAATGCACATTGTACTGTTGTGCAGTCACCGTGTGTTTTTTTATCTAGCTGATGTTCCCCTCTTCCACTGTGGTCCTCCCATTCTGGTCCTGTGGGCTAATGCCCATGAAAGACCACCAGGGCACAGCTCATTCATACCAGTTTATTGGCGCTGTGCTAGGTGGGTTTCATGGTATAACAGTGACATCTTGTGCATTTTGGGGGAAGGAACGTAGGAAAAACTGAATGGTTCTGTCCGCCCAAACTGTGAGAATGCTGTTATACCATAAGCCACATCTCACACAGTGCATATAAAACTTATTATGAATTATTCAAAGTTAGCTAGAGTGATTTATAATTTTCCAATTCTATTTTTTTTATTTATAAAAGCTTTTATGGTGCTGACACTCATCTCCCCCCCCAAAATGGATCGCTTCACTTTAAGGTTCCCTGCACAAGATGACAACTGTACACTATATAAGAGGGTTGGCAGTTCTAATCACTGATTGACTAAAATCAGTTTGTGGCATGAGGCCTGAGAGTACCTGTGGTTGTCACTTTGGTAGTAGCAGAATGTTTTAATTATGTTATTTCGTCCATAGCCCTCTTTCAGTCCAGCCTCCCTGCTGGCTTCACCCATACCAATGTGGGGGCTTCACATATATGCTGCACATGTCCCTGTGAGGGAGCTCGCTCCCTGGGCCATCATAGGCATCTACTGTGGTGCTGCGTGTGACTGCTCCCTCCCAAGCCAAGACAAGCTGCCAACGGCAGTGTTTTCCCAACCCTGGCCCTTAGCCACAAGCCACAATCCACAATCTAAAACTGTTTTACAACGCACTACTGTTGGGCAACAGGACAGCTCTAGTTACAGTGCTTTTAATGTATTTAGGTGTTAATATGGTAACTATGTTAAAAGTCTTGTTTGCTATTGAAGGGGTCCTATTAGACCTTTTCAGGTATGTGTGCATGCATGCAAGAAGGAGAGAGGTCTAAAAGCATGGCATTAGTTTTAATTCTCACCATGTTGGTTTGCAGGTAAGCTGCAAGGATGATTCCAGGTCAGAGCTATGGAAGAAGAGAAGGTTTCTACCGAAGCTTCTGGCGAAAATGTGGAGTCCTTTCTCTCCCAACCCTTGTACCAGTGTGAGCATTGAAAACGCTGGTACAAAGGATGGATGAGAGAGGGATCTGAGGAAGCTGCAGTGTCAAGAGCAGCAAAAGTAATAGCAGCAGCAGGAAGAAACTTCAGATGGAAGACTTACAGTACAGAGGAAAGATGAGAGCGAGCGAGAGAGAGAGAGAGATCTGTTAAAAAATAATGTCATTGTTCCCTTTTTGTGATGGGCTGGAACAATACAGTATGTAAAATACCATGTACAGTATGTCAGCCTACCTAGCATATGTCTTTCTGTATTCCATCTCCCCCTGTAAAATGGAAAACTGACTTCAAAATTATGTTACTAAAATTCAAAGTCCAACATGGAATAAACCATGTTTTCGATGACACAAGAGATACCTTTGGAATTGTCTTGTTAGAGTTGTGTGACTGTAAGTTTTGTTCATTTTAGACATAGAGATTTTGCTCCCAGCTATATCCATGCGGGATATACAGTATGCTATTCCAAGGGATATACCCTGTTCTGGCCCACTAATCCCTGTCCTCCCCATACCCTGCTCTCCCAACATCCCCCACAGTTCTCCTGTGCAAGGTAGTGGCTCCAGGTAGAGGACTGCCTTTCCACCTGAGGCAGTCCACTGTGTGGACTAGGTTCCAGTATCAGTGGGGACAAGGACCTAGGGGAGGCTTTGGGAGTTCAGGCCATCATATAGATGATCATGGGTTTTTCCTCTAGCTTTTCTCCCTGGTTCGTCCCCCCTCCTCTGGGGTGGGTGTAGTGCATTGAGCAGCCTTGGCTACACGTAGTGACATCCCACAGAAGGAGAAAGCTATCTTCACCCACTGAAGGGGTTGCTGTGGCACCAAAGCCCATCACCAGCCGAGCCCAACCACTGTGCACTGCCAAGTGGCAGCTGCTGTGGTCTGGCTTGCTTCCTGAAGCAGCATACCCTGAGGTCACTCCCAAATGTGGGCCACCTGCTTGGCGGCACACTCGACTGGGCCATCTGGCTGGCTGCTTTACTTGTTTTTAAGGTATATGTCTGAGATATCCATTAAAATTGATTGCAGACCTACTCATCGCCTTTGTTCCCCCAGATTGAATATTTTGGTAGTTCTATCACTCTAGACTGAAATCATCTGCAGATTGACCCTTTGCAGTAATTGCCTCTGTCCTTTTACTGCTCTTCTATTCACTATACGACATGCCCTTAATATATTTAAGTTGCAACTACAAATGTTTTTATTCAGTCAGATCTTCAGGTGTTGAAATTTCTAAATCCTTTGATGTCTGTTTAGCAGTTAAAGTTTCAGGTGCCTCAGAGAAATGTTGAAAAAACAATGTTGAGGAGCAATTTCCAAAATGGTTGCAGACGCAGCTGTGTGCTGTGTCTGCACAAATACCTCTGTGTCCTAAAATAATCCAAAAGGATTCATCAAGCTGTGAATAAAAGTGTCAAACAAATTAAACAAATTTGACTTATGAACTGAAATTAGAAAACAGAAACATAGAAACATAGAAGTTGTCAGCAAAAAAGGACCTCTTGGCCCACCTAGTCTGCCCAATTTTCCCTGCCTACTGTGCCACCGCAGACTCTATCTCCAGTTGTCTTCTCCCCTTGCCTTACTGCCAAGCTCCCCTTGTATCTGTGCCATCCAAGCTTAAATCCCGTCACTGTTTTGGCACCCACCACCTCCACTGGAAGACTGTTCTAGGTGTCCAACACCCTCTCTCTGAAGAAGTATTCCCTCACATTTCCTCTGATCACCCCCCCCCCAACTTCATAGCATGACCCTTGTCCTAAAGCTTATTTTTCTATGGAAAATGCTACCTTCTGTACTTTATTAATACCTGTTAGGTATGTGAATGGCTCTATCATAGCCCCCCTTTCCCTCTTCTCCTTCAGAGAATACATATTCAGTTATCTTTTATTTATTTATTTATTTTATTTAGATTTTGGTAACCTGGTAAGCCCACTGAGACCAGAGGTCCCTTTTTCAGGGGCAACCCGGAATTAGTTACAGTAAATTTCATACATAGGTATCAATATACAGTATTTACAGCTGATTCCTTGAGTCTCTCCTAGTAGGGCTTTTGATGCAGGCCATGCACCATTTTGGTGGCCCTCTTTTGTGCCACCTCCACCTTATCAATGTCCTTCCAGAGGTGGGGGCCTCCAGACCTGGACACAATACTCGAGGTGGGGTCTTACCAGTGATCTGTACAGTAGTAGTGTTACCTCCTTCTTCCTACTGGTGAGACCCTTGCCTATGCACCCAAGCACCCAGCTAGCCTTTCTTACTGCCTTATCACACTGCTTGGCTATCATCAGGTCACCAGAAATTATTACACCCAGGTCCCTTTCCTGTTTGGTGGTTGCCAGTAATTCCCCTCTCAAATGGTACATAGCCCCAGGGCTTTTGTGCGTCAAGTGCATGATTTTGCACTTTTTTGCATTGAAACGGAGCTGGCAAACCCTTGACCATTCTTTCAACTTTTTCAAATCATCCCTCATATTTTTCACAAATCCCCCCCCCACATGTGTCTACTCTGTTGTAGATTTTTGTGTCATCCGCGAACAGGCATACTTTCCCTTCTAGTCCTTTAGTAATTCCAAACTCTTCAGTGTGGTCATGATCTCTGGCATTCTAGCAGTAGATGTGGGGCTGAAGAGCAGAAGAGAGCAGTGACTACTTAACTAACCTATGCTATATATTCAAAAAAACTTCAGTGCAATAAGAAATTATAAATAACAATATGACAAATGTGGAAATTGCAGTTTGAAATTCTAAAATGCTCGAGCAAGAACATTTTTAAAACATTTGATATCATGTCAGGGAGTGACCACCACTCAGTATGGCTCACATTGGATATGGGCAAGGAAGGAGTGGAATCTGGCACAAGAGTGCTGGACTTCAGGAGGGCTGACTTTGGGAGGATGGGGGAAGTGGTAAAAGGGTACCTGGCCAGAATTCAATCTAGTATGGATACTAACCAGAGATGGGAGCTCATAAAGTTGGGGATAGTGGAGGCAACAAAACCTGCTGCAAAGCCCAGAGCAAGAAGGCTAGGGCTAAGAAACGGAGCTGGTTGAGCAAGGAGGTCATGGAAAGGTAAGGAGAAAAAGAGCTGCCTTTAGGAAATACAAGAAAACAGGGAGGGGAGGACAGAGAGGTACTTGATAGAATCGAAGGAGGTGACAAGGGCAGTAAGGGGCCAAAGCATCTGCGAACTCAGGCTGGCACAAGGAATTAAGAAGGGGAGAAGGACTTCTTTAAGTACATCAGGAGAAAAGGAGTGTAAGGACCACATAGTATAGGATAGGAAGGAGGGGTTGGGTGGAGAGGAATGACGATAGGTAGGAAGCACTAAATGAGTACTTCTGCTCAGTATTTACTAAAGAGAAGAGGGGGTGACACCCAAGATGGGTGAAATGGCAGACGGGGGGAAGTGGTGACAGATGGGGAAATCATGGAGGGCAGAGTTCGAGAGGGTTTGAAGGCACTGAGGGTGGACAAGGCACCAGGCCCAGATGGCATCCACCCCAGGGTACTGAAGGAGCTGGCAGAGGTCCTTGCAGGACCTTTGGCAGACCTATTTAATGCCTCACTACATTTGGGATGTGTACCTCAGGACTGGAGGATGGCTCATGTGGTGCCTCTCCACAAGAGTGGCCCCAAGGATGAACCGGGAAACTACAGACCAGTGAGACTCACATCCATCGTGGGTAAGCTAATGGAGACTATCCTGAAGGAGAGGCTGGTGGTCCTCTTAGAGGCCAAAGAACTACAGGACAGCAGACAGCATGGCTTCATACGTGGCCGATCCTGCCAAACCAACCTGGTCGGGTTCTATGACTGGGTAACTAGGCAACTGGACAGGGGACATGCAGTGGATGTCCTGTATCTGGACTTCAGTAAGGCATTTGACTCAGTGCCACATGGAAGGCTGGGAAGGAAGTTAGTAGGCACAGGGGCAGGTGCAATGCTGGTGAGATGGGTAGGAAACTGGCTGCAGGGAAGGCAACAGAGGGTGGTGGTGGGTGGGAGCTCTACACCCAAGGGCAGTGACGCGGTGTCCCACAGGGCTCGGTGTTGGGACCAGTGTTGTTTGGGATATTCATTGCAGACATATCATGGGACATCAAGAGCAAGATCAGTCTGTTTGCTGATGATACCAAGGTTGGCGCGGTGGTGGATGACCTAGGGGGATGGCAGGGGTTGCAGGATGATCTGGCAAAGCTTGAAACCTGGGTCAGACACCTGGAAACTGGGCTTTAATGCCAAAAGTGCAAGGTGATGCATTTTGGGATGAAGAACCCAAGGAGGACTTACCAGCTAGGGGAGTGCATAGCCCAGACAGAGGAGGAGAAGGATCTGGGTGTGCTCATCACAGGGTCAATGAACAACTTCGGCACAGTGTAGGAAGGAGCAGCTGCAAAGGCCAACAAAAATGGGTTGTATTGCAAGGGGTATATCCTCGAGGAGGGAGGTGATTCTGCCACTGTATGGGTCATTATTAGGCCACACCTGGAGTACTGTGCAGTTCTGGTGTCGTATCTGAAGAGGACATTAAGTTACTGGAGGAGTGCAGTGCAGAGGCGACAAAGATGATCAAGGGTCTGGGGGACTTATCATATGAGAGGAGGTTGAAGGAGTTGAACATGTACTCACTGGAGGAGAGGAGAGACAGGGGACATGATTGAAACCTTTAAATACATGAAAGGAATAAACAAGACAGGTACAGAGGGCTGTTCAAAGTAAGGGAGGGAGGGCCACCAGGGCCATGATATGAGACTGGAGCGAGAAGGTTCAGGAGGAGATGAGGAGACACTTTTTACAGAGGGTGGTGGCTGGGTGGAATCGTTACCTGCTGAAGTGGTATGCAGTAGAACAGTGGACTGCTTCAAATGAGGATGGGACAGGACAAGGGGGAGGGTTAATGAAGGGGAAGGGTGGAAGGGAGGGGCAGCTGCAGAATAAGGGGTGCTAGCTGCACATTCGAGCAGACTTGATAGACCTCTAGGCCTTTATCTGCTGGCAAATTTCGTATGTTCGTTTGTTCGATATGCTTGACCTGAATAACCATTTTGTTTAGATCTAGAAGAGGTGCTGGGGAGCAAAGGCTTGTATGGGTGGTGACGAGCAGGGTCCCACAGGGCTCGGTCCTTAGACCCGTACTCTTCCAAATATTCATTTCAGACCTTACTGACAAACTCAATTGTTGGGTCATCAAATATATGGATGATACCAAGATTGACGAACCATGCAGAACTCCCCAAGATTCCGATCTAATACAACAAGATCTAACAGAAATAGCAAATTGGCTAACAAAGTGGCGGATGAGGCTACAAATGTGAGTTCAAGGTCTTGCAATTGGGGAAGGAACATCCTAGGTACAACTGTACCTTAAATGATATATCTCTGGAAGAAACCATGAATGAAAGAGATTTAGATATAAATACATCCAACGACCTAAGCTTCGCCCAGCAAACATCAGAAGCATAATCTAAGGCCAATAAAATAATACGGATGATAAAAAGAAACGTTGTGTCCAGGGAAAGAGAGGTAAAACTCCCCCTGTATAGGGCCTACTTAAGACCACACCTGGAATATGCCTCTCCAGTATGGATTCCATATAAAAAAGGTGACAGAACCTTCATAGAAAAAAATACAGAGGAGATTCATTAAACAAATAAAAGGGCATTGAGATATGACATATGAAGAGCTTCTTGCTTGTCTAGATTTGATATCATTAGAAACAAGGTACACTAGGAGAAATATTCTCATTATGTAAGACATCATTCAGAACCCAGCATTGATGACTGAACTCAGCATTGAGTTTAAACAAGGAAATAGGCATCCACTTCAAATAAAGGGTAAACCGATTAGAACAGACAAAAGAAAGTACTTCTATACATCAAGAGTGGTGAATGCAAGGAACTGGCTACCTGTTGACATCAATATTAATAAAACCAAGTTAGAATTTAAGAGAAAACTGGATAACTATATGCTTTTCAGAGGCAAAATAAAATAATTTTGAGTGCCTTGATAATGGAGCAATCATTGGCAACCACCTTCAAGCTCCGAAACTTTCCAAATATGATAAATGCACCCTCAAGAAGAAATATCACTACTATGGTGAGCATTTTTTTCTTCTAGCAACAAAAATATATTTGTGATGTCATACAAATAGCAGACTCCAAGTACAACCAGATTCTGGGTCTAGAACCTATTTAAGGAACAGGTTCTGAAGCACAGAAGTACTACATTAAGCATCCCTTCTAGTTTTGTTGTCCAGACAGTATTGAGAAGTCAAGGATGTGTAGTGTAGCCCAAGGGACTGCCATACACACTCCTAGCAGGGACATACCCCTTATTGCTGCCATAGTAGTTCTAGTGGAATGTGTCCTTAAACCCTTTGGTGGCTTTTTGCTAGTCTTTCAAAAGCAGAACTCAATAGAAGAGACAACCCAATGTGAAATTGTCATTGTTGCTGCAGGTTTACCTTTTTCCTGTTTTATCATCAATAAACAATTGTTTGTTTTGAATTCTAGAAATTTCTGGCCTTTGAATGTAGAAACTGAAAGCCCTTTTCATATCCAGGCTGTGACATTTCTCCTCTTCTACACTGGAGTGAGGAGCTGGAAAAAAAAACATAGGCAATATTAAAAATTGATTTATGTGAAACGAGGAAACCACCTTAAGTAAAACATTTCACATTTGTTCTAAGCACCAGCTTATCCCTAAGGGGCATCTGCAACTCACTTACCACCTTGCAGAAGTAATAGCTACCAAAAACAGTTTTCCATGTTAAGAGCTTGAACACTGATGAAAACATAGGCTTCAAAGGAGGATTGGTCAGTTTTGACAGATCCAGGTTTAAATCCCATGGTGGGACTGATTCCCTCCCTTTCAAAGGGTATAGGTGGTTAAGCCCTTAAAAAATCTCTTGAACGCTGGGTAAGCTGCAAAACATTTTTCCCTGCCCACAGATTTGAAACCAAAATGGCTGACCAATGTATCTTTAGGGTGAAAGAATTCAGTACCACTGACAAACCTGCCGTTTTGGCAGGGACATGGTGAGAGTCACACCAAATACTGAATATTTTTCCTCTTTGAATTATACATTTTCCAAGTTGCCAGATTTCTAGCCACTTTCAAAACTTCCAGGACCTGGTATGAGAGGTTTAGGTTAGAATATTCTGACTCCTGAAGAATCATTCTCTCTAATGAAGGGATTTCAGGTGTGGGTGAGTCACACTGCCTTGGAACGGTGTGAGCAGGTCCTGTCTCGGTGGCAGGTCTATTAGTACTCTTTATGACATTGTCTGCATCAATGAGTACCAAAACTGCCTTTCACAGTCTGGTGTTATCAGAATCATTGTAGTAGTCTGTCTTCTCATTTTCAGCAATACTTTGTGACTTAGTTTATTAGTTAATTAGTGGAAATGGAATACATACAGGTGCCTGTTTCTCCAGGGAAGAATTAAAGCATCTCATAGAACTATTCCAGCTAAAGGAAGCCTGCAACAGAATTGGGG
The DNA here is from genome assembly GCA_016271365.2 of Neoceratodus forsteri. NCBI lineage: Eukaryota > Metazoa > Chordata > Ceratodontiformes > Ceratodontidae > Neoceratodus > Neoceratodus forsteri. The sequence continues at coordinate 29,420,594 of CM028133.1, read as the reverse complement.
TAGCTCACCATTTTACCATGAGGCAAACTGATATCTGGCACTCCCTCTACTGAGTTTAGAACCCCCTTGGTTCAGGGACCACTCATAGGTTACATGTCCCATCCTGCAGAGCAAATCTGCTAGTACATTCTCATTTCTTGCTGCAGTAGTTGTACTGCAGATAGGTTTGCATTTAAGTTATGCATCAAATTTCAGATCTTTATGAACTCTGTACAGAGGTTTGATGGCTTGATGACTTCCTGCTTGTTTATGTAATACATAACTGCTGTATTGCCTGTCTTTATCAGGGCTATGTGTCCCTGCAACATGAAGGAGAAGGATTTCATAGAAAGGAACACTGCAGCATTCCAACAAGTTTATGCCCTCGTTTCTTTCTTGAGAATTCCAAATACTGTATGCTGTTCTCTTCTCCAGGCTTCCTCCTCAACTTAGTAGAGATGCACGTGTGGTCAGAACTCTGGTAAGCAAGGACTGGCAGAAGGGAATACCCTCTCTGAGGTTGCTGGCTTCTCTCCCCTACTCTGGGGCTTGCACCACCTGCTCAATACTGGCACTTGCTGGAGTAGTGGTGTGCTTCTCTGATGCCAGTAGCTTCTGAGGAGGTACTGGGCATCACTTATTTGTAATTATAATCATGGCACCACTGCTGTTGTAGATGCCATGTGGATCAAAAGTCTCACAAATGCCTGTGCAGTCCTTTTGTTCTCTTTTTTGTTCTTGTCTTTCTCCCAGGGCTCCTGCTGGCAGGTGGACTCTCTCTCTCTCTCCATGAGACAGTGCACATCCACCCTACTAACAGCGTTACTCTCTCCCAACCCCAGCCCCGATATTTTAGCAAATCCCCCATGGATTTCCCCACATGGGGGGCAAGGGGGGAGGGCTGCCCCCCCACTGCACACAAATCCAGTTTTGCTGGTCAGGGCTGTAGGTCGAGGGCATGGCTCAGGTTTCATGTAGCCTGCCAGCACTTCCCCAATTTTCTGTTTTCTGTCCCTCCCCTATTGCTGGGGCACACACATCAGCATGTATATGTGGAGGCATACGCATGCTGTGGGGTCCCATAGCACCCTCCCTTCTCTGGTGTTCCCAATCTGCACCACCTTCAGGCCTCCACTTGGAGGTAGTTATTTGGTGGGACTACCAAGCCACCCTCCCTGGGATAGGAGAGCTGTCCTCCAGATGCTCAATACTCTCCCTCCCAGGCCAACCCCTAGCAATGCATGTTTGCCACTGAATGCAGGTGGCCAGTATGGCAGGAGGTAAGGTGCAATACCTCAGGCCACTGGACCATGTGCAGTCTTTTTCTGACCTTCCTGGAATGTGTTGGTAAACTGAATCAAGGCTTCTGCCCTTTGCAGAGGTAGGAAAGCTCTTGCCAATTCTATGTTCAACTCTGAATCTATGACTTCCAGAATCTGTCTGAGTTCTAGGTGCAATTTTTTTCTAATTTAATGTACAACACATGGAGTGAGCATACTGGAATCAATTTTCAGGGAAAGCAGTACGTGGGATCTGAGAAAGAATGCTAGAAGAGCATAAATCATGCCATCTGTACCTGCTATGCTTAGTCACATATGTATATTTATTTGTTTGCTGTATATTTTAAATTATGTTTTCTTTATTTTCTGTAATTTATTTTACCTTACTGCTCATTTGTGAAAACGGGCAATTTGATCACCAACTTACCTATTTAAAAAATAAAATGAAAATGAATGGAAGTAATATCTAATAGTTTTTTTGGTGCCTCTTTCCAAATAGTTTGGCTAGGTGTACATAAAAGTCAAACCCTTTTCTAAATTTTGGAGGAAATCTAACCTCTTCTGAATGCTCTTCACTGTTTGAATTCAGCACAGAACTTCCTGTTATATTTTTACATGCAAAAGCCTGAGTAAAGAGATGTTGCTACACTCTGCCTGTGCAGACTAGCTACCACCACTGAGAAGCACTTTGAAAACAATCTTCAGTGCCATGATCAGACCAAGGGCATTGCTTTTAACTGAAACTGAAAGTGTTCTATATTGAACTTCAGATACTTTCTGTGGCAAGCTCTTATTGTGATGTGGAAATATGCATCCCTTAAGACCAAAGACCCCAGCCAGTCACCTTGTTGTAGGGAAGGATCACCGTTTGCGGTGCTACAGCTCTGAACTTCTTTATTTTCAAGTGTCTGTTCAGGAGCCTTAGGTTTAGAATGGGTCACCATCCCCTATTTTTACAGCTGCATGGTGATGTCACCATGCTGGCATATTGCTGTGAGTAGGGGAAAGGACTGACAGGATTATGAGAGTGTGGTCTTCCACTTAGTAGTTTGGTTGGGCTGCATGACTCACATTACTCCACTATTCTCTCCATTTACTACAGTGGTGTGTGTGTCTGCACCCCTGCCTGCAGTAGATAGCACTAATTCTAGAGCCTCTTTAATTAATTGCACCTGTTAAAAGAGCTTAAGACAGTAATGGCTGTAATGCCTGTTGAAACACATTCATCATTTTAAGAGCATGTAAGATAAATAACTTTGCAACAGCTAATGTCCATAAACAATGAAACAATGGTTTTCTTTCAACTGCACTTCTTTCCCTGCACTCTGGCACTGCATTTCACTGTAGCATTCCAGTCTCTGCTTCCGCTTGATTTAACATTACAACATTTTGTCTTTAAAGGGCATGCTCCTACTATGTGCTTATAATTGTTTTTATTCCTGCATATTTACCTGATTCTGTGCTATATGTGTTGCTTCCCTGCAAAATGTGTCTTTAAAACAAAGATATTTATAATAATTACATAGTTAATGAAGCTGTATGCTTTTTCTAGTTGGCTTTGTTTTTTTTTTTTTTTATTGCTTCCATCTACCCCTTCTCTCAGATTACCTTGCAACACATTTGAGTCTTAACCTTTGATTATCCTGGTCATTAATCTTTAGCCTTCTTGTGTGCTTTTAAATAACAAGCTTCACAGCACTTGAGGCTAGCTAGGAGGAAGGTTCACAGTTGTAGCTGTTGCTCTCTGTATATTGAAGGTCCAACAATCCTCAAATAGTTCACTGCCCCTCAGTGCATGCAGAGGTCCTGGAAAAGCTTATAAAGGACTCTGGGTCCATCATGCCCAACCTCTCACTGTAACATAGTAATTTAATGTTGTAAGGGACTCTATGTCCATCATGTCTAACCACTCACTGAAACATAGTAATTTAATGTTGTAAGGGACTCTATGTCCATCATGTCTAACCACTCACTGTAACATAGTAATTCAATGTTGAAAGGGACACTAGGTCCATCATGTCCAGCCCCTCATAATAACATAGTAATTGAATGTTGTAAGGCACTCGAGGTCCATCATGTCCAACCCCTCACTGTAACATATTAATTTACTGTTGTAAATGACTCTATGTCCATCATGTCCAATCCATCACTGTTTAACAAGAGGTATTGTGAGTCTCAGGAGGTATCTGCATTCCAAAAGAGACTTGTTACTTTATTTTAATTAACTGGAGAAAAGTGAATGCCTCCTGATACAGGGAAGTGAATGGATTAAAGTTGCATAAGACCAGTGCCACATTTCACCTGGCATTTGAGGAGTCAGCCTCGGCTTGATGCAGGAGACTGACGACTGGACTTCAACTATCCAGGAATCCATGGCATGCCACTTTCAGTGAGAGGGCTGAGTGTGGACACAGAAAATGGTGACAGGCAAATATAGATGAGGATCTGCAGCAGCCATATGTGAGAGGCATGCTGGCTAAGGCACAGGTGGGGGATTTGTGACACAAACACAGTTCAGTTAGAGGCATATGTATCTTGCTTCCGTTTGAAAACCTGAAGCTGCCACTATTAATATAGCTAGGCAGTCACCAGGAGCTAAGTGGACAATGACAGTCAAACCCCGGTGCTGCCAACCCCCCATTCTGAAACTAGGTGCTCAGCCACCAGTTCCAAGAGTCAATGAAAAAAAGTAAGCAGACAACAGGAGCCCAACTCCAGTGATGTTTTAGAAAGAAATGTCAGTTGTTTTTTGCACTAGTCTACTGTAGCATTGATCCCCACTATTCGTTGTATTATTGCATTTTTGTGTACTTGCTACTTGTACATCAAATAAAAAGTAGCTTTATTCCATAGTCAGCAGTAAAACTTTAACCAGCTTCTTTAAACAAAAAGCATATGCGAATTCATAGGATGAATACTAAACACAGCAAAAGTGCAGTAGTGCAATGAATAGCAGGGAGCAATGCTATGCCAGACTGGGGCAAAAACAACTAACCTTTCACTCCAGAAGCAGAGCTTCATCAGAGTTAGTAACTTAATGCTGAAATGCCCTTATATTATCTACCACCAGTAATGTGTACAAATTAAAAATTTAAAACAACAAATGTGACGCATCCTCAGGATATGAGGAGGCACATACAAAATTACAACTGGCAATTAAGGTAATGAAAAGTATAATATCAAACCTGGTATAAACTAACCACGAAGCATATTTTCACAGTTGCTTACTGCATGTAATTAGAAAAAAAGCTTTACATATAAACTACAATATCAGGAAATATAAATGTCTCTTTAAGCTGAGTGGCAACCATAACACAAGGGGGCACAGTCTTAAGCTGGAGGGTGGGAGGTTTAGGAGGGAGGTCAGGAAGCACTTCTTCACAGAGAGGGTGGTGGACACTTGGAATGTGCTGCTGGAAGAGGTGATCTCATTGAAGACAGTGGGCTGCTTTAAGAGAGGCTGGGATAGGCATGGAGGAAGGTAAGGGTCATGGGTAGGGAGGATGGGAGGAGTGGGGAGAGGGGGCAGGGACAGTATCTCAAGCTGTGGACCCTGCAATTCTAGCAGACTAGATAGACCAAATGGCCTTCTTTTGCTGGCTTCTTCATATGTTCGTATGTAAATATGAACATATGAATGTGCCAGCAGAAACAGACCACCCTGTCTATCTAAGTCTGCTCAAGTGTGCAGCCAACACCCCTAGTTTGCAGCTGCCCCACCCCCTCCCATTTGTCATCCCACTGCCACCCCCACCTCCCCAACCCTCACTCTCCCCTGTTCCCTGTCCCATGCTCTTTTGAAGCTGTTCACAAATTTACATGATGCCACCAATTCTGGTAGGGTGTTCCATTTTGCTACCACCCTCTCTGTGGAATAGTGTCTCCTCATTTCCTTCCTAAATCTTCCCTCCTCTATTCTTAGTCTGTGCCCCCTGGTGACCCTCCCCCTCCTTAACTTAAAGACCCTATCTGTCCCATCCTTATTGATTCCCCTCAGATACTTGAATGTCTCTATCATGTCCCCCTGTCCCTTCTATGCTCCAGGGTGTATATAGTGTATATAGCAATCCATTTTGTGGATGTTGGAGTGAAGCACTGAAGATATAAAATGTATAGGTATTCATTTATATATCCCTTCTCTTGAGAGACATTTTCTTTAGGACTGTGGAACCAATGAACTCTTCAGTACAATGATTCCAAATGTCAGGAATCTATTCTAAAAATAAACAGATAAAAAGCAGGACACTATTATATCAGATGCTCAGTCATAATGTATCTATACCTTGGATAATTGCATCTACTAACCAACTGTTGAAAATATGCCTTGTGGGTAGTAAATACCAGGTTTGATGTTATACTTTTATTTACCTTTAGTGCCAGTTGTTCCTTTATGAGCTTCCTCATATCCTAAGGATGTGTCACATTAGTAACAGACTGCTAATGTCTGTTTCATATATGACACTGTATGCCATATTACATGTAATATGACAAATTTTAAATAGAATCTTTAACAACAAATCACTGTACTAATTCCTGCTGTCATGAACATTCACTAAAAAACATTTTGCAGCCGTATTGGTTCTGACTAGAGTTTGTTCTTCTGAGTGATCAAGTACCTAGAGAAGAAGCCCTTTCCCAATTGGGAAATATGATCCTCTCTACAGCAATAACAATAACATTTTTCACCTCTAAGTTGAGTAGGAGCTTTTGCTCTGGTATCTGAGCTTAAAACACTTTCAAGTTGCTTAATTTTGGGAACTTTACAAATTTAAGGGTCAAGCCCTGTCTTAATACTTCCACAACCCACTTGTCCATGGTAATTCTTTTTCACTCTTCAGGTAATTATACAGACACCCTCATACTGGCAATGTGTCTATGGTGACATGGGCAAAATTGTCAGGGCATAAGCTTTGCCTGGGCAAGAGGAGATGAGGCAAATGTCTGCCTGAGTCCCCTTCTACCTCTTTCTCTACCTGTACCCTCTGAACAGTGTATTTATGGTGCACATGGAATCTACTGCAATACGGCCTTTCCATACCTCCCATTCTATATGGCATACAAGGCATTGAGTACCTCTGTATCTCTTAGACAAATTTTTAAAAGTTGCTTTTTGATCATAAACTTTACTTTGTTCATCTATACTTTAATTTTGTCATCATATAAGTGGGTACCTTCAAAGGGGAACTCACTTGCTTTATTTTGCATGACCCATCACTACCTTGTAGTAAGCCATGCACATCTTCTGGAGGACATTGAATTTGCCGGAGCCCTAAATGCAGTGTCATTCACATCAACTGTCACTTGAAATTGGTATTTACCCACTTCTAAACCAACTTTTACTGTAAGTTCAAGGTGAAGCTTCTCTTGGGGAGGCAAGTTCTGAAAACATAACAAGACCATATCCCACAGGACCTGCCGGTAATTTGCAGAGTAGCTCAAGTAGGCGATCTGCCTCAAGAACAGGGTAGAGGTAATGTGCACATTTTAGCCATTAAGACAATTCTTCTGGTATCTTTATCAGGAAGTACTTCTGAGAAATTTATTTTGCTTTCTTGTCATCAGCTGTCTGGGTTAGGGGGAGTATAAATGACGTCAGAGTCTTTCCTGGTTACCATATATCTTTTCACAATCTTCTTGTGTGTTCCCAGTTTTTATTTTGGTAAGTTGATAAGTGTTTAATTATTCTTTTGCTCAGTTCCACAATGTTTTGCTTAGTAACTTATTTACTGTCAATTTAATCATAGGCATAGTTGTCCTTATTATTTGTGTTATACATATTCCATTCTGTGTATTTTGTATTCTGTATTATTGTATCTGTTATCTTTTTCACTCTTCCTCTTCCCCTGGGATACATCTGGAAACTGAATGTTACCACCTCAGTATGTCTTTCTTGGTAAAACCTTTGAAATAATAAATAAATACATACATAAATATAGGATGAAGTCATAGCAAGAACCTTTTAAGTGGCATTCTGAAAAGCTTTATGGATGGGTATGGACACTCTTTTGTTGAGGTCAGACCCAGCATACCCATACATTCTGCTTAGTCTGTATCCACTTCTGTCTCGAAGGATGGAAGATTATGCATACGGCCCATTTGATTACCTAATGTAGCATAGGATAAATAGTCTTCATTCACCCTGGATTGGACACTGAATTCCATCTCTGCTGTGTTCTCCAGGGCAATTGGTTCCTACTTCTCTTCCTCTAAAAAGCCATCTTCCAGGGGGATACTGGGAAGGGCATCAGATATATGTTTTTCAAAGCTTTGCATTGTTTTTAAAAATTGCCACATTTGTTTAATGTCCTCCAGGGAGTGCATATTTTTGTCCTGCACCACTTTCTCTATCCACTTTTCAGGCAAAGGAACCTCAAGGTCCGTTTCCTTTGTGTTTTCCTTTTGTCAGCTGTAGTACTTGGCTGGTGTTCTGAAAGTCTTTATTTGTCTGTTTTTTATGGCTTCCATCAGAGGCACTAGAATATTACTGGCTGGGAGCCTTGTGCTCTTTACAGGAAGATGGCTTAACAGTCTTTTTTGTTTTCTTGGGTGCCAGAGATGACATCTCTTTTACAGAGGTGTGCTTACAGCATTTTTCAGAGAGCACTTTGCACCTTCAGTGGTACCTTTCTCTAGTATCTATCCCTAGCTCTATATATTTATTTACAGGATAGCACCCTTGCAAAGCTGCTGTGAAAGCTGATGCAGACAATGACTGCTGTTTGTCTACTTTTTTTATGTTCACCTTTGTGCTTGTGAAAACTGAACATATTGGTATTATAGTGGATAATGAGAGGTGTGTCACTGTCGGTCCAATGCTGGGAAGCTTGCAAGGATCTCAACAGCATCAGACCAATTATCAGACAGGTTAATCATGACACTCTTCTGGTCTTTCTGGGTGGAAGCTTCATGTAGTTCAAAGAAAAGTGCTGCCCATATCACAGGGTTGCTCTTTCCTTTGATCTACATAAACCACCCACCCAGCAAGCAGAGCTGATCAGCATCATGATCAGCCTGCTGTGACCCCCAATGTAAAAACAATCCCTCCCACCCTCTGCAAAGTATCCCTCCAACCTCTGGTTCTGCCAAGCATAACACCAACACCGGGATGCCTAACCCCGGTGTGGGTACTTGAAATTAAGAAAACCAACCCTCATAGTCTTTCTTTGTTTTTATACAACCTGTAAAAAAGAAAACAGTCCATTGATGTTTGTTGCTGCCGCTGGCACACCACATCCTTTACCCCAATGGCTCATATCATTACATAACAGATTATCAGAGTTTAAACATAAGATAAACTAAGACACAATGGGACCTTGTCACCACTTACTATACTAACATAACATTAAATCTGAAATTGAATAAATGAAATATCAAAAATAATTAATATACCTAATACACAAGGTGCCTCATCAAGGAATCTAAAGAGAATATAAGGTATACAGCTTGCCCCACTTCCTGTTGAATACAGACATTTTATGATGGATACTGGCTATCATCTTCTCCAGTTGAATATTGTACAGCAGCTCCTGCAGCCATTCATAGTAAGAAATACAAATTTGGTCTGTCCTGAAAGTGAAAACATTGCCATTAGGTGTCTCTTTTCTTTAATTTCAATACTTTAGTAGTCCCCCAATAATAAAAAATCTCATGCTTAAATAGTCCTTCCAAATTTAAAAGAGGATCAGCTCAAAGTTTAATTTGTTCCCATAAAGGAGTAATTTTAGGCATTCCCATAGAACATGAAGAAACAATCCCTCATCTTGTCTGCATCATGTACAATTCAGGGAGAATAACTTCCCCATCTTTGCCAGTTTCACAGGGGGGTAAAATAAATGTTATGCAAAACATAAAATTGGGTTAACCAAAGTTTATCATTAGCAACATATTGATATAAATCTCTCCAAATGTGGCTTCAATTGAAAGTAGGCTGCGGAAAGGCAGAGGACCAATACTTAGAGTTCCCAGAAACCTCAGGAAAAAGTTCAACAAATAGAGGGGAGTATATCTGGAACATGGAATGGCGTTGTACCGCTAGATCAATGAAAGTCCACAGGAGCTCCCTTTTTTTGAATGCCTAGACAGTGAACCAAACTTTTGATGCAAAAGATGACTCTGCTGGTATACTTTGAAAACATATTTGTTTGATAAGTTGAGCTGTTGTAAAATCTCATGGCAAGATTTAAGCTAACCATCTGACATCAGGTCCCCGACCACCTTCTCACTTAATTGGGGTAGCCAGTCAGCAAGCACTATCACACCACCCACCTTAAAATTAGGGTTTGTGCATATTGGTTGTGACACATCTTTAACTGAGTTGTACCACATGCATTTGCAGACTTGTGCAAGCACTCGAAAAGAGGTATAAATTTAACACCCATACCAATAAAACTGTTAAAAAATGTCCCAAGATTATAGTGCTGCAGAGCTGTTTTGGTAAAGAGTTGGGGGTGTATAGAATAGGCTATTGGGAGAAAGCTCAGCTTCCCCAATTAGAGCTTTTTCTATTTGCAGCCAAATTGAGATATATTGGGATTCATATTTCTGTAAGCAATATGTGGAACAATAATAATGATTGCAAAAACAATAAAAAAAAAAACTAAGGAAAAAAAAGAAGAGGATCTCAAAACCTGGTTTGAATAATCAAAAAAAATCCACCAAGTCAGGAAGATACTACACAAAGTGAAATTGATAATAACAAAGTTAAAGTTAAGGGAATACAAATTCTACTAACCAATGCTCATAGCTTAACAAATAAAATAGATGAACCAAGATATATTCTTGCTAATAAGGAAATTGACATATGTTGTATTACAGGAACATGGTTGACTGAAAATGATTGGAATTCTGATATAAGTGGTTTTACAAAATTCTTAAAAAACAGACAAAATGTTAAAGGGGGTTAGCTTTATACATATCTAATAAATACAATTGTCATGAGATAATATATGAGGACTCTCCAACTGAGATACTTTGGGCCAAAATCGAATTAGGCAATGAAACCTTAACTATAGGCCTATGTTACAGATCATCTAATTTAAACCAGGAAGGTAACCTAGTCTTCTTGAAGTAGTTAGACAATATCGAAGTGAAAGAAGACTTAATAATTTTGGGTTCAATTTCCCAAATATAAACTGGGAAACACTTGATATGCACAGTACTATTGAACGGCAGTTTTTAGAAATTACATTTAAACATGGACTGGATCAGTTAGTAACTATACCCACTAGGAATAATAATATACTTGACCTTTTTTTTACAAACAATGCTGACCTTCTCTCCACCCCTGTTATCATACCTCCTCTGGGTGACAGTGATCACAACATGATTGTATGTGACATCTTAAAACAAACAAAGGAATAAGTAAGTTTAAAAATGATCATAAAGCTGATTATAAAATCATAAAAAAGTACCTGACTTCATGGTAATGGTTAAAAGACCTAGGTAATCTTGACTTCAAACATGTGTGTGAGACAATACAGACCAAAACAAATTACTGTATAAATACCTGGGTACCTGAGAGAACAAAATATGATAATAATAGCAAACGAAAAGTTCCCATGTGGTGGTCTAAAGATATAAAGCATATAATAAGAAAGAAACATCGTGCCTATAACAAAATATAGTAACACTAAAAAGGCTTCTGATTGGGGCAAGTTTAAGATACTTGCCAAAAAACTAAACAAATAATTAAAAAATCAAAACAAAAAATGGAAATAAATTAAGCCAAAGACATCAAAGACAATAAAATACAGTTTTATAACTATATAGGTTCACTAAAACAAACATGTACAGAAATTGGACCACTAAAGGTAAATGATGAATTAATAACTAGCGAAAAAGAAATGGCTACTAAATGTAATCGTTATTTTACAAGCATATTTAATCCGATGGATTTTACTCATCAAGATACATTACAATCATCAATTATTAAATTATTCTTCCTTGAACAAGACACATTAGAGGCCATTAACAAAATCAAATGCAATACATCTCCAGGCCCTGACAGTATTCACCCCAAGTTCTTAAAAGAGGCATCAAAGGAACTTGCTGGACCATCTACCTATTTGTTCAATATGTTTGTAAATAATGGGAAAGTTCTTCAGTCTCGGAGAGAAGCAAATATATCCCCAATACATAAGGGAGGTAATAAACAGTTAATATCTAATTATAGGCCTATCAGCCGTACATCACTTGTCAGTAAAATTATTGAATGGTTAATATATGTTAAAATTTCCAATCATCTTAAAATTTCCAATTGTACTGACATTTCCCAGCATGGCTTCACTTGTGGTAGGTCATGTCAAACAAACCTTATTAGTTTTTTCGAACCTGTTAGTGACATCCTAGATAAGGGCCTTCCAGTGGACATCATATTCTTGGATTTTGAAAAACACTGTTTCTCATAAAATTTTTATCAAACAACTTAATAATATACATTTGGACATGTTCTTAATTAAGTGGATATCAGCATGGTTATACAACAGACATCAAAGGGTGGTTGTACGAGGGCATAAATCCAACTAGAGCCCTGTCACCAGTGGAGTACAGTAGGGATCTGTTCTTGGGCCTTTACTTTTTAATATATTGATAGCAAGTATGCAAACAACAAAAGAAGTTTGGATAAATAAATATGCAGATGATTGCAAATTGGGCTGTATTGTGAACACTACTGCATCTGCAAACACTCTCCAAGATAATTTAAATAAATTAACATCATGGGCAGTAAACAATAAATTTAAATTTAACCCAGCAAAGTATAAGGTAATGCATATGGAGAACAATAATAAGAGACAGCCATATTTTATTGAAAATGTGAAATTAACAATCACAACAGAGGAAAGAGATTTAGGTATAACTATAACTGATAACTTAAAATTTAACACCCATACCAATAAAACTGTTAAAAAATGTCCCAAGATTATAGGTTGTATATTGAGACATATCAAAAGTAGGGAATCATCTGTCATCTTGCCCCTATACAGAAGCCTGGTTCGTCCGCATTTGGACTATCGTATTTCATTTTGTGCTCCAACTTCCATTGGCTATTGAAACATGACAGAAAGAGTTCAACGAAGAATAACTAAAAGGATTGTTAATATGTCCAAACTTGATTATGGTTCTAGATTAAAATCTTTAGAGCTTTACTCTTTGAAGTACAGAATACTAAGAAGTGACTTAATCTATACTTACAATGCATACAATAATGATTACTTGTTAAACACAATAGGATTGGAAACGTTTTCAATAAGTAATCCCACTAGATCCCACAATTCAAAACTAAAATCATCCTTATGTAAAACCAATAAACAATCTAGATTTTTTACACAGAGAATTCCTCCAATCTGGAATACATTGCCTAGTAATATTATAAACAACAAAAACATAGAACAATTTAAGAGAAACCTTGATAAATATATGGGTGACAAGAAATTGTCCTTCCACTGCTAATTTAGCTGGTGGTGATTTCATAAATGGGCATGTGCCTTCTGAACTTGTATCACTCTATGAATCTATTAATCATATTCTCCTCGGGGAGAGACTGATCTTCTACTGTACTTAGATACATGACTAGCCAGATAATATAATAAAAAGTTGGGTAATCTAAGACCTCCCACATCTCTCAGAGCCAACAAACAAGAATAGGCCCACCTCAGGGGCTTCTTTCTCCAGATAAAGTCTGAAATTATCTTGTGGACCTTTTGAAATCAGCACAAGGGAAGCAGGAAATTCAAGGAGTGATGGGGGTAAAATAGCTGGGGAAGAACATTTATCTTGATGACATTAATTATACCAAAAATAGAAAGTGGAAGAGTCCCACATGGTCAGATCATGCTGAATGACTGTAACCAGCTCATCAATATTCAGTTTTTTCATTTGAGTAATACCCCTAGTTAACCAGATACCCAGGTATTTCATACTTGAGGCCCACGAGAAGCCTATGGCCTTGATGTCAGTTCGAAAGACATTAGCAGTTAGAGGTAGCACCATGGCTTTATCAAAATTTAATTTTTAGTTGGAAAGTTCTCTATACTCATGAATGAAGTGTTAAAGCAGCAGGAATTGAAGTATTAGGGTTGGTAATATGCATCAAACTGTCATCTGTGTAAACAGAAATTTTCAAGTCAAATTGCCCAGTCTGCACCCCTGTTATTAAGTGAGACTCATTAAGACGATGCACCAATGGCTTTAAGTAAAAATTAAACAATGGGGAGGCAATGGGCAGCCCTGACAGGTACCAGAACATAACAGAAAAATAGGAAACAGAACCCCATTACAATAGATTTTTGCAGTCGGACAGGAGTAAAGAATTTTAACCCAGTTGATAAAGATAGCAGGAAAACCAAATTTTTGTAAAGCAGAAAACAGGAAGGCTCAGTCAACCCTATCAAATGCTTTCTCTGTGTCCAGGGAGATCAAGGCAGTAAGAATGTTGGTTTTCTGGGACGCATAAAAAATGTGGGACAATTTACACAAATGGTCAGCTGATAAGCGCATATGCATGAATCCGACCTGTTTCAGACTAATTAATCCTTCCCAAACTCTCATGACTCTAGCTGCCAAAACCTTGGCCAAAATTTTTATGTCATAGATCATGAGAGATATGGGTCAGTAGTTGGTGACCTGTCTGGTGGTTTACCGGGTTTTGGCAATAGGACTATCATTGCCTCAAAAAGTGAGGTATCAGTTATTCGATTGTCGCAAAGATATGAGTATAGTTGGTGCAACAGGGGAACAAGCTCCTTGGGGAAAACTTTATAAAAGTTCATGGGGAAACCGTCCAGGCCAGGGGCTTTATATAACAGTAAAGAGTTAATAGCTTCCAGGATTTCCTGATGGGTTAAAGGCCAACTAAGAAAAGCCTATTCATCCACCATTATGTGGGGGAGAGGGGTGTTATTCCAATATTCTTGTATCTCAGTGAGGGAGCACAGATCAGATTGGGGACTATACAAGGTATGATAATACCACTCAAATTCTTGAGCTATGTCTTTAGGAGATGTTCTAGGGGCATCGTCCCTCATCGATATTATAGTAGGGATGATGTGAGATGGTTCTAACTTCCGTAACCTTAATGCCAGAAGTCGCCCTGCCCTCTCTCCATGTTTGACATAGGTAGACTGGGTTTTAAGTATAGCATATTCTGCTTTCTCCCTCATAAGTTCAGCATATTGTTACTGTAGGAGAATTAATTCCTGACATTCTGCCTTTGAAGCATTAGAGGTGAAGCACTGCTCCAAGGTTGTTATGCAATTTAAAAGGGCTAATGCTTCAGCCACCTGCTTACATTTCTTTGTAGCCATCAACTGAATAAAATCTCCTCTTTGAAAGCATTTGAATGCTCCCCACTCCATGTTAATCCAGTTGGAGGAACGCATATCATGATGCATAAATAGGTCAACCAATCTCCTGATTCTAGTGACCACTTTGTCATCTTTTAGGAGCTGAGTATTCAGCTTCCAGATTGTGTCATGCTGAATATTCAGGGATAAGGTCCCCTCAAACCACACCAGGGAATGATCTGATAACATCCTAGGAGCTATCCCACTGCACAACACTCCTGGCAGAACTTGTTGGTAATCAAAAAATTATCCAGTCGGGAGTAGGACCCATGTGCTGAGGAATAATAAGTATATTCCTAGGCAGATGGGTGCAAAATACGCCAGGGATCACATAAGCCAGCTGTATCCATCATATCTCAGAGAGAGCGCTGTGCAGGGGACAGTCCCAGGTATGTTTTATATGTTCTATTTTGTATGTTCTATCAAGGTTCTGAGTGACTGTTATGTTCCAGTCACCGATCATAATAATACTGTAGGAATGGAGAAATAAGAGGCCAAAATAGTTAACAATTCTATAAAAAATTCTGGTGTTTCTATAGTGGGTCTGTATATACTACTGAGCAGGACCTCCGAGTGCTCCTGTATGCTCTTCACTAATATGTACTTCCATTGCAGCTCTCCTGTGTTCTGCAACAGCTAAAACCTAAGCTCTCTAGATATCAAAATAGCTACTCCTCTTTTAGAAGTGCAATTTCCAGCTGCAAATCCTTGCCCTACTGCTTGCCTACGGAACCATAATCCTTCTGAGGTAAGGAGGTGGGTATCTTGCAAGAAGGCAGTTTTACAATGTAGCATGCTTAAATGCTTCAAGATCTGATAGCGCTTTGCCCTTGAGCGAGCACCTTTGATGTTCCAGTTAGCATATTTCATGTTAAAATATAAACCAGTCTAAACATTAATACATTCATGGTCCCAAAGTGATACAGTATAAGACATACTGTAAAAATACATATATATTGCTCCACTGCATAAATAATCCCAAAACACTCATTTTAATTGGAACAATCCTCCAACTGAAATGAAAATAACAGGAACTACCAGATACAAAGGGTTCATGGTATATAAAATTAGACTCTGTAACTGCAATAAAGAAATCCAGAAACTGAGTCTGTGGAGGACTGCCTCCATTCCTAGTGCCCCGATAAACAATAACCCACAACTGAAACCAACTCTGAACCCCCAGTCCTTCTGACTGATCTCCAAGTCCAAACCAGGCCATGATGTTCTTTCCCTACTGCCCAAAACTCCCCCACCCACCCCACTGCCAAAATAATTACAATGAAACAGAGAAAACAGTACAAAAATTACCCAAGTGATCTCAACAACAATTGCATGGTAACACCCACAGTTCACAACAGAATAACTAGTATCTACTTAAGTAAAATAAAAGGGAGTTTCCATGTTAAATAGCCACATAGGGATCAAAAAACATAACTCCATGTAGTGGTCTCAACCATTATAAGTTTAAAAGAGGTTTGACAGAAATAGTTCAGGTGCTGATTGAGGCTGAAATAAGCTTCCAGACTTACAGCAGAAATAAAATCAAGAGTTCTGGACATCCACAACGGGTGGCCAAGCAGATTAATTAGCTCCAGTAGAGCCATACTGTGGAAAACGTGCGCTAGATGGCATAATCCTCTTGGAGTCCTCAAAATAAAAGGGAAAGGCAACACAAGAGAAATTGGATGCATCATAGGTTCATAGGTTCATAGGATTTGTATGAGTTCAGTAGGTATTACTACCTTTTATGAACTCACCACCAAAAAATCAAAGGTGGAATTTAAACTTAGAATCAACCATGTATAAATCTAATTTGGTTTTAAATGATACCATAGTGGTACTTAATACTACATTCGCAGGAAGTTTATTCCATATATTTATCACCCTTTGTGTATACCAGTTATTCCTTTTTGAAGTGTTATGTTGAGTGCCTTTTAGTTTTAGTAAATGTGATCTAGTATTAACAATTGACAAGTTTTTTTGTAGACCTATTGTTTCTAGTATTGCATCATTTTGTATTGCTTTATATGTCAAGCATAGATCGCCACTAGTTTCATAGTCGAGTTCTTTTAATGCAAATTTTTTTTGTAGTTCTACGTTGAACATTTTCTACTAGTTTCTTATTTCTTATTAGATAAGGTGCAGCTACTGAAGAACAATATTCCAATTGGGGTCTGACAGTGTATGAGGGAATCAAGACATTTGTGTCTCTGCTTTTAATGTTCCTTAAAATGCAATCTAATATTCTATTCCCTTTTTTAACAGAATTAATTATATGCATATTAAAAGTAAAATCTTTAGAAAGTGTTACTCCTAGATCTTATTCATGATCTGTAATTTCTAAATCTATGTTGTTCATTGTATATGTAAAGCAAGGATCATTTTCAAGGCCACTGATTTACGGTGATTAAAAAAATGAAATTCCATTTTCAAGACTTCTGATTCCGGAATTGCACCAGTGATTGTTACTCTAATTTCTGGATTTTGCCAGAGTGCAGTCATTCTTTTAGTATGTGTATAAATAATCAGAATAAAAGAAGATTTAATATACAGAGAATTAAATAAAGCAAATTGAAAATAATACAGGAAGCAATTATAAGAAAAATACAAATTTTGTACATTTACTGGTCTGGTATAAAATACCAGATTCCATGAAATCTTTGTTTTTACCGGTGTTAAGGCAGCCCTAATTCCAGAATTTTACCGGGTTTTCTGGTAAAAACCAAAAACCAGTGGCCTTGATCATTTTTGCCTAAATGCATGACCTTACGTTTTGATTCATTAAACAAAAGTCCCTTACTTTTAGACCAGTCAACAAGATGAGATAGGTTATTCTGAAGATCCAATGCAGATTTTACATCACTAATAATGCTTCCCAGTTTACAATTGTCAGCAAATTTAGCAAGCCAACAAGAATTAGTTAAAGGACTCATGGATGAAATTAGAATGTTAAAAAGAGTTGGACCCAGCACAGAGCCCTGAGGTACACCACTAGTCACTTGGCCTCATGCTGACACACGACCCTTTACAGAAACCTGTTGTGTCCGATTTGATAGCCATGCATATTTCCAGTTTTTACTAGCTGGGTGAATTTTCAACTTCTCAAGTTCAACAATGAGTATTTGATGAGATATAGAATCAAATGCCTTAGAGAAGTCTAGAAAAATTATATCCACTGATAAACCCCTATCCAGTGCTTCACTGACAGGCTCAAGGAAGTATAAAAGATTTGTTTGACATGATCTGTTCTTTATAAAACCATGCTGGTGAATGTCTACATAATTTATATCTTCCAAATATTTAGTTATTCTATTTTTTAATATCCTTTCAAGTAGCTTGCAAAACACAGCGGTTAAACTTACTGGTCTATAATTTTGTTGAAGGCATTTACTACCACCTTTGTGTAATGGAATAATTATGACTTTGTTCCATATTGGGACAGTGTTTCCTGTGCTCAAAGATAAGTTAAATAATATTGTTAAGGGGCCAATCAATAATTCCTTCAGATTTATTAAAAATATTGGAGGAATACTGTCTGGGCCGGGAGACCCACTATTCTTTAATACATTTATCGCGTCCATTACTTCTTGTTCAGATATGGGGATAAAGGAAGTTTCCACAATTTTATTAGGTAAATATTCTATGTGTTTAGGTTGGAAAACATTTATGAAATAATTATTCAAATTGGATGCAATTTCTGCTTCATCTGTTAGAATACCAACTGAGGTGTGTATAGGTCCTATAAAGGGACTATTTTGTTTTAATGAGCCGATATAGTTAAAGAAGGATTTTTTGTTATCTTTTACAGTTTTAGCGAAGTTTTCTTCTAGGCTCCTTTTCTGCTTAATTATCATATTCTTGCTTTTATTGGCAGTCTTTTTGTATTGGCTCCAATTAAGTGGTGTCATGTTTTTTCTATACTTCCTATATAGCTTTTGTTTTTCTGCTAAGATTTTCTTTATGTTATTATTCTACCACAAGAGAGATCTTCATTTCTTATTATATTTTTTCCTAATTAGAACCCATGAATTAATACAAACTTGTAGTTTGATGTCAATTTTATTCCATATTGCTGTTAGATCACTTCCTTTAAGATCAGTAGCCCAATTCCAGTTCCTTAAATATTCTTTTATTTTAGGATAATTTGCATTTTTAAAATTTCTTAATACAGTACAACCAGTTGTTTCCGAGAAATATGAAAGGTTAATTAATATGAAGACCATATTATGATTGTTGCTTGCTAAAGGATGTGTAATACTGACCCTTGAGTTTGTATTTTCAATATTAGAAAAAACTAAATCCAGTGTGTTTTTCTCTCTAGAAGGAGATTTGACTAATTGCTCCATGTTATTTATGGACATAAGGTCTAAAAAAGACATAATCAGTCATTCCTGTTGAGTGACTGCCAGTCCAAGTCCGTAACGTTGTACATAGAAGGCACTAGAAGGCATGTCATGATAAATAGGGCTAGGAAGTGAGAGACCCAAGCATCCAAGTTCAGTGCCAATCAGCAATGCAAATAAACAACCCACATTGCAGGGTAAGTGCACAAAATGAACCGTGAAGCTCATCCGAGACATGTTTAATTGTAGCAGTGTAGAATGAATCAGGTCACAACTAAGTCACATTCACCATACTTCTGAAGAGAGCAGCTGTCTAGACAGAAAAGGCATAAACAGTTATAACTTTCAGAAAATAAGTTTAAGTTAGTTTGCTAAGTCCATTACTTAATTCAGAGATGAGCATGGAGAGCCAACAGGGCACCAGAAATATTACTCATTTTATCAAATCGGGTAATAGTTTTTTCAAGTCAGCGGTTGCTTTCTCTGAGGTATTGCAGCTTAGCCAGTGCCCCTCATGCTGCACTTGTAGAGTAGAAGGGTATCATACCCTAAAACAGATGTCAGCTGCTATAAACATTGTCACCAAAGGGTGCAGGGCCACTCTTTTCTGCCGCACTGTGTATGGTAAATCCTGCACTATCCCTATACTCTGACCTTCCCATTTAACTTCTTTTATGTCTCTAATTTTATTCAGGATATGTTGTTTATCCAAGAAGTTCAATAATTTAAAAATCAATGGCTGCAGGGGAGAGCCTTATTAATGTGTAGGGTGTAAAGACCGATGCACCCTCTCTACTATATAAGTGGACCCATTAGGCGAGGGGACTGCTAATCATTCACAAAGCTTTTAATTAAATTGGATAACTTTAGAGCCCTCCTCACCTCCAGGCAAGCCCAGTACCACCAAATTGTTCCTCCATGAGCACCCCTCCAGATCTTCCAGTCAGTCCTCCATTTTCCTCATTTTTTTGTCTTATAGAAACTATTTCTGGGTCCAAGCAGTTACACCAATCCTAAAGGGAAGAAGTTTGAACTTCATTATCCCTGATTCTGACAGCCAAGGTATCCATAGAAGTGCGCATTCATTGTAATTCTTCTGTTAGAAGTTGCAAAGTACTCTTAATGGGAGAAAACTCTTCTAGAAATTTCTCTTCTGTGAGCTTGGCTTGGGAAGTAGAGTTATGAGGTGTCCCCACAACTAGCAACTTGGCCCGCTTGGAGTTTTGATCTTGTTAAAGGGTTGGTGGAGGCATGTGCAGAGGAAGCACCAATTTCATTTCTGCTTCCATAATATCACTGGGAAACACTCCATTGGCTGATATAGAACCAGTAATAGTAGTGTTCCATAAAGCAGCTAAAATCAGTAAAGGTAAAGTGGAAATGCTAAGTTTTATTTTGTCAGAGGTGTGGGAGCAGGCTTCTAGTGCATCCTCTCAGGCAGCCATCATATGACCATCCGTCTTCTTCCTTATTCATGATGTTGGGTCATAAAAAAGCTATGTTGAAAATCTGGAGCAAAAATATTAAAAAACAACA
Organism: Neoceratodus forsteri; assembly: GCA_016271365.2. Taxonomy (NCBI): domain Eukaryota; kingdom Metazoa; phylum Chordata; order Ceratodontiformes; family Ceratodontidae; genus Neoceratodus; species Neoceratodus forsteri. The sequence continues at coordinate 29,400,116 of CM028133.1, read as the reverse complement.
AAGCTCTGAGCATACATTGAAATTTTTAAACGCATGCTCATAACTTTGGTAATCTGTACTATTTTTAACCCTAATTTTTAACATAGCCATTTTTTCACGCCACCTAATGACTGTGACAGCTGTCATTTTTCAAATCCTGGCCAAAATGTGTTTTCACACTTGTGGTGTGAAATCACCTTTCAGCAAGATTTGAAACTTTTCTCCACCTTTAATCATGAAGTGACATCATCAGAAGACTGTGAAAATTTGCTTTAAAATCGTAAAAAAAACAACAAAGTTATGAGCATACATTGAAATTTTTCAATGCACGCTTGTAACTTCAGTATTTTTAACTATTTTGACCCAAATTTTCAACATAGTAATTTTTTTTCACACAACCTCATGAACGTGACAGCATCAGGCAAGACAAACAACATACTGCTGTTCCTAGATGACACAAATGCAGTAGCACTGATGTGCTACCCTTGTGGAATTGTATCGACTACATGCATACTGCAAGCCATACACACTCGTCACTGCAGATAGAAATCCACAATCCTCAAATCACAACACTGCTTCTATGTTCAGAAGCACAGGTCCCTGCAGCCAGATACAAATGCATATCCCTCCCTTATCTTTCCTCCCTCTTTTCCTCCTCTCCTTTCACATCCTACTCCATTTGTAGTTCTGACACCCGTTCTATCACTCTTCCCATGTTAAATGTTCTGCTGGTAAAGCTGCTGTCTCCTTCTGCTTCCCCAAACTTTGGAGCACCCTCCCTGTTGCTATTCACAATGTTCCCTCTTCCATATCACTAAGATCCCATCTCCATGACTTCACTATTCTCTTCTGCAGTTGCCACTGGTCCTAGGCTAATCCCACTGATCCTTCCTCCATACACTCCCTCCTCCTACTTCCCTAGTTTATTGGTCCACTTTTCCCTTTTAACTAGTCCCCAGTTGCACTCACAATCTCCCTTCCCTCCCTCATTTTGCTGCCAGTTGCACTTTGTGGAACTGTTGCTATTGATATGCTGTTTTTTGCACTGTCTACTTTTTGCTTCCTCTCAAATGTCCACTGTGTACTTTTTGTAATTATTATAGTTTTATAGTTGTAACATTATTGCTGTAACTTATTACTGAACTCTTCACATCCCCTTCCCCCAGCACACACCTGGAGACAAGTTGTTAGCTCAGTATGTTTTCCTGGTGAAACGCTTGAAATAAATAACATAAATAAACACCCAAATTACAAGAGTTCTTTTGTATGCCAAAGTTCAGGCCCCTATGGGGCCAGAGCTTCTGCAGCCTCAGGTGCTCATGGACAGCATAAGACATACACACAGTTGATGGACCTGCACTTCTGCAGCCACAGGTGTAAGATATACACACTGACCTGGGCTACAGAGGTGCAGGCACCATAAAATCCATGATACCAAAACTGCAACAGTATTTCTGTGTGTAGAAGCACAGGTCCCTGAGGGGCCAGTGCCTCTTTAGCCACAGGTGTAAGACATATATACACAGACTTCTGGCTCCAGAATGGGAGGCCCCTGTGGAGCCTGCAGTTATGCAGATGAAGCTACTGTTGCAGTGTAGGTATTATGGTTTCAGCAGTTGATCTAGAAAAATGTTATGGGGTAGCAGTTTGTCAGTTACACAGCTGCTATAGAAAATCATGCAGTAGTGGACCATGCTATCTAGCAAAGTAATTCATACAGCGTGCATGAGTACATTTATCTATAGAGACACAGGCCCCTGTGGGATCTGTGCTTATGCAACCACAGATATAAATACAGGAAGGTCCAAAGAGTAGCTGCAACTGCTCCAACCAGAGCATTGCTCTCTAGTGGCCAAGAAGGAACGCTGTTGCTACCAGACCTTCCTTTAATTAAAATGTTTAAGCAATTTATGCCATTGTGCCTGCATATTTTTTAAGGTTGGTCTTGAGTGCCAATAAATCCAGGAAGGTAGCACATCAGTGCTACTGCATTTGAATAATCAGGAGACAGTTGTGTGTTATTTGTCTTACCTAATGATGGCTGTCTGTGGTTGCTTGTGTGGTCTTGTCTTTTTGTTGCTTCGGGAATGAGGGTGGGGAATTAGGCTTGGAAACCATAACACCACATTTCCCTATTTTTGTGGCATTTACTTGAACCCTAACTAGTGTATTAATGCATTTCTATGCAAAGAATTTCCTTTCTTTTTGAAATAGTGGAATCCTATGCTCATTCATGCAGGTCCCTTTAGGACCTGCATGAACAGACGCAGATATGCACACCCTCTGATTGGTGCTTCAAGGGAAGACTGTCTACCTATGGCACTATAACAATGGATGCCAAGAATTCATGGGGCTGTCTGGTGGACTGCAGAAGTGTAGGGCCTTCTGGGCCCTGTTCTTCCAAGTGGCCACATACAGAAATGCACAGGGCAAAAAATCCATCTCTCAGCCAAAGTACAGGATTTTTTTATCATTTTGTTTGAGTTGGGGGGGCTCTGCCACCCCACCCCTGTTTTTTGTTATTTAACATGGAAGTGTGGGTGGCATAGCCCCCCAAACTCAAATTAATTGATAAAAGAAATAACGACCGTGTCACCTTACTCTAAGTTGCCTAACTAGCATAGCATGCTGGCCATGCCAGTTACACTGGTCTGTAGTCCACCACTATTTATTGCTATTTATTATGAATGAATGAAACAATGTCATTCAGTCTCCAAATTTAATACCATTATCCGAGGCCCAGCTTGCTAAATCGTTTTCACCCTATACACTTTTAAATATTATATTTTCTCCATTCGGCCTTCAAATTTAAAATACTTATCCCAGGCCCAGCTTGTTTACTCCATCTCCTCTCCCATATCTTGTAAATATTAACAATATCTGTTATGCATGAGACAATCTCCATTCGGTCTCCAAATTTAAAACTCATATACCAGGCCAAGTTTGCCAATTGTGTCCCCCTTCCTCTTTAACTTAAGGCCAGGTGTTGTCTTACCTTACCCTTACTGGCCTTTCAGTTACTACTACAGTTGCTGAAATCTTTTAGAAATAAACATGCACTGCTGCAAGCTGGGAGACTAGTGGAGATAGAGAGGGAGTTAGGAGCCAGTTGCACTCTTTCCAGTCCAGTCTCATGCTCCAGCACCACCATATGTTTTATTTCTTCTGCTGACGGTTCTGGGTCTGTGCTCTTTGTTCTGTTGCTACTGATGTGCTCCCAAAACTGATTCAACTGAGGACAACACCAAAAGAAAGAAACACCTGAAAGGTGGCCTTCTCGTACACAGAGAACAGTAGCCCAGCTTCACCTAGTCACTATAAACTATTCGTCACTAAAAGGATTTCAAGAATCAGGTGATTGGCAGCAGTCCGAGGGGGCAAGCAATCTCTGTATCTTTTGATTACAAGCCATAAAATATGCTCTAAAACATGCAGAATTTGCACAAGGGAGGCAGTATAGTGCAGTGGTTTAAGGCTCTGAGCTGCAAATCTGGAGACCTGGGTTTGAATTCCATAGCCGCCACTTGCATACTGTTTGACCCTGAGCAAGTCACTTAACTTCCCTGTGCTTTCAGGTTGCACCTGTAAACAAGCTTTCAGCTTAGTGTGTCTCACCTGGTTAAATAATTGGAAGAAAAATGTCACCACCTTCTGCATCATTGAGGTGTTAAATGCAAATGCACTTTGAGAAGGAGCTGAATTTATAAGGACAAGAAAGTCTTTTTTCCGTATAATAAAACTGCCTTTGCTACTAATTTTGGAAATATCTATGCCTCTTGTTATGTGGTGACTAGCACATGGTGCCTTAATTTATTACTAGGGCGCTTACCCCAGAGTGGCTGCCTTTTTTCCTTGTGTATGTGATTATGCAGCACACTTTACATGGGATAGCTATCCCACACCTGCGGAGCACCTTCCCTGCACCATGAACACCTGTTCAACACAACAGTGGATCTCTTGGTTTCTTTTTTCAAAATCAGGAACTGCTACTGATTGGTGTGGAGCTGTCCTGCAGTCACTCCCTATGTCACTGAACTTAGTGACAGAATGGGAGGTAGTCATATGGAAATAAAATGGTTCCATTTGATAACGGCAATCGAGGAACGGCGTTTGCCATTAGGGTGAGTATACATCACTGAAAATCAGTTTCGGCCATGTACATGCCCAGCGCACAGTAAAAGGGCACCAGACACTTGGGATTTTTTTTTCCTTTTTGTGGGGGCTTTGTCTCCCGTAACTCCCTACCAAAGGATTCTCAACTCCAGGGAGGTGCATGTCGGGGAGGGGGTGGAAAAGCTGAAAAATAAAATTCCCGGACCAGCTCAAAAAATAAGCACGTGCACAGAACCAAACCCAGCACCCTCCAAACTCTCACCTGCCACCAACCCGCCACACCACATGGCCAGCTCAGCAGCCCACCACTGCACTACACTCCATAAACCCTCCTTCCCCTTCCACCCGTCACATGGTGTGGTCCCCCCATGCGTGTGTGTGTGTGTGTGTGTGTGTGTACATATAGTGGCATCCTGTCGCTATATTCGCATACCCCCCCATCCAGTCATCCTCCCTGCCCGGTAGTTCTGTGCACAGGCACCGTGATTGAGTCACCCTTTTTGAAAGCGCTCAATCACAGTCACCATAATCACAGGCTACCAATAAAATGATAGGAGCATGGTTGTGGAAGTTAGGAAGGGCGCAAATTACAGGAAACATAATAAAAGATGAAACAAGCAATGTTTTACTTCCCATATCAAACTATGATGCAAATGTAATTTTGATTTAATGCCTGATCAAGTATACTCAACTGGAGCCCATAAAATGAATGTAACTGTGTATTTACACTACTGACTTTTATTTCATGAACATTAGTATCTTCAATAACAGACTGCAAGAATCAATCGAGTTCAGTATGCAACTGCAACTGTACAAAAAATAATTTGCCCCTGTAAATGTTAAGAAATGCAGTGCAGTTCATAATAAGTGCTTGCAAGCTGATTTTCAGACCTGTATGAAAGCAATACTAACTGATTCACATTGACACAATAGATATGTAAATTGGAAAGGCTTTGCCTGGAGTTCAGTGGCCAAGCAGCCAGCCACTCCCACTTCCTGAGCTATATAGGCAGTTCCTCTCAGCCTCATTGTGAAGCACTTTTTCTTTGCAGCCGAAGGCTCTGCTGGTTTGTTCTCTGAGCTAGTTAGGCCTCCTTTCTGGCTGAGGCCTGCTCCTGTGATTATTTTTCTATTTCTGGTTTATATTTTGACTTCGGTTGTGTGTTCTTCCTTCCCTTTTTTTTTGGGGCTCTGTTTCTCAGCTCCTAACATACTGCTACTCCACAGCTTCTACTGCTTTTACTCACTCAGAACTCTAATTTCTTACACAGCCACTCCTAGCACTGTGCTGCGCAGAGCTTATGGTACTGCTTTCATTTGGCTACAACTTCAGCCACTGCTGCTGACTGTTTAATTACTATTGTACCTAGTGCCTGTGTTTTAACACTGTGCTCACCACGCTCAAACTACTGCAATGCAACTGCATTCATTACCTGTGTGTTTTGGTTCAGCCATAGCTGCTTCATGGTGCATACTTAATTCTTTTCACCTGACACAGTTTGCTCTGACCCTACCTGTGCTTCTCATTTTACTGCAGCGTCCCTGCACTGCCTGGCTACACCTGCTTTCAAGAATTGTCTCCCTGTTTTATTGCACTTATAACTCTGAGGTCAGCCAACTAACTCCTGCTGGGGCTATTAATATAGCTTGATATTAAAATTCTGTCTTTGCTGCTGAAAATCCTTGGAGTCGTCACCTTGATTTGGCTTTGTACTGTCTGGCTGGCTTGCTCCCACTTCAGTAGTTTAACTGCTATACAAGTTTGATGCTGGTTTACCTATCCTGACTTCTGCTTACTGACCTATGTGTAGGTCTACACTTGCTTATGCTATATAAGCAGATCCTCTTAGCCTCACTGTGAAGCATTTTTTCTTTGCCCCACCATCCTCCCCTCCTCCAGCAGCAGCACTCTCCCCTTAGGGAGATTCCTATGGTACCTTTAGCCATGGGAATCATCCTGTGGCACCTCTAGGGGTGGAACCCTCTCTGAGGGTTCCTTGTCTTCATACCCCTACAGGGTGGTAATTCCTCTGGAACAGAGTATGCGAATGGCCAAAACCAAACTAACACAGTTGCACAAGCATAACACTATACTGGCTGTGTATGTCAGTGAATAAGGGTATACAGAAAAGCAAAAGCGACCATTTCATTCTCTCCATTATCCCAATTGTCTCCTGTACTGTTCTGTTACATTTATAATTTATTGATTTAAGCCTATTTTACCAACTAAACAAGCAGTGCCCAGAAGACTCATTCCCGGTTGTGACCTGGGGGACAGGGAGGGGATAGAAAAGTAACAGGTACAGGTAAAAAGATACAGGAAAGCATTCTTCCACAGATGTTGTTTTAAACAACAGCAATAAGCAACATTAAGAATACTGCACAAATACATACAAGCTGCAATATTTAGGCAAGTGCAACTGGAGTCTTATAAATGAGACTCGCAGTATCTGCAGATCATGTAACAAGCTTATCATACAACAAGCAGTGTGCTAAGTAGGCTTGGGTCAGAGGGGGGATAGTTTGTGACTCATCTTGCCCCCTGTGAGGTATCACCCAGAAGAGGCATGACTGAGGCACTTGGGGCATGCAATCAGAGAGACATGATGTGCCTTTATTTGTTGCTTACATGACACAGGAATTGGCAGTGGTAATTTTTAGCAGGCAAGTCATTCCAAACAGAGGGAAGTCTGTAGATGATTAAGGCTTGCCCTAAATTTTTTCTGTGTCTAGGGATCTGGAAATGTCGACCCTCCTCAGACCTGATTTGGTGTCGCACTCCTCCCTGTCCCCTGCTTCTGTACAGCAATAGACTAAAGGCTGTTCCCTCATGTAGGATACTATCAGCACTGGCATATTAACACATGTTTACTAGCAAATTAAGTGTTTCTTCTATATTAAGTATAATACAAAGGTCCACTTATTAGATGTGCTAGAAATTCTGTGTGCATCCGTGATACTATTCCTGTCAACAGTTACATTCATATTGAAAAGAAGTTGTATGCTAAGGCATCATTTGTATAACTGAGGTGCAACTGTCATGCTAACTATCGTGCAAGCAAGCAGAAAGTCAAAGCACTTCGCTATTTTTTACCCCCGAGTTTTGGAGGTGTGTTAAGTTGGGGAGTGGAGTGGCAAAAGTGGTTTGGTGGTGGACAATATTTACTGGCAATTTGAACCTGCAGTAATACGGAATCCATAGATTCACTGCAGCCCTCATCTGTTTAAACTGAATGCAGATGAGAATGAAATGAGTTACGCGCATGAGTCTATATTTTACATCCTGCAATGCAGACCATCTGTTTGCAGACATGTCACCATCATTAATGATTACATAACTAGCGGTTACCGTCACAATCAAAAAATCATTTATTTACTTATGAGTTCAGAATGCATGTTTTTGATGTAGTATATAGAATACTGCTGTGCACACACAGTACAAGTGCTTCCTGTCAGATTCAGTTGAACTCACATGACACAATCATAATTTCAGATCCGCTGTGCACCTCAGATATACATTAAATTGGTATTTATTTAGTTTTTCCTCAACAGTTTTGGTGATAGGCTGTGTCAGTATTCAGGGCTGACTCTTGCATACAATAATGCATAATTCCAATATGCCTTCATAACTGTGGCTTCCATTCTTTCTTTTCTTTTACACGCCCAAAACATCTGTCAGGCAGGTCACTTACTTCTACAGGCTCACTAATCTATGGTCTATCATATACACATGTCTCTGTTCAGCCTTCTGACCAACTGCACCTGATGAATTAACTTCTTAGATCAGTGCCTGTACCGAATCCCTCTCTTCGCATGTGCACTCAACTCTCCCATCCACACCACCTTTCTCCCCATTATCTGAAGTGTCTCCTGTGCTACTTTGTTAGATTTATTTATTCTATGTTTATTTATTTAAACATATTTTACCAGGCAAATAAGCAGAGCCATGAAGATACAGTGTCAGTGGCTCAGTAGCTAGCACACTCGCCTCTGAGGCCGGGAGATCAGAGGGCTGTGGGTTCAGTTCCCACATCTGGTACTTGGGTTAATAATCCAGTACTGACACTGTAGTGCAGCATGAGAGGGGTGCTGCACTTCTGAGGTGTTGTCTTTCAGATGAGACGTTAAACCGAGGTCACATCTGCCAGGATTGGTGTAGTTCAGGTGGACGTTAAAGATCACTGGCACTTATCGAAAAGAGGAGGGGAATTTCACCCGGTGTCCTGGCCAAACTTCCCTCATTCACTAAAAATACCACCAACAGCTTAATCTGGTTCAAGGTCAGTTGGCATTCATCTGTATTCCCCTTCCCGGGTCATTCCTGAAAATAGGCAGGAGTTGTCTAGTGCACTTACCGGTCAACAAAAAATAAATATGTTTCCAGTTATGACCTGGGGGATGAGGAGGGAGTAGGCCGGGAATAGATACAGGTAATAAGTTACAAAAAGATAGAGGAAAACATTCTTCCACATGTGTTCTTTTAAACAACAGTAGTAAGTAATACAGGAATACAACACAAATACATACATGGAGCAATATTTAGGCAGGTGTAATCGGAGTCTTACAAAAGAGATGCACAGTATTTATGGATCATGTAACAAATGAATCATACAACAGGCAGTGTGTTAAGCAGACTTGGGTCGCAGGGGGAATAGTTTGTGGCTCATCATGCCCTCTATGAGGTATCAGATCTGTGAATGCTGCACCCAGCGGATGCATGATTGTGTCAGTTGGGGTATGCAGTCAGAGAGATATGGCAAACCTTTATTTGTGACTTACACACCATAAAAGAATTGGCAGTGATTTTTGGCAGGCAAGCTGTTCCAAACAGAAGGAAGTTTGTAGGTGACTGAGGCTTGCCCTAAATTTCTTCTGCATCTAGGGTTCTGGAAATATTGACTATCCTTAGACCTGATTTGGTGTCACCCTCATTCCAGTCCCCTGCTTCTGCACAGTAATAGAGTAATATATGTTCCCTCATGTAGGATACATGCTATCAGCATTGGCATAAATACATGCTTACTAGCAAATAAGTTTTTTTCTCTATATTAGGTATAATACAAATGTCCATTTATTATCATCATCATCATAATTGTCAACTTTATTTGTAAAGCGCAATTCTCACTGTGACCCAAAGTGCTTTACAACAAATATAAAACATTTAAAAACAATACATATGTCATACACCATATGAAATCCCCATATAAACTATTAATCTAGTTCTGGGAAAGCTTGTCTGAATAGGTGGGTTTTCAGCTCCCGCTTAAATTGGTCTACAATCAGGCTCTCTTGAATAAGATGTGGTAAAGAATTTCAGAGGGTCAGGGCTGCATAAGCAAAAAGTGCATGCTCCAGATGTCTGTAGCAAGACCCTGAGAATCTTTAGCAATCCCTCATCCATGGAGTGGAGAGGGTGGGAGGGGTGGTAAGGATGTAGGAGATCTTGCAGGTAGCCAGGCCCCTGCCTGTGTAGGGCCTCAGAGGTCAGCAGAGCGACCTGGAAGGAGATCCACCATCTAAAGGGCAGCCAGTGCAGATAACGGAGCACAGGTGTAATATGACAAGACCTAGGTAAGCCCATCAACAACCTGGCCACCACATTCTGCACTAGCTGCGGGCAGCGAAGATCTATCCCCAAGAGCCCTAGGTATAGGGCATTGCAGTATCAAGGTGAGAGGTCACAAAGGCATGGACCAATGTTGGCAGATCCCCTGGGGGAATCAGGTGCTTAATCCTAGCAATATTCCTCAGATGGTAAAAAGAGGTCCAGACAACAGATGGAAATTCTGCTTACAGTTGTGATACTATTCCTGTCAAAGAGCTGCATTCATATTCAAGAAGAGTTTTTTACACTAAGTGTTGTGAGTAAAGGTACTATTGGTATAACCATGGGACAATTGTCATGCTAAGTACAGTGCCTGATAGTTAATTTGATACAACTAGCACAAATAAAAAGTAACAATCTAACAAGCAAAATGACTTCATTTTTGTTATCTAGGTTTGATGGTGATGGGGGTTGTTCATATCATGTAATCACAAGCATCAGCAAATTAGAATGAACATGTCTATTAATTAAGGTTACACATATGTTACTCGGTTCACCATCACAACTGCCAGCATAACAAGATGTCTTCATTACATTTAGAAAGAATGTACGCACCAATGATTTGTGGAACACACTTTGCAGCATATTAAAAGGGAGGCTACTGTGTGGATACAATGACTGCATAAACAATTGATTTTAATAAAAAAGTTATTATTAAAAAGCATCATTAACATTAATAGTCTTACATAATAGTCTGTGTGGGTGGTTGGTGGGGAAGGTTAACATACTCACAGGAGATTATTTCAGATGACTATGCAAGTGAGTATTGTTTTTAATACAGAATGTATGACTTGAGGAATATGACAGACCTGTAGTTAAATATAATTTAGGGATTGCAAGTGCATCAATAATCATGCATGCTATTATATTTGATGTGAACAACACATAGGGAAAAATCACAATTTGATTATGCATGCACAACATGGGTATAACAAATAGAAACATTTTTCACTACTTTTCTTTTTAATTGTAATGAACTAAGAATTTTAATTGAGAGGAGTAAAAGGAACTTAGTCCTCTTATTTTTATTGATAAAAGTGGATGTGCTGAGCTGTGATGATGTCACTGACTACCCATGACAGCAACTCAAGATGAATGTCACACCCTCCTTCCACTTGCAGAGTCACAAAGTCTGATTTCTTTAGCTGGAGAAAGTACAATATTACATGCTGAACTAGTAACAAATGTGCAGCTTCAGTGGCATTGATGCACGCAGCACAGGAGGGAGACTGAGTGAACTGTAGAAACCAAGGCTGCAGACAGGCAACTGAGGCAGAGACCATGGGACTTCTTTGTGGTGCTTTTTGTGTGGGTAGAATGTAAAGAATAATGTAGGGTGGTCATAAGCAAAAAGGGCCCCATACACAGAGGCAGTACAATGTGCGCGCAAATCGATGTGCTGCACAAAAAAATTGGGCCAACCAGCTCTGATGCGATATTCAAACAGAAAGGAAAGGGAAAGTGGAACTTGTTTAACCAGGAAAGACACTCTAAGCCGGAGCTTCTTTCCAGGTGTGAACTGGAAACACAAGGAAGTTAAATGACTTGCTCATGGTCACACAGTATGAAAATGGGGGCTAATGGGATTCAAACCCAGGTCACTAGGTTTACATCTCAGCACTCTTAACCACTGTGTATACTGCCTCCTTAAAATTGGAACAGATTGTGCATTATGTTTGAATATTGGACCCTGGATGTATGGCACATAGTGGGCAGCTGCCATGTTTAACACGGGTTAGTGTCAATATCGTGCAACAATATTGGCGCTAGTCATTTAAGAGCACACATATTAGCGCTTACAGAAAAAAAGCATGCTATCATTATAGTGTCAGGCCATACCGTGATTAAATAGATGGCACAGCTCGCAGAGCTATTTCTATATGCATCGAGGTATTGTCTGCAGTTTTAAGGTACAGCCTGGAATTGCAGCAACTATCTACATTGCTCTGCTGATAATAAAGCAAGCAAAGGAATATAGGGTTGTAGAGAAGTTTGCAGGATGTTTTTCAAAAATTGTCCAGTTCTGGCTCAGGCAAGGAATCAGCAGCTCGAGCTCGAGGGAGGGCAAGATTCCCAGGGGAGACCTCATGACCAACAGCAGCAGCAGCTGATGTGGCGGGTGAGGAATCAGCAGCTCGAGCTCGGGGGAGGGTAGGATTCCCAGGGGAGCCCTCATGACCAACAGCAGCAGCAGCTGATGCGGAGGGTGAGGAATCAGCAGCTTAAGCTTGGGGGAAGGTAAGATTCCCAGGGTAGCAGTGGCAGTGGCAGCTATTGGAGAGAATGGCATTAAGCTGGCTATGCTTTTGCATTGCAGCGCTATTTCTACATTGCGCTTATATGTAACGCACTATAATTACAATGAGCTGTAATGTACACTCTATTTTGGCTTACGCTATTACAGTCATGCTATTTTGACTGTATTCCATTTGACACAGTGCATCCAGGGTTCAGGGCTGATGACCACCAATGGGGGAATGTGTTGTGCATACCTGGATATGCTATTTCTTCCAAGGGTGATATTCAGCCAAAATATGCTAATGAGCTAATCGGACATGCATGGCGCAAAGGGGCCTCATGCATGCCCATTACTGGCTCATTTGCATGGCTGCATCGGGCTATATGCACCGAGCCAGCCCTCCCCCTCCCCTGCCTTGATCCCCAATAGAATATTAAAATCACAGCTTCCCCGTTTCCATAGTGTAGTGGCCCCCCCTCGCAATCCTGATCCCCAATAGAACAATAAAAGCTCAGGTTCCCAGTTTCCATAGTGTAATGGCCCCCCCACTCCAGCCCCGATCCCTGATAGAATAATAAAACCACAGGTTCCCTGTTTCCATAGTGTTGGGACCCCCACCTGCCAACCCCGAGCACAGAGTGACCAAAAATGAATAAAACATCCCTTTTTCCATATTGTAGGGACCCTCGTCCTTGCCCCAAACAAGATGTGTCCTATAAATAGAAAAAGAATCCCTTTTCCATAGTGTAGGCCCCCGGCACTGAGCACTGTATGAAATAATATACCCAAACCACATCCGTTGCCATCGTGGTTGTGTTCACTCCCACCCCCTGCCACAGTAGGCAACCCCTCCCACCCTCCAACCTGACTTGTGGCGGCAACTGACAGAGCCCTCGCCACACTACCATGGCCAGCTGCCGACTGATCAGTACCCAAACACGTACAGTACACAGTATGTGCTCATTGGTTGGTGACAATCAATGAGCACGTCCTATGTACTGTACATCCTACATGGACAGGTTGTCTTTAAACCCACTTTTTTGCCTAACACAAAAATATTTTCTTATTTAGAAGACTTAACATTATATACTATGTATATTTTTAGCTAATTTTATCCTGTGGTTTAAAATCATAGACATTTACTAATGCATGCACAGACACACAGATTAGTTTTAGTGTGTTTTATGGCTGTTCTCGGGGTAGAAGCAATCTATTCTGTGACATTTGACCTTGACATGCCTTTCCTTCGATGGAACTCTGTTGTCTTTATATGGGCCTGTGTTGATTTTTAAAAGCAGTTTAGCTCAAGCACCTGTTTTCTTTTGTAACATCTATGTTGGTCCAATAAAAGGTATCAAACCATCTCTTTTTTTCCTGGATCTTCTGTTTAGCAATGTAGTGGAACACTGATTAGCATGGCTTCACTTTGTGATTTTTTTCATCAGTTCTACTAAATGACAAAAGGCATACTGCTTGTAGTGGGTTCCTCCCCTCCCCCAAGAGATGGGCCAGGGTGAATCAGTGTTGTGTTCTTTGGTACTGTCATTTTCTCGTTGCACAATAAATAATTTATACGTCGTATACGTGGCCTTTTGCCTGTTATCAGTATCTACGGACAGTATGTACGGTGCGTTCTTTCACATATCATGGCAAGCACATCCAATACGGAGAGATGTATATGTGACTACGGTGTGTAGCAATTTGTTTTTCCTGGCATCATCATTATTAAACACAAATTAGAGTTTATTAATTCAGACAGTCTGAATCTTCAGGTGCCCAGGTTCTGTTTGTTTCCAAAACCATGGTTAGAGTCTGGCCAGCTGGCTGTGCGTAAAAATGTTGCACTAGCAAGATTCTGAAACCTGCCAGTACACAAATCATCATTGTCACAACTAAACATGATTACCACACCTGTTTAATTAAAGAAGACAGAATCGCATCACAAACAAGCGATGTGATTTTGTTAGCTGTGGGCTGACAGCACATTGTTATCTCTGCATCCAGGAAAAACTGTAAATCCATATTCCGCTTCATAATGTATCTCTGATGCAATATTTATTTTTCCCAGTGATTATACGGTTGAACACTGTGTGCTAGGAGTGTGTGTGTGTGGGGGGCTAGTTTACCGAATTTAAAAACAGTCTGCTATTCTTGTCCCAACTAGAGTGCTTATAATGTAGCAGGTTAAGATGTGACTCTCACAGTCAGTGCTTGGAGTAGGTGTAAAGGGGGGGACTGTGTTTAATAATACATGTTCTTTTATTCATGTCCTTACCAGACTACTGATAGTGTGTCCAATGAGGATTTTGGTGGTATGCTCAGTGTTCTGTTTGGCTTTGTAGGAGGTGGTGCTGTTTTGGGGGAAGGAGTTATTGTATTAAAAAAAAAATTCTGCTTTCCTTTTCCTGACTGGACCCTAGAAAATGGAGGCAGCCATGATGTCAGTGTCACTCTCGGTGCACGGTGCAGGCAGGAATGGGGGCTGCCATGATGTCGGTGTAACTCTCGGTGCTCGGTGCAGGCAGGAATGGGGGCAGCCATGCTGTCAGTGTCACTCTCAGTGCCCAGTGCAGGCAGGAATGGGGGCAGCCATGATGTCAGTGTCACTCTCAGTGCTCAGTGCAGGCAGGAATGGGGGCAGCCATGATGTCGGTGTCACTCTCGGTGCCCGGTGCAGGCAGGAATGGGAGCAGCCATGATGTCAGTGTCACTCTTGGTGCTCGGTGTGGGCAGGATTGGGGGCAGCCATGATGTCAGTGTCACTCTCAGTGCTCGGTGCAGGCAGGAATGGGGGCAGTCATGATATCTGTGTCACTCTCAGTGCTCGGTGCAGGCAGGAATGGGGAGGCAGCCATGATGTCAGTGTCACTCTCGGTGCAGGGAGGAATGGGGGCAGCCATGATGTCGATGTCACTCTCGGTGCTTGGTGCAGGCAGGAATGGGGGCAGCCATGATGTCTGTGTCACTCTCGGTGCTCGGTGCAGGCAGGAATGGGGGCAGCCATGACGTATGTGTCACTCTCGGTGCTCGGTGCAGGCAGGAATAGGGGCAGTCATGATGTCGGTGTCACTCTGGGTGCTCAGTGCAGGCAGGAATGGGTGCAACCATGATGTCAGTGTCACTCTCGGTGCTCGGTGCAGGCAGGAATGGGGGCAGCCATGATGTCGGTGTCACTCTCGGTGCTCGGTGCAAGCAGGAATGGGGGCAGCCATGATGTCAGTGTCACTCTCGGTGCTCAGTGCAAGCAGGAATGGGGGCAGCCATGATGTCGGTGTCACTCTCGGTGCTCAGTGCAGGCAGGAATGGGGGCAGCCATGTAGTCAGTGTCACTCTCGGTGCTCGGTGCAAGCAGGAATGGGGGCAGCCATGATGTCAGTGTCACTCTCAGTGCTCGGTGCAGGCAGGAATGGGGGCAGCCATGATGTCAGTGTCACTCTCGGTGCTCGGTGCAAGCAGGAATGGGGGCAGGCATGATTTTGGTGTCACTCTCGATGCTTGGTACATGCAGGAATGGGGGCAGCCATGATGTCAGTGTCACTCTCGGTGCTCGGTGCAGGCAGGAATGGGGGCAGCCATGATTTTGGTGTCACTCTCGATGCTTGGTGCATGCAGGAATGGTGGCAGCCATAATGTCAGTGTCACTCTCGGTGCACAGTGCAGGCAGGAATGGAGGCAGCCATGATGTCGGTGTCACTCTCAGTGCACAGTGCAGGCAGGAATGGGGGCAGCCATGATGTCTGTGTCACTGTCGGTGCTTGGTGTAGGCAGGAATGGGGGCAGCCATGATGTCAGTGTCACTCTCGGTGCTCGGTGCAGGCAGGAATGCGGCAGCCATGATGTCAGTGTCTCGCTCGGTGCTCGGTGCAGGCAGGAATGGGGGCAGCAATGATGTCAGTGTCACTCTCGGTGCTCGGTGCAAGCAGGAATGGGGCAGCCATGATTTTGGTGTCACTCTCGGTGCTCGGTGCAGGCAGGAATGCGGCAGCCATGATGTCAGTGTCTCGCTCGGTGTTCGGTGCAGGCAGGAATGCGGCAGCCATGATGTCAGTGTCTCACTCGGTGCAGGCAGGAATGGGGGCAGCCATGTGTGTGTCACTCTCAGTGCTCGGTGCAGGCAGGAATGGGGGGGCAGCCATGATGTCAGTGTCACTCTCGATGCTTGGTGCAGGTAGGAAGGGGGCAGCCATGATGTCAGTGTCACTCTTGGTGCTCAGTGCAGGCAGGAATGGGGGCAGCCATGATGCCAGTGTCACTCTCAGTGCTTGGTACAGGCTGGAATGGGGGCAGCCATGATGTCAGTGTCACTCTCAGTACTCAGTGCAGGCAGGAATGGGGGTAGCCATGATGTCGGTGTCACTCTCGGTGCTCGGTGCAGGCAGGATTGAGGGCAGCCATGATGACGGTGTCACTCTCGGTGCTCGGTGCAGGCAGGAATGGGGGCAGCCATGATGTCAGTGTCACTCTCGGTGCTCGGTACAGGCTGGAATGGGGGCAGCCATGATGTCGGTGTCACTCTCGGTGCTTGGTGCAGGCAGGAATGGGGGGCATCACTGTATTAAAAAAATAAACACAATCCTAGCATTCTCATTATATTTAAGTAATAAAATAAAATCTAGCATTTCTGTCCTGACCAAACTCCTGATAGTGGGGCCAGTCAGTAACCAAGTGGCTCACTCTGTGCTCAGTAGGGGTGGGAAAATGGTGGTAGGAGACTGTTGTATAATAACCCTAAAAATGCATGCATCCATTTACTAACCAGACCCCTGATAATGAGGCTGGTCAGGATCTCAGTGGCACACACAGTGTGGGCATGCTGAAGTTATTAGATTTAATACCAAATAAAAAAGATGCTTTTCCCCCCACAGTCCCCTAATAATTGAGCCTGTCTGTATATCTATTCCATAATACATTTGACACAGAGGGGGAAGGATAACCAGTCAGTAGGAAGTTTTAAGAAAAAAATAAAAGGCAAACGGTATCTTTCTGCTTACATTTCTGATTATGGATCTGATCAGTAAGTCCATGGCATTGGGACGGTCAGGATGGGGTGTGGCAGGGATGGGTAGGTGATCAGCAGTGTTGTGGAAGGGTTTTTTAATTAAAAAAAGAGCAACAACAGAGAAATTGCACCATTCTTCTGGCAAAGTTCCTGAAAGTGATATTGGTTGGGACTGGAAGATGTGTCCTTGGTGAGGCAGTTGTGCTTTCATGTTTCATGGGAAGAGAATGAAAAAATGGAGGGAAGGAAGGAAGGAAAGAAAGAAAGAAAGAAAGAAAGAAAGAAAGAAAGAAAGAAAGAGAGATCCATTGCCAGCTCACTGCTAGTACAGAAGACAGCAGCACGTCTCCTTGCGCAGCTGTAGATAACAAGAAACTCCCGCTGTTCTCATACAGAAAATGCGGGTGAACAGCTCCTCCTGCTAAGCTGGGCACCCTGGATTTTGGGGTGTCCAGCGAAGGTATTTCTGGACATTAAAAAAACAATTAATCCCAGAATCTAGTTAAAGGGGTGCTGTGTAGCTTGGTTCGGGTGTTTATTTTTTGAAATAAATAATTTTATTTATTTTCCATGCTTTCTACATCGGGGGTGAAAAAAACAATATGGGGGTTGCCATGATCCCAAAACCTTTTTTTGGATTGTGAGAAGTAAGAGGTAAGAAAGCAAAAAGCTGTCACGACCCCAAATTTTTTGTGTTGTGTCAGAAGTATTCAAACATCCTACTGAGCATGCTCAGAAAATAAAAAACATTTACATGCTTATAACTCTGGACTGTTAATATTTTTTTCACGGAACCTTGGAAAGGCACTACCCTGGCACAGGCTACTTGTACTCTGAACGTTTTGGGAAAAAAATTCTGTTCCATCCAGGCTGTAGGTGAGAGCAAATAAACGTGCTTTAAGTATAGGAAAAATGTAGACATTAATGTAAAAATGAGATATGCTCATCTCAGAAACTGCACAAGCTGCTGTCGAAAAACTATACACATATTGAGACCGTGCCTCCTAGACAACGTATGCCAAATGTGGCCCAATTTATTTTGAATGCTGTCAATGCTATTAAGGTGCAAAGTTGGGGCTTTAAGTTAGAAACTCTCTGTCAGCCCTAACTTTACTGGTCCTACAGTGCCAATATATTATAGGGGTGCAGTAGTGCCCCTATAGTTAGGGTTGAGAAGGCTGCTTAATGTTAAACTCAAATTTTTGCACCTTAATAACTTTGGTGCCATTTAATGAAATAACACACAATCCGGCATGCGCAGTCAGGCTGTCAGATCCTCAAGATGTGACAAGTTTCTTGTTGGCATCTTGTTTGGTTTGTGAGATACGGAGTGCCCAAAAGAAATGGTGGAAAAAAACATTTGGTTTCCCTACACTTAACATTGCATCTTTTTTTTTTTTTGCTGTCACCTACAGCCTAGACGATGTGGAATTTTCCCATGCAGTTTTCAGGGTTGAAGGGACTTCTGCCAAGAGTGTGCCTTTTGAAGGTTTTGTGAAAAAATATTATATGATTCCAGAGTTATAATGATTTTCTTGATAACTGACAAATTTGAACATAAAAATGAAAAAAATATTGTGAATGCTTACTTTCATAATTTACTTGTGTGGGGAAAAAAATACTGATCGTGTGGAAAAATGTCAATAGTGTTGGCTGCCAGCTTTTTTTTAAACTCATAAACATTTAAAATACATAAAAATGATATAATTTCAAAAAACAAACACCTGATCCTAGGTAAACGGGAACCATTTAGCTACATTCTGATATTTGTTTCCTTAAAATTGTCCTGGAAATGATGTTCCTGAGCACCCAAAAATCTTGGGTGCCCATCTTAGTGAGAGGAACCATTCACCCACCTTGTCAGTATGAGAACAGTGGGTCTTTCTTCAGTTCTGTAGCTGCAGCTGGAGTTGTGCTGATGACTTCAGCTGAAGCAGTGAGCTGGCAACCCCCTGCTCTCTCTCTGCCTCTGTCTTCATCTCTCTCTCTCCTTATCTATCTAACACTAAGCACTGCAACAAGGTGGACACACCAGGGGGGTGGATAGAATGAGGGGAGAGCTAAGGAATCTGTAGAATTGGTCAAGGTATTGGCAGCTATGTTTCAATGCAAAACAGTACAAAATAATGCACATAGGGCACAAAAACCCAGGAGCTGCATATAAACTGGGGGGAAGGGTGAGAAATAGCATGCTCCAAACAAGAAAGAGATCTGCGGGTGATCACCTCCAATGACCTCAAGGTAGGTAGGAAGTGTGACAAGGTGGCAGGAAAGGTAAACAGGATGCTGGGATGCATAGGCAGGGGAATCATCAGCAGAGAAAGGGAGGTAATAATTCCACTATACAAGACATTAGTGAGCCTGCACCTTGAATAATGTGTCCAGTTATGGAGGCCTCATCTATGTAAGGATGTAGATAGGGTGGGGGCAGTTCAGAGGAGGGCAATCAAAGTGGTGCAGAGACTACATACTAATATACTAAAATGCCAGCAGAATAGGTCCAAAGGTCTTTCACGTCTGCTTGTTTGGTCAGCCCCCAGCCTGGGAGCTGACCTTGCTGCCCCCTTCACCTTCTCTGGCTTCTCTTTTCCCAGTTCTGGATATTTTCACTGCATTGGATTTTGCTTCCAGAACCCTTCCCCTCCACCTGTCCCACCCCATCTTGAATCCCTCCACCGTTTCTGCCTCCACCAGCCCCCTAGGCAGTGCATTCCATGGCTCCACCACCCTCTCAGTGAAGTAGCACCTCCTCCTTTCTCCCCTGAATCTTCCCCCATCCAGCTTCCACCCATGCCCTCTAGTGGCCCCCTCCTCCTTCCTTCGAAGCACCCTGACTATTCCTCCCTATTTACCCCCTTCATGTACTTGAAGACCTCTATCATGTCCCCTGGTCCTTCTCTCTTCCAATGTGTACATATTTAGCTCTTCGAGCCTCTCCTCATAGGTCCTGTCACCCAAGCCCCAAATCATTTTGGTTGCCCTCCTCTGGACCCTCTCCAGGAGTTTAATGTCCCTTTTTAAGTGTGGCCTCCAAAACTGCATGCAGTACTTGAGGTGCAGCCTCACCAAGCAGTTATACAGAGGGAGTATCACTTCCCTCCTTCTGGAGGTGATCCATCTAGAGATGCATCCCAAGCCCTATGAGGATAGGCTGAGGGAATTAAATATGTACTCCTGAAGGAGAGAAGAAGAGGGGGGATATGACTGAGATATTTAAGTACCTCACAGGGAAGAATAAAGTACGGGAGAGCGCTATATTCCAAAGAATAAAATGCTCAAAGATAAGGGGGCACAAGATGAAACTGGAGGGAGGGAGGGAGGATCAGAGGGAACATGAGGAAGTATTTTTTCACAGAGAGGATGGTGGACAAGTGGAACAGCCTACCAGCGGAGGTGGTGGGGGCAGAAATTGTTACAGGTTTTAAACATGCTTGGGATAGGCATAGAGGATTGCTGTAGTTGGTGGGGGTACAACCTAATGCCAGCAGTGCATGATAGAACACAATTCCTAATGATAATAGAGCAGACTAGATGGGCCAAATCCCTTATCTGGTGACAATTTATATGCTTCTTTGAGAAAATAAGGCAAGTCTGTTTTAATGTATTTCAACAGGATTTGAACTTTTCTCCATCACTTTGTCACTTTTTAATATTTTTACACCAAATGTTCAACATAGTCTTTTTGGGACCCTGCCTTATGACCAGTGGCATTGAATTTATGAAAATATGTTCCAAAAGGCAATTTCATGCTCACTTTGTGAAATTACCTTTTGGGTGGGATTTGAAGATGTTCCCCACCCTTGTTCATTAGGTGGGGTCATAACAAGGCTATGTTGAAAATTTGAAGTCAAAATATGTAAAAATTACAAAGTTATGAGTGTACATTGACATTTTTCTATGCTCACCCATAACGTTGGTAATTTTCAATATTTTGACCCCAAATTTTTGGCATAGCCACTTTTTTCACACCACCTCATGAACATGACAGCAGTCATTTTTCAAATCCTGGCCAAAATGTGTTTTCACACCAGTGGTGCAGAATGATGTCTCAGTGAGGATTTGATCATTTTTACCTACCAGGTTCATGATGAGGGTTGACAAGAAGGCTACGCTGGAAATTTGGTGTACAAATGCAGTAATATGCCCAGGTTATGAGTGAATGTTGCAATATTTCAATGTTAACTCATAACTTCTAATTTTCAATACTTTAACATCAAACTTGTTGTTTGTTTGTCCATTGGCTTAATGAGTAAACACACTGGAGCAAAATTTCCATTTACAGATGTGATTCTTAGAAATTCACAAAACATATATCACATACACTATATAATATAACAATTCAGGACAACATACATTCACATTTAAATAAGCCAATAATACAAGAAAACAATTTTCCATTGAAAGTGGTGACAGTGATTTGAGTCCTTAAATCAAGGGGAAGGCTATTCCATATACTTGGCCCAGTGCGTGCAAACAACCTCTGACCATTAACACGTCTCATAAAAGGCACTTTTATGGCCCTATTATCAACTCTATTTCTAGAGAAAAATCCTGAATCATGATATTGAAAATAAATATAGGCTTTGTCGGGTACATTAAAGCTTTCATATGGAATTACTGTAATATGTACATTGATTCACAGTATGTATGTTAAGTTACAGCAATTTGTGTATATTATTCAAGAACATATGTACAATAAAAAAACACAGTTGTAATATGGTTCACTAGAATAACTTAGAAACTGCTAGGAGGGATGGTAGATACATGTAGAGGAAGCTTTGGGGAGAGAATGTATGTAATAGTGGGAAACTTAAGACAGGGTCTAAAGTAATTCCAAGATAACAGAAACTACTGACCTGCTCAAATCAACACCCATCAAAAGTTGTAATCCTAAGACATTTATCATGGTCCTGGGCCTTAGCCCTGGTGCCAAATAATATCACCTTTGTTTTAGACCTATTCAGAACTACTCTACTAGTTTCAAGCCAGTGTTGTACAGCATGTATCTCTTCGTTTAATACAGCAAAGATCTCTGTGATGGATCTATTTTGAACATAAATAACAGCATCATCTGCATATAATGTATATTTTTGTAACCCCTGGGTGACGCCACCCCCAGTGTTACACCCCTGCCTACTACCCTGAACATAGGCTAAGGGGGTTGGGTTTGCTAACTCATAACATTTTTTAAAACTTTTGAGCAGTGCCTCCACTCAGGGTGCTTTAAGTGGGTGAGATGGTGCTGGGTGTAACCCCCTGAGCTGCTACACCACCCACGGTGACCAGTTACCTTCCCCAGACATGCCCCAAGATACACCTCCCCACATTTCAGCATTTTGAATTAAAGGCTCTCTCTAATAATATGCTCACACATAATTTCAAACAACAACAACAAGATATTTATTTTGGGAGGAAATAAAGAAGCTAGGAAAGGAAAACAGGAGGAGTGGAGGTTATCTTACCATATTTACACATGTACAGAGATCATTTTGGATTTTGCTGGTGAACCCTCCAGCTGGGTGGCTACATATTAACAGGCAGACATAAATCACATTTTACCATTTGACTTAAGACATCCAGAGCCCTGGCTATCTAGCTGCTAATAAATCAGATGTTAAACATAATTATTAATAATACCCACACTGGTACCAGTCCCAGATACAGCAGAAACCCCACAATCTCATACCATACTGGTTAAACAGATATCACAGTCCAAGATGTTGCAGACCTGACAGAGTTGCAGCTGGTCGAGGTGGCTGGCTATTAATTTGAGGGTTGGGACAACTTGGAAACAGATTTTTGTAAAGCAGCAAATTACTGTTTACAACCACAGCAAGGATTGCCCTGCACTTTAGCAGACAAAGCAGGGACTGCCCTGCACTCGCAGACTTCTGAACATTCCAGAACAACTATGTGGATCTTACATCCAGAACATTCAGCACAATATTTGAAAGTTCCATCCAATGCAATGAAAGTGATGCTTCTGTCAAGCATCCTAAATGCAGTTTAAACACAGTCACATCTAGTACTTTATATTTCAAAAGGCATGCATCCAGGGTAACTTGGCAACAACACTTTTATCAAGCATCCTATACTTTAGTCACAGGCAGTCACATCCAGTACATTCTATATACCAAGAACATTATCCACAAGCAGAGTCCTATCCAGCACGTCTAGCCATTTAACACTTATCCCAAGCGCTCTTAGACAAAATTCTGTGCAGACACAGGTACATTCTCTTTAAGGTATCTTAGACATTAATATGCTCTAGGGCCTCCTGTCTCATGAAGTGGCAAGTGCATCTTGGCAGACAGCTCCATGATGGCAGGACTCTAACCCATAGCTACACATTTATGTGATTCACTAAGCCCAGCATCTTGCTGCACCTGCAACTTAGCCATTTGGGCCACAGACAAGATGCATCCATTACTTGAACTAGGCAGTCTCTTATGGGGTTAGTAGCACAGACTAATGACTTCAATACTTCACACTTAACAGCACACATTTCTTAATGTGGCATGGAGCCCCCAAGATTACTTGCTTAGCTTCTCCCTCGCACCTGGGGGTATGAAGGTACTCACTCAGGTCCTCCATGGGTCTCATCCGCAATCGAAGGCATCCTGAAGACTTCTTCAGCTCTCTCACCACTGAGGTACTTGGTCAGCGCTCTCACCACTGCATGATGTCATCTGGTCTGGTCAGCGCTCTCACTGCTGCTGGACATCTGATTCTTTAGTCCACATCTTTCCCCGATGTGGGAGGGAAGGCTAGCCTCTGGAGGACAGTACTGGCAACCTCCAGACTAGCTGTTGCAGAAAGCACAATTACTGTAACTAGTTAACTGTTAACTGAAGAAAATAACAAATGCCCTCTGAAGACTGAAAGGGCTTGAATTAAGTGGCCCAGGCCTGATGGCATGGCTGGAGCCTGAGCCCCTCCCCCATGGGGGGCTCCCAGTTGGCTGAAGCCTGCTCTGCTGCTCACTCTCTCCAAATCTCTCTCTGAATCTTCAGACAAACTGGCAACATTGTCTCTTTATAGAGCTCCTAGCTGGACTCCTGATTGGTAGCAGGGATCGGGTGACATGTCTCTAAGTTGCTGAAGGACCTGTCAATCAGAACACTCGAGGTACAATTGGGTTGTGGAATTTGCGCCTAAAATATTAGCCCTGTAAGTCCCCATAAGCACTTAGGTGTTTATCCATAAGATGCAGTGAATGTCCCACAGGTCCTGGCTATCTATTGCTGCAATTCCAATTGGCTGTACTGCTGGCAATGGCTGCTTAACCCACTGTCCCTTATAGCAGATTAGATACAGTCCTGAATAATGTCCTGGTGCATCCAGAAAGAAGTAATTATTTGCCTCTAATGCCCCACAGTTCTATAGCTTAAAGGCTGTACTTGCAGTCGCTGCACAGATGAAAAACATGGCTCTTTTACTTTTCCTGTCGCTACTGCACTTATGTAAGCACCTCTTGGAGCAGCTGACAGGCTGACACACAGAGTCCCAAATACTGGAATTGCCAGGGAAACAGTACTCATTTTAACTTTAAACACTTTTCCCCACATGCACAGTATATTCCCAACAAGCAGCAACAGTTCCATTATGTAAAACATTTTAATTCTTTGCTTTTTGGCTGGAGCTCAACATAGCTACCCTGAAGGAAGCCAGATACACTGTTATGCATTATTCAGATGACCGGGGCCCTGCACATGCATACTCAAATGAGCCCCAGTCAGAACTCCTTTAATTCCCATCTGAGCGGTCCCCCAGCAGGCTGTCCATGGTCACCGGGTCTCAAATAGGTGGAAGGTATCCCGGGACACACAGCACAGTCCCCAAGGTGACCGAAAAGCAAGCGGCTCCACATCAAAGGCGTTTAGCATGCCAACGCAACTCCCACTGCCCTGGAGGCAGCACTTTTGCAGCAGGAGTTCATGGTCAGCATTTTATGCCCAGAGGGGCTGGATTTTCATTTGACTGCAAGCTGGGGCACACACAAGGGCAAACAGGACCTGGGAAGCCAGAAAAGTTAGAAACCAAGTCAGGAGAAGCCCAAGAGACAGCGGGAGAAGGACTGAACAAAATGAACTAAGGTAAACCCAGACTGGCATTTCTAGGAACCCCCATTTGCAAGGGGGTTACACTCTCCTGTGACCACAAACCTTGGTGTCCGCACCAAGGGTGTGCCAAGACTGGCACACAAGGGTACCATCACACAATAACTATTAACATACGAAAACACTTTGTCTTATCTGGGGCGTATGGCTTCCTAGACGTCATTGGTTATCAAACATCCTGATCTAGACAATTTCATCCTATTCTAAATCAGCAAAATATTTTATTTTAACCACTGTGAGCATTACCAGATGTTACATTGTACAGAGACCCTTATATAAACAGTTCTTTTAACTACAAAAACATAACCGGCACAATTCTACTTTTGGCCACTAGGGGGCACCCCCCTACATATTGTCACTGAGCCAGCAGTGAACAAACAGCTTAGGCAGTTTTGGCACCAAAATATACTCCTGAAGATAGGTGATAGCAGACATTTTAAGAGTCTCCACACATACAAAATGGGGAGGTGGTCCATGATAGTTTTTCAGGTGGCTTAAACATAATCCCAGTGGTGCCTCCATCGTGTAACCCCTGGGCGGCACCACCCCAGTGTTACACCCCGCCTACTATCCTGGACATAGGCTAAGGGGGTGGGGTTCGCTAACTCATAACATTTTTTAAAACCTTTGCGCAGTGCCTCCTCTCAGGATGCTTTACGTGGGTGAGATGGTGCTGGGTGTAGCCCCCTGAGCTGCTACACCACCCACAATGACCAGTTACCTTCCTCAGACATGCCCCAAGATACAGCTCCCCACATTTCAACATTTTGAATTAAAGGCTCTCTCTAATAATATGGTCACACAAGATTTCAAACAACAAGATATTTATTTCAGGGGGAATAAAGGAGCTAGGAAAGGGAAACAGGAGGAGTGGAGGTTATCTTACCATATTTACACATGTACAGAGATCATTTTGGATTTTGCTGGTGAACCCTCCAGCTGGGTGGCTACATAGTAACAGGCAGACATAAATCACATTTTACCATTCGACTTAAGACATCCAGAGCCCTGGCTATCTAGCTGCTGATAAATCAGATGTTAAACATAATTATTAATAATGTCCACACTGGTACCAGTCCCAGATACAGCAGAAACCCCACAATCTCATACCATACTGGTTAAACAGATACCACAGTCCAAGATGTTGCAGGCCTGATGGAGTTGCAGCTGGTCTAGGTGGCCAGCTATTATTTTGAGGGTGAGGACAACTTGGAACCAGATTTTTGTAAAGCAGCAAATTACTATTTACAACCACAGCAGGGATTGCCCTGCACTTCAGCAGACAAAGCAGGGATTGCTCTGCACTCGCAGACTTCTGAACATTCCAGAACAACTATGTGGATCTTACATCCAGAACATTCAACGCAATATTTGAAAGCCCCATCCAATGCAATGAAAGTGATGCTTCTGTCAAGCATCCTAAACACAGTTTAAACACGGTCACATCCAATACTTTATATACCAAAAGGCATCCATCCAGAGTAAGTTGGCAATGACACTTTTATCAAGCACTCCGTACTTTAGTCACAGGCAGTCACATCCAGTACATTCTATATACCAAGAACATTATCCACAAACAGAGTCCTATCCAGCACGTCTAGCCATTTAACACTTATCCCAAGCGTTCGCAGATGAAATTCTGTGCAGACACAGGTACAGTACATTTTCTTTAAGGTATCTTAGACATTAATATGCTCTAGGGCCTCCTGTCTCATGAAGTGGCAAGCGCGTCTTGGCAGACAGCTCCATGATGGCAGGACTCTAACCCATAGCTACACATCTACTGTATATGATTCACTAAGCCCAGCATCTTGTTGCACCTGCAACTTGGCCATTTGGGCCACAGACAAGATGCAGCCATTACTTGAACTAGGCAGTCTCTTATGGGGTTAGTAGCCCAGACTGATGACTTCAATACTTCACACTCAACAGCACACATTTCCTAATGGGGCATGGAGCCTCCAAGATTACTTGCTTAGCTTCTCCCTTCCACCTGGGGGTACAAGGGTACTCACTCAGGTCCTCCATGGGTCTCATCCGCAATCGAAGGCATCATGAAGACTTCTTCAGCTCTCTCACCGCTGAGGTACTTGGTCAGCACTTTCACTACTGCATGATGTCATCTGGTCTGGTCAGTGCTCTCACCGCTGCTGGACATCTGATTCTTCGGTCCACATCTTTCCCCAACATGGGAGGGAAGGCTAGTTTCTGGAGGACAGTACTGGCAACCTCCAGACTAACTGTTGCAGAAAGCACAATTACTGTAACTAGTTAACTGAAGAAAATAACAAATGCCCTCTGAAGACTGAAAGGGCTTGAATTAAGTGGCCCAGGCCTGATGGCATGGCTGAAGCCTGAGCCCCTTCCCCATAGGGGGCTCCTAGTTGGCTGAAGCCTACTCTGCTGCTCGCTCTCCAAATCTCTCTCTGAATCTTCAGACAAACTGGCAACATTGTCTCTTTATAGAGCTCCTAGCTGGACTCCTGATTGGTTGCAGGGATGGGGTGACATGTCTCCAAGTTGCTGAAGGACCTGTCAATCAGAACACTCGAGGCACAATTGGGTTGTGGAATTTGCACCTAAAATATTATCCCTGTAAGTCCCCATAAGCAATTGGGTGCTTACCCGTAAGATGCAGTGAATGTCCCACAAGTCCTGGCTATCTATTGCTGCAATTCCAATTGGCTGTACTGCTGGCAATGGCTGCTTAGCCCACTGTCCCTTATAGCAGATTAGATACAGTCCTGAATAATGTCCTGGTGCAGCCAGAAAGAAGTAATTATTTGCCTCTAATGCCCCACAGTTCTATAGCTTAAAGGCTGTACTTGCAGTCACTGTACAGATGAAAAACATGGCTGTTTTACTTTTCCTGTCGCTATTGCACTTATGCAAGCTCCCCTTGCAGCAGCTGACAGGCTGACACACAGAGTCCCAAATACTGGAATTGCCAGGGAAACAGTACTCATTTTAACTTTAAACACTTTTCCCCACATGCACAGTATATTCCCAACAAGCAGCAACAGTTCCATTGTGTAAATATTTTAATTCTTTACTTTTCAGCTGGAGCTGAACATAGCTACTCTGGAGGCAGTCAGATACACTGTTATGCATTATTCAGATGACCGGGGACCTGCACAGGCATACTCAAATGAGCCCTTTTCAGAACTCCTTTAATTCTCATCTGAGCAGTCCCCCAGCAGGCTGTCCGTGGTCACCGGGTCACAAATAGGTGGAAGGGATCCCGGGACCCATGGCATCATCCCCGAGGTGAGTGCAAAACAAGCAGTTCCACATCAAAGGCACTTAGCGTGCCAACACGACTCCCATTGCCCTGGAGGCAACACTTTTGCAGCGGGAGCTCGCGGTCAGCATTTTATGCCCAGAGGGGCTGGATTTTCATTTGACTGCAAGCTGGGGCACACATGAGGGCAAACAGGACCTGGGAAGCCAGAAAAGTTAGAAGCCAAATCAGGAGAAGCCCAAGAGACAGCGGGAAAAGGACAGAACAAAACGGGCTAAGATAAACCCAGACTGGCATTTCTAGGAACCCCCATTTGCAAGGGGGTTACATTTTGATCTAGTAATAATCCCATCCATTCTATCAAAATATAGAGAATAATAACGGTCCCAGTATGGAGCCCTGTGGGACTCCACACTTTACCAATGCCAAAGAAGATGTCACCCCACAAAATTTTACCTTTTGAAACCTATCAGTAAGGTAATTCTGAAACCACCTAACTACCAATCCCTTTATTCCCAAAGATTTTAATGAGGGAACCAGAAGTTTATGATCCACTAAATCAAAAGCCGTGGTCAAGTCCACGAACGCAGCCACAGCCATACAACCTCTCTCCATACCTACAGAACTGCACTCATGAACTCGACCAAGGCTGTGTCAGTACCTCTCCCCTTCCTAAAGCCATATTGTGCCTGGGATAAGAGATTGTTTTGTTCTATGAAAGCTGATTAAACACTAATCTTTCCTGAACTTTCACTAAAGCTGTCATTGAGATTGGCCTATAATTTGTAAACTGAGAAATTAACCCCGCCTTATGTACAGGCACTACAATGGAGTGTTTCCAAATATCCAGAATAATTGCAGTAAAAAAGACAAATTATAAATAACAATAAGTGGGTAAGCTATTTCCTCAGCTGCATCCTTAAGTAAATTTGGAATTAGACCATCCGCACCCCTGAACTATCCATTTTTATATTTTTCAATTTTTCAATAGTTGTTTTACTTCCTTAACAGTAGTGAGATTAAGACTGCATTTTGGATCATCAGCAGAAGTCTTAGTATGATCATGTAATAGCTGTTCATTCCCAGTAGTCCTATACATGTCAAAATTTGTAAATTGCTCACTGAATACATTTGCTATTATTTCAGAACATGATATATGTTCATCCCTTCTGTCCACAGATAATCCAGTTACAGAATCAAGTTTAATAATACCATTTACTGGGTTCCAAAATGCATGATTATTAAGAAGGCCCTCCTTTTGTTTTTGTTTAAGACAGGTGGACTTCACAATTTTAATTTGGGCTTTACATCTATTTCTAAGACATCGGTACGCTTGAACGTTTTTCTCGGAGCCATATAATTTGTACCTCTGCCACAATCTATCACAAGCTCTTAATTTTAACAAACTGGTGGTAATCCAGGGAGAACTTTTCCCAGTTATTCTACATGTTTGATAAGGTGTAAAATTGTCCAAAACTGTGTTAAATTCGTTAATGAAAAAAATCTAAAGCAAAA
The DNA here is from genome assembly GCA_016271365.2 of Neoceratodus forsteri. Classification (NCBI taxonomy): domain Eukaryota; kingdom Metazoa; phylum Chordata; order Ceratodontiformes; family Ceratodontidae; genus Neoceratodus; species Neoceratodus forsteri. The sequence continues at coordinate 29,370,305 of CM028133.1, read as the reverse complement.
TTAGTATCTGGAATACTATGCAAAAATTGCTAAACAATATTCTTAAGACATTCCGTAAATCCCGACATATCAAACCTAAAAAAACTTCTAGCAGTTTGAATCACAGGCCTAGGATTAATTGTTTTTTTCTGATATCGGATTAACCATTTGAGCTCACAGCTCTTTACATAGGTTCCACGTTAGTACATTTAGAACAAGTAGGTGATTGTACAAAGGACTGAGACAAACAAGTCAATAGAATTAGAATGCAAACATTTAGGTACATTTGGTCTTTAAACAAAGGAATGCAAAAAATAAAACTGGAATAGATAAACACAGTCAGATACATACAGGAACAGACTAAATAACCGTGCCCAACAGGGAGCCTGTTAGTTGTCAGCAACACGAGTGGGTTAGCACATAGAAGTTGCTGGAGACACAGGGTGGAGGGTTGAGCCCCAAGTGAAGGGGGAGAGAGGGAGAGAGATCTGTTTGGCAGAAGGGCAGATGGTAGGAGATGCCTTTACTAGGTGCTAGCGATGGCAGACACACTGAGATTCCTGTATTAAATGGTTCTTTAGGTTCTTTTTGAAGGTCCACAGAGTGGGCAGGCTAATAATGTTCTCATGGAGGGAGCTGAACCACAACGGTGCCCGATAGGCAAAGGACCTTTGTCCTGTAGATGTCTGACATTTTGGAGTCAGGAAGGACTGCAGTTCCAAATTTCAGATGGGCCTGGGATTAGTGCTGGGAAATAGGAGTTGTTGGACCCTTGCCGGGAGCTGACCAAGGCAGATCTTTTTGGCCAGGAGGCAGGATTGATATTTTAAGTGACCAAAGAGCATTAGCCAGTGAGCCTTTGCATAGAGATCGCAGGTGTGGGTTAGTCGGTATGCCCCAAGGTGAGCCTGCAGGTATTAAGGGCAGCTTTAATATGTCAGAGGGTAGTATCTATGGCAGAGCCATATATTGGCAGTCCATAGTCCACTAGGGAACCCACTGAACTGTGGACCTCTATGCTGAGGGCTTCAGGGGTCAGGCTCTGCTTATGGCGATAAAGTAGTCTTAAGCATTTGTTGATTGCTTTAGCTGTGATATCTATGTGGGGGGCATAGGAGAGTAAGCTGTCAAGAGTAATTCCAAGATATTTGAAGTGATGAACATGTTCAAGATGAACACCACCCCTATCACATATTGATAGCAGGTAGTTTTTGTACTTGTTCTTAAGGTTGGTGAACAACACGGTTTTTGTTTTTTTGTAGTTCATTATGAATTTATGATTTTTGAACCACGACAATGCTGGTGAAGTCATGTTGTAGCTGTTGCTCAACAGCAGTGGGGTCAGAGCCATTAGAAAAGATAACCACATCATCTGTGTGGAGGAGGATATGGCACTGACTGGCTAGGGGGAGGCAATTCAGAAATAGGCTAAAGAGGAGAGGACCCAGTGTTGACCCCTGTGGAATGCCTGAGCACACAGGCTTGGTGTCAGAGAGAAAGGTATCTATCCTGACTTGCTGTGTTCGGCAGTGTAGGTAGCTGGGGAACCATGCAGCCACCTCAGGGGCAAGGCCTATAGCAGTGAGTTGGTCAACTAGGAGGGCATGGTTGACCATGTCAATGGCCCTTGTTAGGTCAATATAGATAGCCCTGACTAGCTGGCCAAGATCGAGGGATTTGTGGATGAAGCTTGAGAATTCCAGGAGGACTGTAGTGGTGCTATGCCCAGCCCTAAAGCCATGTTGCTCTGCGCATAGGGGAAAGTGCTTGTCCAGATAATCGACAAGTTGGTTGGCAATGATTTGTTCAAGGGCCTTCAAGAGTGGTGGTAGTACAGAGATGGGTCTATAATTCCCAGGGAGGGCACGATCCCCACTCTTGTATACCTGGGGTGACCACTGCAGCCTTCCATTTTTGGGGGGAATACTGCAAGACAGAGCAAGAGGTTAAGGATATGGGTGAGAGGGGACAGGATTTCTTCAAGTGAGAGCGAGATTAGTTTCAGGTCAAGGTTATCCCCACTGAATCTCCCCTTCCCGAGCACTTTGCACAGATAGTTCCTGGTTTCTCCGGAGGTAATAGTGTTGAAGCCAAAGGGGGGGTGCGATGGGGATTGTGTGGGTGCAGCAGGGATGGTGGGGGAGAAGAAGTTGGCAGGGAGAACATGCTGCAAGTCAGTGAAGGCGTTGTTAAAGGTGTTGGCGATAGATTTAGGGTCAAGAATGGGGGAGCCATCAACGCAGAGCATGGTAGGGGCTGTTTTGGGTTCTCGCCTGGTGACCTCATTTAGGTTAGCCCAGAATTTGCGCCCGTCATTCCAGTTCTTGGTTAGGGCATCTTTATAGTATACATTTTTGGCTAATCAGATGGTCCTGGTACAGTTGTTCCTCGCACGTTTGTAGTTCAGGATATCAGACTGCTTGCCAGTGGCCCTAGCTATATGCCAGAGGTGGTCTCTGTTTTTCATTAACTCAAGGGTATCAGGGCTCATCCAGGGGTTATGGTAGGCTTTGATCTTCTGCTTTTTTATGGGAGCATGGGTGTCACAGATTGTATTGAAGAGGAGGATGAAATGATCAAGTGCGTCGTCAATGTTGGAAGCCTCAAAATCCGAGGACCAGTCAGCATTGAGGAGATCCATTTTGAAGCGGTCAGTGTGACCAGGTTTGAGAACCCCGCTGGTGATTGTTCTAGGAGGTGGTTTGGAGAAATTATTAGCCCAACTGAACATTACAGGGGAGTGGTCACTGAGGTCATCTGGGAGGACTGAGGCATTAGAGGCATGCTCAGGTTGGTTGGTGACTACCCAGTCAATCAAAGTACTAGTGCACATCCTGTAGTTAGTCCTAGTGGGAGTTTCAATGAGCTGGGTAAAGTGGATAGCCTGAATTGCATCCTTGAAATGGTTATCTTCAGGGGTAAGCCAATGAATATTGAAATCACGTAAGAGTATAACTGCAGAGCTTAGGGTTAGGCTTCCAAGACAGTCTATGACAGCATGGAGACCCAGGGCTGAGTTCTTTGGGGGGATGTAGACAGATAGAATTGTGACAGTTTTGTTGTGGGCCCTAAGAACCTTAATGGCAAGGACCTGGGCGAACGACCCTAGGTTGGGTAAATTCAGGACTATGCCCTGAAGGCTGTCCTTAAGGTAAATTGCACAGCCACCACCCCTTTTAGATTTATGATCTTGCCTAAAGATAGAATAGCCCGGCAGACTGATGGCTCCATCACGGATCTTGGGAGTGAGACATGTCTCTACCACAGAGCATACATCTGGGTTATGTAAGGCTACCCAGGCTTGAAGATTGCCAAACTTTGCAGTCAGGCTGCAGATGTTTAGTGACGCAAAGGTTAAGGTGCCTGGTTTTGGTGCACTCAACCCCTGAAATAGAGGAGGGCTGGTATTAGGGTGCATGTTGCCTGAGAGCAGTAGCAACAGGAGTACTAATCTGACCAGGTAACCTTTAAAGTGTTTAAGGCTAGCTTTGTGCTGTCTTTTTTATGAATTCATTTGAGCTGCATGCTTATCAGAGAGAGTGGCCAGTTTATGCAGGACTGTGGGAGGGGGAACCCCTGGCCGAGCTGGATGCGTTCTGGCCAGGTAGGCCAGGGTATGTTGTTAGGCATGCAGTTGGCACATGGGCCACAGCTATGCATGAATGTTATAGTGCTGTAGATGTTGCCAAAGGGGTGCTCTGTGATAAGAGGGTCAGCTGATTAAGGGTCTTTCAGTGGCTGCAAACAGAGAGTGGGCAGGAGTATAAGAATTAGTATTAGTCTGGTTGCCATGTCCAAGATTGGAAAATGGTGGTGGCATAGCAAGCAGGGTCTTGAGATGGGGAGGAAAGTATAAGAAATTAAGATGTGATGGAGCTAGGGGAGGCGTGTCCTGGCCTTATAGGCAGATGTGTACCCTTACAGTTTGGCAGTGACCTAAAAAGGAAGATGTCTTTAAGGGGAGGACTGGGCAAGTGTTAGGCCTAATAGCTGCACTCTGTATCTTTAAGTGAAGTTGCAGTGTTAGTGAGAAGGAAGAAGATTGCATAGGGGTGGTGCCAAGGGGGGAGGGACAGTATTTAATAAAGGCTGTTGGTGGGGGAGAGAGGGTTTCAGACAAGGAGGAGACAGAAAAAGAAAGTGAAGCAGAAATTGGATTATTTGCAGGGCTAAGTTTACAACTGTGCCTTTGTACTTCCAAATACAAAAAACCCTGGTGATGATCACTAATTGAGTCTGCAATAATACCATACTTTAATATGTGATTAGTGTTATCAGATAGGACCCAGTCTAGCACCGTGTGTCTATTGGTTTTAATATTCAATCTTGTGGGTAATGCTATTAATTGCTGTAATCTAGTAGGAGCCAGTATGGCATGCAATTTAATTTTCTCCTGGCCACTGGAGTTCTCTGAGCATGTGCCAACTCACACATGTACACTGTGCTCCAGCAGCCATCTTGGATGTGGCAGACTGTGCCACCATGTCCTGGAATTCAGCACACATGCACGGTCATTGCCACATGTGCACTGGGCTCCAGTGGCCATCTTGGATGTGGTGGACTGTGCTGCCATGCCCCGGAGTTCAGAGCCCATGTGCGAGTCATCGGGCATGCACAGAGAAATCCAGCAGCCATCTTGGACACAGCAGACAGTGCTGTGTTCCACCAGTACCAATGGACAAAATAGTGCAGGGTGAACGCGCAGTGATTGCCATTCACTGCCACTTTTTAAAAAGTCTATTCAGTATCCGGTAAGCTCCCTTTTCTTTACAGTATTTGCAAGATGTCTGCAGGGCTACACCCACTGCAGCCGTAAAAAAGGGTAGGGGAAATTTCCCAGTGCCCTGGAGGCAGTATAGTGCAGGGGTTTAAGGCTCTGAGCTGCAAATCTGGAGACTTGGGTTTGAATTCCCACAGTCCCCACCTGCATACTGTGTGACCCTGTGCAAGTCACTTAACTTCCCTGTGCTCCCAGATTGCACCTGTAAACAAGCTTTCAGCTTAGTGTGTCTCTCCTGGTTAAAACAATTGAAAAAAAAAGTCCCCTATTCATTAAAAATGCCACCAACATCTGGATCTCCCTTACTCCCCCCAAAGAATTGCCTAGTCCTTCTTTCCCAACCAACAAAAACTAAATAAATAAAACCAGCTGTGAATTTGCTGACAACAATCACTCAGCTGAAACAGCAGCTTTAGTTAAGCATGGGCAGTTAAGCATTCACATATCTAAGCATTTAACCAACTGAAATATTTTGGAAGTTGAACACAACACAAGTGCTTTCGTCAAGCTGAACTTTGGCTGAGAACAAGCACTTCGCCTCTGGAGGATGTTTTCTAAGTTGAGCATACTTTGACCATCAGCTGACCTCAGAAAATAATTTGCATAGTCTAGTTGTGCTGAATTATCTGTTTTATTAATTGAAATAGTGGCAATTGTTGAGGGTTTATATTGATTTTCAAGTTGCTATAAATGTTTAGACAAGGAAAGCGACTTTATGCAATGTATGTGAGAGACAGCAGAATAAATCCTTTATCTGGCCAGGTTCTACATTTTAAACGAGCATAAGCAGTTTATTGTCTCAGTGTAAATGTGTCCACACCCTCCACATGTCACTTCCCTCCCTTCCCTGAAATACCTGCCAGATCACAATCAGATTCCAACATTAGGTGGACCAATCAGAAGGCTCTGCATTCCTCCCATTCAATAACTGCTGTAAACAGCAGCGTAACACTGACAAATTAACAAAATAGTTCCGCCAATTGTTTAAAAATATCAAGAGTACACATACTTTTATTTTTTTTAACTGTCTCTTTCCCGCCTACATCCCGCCCAGCTCCGACTTTCCTCAGGAACCCCAAAGAGTCATCCCTCTGCTGTCCACCTTACCTGGATTGCTCCCATCACCCCTTGAAGCTGTGGTTTACTCCCCCCCCGGGTGGGGATGAGGTGTGGCCCACAAGCACCCCGAACTTCTGATTTCGTCGGTGGGAAGGTGACCAGGCAGGTGGCAGCACATCGAGGGCACGCTCCAGGGCTCCATCTCCTTCAAAGTTGGGAGGCATTTTTCACATTTATGTGGACGTCGTGAGTGCCCGTGACATCAAGGCACAAGCCCCAATGTCCGTGATATCCTCCCATAGTGAGCCTCCGAGGTGTGTTGATCCTCCGACCTACATCCGAGGCCAATCACACCCTGAGGAGCCCGACATAATGCTAAGTCTCTGGCCTCCACCAGAGGTCAGCATATGCTGGGCTGATTCCCTCTCCTCCCCCTGCAGAAGGCGAGCTATCGTGGGAAGCTCAAGCCTACTCCCACCAGCTAGCCACTCTCAGTGACCCAGCAGTCCGCTCCCGAACCTGGGTAAGCTGGGCGTGGCAGGCAGAAATCCAACCACTGGGTCGACTGGCCGGCTTGGAGTACACATACTTAATCAAATGATACAAGAGCAAACAAATTGCACTGCATTCATGGAATATGCAATAAGGACAGTGTTTGGATGCATTGTTCATCCATATTTGTTGCGGTGACCTTGGAGAAACTGCACTTGCAGCTACACTTCGCTCAGCAACTCTGAGATCATCTGAGGTCACAACAAGTTATATGGATAACACATGTCTCTGCGATTGTCTTGTTGCACAATATACAGTATCTCCTATGTATGTAGCATAAATCAAGCACCAAGTATTGACTCACCGTTGACCAAGGGTTCCTTCACTGAGGAATTGAGATACCAGCTTAAACACTTCATTACTGTGGAAAACAGTCTTGGAGAAACACCACACAAGGAAAGTCTAAAAGAGAAATACTCTACACAGTAATGTGCTTAGGTAAATGATGCCTCCTTCACAGTGAAACCGAGATAGAATAGAACATACAAGTTTCAAATCGAATATGGATAGAACTCTATAGCTTAAAACCTTTCTGATAATGATATTGTGCAGTGAAAAATCTAGTTAAGATCTCAGTCTGCTATCATTCAGAGCAGTGGGGGGGAAGGGGGCATTCCAGCCTGCTGAGTGTTAAAATAATTTCCATTACAACATTTCAACTGACACTTAAGTAGCAGTCAGCTGATGCCCGGTTGGCTGCTATTTAAGTGCTTTGGTTGAGATTTCTGTATAACCCCAAGTTCTCAGGAGTGGGACTTGAACTGATGTCGACTAGATCTTCCAGGCTTAGAATTGAGGCACTACCAACTGAGCCACTGACTCTGGAAACATCTTTATCTCACAAAATGACAAGTGAGCAAAGTCACATATCCCTTCCTGACGCAAAATTTTAAATGATCCAGCTCTGAAGTGGAAACAGTCCAGTGCTCCCTAGTTCTCATCTCCCTGAAGTGAAAGTGACATGCATATGTGCACATGCAAGCATGTATAACGCACATCGACACTGGCATCCCTTATAAACCCTATCTGCAATGTAATAAGCGTGAAGATTTATAAGATATCAAGTGACCTAGTTTTTTGGCGTGCACCCTCCCCCCCGACTCTTAATAAGCAGCTTGTGAAATGGCACACCTTTTGAAAAGCATACTGTGTGGTGTACCACACAAGAATGTCATGGTGACCAAGGCACGAGTGTCTTGCTGCTTCTGCAGCATTCTTTACCACAATAGAGCAGAAACAGGTTTGTGCCAAAGTGTTAGGGGATGTGTCCCATGGTGCAATGCAACTGCAAGCTTTTCATAGACATGACAGTTTTAAGGCCCAAATAAAATCTAATCAGGCTGGGTATCCACTCCTTCGATCTTTTTAGTTGTGTGCAAGAGACAGAGAGAGAGAGAAGGCCCAAGACAGAGATGGGTGAGGTATGGAAAAGGGGCAGGGAAAGGGCTCTCTGTGCATTGTTGTTTTGTAAACTATTTATGCCTTTTTTGTTATTCTGAAAATAATACCTCAGATCAAATTTCTGAGTCAGTGCATAATATATGCAAAAGAAAAAAAAACAACAACTGCAGCCTCCCCCTTGCAACTGGTGTGTAGCTGTACCCTTCAGTATCACTGCTGTGGAACTGGGATGGGCATGCCAGGGGAATCTCCTGTGTCTAGAGGTATCATTTCACTCACCAGGAGCCCTCTTGCACTCACTACCGGCATTTGATACTTGAGTCTGTATCTCCCTGAGATCCTGCCTGGTATTCACAATAAAGCACATGTAATATTCCCTCCTTCCAGTAGGAGGTGATGGCTGTTCACCAGATGTATCAAGAAAGGGGTTGGTGCCTTGGTGGGAGGAGATAGAGACAGTATAAAGACAGGCACCTTCATGGTGCCCAAGCAGTCAGTTTTTAAGTATAGGAGTCTGAGTGAGCATTTCAATGCTCCAGGCACCCCCACCTAGTAGGCACCCTCGGGGCATGAGACCAGCTGTGCCATCATGGGCATGGGTGCCAGCCAAGTGAGAAAAGAGGGGCATAGCCAGCAGAGCATTGGTACTTCCAGTGAATCCTCCAGCATATCTGGGAGGAGTGGGCCCTCTCCAGTGCCCACAATGTGGCTGGCCATTAGGCTCAGGCCAGGGGCACAGGAGGCACCCAAGGCAACTTCATCCAGCTCACAGGGCCAAGAGTAGCACAAGATCCTGGACACCACATGGCTGTGAGAGCATCATGATGCAAATGGCTGAGACCCTGGTGGCTACCAGGGAGGGACCTCTGGCACCTGAGAAAAATCCTAAGTCATAGGATCTGTGGGTTTGGATTTGTGGACAGCTGTCCATAGAGTGTGAGTTTTGTAGAATCACTGGGGTGGTGTGGGAATCACAGGTGGGTATCCTCTGAAGGGATAATTCGTGATGACTTTGGGGCCTGTGAGGCATGACCCCAGAGACAGGCCTGTGCTGAGACACTGAGCTCCCAAAGCTGGCAGTAGAAAGTAGGTATGGAAATGAAATAGCTGGGGAGTGAAGTAGGAGACTCATCTCCAAGGTGCTGGGAGGAGGGAATCCCATAAGGCATCCCTCATGAACTGACTTGCAGTGACAGCGACATGGGAGGGTGGGTCAAAGGTTAACCTGGCACACCCTCAGTCATGGTGGGGGTGATGCTCAGCTGGACCAAGCTCACATTGTGCATTTTAGGGTCTGAGGGCTTTGAAAGTGAAATACCCACCTCCGAGTGTGCCTCTGATAAAGGAGCACACACCATGTACGGGATGCCCTGTGAGTGTAGCACAGAGTAACAAAGAAAGAAACACATTCACTACTTTAAAAAAGCATCCTGCTTAAACATAAATACCCGAAGCAGCTCAGTAAAGTTAGGAATTACCACAGAGGAGGATAGGGATTCCCCAGGCAGATGCTTGCATGAGAAGCACAGAGGAGCTGTCCATGGGAACATGACCATGCAAAGGAACATGTCAGAGAGTGCCAGAAGCCACCCTGAGAATAGGAAATGCAGGGATCAAGGTAGAATAATCATGTGCTGCAACACGGCAGAATGTCATGGAGCCTGGACCATTTGTGGTGGTGAGGAGACAACCTGTAAGACATCTGTGGTAGAGAAGGGGGAAATTATTTGACCAGGAAAGGCACACTAAGCCGAACCTTGTTTCCAGGTGTGACCTGGGAACACATGGAAGTTAAGCAACTTGCTCAGGGTCACACAGTATGCAAGTGGGAGCTGTAGGTTTCAAGTCTAGGTCTCCAGATTTGTAGCTTAGTGTCCTTAACCACTACGCTATACTGCCTCAACCACTACACTATGCAGTAGTAGAGAGATTACTTGTAAAATCTTGTATACAGGAATAAACAAATCAGAAGTCAATAAACTGGGGCTCTTGGCCTCTTTGAGATTATTGTGTGGAAATGAACTTTGGCATATTCATCAAGTAAAGAATCAGGTGTAAGAGAACCAGCTGTTTGTTTGGTTTAGTTTAGGGGTGTGCGAATACCTTAATTGGAATATTCGGATGAATATTCATATTTGGGGCAACAGATATTCATTATTCATTATTCTACTCCAGATAAGTGTTTTTTTTAAAGACATTATAAAACTGTTAAACTCCACCACTTCCTTCCTTTTTGAAGTACAATAATTAATTCTGCCATGAGCGCTCACCAACAGCCGTTCGACCACCCAAAAAGGCGACAAACTACTGCACTGGTCAGTGGTCAGGTGACACATGGTCATCACAGATTGAGCAAAGGCTGCAGTTGAGGTGACGTCTTGTGTCTTTTCTAGGGCAACTAAAATGGTACTGGCTTAAGGGCATTGTTTGTGCACCCTGGAAGAGCGGAGAACAAGATGTGCCTTGATAAAGACCTATACAAGTACTTCAGAGGGTGAAGACAGGGTACATAAGGGGAGTCTCTTTCAAATGAGAAAGAGCACAAGTACTGGGGGGGGGCAATAGGGGCATGTGATGAAGCTGAATGGGGAGTACAAGACAGATGCGAAGAAATGTTCATGGAAGGAATGGTAGATGACTGACAGAGACTGCCAGCATAAGTGATGGTGCTAAAAACAATGTGGGGCTTCAAGCACGTGTACAGCAAGATAGGCATAGGGATGGGGGGTATTTGAAAACAGGCAGGGAAGGGGGCCAGTGCAAAGGTTGTGCTATCATTTGTGATGCCGATTAACTGAGTTCGGGATTCAGCCTGGGGAGTTGGAGGGCTGGCCGGAGGGAGAAGGCTGAGTGTCCCTGGGACCGCTCACCTTCTCTGGGGAGGAAAGGGGGCTATGGCTCTGTGCTTTACTGACCCCGGGCAGAACTCCAGGGTATGGCAAGCATCCAGCTGAGTTGCTGAGAAACAAGCGTGGCGGACGTTGATGGTGATGCCTTGATGTCAGAGTGCACGCCATGCCAGGAAAAGGGGAAAATGAAATCTCCACACACCGGGTAGACAAAGCACCCAGTGCAGACCCCAAAGCTCCTGCCTGCCTGTTGTGACCCGCTGCAGACACAGAAAGTTTAGGGTGTATGGGCCCCACCTCATCCCTGCCTGGAGGGCAGATCCACAGCTACATGGGAGTTCAGCATGGGTCCAGGTTAGGTGAAAGAATCGGAGTCAGACACCACAGGCTTCTCCCAAAGGTGCAGTACTTGGGGACTGGAGGGGGAAAAATAGTACGTTCAAAAAAAAAAAAAAAAACCAGGCGGGGAGATAGCAGGGTTGCTTCAGGGTCTGCAGATAAGACCAATAAGGTAGGGATGGACAATCTGGGCTGACTGTGTGAGTCAAGTGGTCCTTGTCCAACAGATAATTGGCAACCTAAAGTACACAATAGTAAGGTCACTAGAACATGATATAGTATTTAAATATTTCTAGTTCAACAGGGGCCTCATGGTCCTGCAGTTATATGCCAGGGAGCGTAGAGTTACCCTTTTAATTAAATGTTTAACATGATAGAAAATAGAGAGGGTGAGCCAAAAAAAAGTTACATTACACTTTCGTAACATTAGGCAGATTGCGAGCTGTACTGTACCACAAGTTTTATATGGGCAGATCATATGCGTAGCCAATTATTGGTAAGTTTACTTGAGGAGCACTAGCTTTTCAACGTGTTGTGGGTCCAGCTTGGAATGATGTGGCTCAACAACATCACCAGCAGCGCTAAACATCCTCTCGGATGGCACACTGGGAGAGCAGCTCAGGTATTTTAAAGCAAGTTGTGCCAGGTGAGGAGAGGAGTTCACTTTCTGAACCCATGTAGCCCAGTGGATCAACTTCAAATGACTCAATTGATTCTGCAAAGTAGCCATTAAGCAAATTATCTGCAGAGAGAGGCTGACTGTGAGCATTTGTGTTGCTGTTGACGCAATGATGTGCTGAGTAATGCCCAGTCACTCTCCTCTGCACTGCCACTATGCTGTCTTTCCCCATCTCCACCAGTATCATTCGATTCCAAACCACCACATGCTTGTCTCTGTCCCTCAGGAACCTGAACTGGAGCTTCTTCTTTCCCTTCTGAGTGTCTCACTGCCTGCATGGGACTAGTTGTTGCCTAAAATGAGTCACCCTGTTGCTGTCCGTGGCTATATGAAGGATCTCACCTTTGAACCTAGGGTACAACATGGTAGAAAATCCATGATGGCGACTATCTGTGATTGTGGTGAACCTTGCATCAAATTCTGCGTGGAAATGAATAACAAGCTCAGTGATCGCTCATCTACTGAGTAGTGTATTGTCAGTCAAAAGCTGCTGTAATGATCTTTTGAGAATATATACATCTGGGATAACCTAAGTAAGGTTGTGGTAGCACTTAGATCATGTGTACTCTTCGCAAATGGTGCAAGAACCTTCACCATGCCCTCAAAAACTAACCAGTCATGATGTCCTAGGACCCCTCCAATGTCTGCCTCCATAGACATTTCCCGTAGTGCCACTTTTGCTCCAGCTGTCATGAAAGCTCAGGTATGAAGAATTCCACTGAGTACTGACATCTTGTATTATTTGTTAGTGGCTTTTACAGACTGATGGAAGTGGCTGCAGATAATCTAGTTCTTAAAAACTACCCAAAAATACAAATTTGCTCAGTTCACTCCTTCATTTATTTAAACACTAATTTCACATCCTCAGAAATGGATCTCATATTCAAAATTTGGTATGGGGAGGGACTGATGGAAATCAATCAATATTTGGATGATGATACAGCTCTGGATTTTGAAACGCTTTTATGGGTTTTTACAGATTAGAGATTATATATATCTAAAAAGCTAAATAAAATTAATAACCTCTTCTTTATTTTTTGGAAGAACTATTTTCCACTCCACACCAGAAAAAAAAATCTCACAAATCTATAATTTGATACTACACAATTTTGACACAAATCTGATCCCACTTAAAAACAAATGGGAAGAGAAGTTAAATATGAACATTACTGACTCACTCTGGTGTAAATGCACAAACATGAAAAGTTGGGGCCTTAAATCTTCAAAGCTGCAACAGATTCAATTCAATATAATTCATCGTATTTATTATACACCTCGCAGGTTAAATATAGTGAGCCCTACTTGCTCTAATAAATGTCCCAGAGGCTGCAACTCTGTAGGTACCATAGAACACATGTTGATCACTTGCCCTAGTTTAAATAAATGGTGGAAAGATATTTTAGATATTCTGTTTCTGATAGCAGATAAAGCCGTAACAAAAAAATCATGGATACTGTTGGGGAATGGAGGTCCGCTAACTGGAGTAAACTATAGAACACAGTCATTGATTAGAATATGTGTAATTACAGCATACAAATTGATACTTAAAAAATGGAAAGATAATACTCCTCCGGCATTGGCAGAATGGCTAAATTCTCAGATTTCGATATTTACAATTGAACAGGTCCATTGCCAGTCATTTCACCAGGCCAGCATTTTTTATCAGATTTGGTCCCCTTTTAGAGGTTTTATAAATTCAACTGAATTCAAGGCCCTAATTAAGTAAAAATGTTAACTATTTGAAAGACAGTATTTAAACACGATGCTAGCTAAGTATCTTTGTTATAAATTATCTGGGTATATAGTATTACAGATTTTCTGTAAATCATTGAAATATGCATATAGTTAAGCTTAAATGTTGTTCATAAACTGACGATAGAAATATTAAGACTTAAAAAACAAATTATGTCTGAATAGAAAAATATGTAATGATGTAACCTTTCTTTCTTTACTCAATAAAATATTTGAAAAAAAGGAAATGGCTCCAGATGGAACAGGCTGTGCATCTTGTTGGCCCTAGTACTGCTCCTAGTAGAAGGCAGTATAGCACAGTGGGTTAAGGCTCTGAGCTGCAGATCTGGAGACCTGGGTTTGAATCCCACAGCCACCTAGATGCATACTGTGCGGTTCTGAGCAAGTCACTTAACTTCCTTGTGCTCCCAGGTCGCATCTGGAAACACGTTTCCGCTTAGTGTGCTGCTCCTGGTTAAACAATGTTCAGTTTCCCCCCTTTCCCCTACTGTTACACAGGGCACGAGTCACCACTAAATTTAATGTGTGCGTAAAGCAACGAATACTCACAAAATGGCCATCATTGATGGCGTTCACCATGTTTGTGCCATTGTCGGTAACAAAAAAAAAAACAAACTTTTAAATTGGTGTTAATACCAGTCCAAGACCGCAACATGTCTAGCAGGAATGTAAGAATATTATGTACTCTGCGGTCTTCCTCCATCAGTCTGACGTTCAGCAAAGCTGACCTAATGAGTCTGCCAAATTGTGGGGGGCCCAAGGGTGAGCCACAAGGTGATGCATCAGAAACAGCAGCAGCAGCAGCAGGGGTGTTGCACACACCAGTGTGCAGTTAAGGAGAGATAGGCATGCAGGGAGTTATCGCTAGTCCAGATATCTGACATGCAGTGAAAAACACCGCCAACTGCCTCTGCATGCAGAGCAGCAACAGCAAATCACATGCCATCATACAGTCACGGCAATACAGTTCGAGAAAATGTAGTACCAGATGGGATCTGATAGCGTGGGTGCAAATAGTTGAGAAGCTGTTGGAAGCCAGTATCTTCCACAACTGACATAGGCTGGAGATCCAACATCATCAACTCAGCAATCAGCTGTGTGATTTGCTGAGCTGTTGGATGTGAGGCATGATACTTTGTTCATGTATGCGGAGCATCCATTATTGGAACTGCCACGGCAGACATCGATGTGGACCGCTTCAACAACGGTGGTGGGTGAAGTGCTGATGACCGTCTCTGCCTTGTAGCATCACTGGAGTCAGAGATGACCACCAGAGTAGAGGCCGGACTCTGTGTTTGTGAGGGGAAAGGAGTGCTGTGATGACTCAGTTGCTCGAAATCAGATCTGTCAGTACCACCACCTCTGCCAACGGTGCATGCCTGTCCACCAGAAGGGCTTAGTCTTGGTGAAACTAAGGGTCCAGATCCAGACCCAGATGAGCTTCAATACACTTGAGGGTGTTTAAGCATCAAGTGGTTCTGTAATAATGTTGTGATTAAGTTAGAGAGTAATTTCCCTTGGCTTATAGTGGTGTTGCAAAAAGAACAGACTGCCTTCCTTGTGTCTTCCTTTAACACAGTGAAATATAGCCACAGAGCACTCTTAGCACTGTGGTTGGCAGTGATTCTGCTAGCACCACAACCCCCGGTTCTTTTTTCAACAGATGTGCCTGACTTGTCCTCATGTTGTGACCACTGCCACTGATGGTGCCATGCCAGTACTGCCATCACTTGGTTGTCCTTCAGGCTGTAACGGAGCCTGCTGAAGAAATGTCACTGTTTCTTGTTTGGTCTTCTTAACGGTAGAAGGATTCTTACGCTTGCCGCTATTTCTTATAGTACCCTTGCTACTAGTGCTACTCCTACAGGCGGTTTTGCCAGACCCCTTTTTTTCCTCTACCCTTAAGGTACATAGTGTACTCTGCCTTATCTTCAAAGTCACTCAGATTTGCGTCTGATGAAGAAGATGACGTACCACTGGACAATTCATCATGTGGAGGGAAATACTCAGAACCAGATGACTGGTCCTCCTCCTCTACAACCTTTTCAGGAGTACTGAGAAGCTGAGAAGCAGGAGGCATAACTGTATTGACTGTAGTGGTCATACTGATAAAATGCACCGTGGCAGGGATACCAGACTGTGGTGATAGTGTTACAGTAGTGGCTGTAGTGGCAGGGTTCATAGTGTCAGTAGTGGCTGGAGTGGCAGTCACAGTTGCAGGACTGGCTGTAGTGGTCATGCTGCCCATTGTGGAAGAGGAACACAGGATCTCTATAGTGGTGGTGGTGGTAATGAACGGTGTAATGTTACTCGTGAGAGATGGGGACACATTGGTGGTTGTGGTGGGAGTTGAGAACAGTGTACTTCTGCTTCTGCTTGTTGCATCTCTTTCTCCTGTGCCAGCCACAGTACTACTGCGGCTGGAAGAAATAGGTTTGGAAGGGGTAAAGCATAATTTTGGGTGTCGAATATGGGCTGCCCATCACTCACATTCAGGTTGAGCAGCACCAACCTGTTCCTCCATTGTAGATCCACATAGACTGGGCCAAGCATGTTTTTTCCACCTCTACCTGCCATTGTCTTTGTCTATGCCAACAAGTTCTAAACAATCTCAAGTATTTAATACTTTGTAAATGTACAAAAGTTCTGCTTTATTTTAGCACAAAAATATTCTTGCAAGCAACACCTGCTGCAGTACTGCTTTATTTTAGCATCAAAAAATTCTTGCAAGCCCTCTGAGACTGCAGGCAGCTACTGACTTTCATGAAACCCGAGCCCAACCTCAGATTAATTCACAAATATTTCTAAAGACAGATTTCTATAGCAGAACTACCGTAATAAAAAGTAATACTTTTCATTTGTAAAGGTACAGAAGTTCAGATTTATTTTAGAACAAAAAAATTCTTGCAAGCAGGATGCACGCAAAGGAGACAAGGGTGTCCATGCAGTGCAACTGTGCGGTGTGGCAATACTACCTGGCCCTAAACTGTGGGCAGTGGGAGTGCAGTCAGCCGACTGCATTCTGAGGTTACTGGTGGCCACTTACTTTTGTGAAACTTGAGGCCAACCTCAGATTATACCAGAAATATTTTTAAAGACACAGAGTTCTACAGCAGAACTACTTCTATCATTTTTATTTGTAAATGTACATAAGTTCTGATTTATTTTAGCACAAAAAAATTATTTTTTTTGGAGGCAGTATAGTGCAGTGGTTTAAGGCTCTGAGCGGCAAATCTGGTGATATCCAGCAGACCAGATCTGGGGTTTGAATCCCACAGTTTCCACTTGCACACTGTGTGACCCTGAGCAAATCACTTAACTTCCCTGTGCTCCCAGGTCGCACCTGTAAAAAAGCTTTCAGCTTAGTGTGCTACTCCTGGTTAAACAACTAATCATTTTTATTTGTAAATGTATAGAAGTTCTGATTTATTTTAACACAAAAAAAGTCTTGCAAGTAGCACACATGCAGGGCAGACAAGGGTGTGCAAGCAATGTGCAACTATGTGGTGTGGCATCACTACCTGGCCCTAAACTGTGGATGGTGGAAGAGCAGTCAGCCGACTGCCCTCCGAGATTTCTGGCTAGGCTACTACTGGGTTTTGTGAAACCTGAGGCCCTCCCCTCCACCCCCGAAATACTTATTTACATCACCAAATTAAAGATAGACTTTTATTTTAAAATAAGTACAGTACAGTAGTCAAGGTATAAGTTAGAACTACAGTAATTAATAGATATTAAATAGTTTCAGTAACACTGTTTTCTTTTCCTTCAACTCTGAGCACAGAGACCTGTGAAAGCAAGGAGGTATACTGCAACTTGTCTCTCTGTTGCTCCTCCAGGCAAATAAATCACTAGATCAAACGATTTATTGGGGGGGGGTGGACAAAAAGCCTCACTCCACTACCAGGCAGGCAGGCACTAAGAAAAGAAACATACTGCTCCTTCACTTTCACAGAGCACAGCACAGAGGCACCTGAAATGAAGATAGTTTCTCTCTGCAGCTCCTGGCAAAAAAAAACAAGCATTTGTCAATGCTGAATGTTTGCTTGCTGGCATTGGCAGTGGTAGTGTAGAAGTTACAGAGCTGTGTAATAGGAATGGCAGTGAAGTATTGAACTGAAGCCAACCCCAACACCACCCTGCAGAGAGTGACAGGCATTGGGGTGTGCCTTTGGGTCGTCAGGCATAATGGCCACGCCATTTCACCACACCCCACCCTGCAGACACTGACAAGTGTCACGGTGTTCCTTGGGGTCTTTGGCCCTTATGCACACCCCATTCCATTAGGAAATACGGTGAGATGGGTGCGATATAGGAGAATGGGGTGAAGTTTGGGGCTGAAGAGTCCAAGGCATACCTCAATGCCTCTTACTGGCTGCAGGGTGTGGAATGGTATGAGCATTACAGGCAAGAATCCCAAGTCACACCCCTGATGCCTGTCATTCTCTACAGGGTTGGGCATTATGGTTGGAAACCCTAATACCTCAGGCATTCGTTGGTATTTTCACTTCAAATGTTCAACATGGTTTTTTTGTGACCCCACCTCATGAACAGGGGGAATATCAGTTTGTTAGCTGAAAGCTGCTTATGCACAGCGACTACGGCATTTAGCACCACAGGTGCAAAAACATTCGAACAGGATGTAAAAAATGACAGCTGTACTGTTCATGGGGAGGTGTAAAAAATGGCAATGTTGCAAATCTGCAGTAAAAATATTTAAAAAAATGGTGAAGTCACAAGCGTACATAGAAACTGTGCAACGCACACCCGTAATATAATTAGGTTGGGGATTTTTTTACAGCAGATTGTCAACTCAGGCATTTTGGTGCCTCCAATCATGAACAGTGTCATTGTGATTTTCTTTATCCTTCCCGAACAATGATTTCCCACAGTGGCCACGCATCTCTGCGCTGAAAGTGTGAAAACACACTTCGGCCATGTTGTGAAAAATGACAGCTGTACTGTAAATAAGGAAGTGTGTAAAAATGCCACTGGTGAAAATCTGGATTTAAAATATTACAAAGTCATGAACTTACGAGGGTGCATGGAAACTGTGCAATGCTCAGTCGTAACACAGTCATTTTATGGACTTTTGTCACCAAATTTTCAACATAGCCATTTTAAGACCTCTGCTCATGAACAGTGTCACTGTGATTTTCTTAATGTGTCCCATACATTGATTTTGCACATCGACTGCGCCATTGTGCGCTACATGGGCAGAAACACATTTTGGGCAAGATGTGAAAAATGACAGCTGTACTGCTCATAAGGAGGTGTGGTAAAATGGCAATGTTGAAAATCTGGAGTGAAAATATTGAAAATTCGCGAGCTTACGAGTGTGCGTAGGAACTGCGCAATGCACGCTCGTAAAACAGTCATTTTTAGGAATTTTTTCACAAAATTTTCAACATAGCCATTTTAAGACCTCTGCTCATGAACAATGTCACTGTGGTTTTCTTAATTTGGCCCGTACATTGGTTTCACACACCGACTGCACCATTGTGCGCTACATGGGCGGAAACACATTTTGGGTAAGATGTGAAAAATGACAGCTGTACTACTCATAAGAAGGTGTAGTGAAATGGCAATGTTGAAAATCTGGAGTGAAAATATTGAAAATTCGCGAACTTAAGGGCGTGTGTAGGAACTGCGCAACGCACGCCCGTAAAACAGTCATTTTTGGAATTTTTTCCCAAATTTTCAAAATAAAGCTTCTTGAGAGCCACCTTATGAACACTGGCAGTGTCATTTCATTAATCGGTCCAAAGGTAATTTCACGCAGTGACTGCGAAATCACCCTTCGGGCCCGAATAACGCCATGACAGTGACAGCATTCATGAGAATGGGTCCCAAAAACCCCATGTTGAAAATTTGGTGCAAAAATTCCAAAAAATGCCTGAGATATGCAACAAAGTTGAAAACCCCTATCTATCCCATTATACAGCTTACCGGCATTTCCTCAGTTCGCGGTCAGCTTTGAAGAGTGCAGACGTGCTCGGTCCACCGAAGATCGTCACACCAAGCTCCGGAGGTAAGTATGGGGGTGAGGGGGGTGTGGGGAGGCAGGGTGCGCAGTGGGTGGTGCGGGTTGTGGGGAGGGGCAGGAAGATTGCGTGGGACCGTTTTTCTTTACAGGTATTTAAAAACAAAAAGATGATGCAGGGCGTTTGCCATGCTGGGGTGGGCTCCCAGCATGACAGAAGAATGGCTGGGGAAGCGTGGAGCCGGCCAGAGTTAGGCACCCCGTCGGCCATAGCATTTGTTACCACCTAGGGTGAGCTCAACATGGCACACCTGTACTGGGGGAAGGAGTGAAGCCCGGCGGAGTTGGGCACCCCGTCGGCTATACTCAGTGAGTTGCCACGCTGGGGTGGCCACCCAGCGTGGCATTTGGAAGGCTTTGGGGGCGCGAGCACGCCAACGTCAGCTATAGAGGGTATGCGTGGGGAGCACGCGGTATGCGTGCGTGTGTGTGTGTGTGTGTGTGTGGGGGGCTGCGCGCGGGCAGGCGATATCTTCTCGCTGCTCACTGAAGCGAGGCCCCTTTCAACTGTATGCCACTGCATTTGGAGCTTGTCATAGGCAGCTCCAGCATGCATTGGCAGACAGGGGCCGCGCCTGCCAACACACTGACTTAATTGGAGGAGGGGGTGACACACCTCCGAAAACTCGGATGATGACACTATGTTTCTTGCACATGCGTGCAAGCAAACATAAAAATCACTAGATCAGATGATTTTCTTTAAGGGAAAAAAAAAACTCCCATTGCTCCCACTAGTACTAGGCACTAAGACACATGGTCCAAACAAAAACAAAGGTTTTCTGATGTAAATATTATTTTGTTCAGCTGCTAATCTCTTGGGAGTCAGAGCTCTCTCTCCACTACTCGTAACAATGTGGCAGTCATGTGATCTGGCTTGGCAAATGCTCAGTGATTGGCCAACTCCTGTGAGATCTTAAACTCCCACGGGAATGCAGAATACTGAATAACGCCCTAATAGTGCTGCTATTTGGTTCCAGAATACTGAATAGCACATTATTCATGGCATTCGGGATTTACTATTCATTTCTCGGACACCACTAGTTAGAAGATTGTCGAGCTATCAAGCCATCTGCTTCCTGGTGGTACACTTTCACTTTTGGCGGCTGGTGGCTGTTAGTATGAGGGTGGATGAAAAACGGTTTTCTTGCCACAGACGGCACTGATATAGAAAACAGAAGCTCCTCCCAGCACCTCTACGGGTTGCAAAGATGTTCATTCTCAACAGACTTAGATAGATGACTGGTGTCATTCTCCAAGGCTGGGAGTTGCTCTGAAATTACGCTGCCATCTTGCTAGTCACCTGACTCCACTCTGCATCAGTAATGGAGATGTAGCATATTAATTTACTCTAAACAATGCTAATGAAATACTATAAAAAAAGGTGCATTATAGTCCAATGCATTTGTGAGAATGAACATTCTTGTAGACAGGTATTCACACGTGACCGCTCCAGCTGCTCAAAAGCCTTCATAGTATCCATTGATAATGCAAAAGAGTCAACCAGGGAAACTTTTAGCTCAGTTGCTGCTTGCACTTTCTCAATGCCCTCATAAAAAGTGGGCCCAATTTTCAAAGGGCATTAGAGGGATGCACGTGACTTGCAGCCGGAGTTTTGATGCAAGTGGTGTCTTGCATCAAACAAGGGGGTCAGTGCAATTTTAGAACCATGGTGCTGCAACCCCCCCCCTCCCCAATGAAAGTCTCCTGGGTCCCACAGCACTGTTATGCCAGGTCCCTCCAGGGGTGCATTTGCGCCTAGGTTATGGGGTTTCTGCCACAGTTTGGGATGCAAGCTGCCATAGACAGAGTAAACTGTCACAACTGTGCCAAACATACTAAAATCAGGTGCACTTTGCATCCTTCTGTTTTGCGCAATTGCGTTCAACACTGTGGTAGATGCAGGGCTTGTGACAAGCCCTTTGAAAATCAGGCCCAGTATGTCCTTTTACTTGACCTGTCGGATTAGGATTAATCAGCTCCAGGATGGTATCTAATGGCATTTTAATGAATTTTGAACTTTTACTCACACCTCATGAACGAGGCAGATGTAATTTTTCAAACCCCTTCTGAAATAGGTTTTTGCAGTCGCTCTGCAAAATCACCTTTTAGACAAGATTTAAAAAATCTACCTATCTTAATCATAAGGTGGGGTCATAAAAACAACATGTTGAAAATTTGGGGGCAAAATCTCAAAAACCAACTAAGTTAGGAAGAAACATTGACATGTTGCAATGTTTTCTTATAACGTTGCCATTTTTGTAGATTCTGACCCCCAAATTTCAACGCAGCCCTTTCTTTTGCACCCCCTCCTAAACATCAAAGGTGTCAATTTTTCAATCCTGCCAGAAACCTCTTTTTACATTCATGCCACAAAATGACATTTTGGCCAGCATTTCATAAATTACACTTGTCACGTTCATAAGATGGGATCATAAAAATACTACGTTGACAATTTTTTTTGTATATCATATTTTATCTCCCACTGCCAGCAGGGCTTGGTGGCGGTAATACTGACAATCCATGTTCTGCCCCCCCCAACATGTTGGGGATCATGTGGCGTGGCAGTGGGGGCTGGATGTTTTTTGTATATTTCCTGTTGCTTCTTTGGTCCCTGAAACCCCACCCCTGAGGATGCTGGCACAAAGGATATAAGTCCAGGCTGTAGGCATGCAGAGGCATGTCTCAGCCAAGCACCTAACGGTGTCCTCCCCTCCCCACACTGTGATTGCTGTGCCACCTCCCGTGTATCCACAGGCGATGGTAATGGGGCAGTGTGACAGCCCCCCCAGAGGAGAACATCCTATGGGATGCTCAAACCTCCCCATCCCAGCCGACCCCCCAATGACCCAGCCTTGTTCCTGATCCCAGATTTCCAGCATCATGGGTGGAAGAGTTACCACCGCAGTGAAGGGCCAGCCGTGTTGACAATTTGAGGTCAAAATCTTAAAGGGACAGTAAACATTGCAGGGGTCACTCAAATTGTGAAAGCCCATAAAAAGATTTTTCAAATGAGGTATTGGGTTTACCTGTAGGTGTCAGGAGTCCTGAGTTATGAATACCTAAATCATCAGTAAATCAAACCAAGGCAGCAGCCATTTCATTGAATCATGAGACCAACAGTGATGTCACTGAGGGGCAAGCTGTAATTAACAACATGTAGCTTGCCCCTGTGACATCACTTCCTGTTTTAAAATGGCTGCTGCCTTGTTTTGATAAATAGATAGTCATATCTCAGGACTCTTGACACCTACAAGGAAGTCCAGTGCCTTGTTTGAAAAATCTTTTCATGGGCTTTCACAATTTGAGTGACTCCTGCAATGTTTACTGTCCCTTTAACAAACAACAAAGTTATGGAAACATGTTGAAATAGTTTAACATTTACTCATGACGTTGCTATTATTTTACATTTTAAACCCACATTTTCAACATAGTCTTTTTTTAACCCCATCTCATAATAAGGCATCTGCCATTTTCAAATCTCCGTCCCAAACCTCTTTTTACAGTTTTTCTGCAAAATCATGTTTTGGGTGGCATTTGATAAAGGGCATATGCTAGGCTAATAAAAACACTAGCTGGAAAATCTGGGGTTACAGTCTAGGAAAACAACATCATTATATGTGATCGTCTTCATTTTCTCATCATAATTTCACTATTATAAATCATGTTATTCATTTGTTATCTACGCTCAACAACTACACAGCAAATACAAGCAAGCACATATCCTCGACTTTGGCCAGTACTAGTTTATACTGGTATCTAAGGAGTCAAGGAATCCCTGTGCTGGGACCAGTATTCTTTCAGGTACTGTGCCACTGAGCTCCTTTCGTGTGCTGCCTTGCCCACGGTACCGCAGAAGCTGTTGCTGACAAAAGACCCAGCAGTCTGGAAATAACCCTGTGCAGTGTGCAGTCCTCCTTATTCCCTTGTGGAAGAATGTTGCACCCTGCACCAGTGTAAGAACCATTGCCTGTGGGAGAAAGGCCCTTGCCACCAGAACTGTGTTCAGTTCTGTTCCACTTAAGTGCAGGTTTGGGGGGGGGGTCTAGGACTGACTTTTCTAAATTCTTGAGAAACCCCAGCTTTTTCCATCAGAAGCATTGTTTGCCTCATTTATGACAGGGCATTTGCTCTGGTTCTACCAGACATACACTAGTCATCTAAGTATGGGCAGACTGTCGCTCCATTCCTTTGATGCCCTGTTGCTTCTACATCCATGCACTTTGTGA
Organism: Neoceratodus forsteri; assembly: GCA_016271365.2. NCBI lineage: Eukaryota > Metazoa > Chordata > Ceratodontiformes > Ceratodontidae > Neoceratodus > Neoceratodus forsteri. The sequence continues at coordinate 29,346,646 of CM028133.1, read as the reverse complement.
ACGTCTTGGGGAGGACATCAAGCCACTGGTGCTGATGGACACCATACCCTGTTTGCAGCCTAGATGTTTACTGTGACTTGCTCTTATTGGAATTTGGAAATAAGCATCCTTCTGATCCAGTGAACAAAGCCAGTCCCATTGATGTAAAAATGGAATTACTATTTGCAAGGTGACCATTTTGAACTTTTTAGATATCTGTTTTGACACTTAAAATCAACTATTGGTCGTCACTCTTCTGATGTCTTCTTTCTTAGAAAATAGCTTGAGAAAAAAACATTTTTCCCCACTTCCTTAACTGGTACCTTCTCCATTTCTTTCAGAGTTTGCAGCTTTTGAACTTCCAACTTTAATTGCTCCATCTGTAACACACTATATATATATATATATATATATATATATATATATACACATACATATGTGGGTATGTACCGGTTTGTGGAAGGATGAGGTTACCTGGCACAAGAGACCTAGGTTTGGCTACTCTGCACAGGGGCACCCAAGTAAATCCAACTACAGGAAGCAATAACTGTAATGTCCAGAACCAGAATTGGGATTTTTCAGTGTGGCTTTATTTATTAACTCACTGAACATAAACAAAGCACTGCATGGTCCCCCAAAGGGCTACATTACTGTAATGCAGATTAGAGGTTAAACACAGTGGTCCATTTGAGTAATGAACACATTACTACAGATGTCTGGCTTTGGACCCAACAGGCACTCAGCCCGGACTTTGCATGCGCATTGGATACATAGCCCGACTGGCCCGGCTCCCCTGCCGGCCACTCGACTGATGGTCCACTTGGCGAATGAACCCAAACTTTACTTGAAAAGACATCCCATCAAACAAGGAGGCTCCCAAACTGTGGCTCCCCACACCACTTGAAGTCTGCGACTCCTAGAGAGATTTGTTTTCGTACTTCCAATCGAAACTCCCATCAAACAAGGAGTACTCCCATCCAACAAGGAGTAATTTTCCCATCCTGTGGCTCCCCACACCACTTAGAGTCTGCGACTCCTAGAGAGATTTTCAAGTTGCGACCCACGTCTGGGTACCCACCCCATCACTGGCCAAGAGTATGAGGCAAGTAGCAAAAACACAGTAGAAATCCGTAGAGGTGGACCTGGTTACTAAAGATGGGGGGTTTTCCCACCTCCAGCTCCCACAGCCCATACCCGTTCATTTCTCTGGACACACAGAAAACTTCAAAACTGTAAAATGTAGATTGAACAGTGGATGATCTGATGCACCCCCTCTACAGTGAACTTTAAATCCATTCAAACTTTAAACTGACAGACTGCTCCATTTGTTCGTCCTAGTAGACATAGTCCTCCCAAATAGCAGTCCACTTTACTTCCCAACTGAAGAAAAGAAGTTGTTTGCCCCTTCAAATGGAGCCAAACACTCACCCATTTGTTGCAGGTGCCCCACAGGCGAAGTAACACTTTCTTTGCTGTTATACAAGAACAGACTTAAAACAAAACCAGGCAGCTTCCTTCCATAGTGGGCAAAGGGGATTACCCCTGGAGCCCACAGATAACTTTTTCTCCCCCCCCCCAGAGGGAGGGGGGTAAACAGACAACTACTGGTGTCCTTCTTGTTTGCTTAAGGACAAACTGAAGACTCACTTTGAATTTCCCAAAGTTCTAAACTTCACTCTCTGAGCTGAAGATTCCAAATGTGGCTCATGCAGCTGCGACAGTTCTATTATGATGTCATCTCTCAAGTCTCAGCTGTGACTGAGGACAGAGTGAGACAGTGTGAAACCCATTTAACTGGAGTTTCACAAGCTGCCTTCCCTGCCTACCACTAGGTCTTACTGGGATTCTAGTAACCCCGGGTAGCAAAGGGGTTACACATCTCTGCTGATGAACTTGGCTAGATTATTTTGAATTGTTTTTGTTTTGGACTAGTAACAAAAGATAGAGGCATTCTCTCTTTGGCACCCATCTGTTTTGTTGTAACAGACTGCCACTGCTGAAAGTGATGAGAGAGGCAACCTACCCCCTCCCAACCCCACTGGGGATTTAGCTGTGGCGACCTATGACTTGTCAGTGGTTAACTTTTGTTTGCAATGGATGAGCTGTGACTGATTCTTGCTTTTTCCACCTCTACCACTATTTGTTTATTTATTTATTTAAAAAGTTTAACCAGGAAATTCATACTGAGCTTATAACAGCTCACTTCCAGAGGTGTCCTGGGGAGAGGGGAGACAGAGATAGCTAAACAAGGTAATTACTAAAAATACAAGAAGTCAAATAAAATTATTTAGAAGTGCATGCAGAATCATAAATGTAAAGGCATTTAGTAATGAGAAATGATTGGGAAAATATCACAGTCTGCATATGTAAGAAGGGAAAAAGTAGGGAAACGGCATGAACAGGGCAAAACTAGAGAAAGGGAATGAGAACAGGACAGCCAGGAGCAAGTAATGAGGAAGTAAAAGAGGAAAGCGTCATAGACAGTCGCGGGAAGGAAAACAGAAGTCATACAGAAGAGACTTTAGGGAGGAAGGAGAAGAGGCAGAACAACTAGAAAGGGGAAGCTAGGATCAAAATTTAGGAAAGTGGTAAGAACAAGTATTTGTCAATGCTGAATGTTGATTGCGCTGGTGTGTTGAGCTCGCTCACTGCCCCTCTGTCACTCGCTCAGTCTGTTTCTCCCGGTGCTGCAGGCTGCTGTTTTGTACTGGGCTCCTGCCTGCATTGGCCCCTTATTCTGCCCACTAAGAAATCCTCAGTTGTCCCGACAGAGCTGCGTTGAGGTGGCTCACTCCCCCTCTCTCACTCACTCATTCTGTTTCTGCTGGTGCTGGAGGCTGCCCTTTTGTACTGGGCTCCTGCCTCTGTTGGTGGCTTTTTCTGTCCACAAAGAAATCTGCAGCAGTCCCAAGACAGGTCTGTTGAGCCTGCTGAGTCCCCCTCTCTCACTCACTCGTTCCGTTTCTGTCGGCGCTGCAGGCTGCCCTTTTGTACTTGGCTCCTGCCTGTGTTGGCACCTTTTTCTGCCCACAAAGAAATCCACAGCTGTCCCGACAGACCTCTGTTGAGGGCGCTCACTCCACCTGTGTCACTCACTCATTCTGTTTCTCCCAGTGCTGCAGCCTGCCCTTTTGTACTGGGCTCCTGGCTCTGTTGGCACCTTTTTCTGCCCACAAAGAAATCTGCAGCAGTCCCGACAATGCTCCGTTGAGCTTGCTCAGTCCCCTTCTCTCACTCGCTTGTTCCGTTTCTGGTGGCATTGCAGACTGCCCTTTTCTATTGGGCTCCTGCCTGCGTTGCTGCCATTTGCAGCTGTTACAATACAGCTCCATTGAGCTCGCTCACGTCCCCTCTCTCACTCGTGCATTCTGGTCTTCCTGCCACTGCAGGCTGCCATTTTGTACTGGGCCCCTGCATGCATTGCTGCCTTTTTCTGCCCACAAGCAAATCTGCAGCAGTCCCAACAGAGCTCCGTTGAGCTCACTCAGTCCCCCTCCCTCACTCACTCATTCTGTGTCTCCTGCCACTGCAGACTGCCCTTTTGTACTGGGCTCCTGCCTGCATTGGTGGCTTGTTCTGGCCAGAAAGAAATCTGAAGCAGTCCCGACACAGCTCCATTGAGCTCGCTCATTCCCCTGTCTCACTCACTCATTCCGTTTCTGCCCATGCTGCAAGCTGGCCTTTTGTACTGGACTCCTGCCTGTGTTGCCACATTTTCTGCCCACAAAGAAATCCGCAGCAATCACAATAGAGCTGCATTGAGCTCGCTCACTACCGCTCTGTCACTCACTCATTCTGTTTCTCTTGGCGCTGCAGGCTACGCTTGTGTATGGGGCTGCTGGCTGCATTGGCACCTTTATCTGTTCACAAATAAATCTGCAGCTGTACCGACAAAGCTCCATTGAGGTCGCTCAGTCTCCCTCTGTCACACGCTCATTCTGTTTGTCGTGGCGCTGCAAGCGGCCCTTTTGTATGGAGCTCCTGCCTGCATTGGCGCCTTTTTCTGCCAACAAAGAAATCCGCAGTAGTCCTGATAGAGCTTCGTTGAGCTCACTCAGTCCCCCTATCTCACTCACTCGTACTGTTTCTCCCACCGTTGCAGGCTGGCCTTTTCTACTGGGCCCCTGCCTGCATTGATGCCTTTTTCTGGCCAAAAAGAAATCCGCAGCAGTCCTGAAAGCGCTCCGGTGAGTTTGCTCACTCCCCCTCCCTCACTAACTCACTCTCTTGTTCTGTTTCTCCCAGTGCTGCAGGCTGCCCTTTTGTACTGGCCTCTTGCGTTGGGGCCTTTTTCTGCCCACAAACAAATCTGGAGCAGTCCCGACAGAGCTCAGTTGAGCTCAGTCACTCCCCCCCTCACTCGTTCCATCTTAATCTATCCCAGACACTGATGTCCCACAGTGACCGTGCTATTCTCCATCAGGAGTGCAAAAACATATTTTAACCAGGATGTGAAAAATGACAGCTGTACTATTCATAAGGAGGTGTGAAAGAATGCCACTGTTGAAAATGTGGTGTGAAAATATTAAAGATTTGCGAAGTTACAAGGGTGCGTGGAAACAGTTGAATGCATGCTTGTAACACAGTCATGTTATGGAGTTTTGACACCAGATTTCCAATGTAGTGATTTTAGGACCTCTGCTCATGAACAGTGCCACTGTCATTTTCTTATTCTGTCCCGGTCACTGTTTTCCCACAGCGACCGCGTTATTCTGTGCCGCAACTGTGAAACCACATTTCACTCAGGATGTGAAAAATGACAGCTGTACTGCTCATAAGGAGGTGTGAAACATTGCCATTGTTGAAAATGTGGCATGACAATATTACGAATCTGCAAAGTTACAAGGGTGTGTGGAAAGTGTGCAACGCACACTTGTAACACAGTCATTTGATGGGCTATCATCACCAAATTTTCAACATAGGCATTTTAGGACCTCTGCTCATGAACAGTATCACTGTCATTTTATTACTCTGTCCCGGACAGTGATTCCCCACAGTGACCGCGCTATTCTGCGCTGGAACTGCGTAAACACATTTCGGCCAGGATGAGAAAAATGACAGCTGCACTGTTCGTAAGTAGGACTGGAAAAATAGCAATGTTGAAAATCTGGAGTGAAAATATTATACATTCGCGAAGTTATGAGCGTGCTTGTAAACTGCACAATGCACGCTCGTAACACAGTCATTTTATGGAGTATCATTACCAAATTTTCAACATAGCCATTTCAGGACCTCTACTCATGAACAGTGTCACTGTCATTTTCTTAATCTGTCCTGAACACTGATTTCTGACAGCTACTGCGCTATTCTGCACTGGAAGTGCGAAAACACATTTCTGCCAGGATGTGAACAATGACAGCTATACTGTTCACAAGGAGATGAGACAAAATGCCAATGTTGAAAATCTGGCGTCAAAATATTTCAAATTCACAAAGTTATGAGCGTGTGTAGCAACTGTGCAGCGCACGCACGTAAAACAGTCATTTTGGGGATTTTTCCCACCAAATTTGCAACATAGGCTTTTTGAGAGCCCACCTCATGAACACTGGCACTGTTATTTTGTTAATCGGTCCCCAAAGGTAATTCCGTGCAGTGACCGCAAAATCACCTTTTGGGGCCAATTAACGCCATGACAGTTGAAGCATTCATGAGGAGGGGTCCCAAAAACCCCATGTTGAAAATTTGGTGAAAAAATTCCAAAAAATGCCTGAGATATGCAGCAAAGTTGAAAAACCCTATCTATCCCATTATACAGCTTACTGGCATTTCCTCCAGTTCAGCGGTCGGCTTTGAAGAGTGCAGACATGTTCCCAGTCCACGAAGATTGTTGTGCGGAATCCAGAGCTAAGTATGGTGAGGGGGGTGGGAGGCAGAGTGCACAGTGGGTGGGCGCGGGTTGTGGAGGGGGTCTGGGAGACCGTGTGGGACCATTTTCTTTACAGGTAAAAAAAAGACAGCAGGGCCAGTTTTACCTTCACAGAGGCATTTGGCATGCTGGGTGGGCTCCCAGCGTGCCACTAGAATCTCGCTTTTGGGGGCGCTGCAGCCGACGGGGATTGGCACCCCCATCGACAAACAACAAAGGGGGATTCTTTTCTGCCGACGGGATTGGGGCACCCGCCGGCAACAACAAAGGGGGGAATCTTCTGTCGACGGGATTGGGCACCCTGGCCGGCAAACAACAAAGGGGGAATAATTCTTTTTGCCGATGGGGATTGGGCCCCTCGTCGGCAGACACTGAAACAGTGGGGGCACATTGTGTCGACGGGGAGTGGGCTCCCCTGTCAGCAGATAAACATTGTGGGGGAGGTTATATTGTTTGTGAACTGGGCAGCAACCTGCCGCCATGTTCACCAACCAATATCAGGCTTGCTAGATCCGCCCTGCAATGACGAGTCGCTCCCTCATTACAGCGGATGGCTTACGCTGCAATGACAAGGTGGCCCTTGATTGCAGCGGCTGATTTGTTACAAGTTGGTGCGAACGTTCCAAACTTGTGTCACCAGCAGCCTGCAATGGCATTGGGGGAAGCGGGACAAGCCTTTGCAGACTGTGGGGGCATTGGCCACAACAGTACAGTGCCTCCACAGCCTGCTTCTCAGCAAGCTGTGCCAATATGTTTCTTGCGCTGCGTGCAATCAACACAAAAAGGAGGTTAACCAACAGTAGACAGAGAGAAATGGATGTAGTGTTGTGGAGAGGGTAGGAGGAAGAAGAAGGTTGAGGAGGATAGGAGGGATGTAAGACATGATGGAAGGGTGTCAAACAAGAATTTGGATAAAAAAGACACAATGGGATAGGTGCCTAGCATCTAGAGATTTGAACATCTGGATGCATTATATAATTGATTGTGGTACCCTACCCCCCCATGCCCCCCCATGCTCCCTCATCTTTTCTTTTGGAATCTTTGTCAGGTGGTGCTGTAGAAAAGGTTATCTTTGCCTTCCACATGCAGCAGCCCACATCATGCCCTCAGGAGTTGGATGTCAGTAAAGATATTCTGACCTAGACCTGGTTATTTACTGTATATCTTTCTTCTGCTTTCTTCAATTGTTGTTCCATAGGGACTGACATACCTGCTGGACATTTCTTTTTCTACAAGGCTTTTAAAAGTAGTTTTGTTTTTATCACCCCTTTTTTTTTTAAGTAACTCTGTCTGATCTCCAAATAGAAATGTACTCTCAAAGTCAGCAGGTTGATTCTGTAGATCTACAGATAAACCTGTGGTTCTTAACCATGCGTATCTTTTGAGAGGTGCTGCATTTGCCAGGGCTCTGCTTGAGGTATTATTAATATCCGCAGCCATCTGCAACTGATGCGTGGCTGTATTCTTCAAACCAGCTTCTGCACACTGCAACAACTCTGACCTCTGCTCCAAGGGCAGACTGTCACAAAAAGCAGCACAGCTTTCTGGAGTACTTCCTGATTATGTGATGTGTAATTCTGAATGCTGCTGAACTCATGATAAGGTGGCAGACAGGTAAGATTTTTAACAAGAGTGACTTTGTAAAACAGGAAGTCTTTATGACTTAGCCATTACATTAACCGGGAACACCATCTGGGGCAACCACTCTCTTCAGCAGAAACTAAAGATCGACTTTTGAAATGCAAGGAGGCTCGAGACCACCAGAGAGAGAGAGAGAGAGAGAGAGAGAGAGAGAGAGACATTGAAAAAAGATTTTAGAAGAAGAATCAGCATTTATATAGTGCTTTTCATAAACATTGTATCCCAAAGCACTTTACAAGCAATGTGAGACTGGTCAGAAAGTGACTGAACATGTAGTGGCAGCCATTTCACACATCAACACCCACATACAGTCTTGGACAGTTGCATGAATCAGTTTTATGGGAAGGGGAATGTTGGCCAGGACACTGGGGTACTACAGTCCCCTACTCTTGTGAAAAATGCCTTGAGTTCTTTTTCTTCCACATGGACACCCACCAGGACAGCACCAGAGATGGGTAGAAGGGATCTCGGTTCAATGTCTCATCTGAAGAAAAGTACACCCCAACAGTACAACATCCTCCAAGTACTGTACTTGGTTGTCAGCTTTTTCAAGGTAGGAGCCCAATCCCAGTGTGGGATTAGAACCCATGACCTTCTGGCCTAGAGACAGATGTGCTACCAAATGAGCCATGCTGACACATTTTAACTTTTGAACCACCATATCCCTCACAAAGATGATGAACCAGTTTGACTGTGCTGTTCTAATTCCTGTTGTTAGATATAATGTACTTGAACTGGGAACTGAAGAGCCTCCCACCCCAAATTATAAAAGGAAAGAAATAATGGGGCCCAGATGGGAACTGAACACAACCCTCCCCCCATTGCAATGAAAAATTAACAATGTGACTGCTAAGCTTTGAGGTGAAGAAAGCAAAGCGACATTTAATAGATCTGGGCAGCTCATCCAATTAGTAGTGCTGTAGGTATTTATTTGTTCTGTGTGTGACACTCTTCCAAAGCTCAGAGCACTACAAATTTACAAACCAATTGGTTAGGGTAAAAAAATGGGTTAAGCAGCAATATACAACTGTTCATTTAAAAAGTTAAAAATGATCAATTATAAAAGCAGAAATTATAAATTACCCAGAAAAGCCTGACTAAGTAAATAATGGACACATTGTAAGGGGTCTCCTCTCTTAATAAAGGGGGCCATTTGGGATGCCTTAAGGTCCTTTGTCCTTGCAATGTCACAGGGCTGTCTTGGATGATTTGGTGGCTACCCCGTCTTGATCTGATGACTCGACAAGGTTGAGCTCTCTGGGTCCTTTTATTGGCACAGGGTCAAAACCCCGCAAACAAAAACAGCGCGGCAAACAACGCCACAAGCAAAATGCCGTCTACGCAAATAAGGCCGGTAAAAACACCAACTGTAACCAAGTACGCGCACACCACAGAAATGAATCGGACAAAACACAAACTGTTTTTGCAAGGGGCTCTTTCCCCCGCACCCCCCCAATGTGGCAGGCTTTGCCCCCCACACACCCCAGACTTGTAATCAGTTCCAAAGGGATGTGGACCTCGAGGATCAGGAGAAACTCGGGAGGGGGGAAATGTCTTTAAAAAAAGTAACAGCTCCAATACTAGGAGACAGGAACTGAACCCTGATTCCCAGTACTCCTACGCTCCAGATGTTAGTGCCTTAGCCACTCCACCATGGGAGCGGCTTGACCAGGCACAACACTTGCAGCTAGTTCAATATTCCCCCATCTGAGCGCACAGTGACAGGGGCAGCAGTAGTTCCTGAACACTGTAATACCCCTGTTGCTGTACATGGTTTAGTGCTTTCTGCAGCGTGGTTTTAGCCGTGCTGTTCGGTAGCAACATATTGACCTGGTACCCTTTTATTTCCATTATTTTGGGGGTGGGGTTAAACTTCAAGGTGTAGACAGAAAATATTGTGGTGCCCCCACTAAGAAAAAGGTTAAAATGAGCCTGGTCTGCCCCACCCAGCACGTTCTGACATCCTGTCCCATAGAGGTGGCTATAACCAGGTACCTAGGGTAGTGCCCATAAGTGACACTGTAGTGCAGTATGAGGGGGTGCTGCACTGTTCAAGTGCCCTCCTTCACATGAGATGTTAAACCGAGGTCCCTTTTGCCCATCTCTGGTCACTGTCCAGATGGAAGTTAAAGATCCCACTGCACTTATTGAAGAACAATAGGGTACCATGGCCAACATTTCACCCATAAAAAAATAGATTGATTTAACCTAGACCCCAGAGCACACCTGGAAGCAACAAAGCAAATGCTAGTGTGCCTTTCCTGGCCAAAATTACAAATAAATAAATAAATAATAAAACAAAGCAGCACCTGTCAAAAGTGCTGATCACATGGTTTTGGACTCAGTCCAGCTGTGCTGCAAGCTGCACTTTCTGTTTCAAAATTCATGTGGCACCCAGCATGGGATTATCTTTTTCTTGACAGTAATTCTCTTTCACATTTTATGTCTCATCTTAGGTAGCTGAACAGTCTGTCTCTGCAGTACAGGTAGTACCTGTCAGCAACACTCAGCTCCCTGCATGTTCAGCAGACACACGCAGACTGAACTGGGTGTAGAACAGCCCCAGCTATTCTTTGAGGTATCTGCAGTTCCCACTGGACATCTGAGCTGTCATGTACTGCAGGCAGACTTAGAGGCCCATCTTTCCAAAAGTGACTGATGGCTGCAAATGTGCCAGAATTAGTTAGGCCCCTCAAGTTCAGGCACTCTTGTGGCTCCCTTCTCAGTCAGAGTTACCTGATTGGTTGGCCAGTCAGCCTCTGACCCTGTAACCACACCATGCGGAGGGAAGAAGTAATGAAAATGGCTGCTAAATTGCAGTCAAAATGCAGTTTCCATGAAAGCCCTTAAACGTAGCAGTTTAGGGGGTGTGGTTTGACCAGGCAAGATGGCAGACTTGTTTCTGCCGTGCTACCTAAGAACACCACTTTATTTCGGTAAAACTCTCAGTATACATCTATAAATGGCTCCACAAAATAAGATCCTGATAGAACTCCTCAAAGCCTATGCAACCGTATCCCAAAAAAGCAGTCAATGCTACCTTTTGAGCCAGCATCAGTCTCTTCAAAGTCTTCAGCTCCAGTGGAGGCATGCATATGGGCACAGAACATGGCAGCAGTGGGAAGTTCAAGTACGGATAGTTCCACTCAAGAAGATTGGTTGGCAGCCCTCTCATCTATGATAAAGAACTTACAAGCCAAGATGAAAGTTGGCTTTATCAATGTCACTGTGCAAACTATGATCAGAAAACAGGCAGAGCCATCCCACGGCTGGGTGTGCTGAGAAAAAAATTAACATCTAATCAAAGCAATTCCAGCACAACCTGCCAACCCTAAGCAATACAGTCGACCACTGAATGGTCTAGAAAGGTTCAGATTTTATTAACAGTCAGCCAGAACATGTAATGGAGAATCTCTTACCAGAGACACCAGTAGGACCCCCGCACCAGACCTCCAACTGGTTTCTCTGATGGTGCGTTTGCAAAACTGGTTGGGGGTGTGATGCGGGGGGCCTGCTGATTTCTCTGGTAAGAGGTTCCCCATTGCATGTTTTTGCTGACTGATAAAAAATTTTGAACCTTTCTAAACCATTTGGTGGTTGGCCGCATTGCTTAGGGTCGGCGGGTGGTGCTAGAATTGCTTTGATTAACTGCAAAGTATGCCCATCCAAACTATCATCATAGGGCTCACAGAAGCATCAGCTGCTCAAGCCATGAGAAACAAGGAGGCTCAAAAGAGAATTGGGGAGCTGGAGGACATGGTGACAGACCTGGCACAAGAGAGGCTGGAACTTAAGCAGCGTGTTAAAGCCCTTTTGGAAAAAAACAAACAATCAGGAGAACAGGGCTAGGACATTGAATCTCAGGTTCATGGGACTGTCTGAGGGCATCAAGGGCAAGATCCTGGAGTGGGAAGTCTAGAAGTCGGTTGTCAACCAACTGAGCACGGTGCTTGAAGCAGCAGATTTCAAAATTGAGTGGGCACACAGGGCTGGCCCCAAGCCCAGGTCAGGGGAGCATCCAATGCACTTTCTGATAAAACATCTGCAATATCAAGACAAAGAAAAAATGCTTCAGGCATTTAAGACTCATGACCCTGTCAAGGTCCAGGATGGGTCAGTAATGGTGTTCCAGGATTTTAGTAGGCAGCTGCAAGTAAAGTGTCAGCAGTTCTTAGCTGTTAAATCTAAATTCCATCTCAGAGGGTGGGAATTCGTCCATCTCAACACGTCAAAACTAAGGATTAGTGGACCTGGAAGACCCTGAGAATATTTATCATGGCCCAAGTTTTGGAGGATTATATAAATCAAGAGGATGCCACCACTGAGAGAACATCTGGGATGCAATGTATGATACCAGCCACATGATCAAGTACTGATTAAAGTTACTGTATTTGGAGCTGAAAGGCTTTTCCCAGCATTCTGTTTGAATCTGCCACCCTCGGGGTGCTGAGCCCTGGCAGCTCATTGATGACCTGCTGAGTGCTGACTGGGGTCCCCTCTGGATTCTGCTCTAACACCCTGGAAGCTTTCTCCCTTTTATTCCCCCCCACCAAGTCTCTTCTTAATATCTTCTAAAGGTTGAACAGTAAAAATCACTGGTAACGCACGACACAGGAGGTACTGCTGCTCCCCAACTGGATTCAGAATTATGTTCTGGTTTGTGCTGTTGGTTTCGTCTCTCACCATGCTTCTGCCCAGCTTTTAACCCAGGGAAGAACAGGGGTGAATAACTGTGCTTTTAACTTTCGAACAAGCCCCCTCATCTAAATGAGCCCCCCCTTCCCTGACCACACAAGACTGTCGACGTGGTGTGTGGGTACCAAATCGGGAGCAAGGCATGACATTGTCTACTAATGCAGCATTTTTCTAGGAGCCCAACAATGTCAATGACCTACTGCCATATATGATGTTCGTCGATCGGTACCACGCCACATGCTAGTTTTGGACTTTACCTGCCCATGATCTCCCTTCAACTGCACAGGATTATTGAGATGGGTAGTGTGGGTATGGATGGAGAGAGGTAACTTAAGACATTGCTTTTGATAACTCCATCATGTCACTGGTCAGGATATGCTTGTGGAGGCCCCTAAGGACAGTTTGCATTAATGTTGTGCTGTGAGTATTACTGGGACAGTATTTCAGTTGCAAGAGAGAGAGTGCAAATGTATGACAAGTGATGTCATTTAATCTGTTCTTGTTAATTTCATAGGTAGTAAATAGGGCGGTGGGTTATACGAAGGTACAAATGCTTTGTAGTCCACATGGTTAAAGTGTCTAGACAGAGTCTAGCAACATGACTGTGCAACAGTATGAGGGGGCAGCTCTCTTTTGAGCAGGAATTGGCCCATACGAAAGGAGAGAGTACACCAACCAACCACTCCACAGCTTGGTGCCATTTGTCGCAGCCTTGTGAATGTTGGTATCCACCTCTCATTGCACAGAACTTACTATCCCACCAAACCATGGAGATTAGATCTTATTCTCCTAAAGGATCAGATATACCAAGAGATGATGGAGGAGGCAATTAAAGAATTTCTGATGCACAACAATTGTAATGACATAACTGATGCCACCAGATGGAAGCCCTAAAAGCTTATGTCAGGGGGTAATCAATTGCATTTTCTAAATATAAACAGAGGGGGGAGGTCCAGGAGATGGAGAAGCTGGAGAGAAGAACAGCTGAGGTTGAGAAACTGCATATGGCAAATCTCACACCTAGACTATACAACCTCTTGCAAAAGCTCAAGTCAAAATGTAATACTTTGGGCAGTGCTGCTACAGAAAGGGCCTTTCTCCTTAATAAAGCTGGGCAATATTTTGATGATGACAGGGATGGAAAGCAGCTGGCGTGGCAAGTTAGACAGAAAGTGAGGGAGAGCAACATTTCACAGATTCAGCACCTCGAAGGAGGGCTGTGCTAACCTCCAAATGTTCTACCTAGGGAACTTTATCGGTAGAACCTGAACCTGAAAATGTTCTACCAAGTTCTACTTGGTTCTACCTGATTCAAGCTAAACAGTACAAGATACAAAAGTTCTACCAGGTTCTACCTGCTCTAAGTCACACAGCTCATCCAAACCCTTTTCCCATCCTAACCCACCCCCTCCCTTGCTCCTTCCTTACAAGAATGAAGCCTTAAGAGGCACAGCATACTGCACTGTGTGCATTCCCTGCCTGTGCCCTCCCCCGTGTATCTTGGGGTGGGGGCTCAAATACCAACCAAGATACTCCTGTCATTTTCTTCTGGATCCCGGAGTGATTGAACTATAAAAAAAATCCATTGGTCCAATCTTCAGTGGGCACAGCTGTGAGTACCCCCATGCTTCATCCCCCTGCCCTAATTTCCCAAACTAGGCTAGCCTGATGCTGCTCGTTACCATTATGTGTGTGGGGGGGGGGAGATGCAAACTATGCAGGATGACATCACTGTTTCCACAGGCCATACTGAGTGTGAATGACAATATAGAGAATACTGGATGGGCAACTATACAGAACCAGTGTGTTCTGCCACAGAGGGATTCTGATTCCCTCTGACCTCAAGAGCGAAGCTCAAGAGGTCCATGGGAATCAGAATCCTGAGGTGGCAAAACACACTGGTTGTGCATAGAGTTGCTCATCCTGTATTTTTATAGTGTATAGTACTGTGTGAAAAATGTGTTTTGTGAGTTCTTTTGCTTTCAAAATGAAACTGTCTCTAGAGGTTCTAGAATGCTTGCCTACCACAGTAGGGTAGAACAGCATTCCATGACATTGGAACTGTGGTAGAACAGCATTTTGAAAGGGATGGAATTCTATACAGAACAACATTCCATTATACACTATAATGCAGTTTGGGATGGAATTTGTGTCAGGTTATCGAACTGCAATGGATACCCTAACACAGCTCCCATCCCAGACTGCTTTTCCTCACATTTCAACAAGCATGGCATACAGAAATTGGGGTCTTGTGCTGGATACCATGCTTCTCCCACATCAGGATTCAGGCTAGCCTCCTGGTATAAACAGGCAGGGAGGGGAGAACAAAGCAGTGATGTGCCTACAAATTTTTAACTACCTACAACCCTTGTCCACCCTCCCTTGGCCCTCATCCACCACCCATGACCTTAGATTGTACCCCCCTGGCCTTGGCCCCCCCCACGCCAGCAGAAACCCACATCATTGTTACAATATCAGAAGCAACAAAACATTTTTAGAAACATAAAATCCAAAGCAGTTTATATTAAAATAGTGATACCATATCAATTCAACTAAGAGCATTTGGGGGCAAAAAGCACACATCACTCGCTAAGCACCACATCTTAAAAACAAGCATTTGTCAATGCCGAATGTTGGCTTGCTGACATTGGCATTGGTAGTGCAGGAGTTAGAAATGCAAAATAGGAATGGCAGTGAGCATTGAAGTAACACCAACACCCCCCCCCCCCAACAGAGACTGAAAGATTTTGGGAGTGTCGCTTTGGGTCGGCCATAATGCTGATGCCATTCCACCTCACCCCACCCTGCAGAGAGTGACAGGTGTTGGGGTGTGCATTGGGGTCTTTGGCCTTTATGCTCACCCATTCCATAAGGAAATAAGCTGAGATGGGTGCAATATAGGAGAATGGGGTGAACGTTAAGGTGACGGAACCCAAGGCACACCTCAATGACTGTCAGTGGCTATAGGGTGGGGGGTGGGGGTAGAATTCTGTGAACATTATGGCCGATGAACCCAAGTTATGTCCCCGACACCTGTCAGTCTCTACAGGGTGGGTGTATAGTTGGAAGCCTTAATGCCCTGGGTGTTTGTTGGTATTTTCACTTCAAATTTTCAACAGTGGCTTTTTGGGACCCTACCTCATGAACAGTGGTGTTATCATTTCATTATTCAATCCTGAAAGGTGATTTTGCACAGCAACTGCGCCATTGGAAGCCACAGGTGCAGAAACACATTTTGGGCAGAATGTGAAAAATGACAGCTGTACCGTTCATGAGGAGTGTAAAAAAAAAATGGCAATGTTGAAAATCTAGAGAGAAAATAAGAAAAATTTGCAAACTTATGAGTTGGCATAGATACTGCGCAATGCAGGCCTGTAATGCGGTCAATTTTTGGAATTTTTTCACCACATTTTCAACATATGCATTTTGAGACCTCCACTCATGAACAGTGGCACTGTGAGTTTGTTACTCTGTCCCAAAAGTTGATTTTGCACAGTGATCGTGCCCATTGTGTGCCACATGTGTGAAAACACATTTTGGGCAGAATGTGAAAAATGACAGCTATACTGCTCATAAGGAGGTGTGAAAAAATGGCAATGTTGAAAATCTGGAGTGAAAATATTAAAAATTCTCGAAAGTTACAAGCGTGCATGGAAACTGTGCAACTCACGCTCAGTAACACTAGTCATGTTTTGGAATTTTTCACCAAATTTAACATAGGTTTTTAGAGCTAACCTCATGAACAGTAGCACTGTTATTTTAATTGGCCCCAAAAGGTGAGTCCGTGTAGTGACCACGAAATCACCTTTCGGGACCAAATAATGAAATGGTAGTGACTGATTTCATGAGGTGGAGTCCCAAGAACCCCAAGCTGAAAATTTGGAGTCAAAAGTCAAAAAAATGGCTGAGATATCCACCTAAGTTGAAAACCCCCCATTTATGCCATTATACAGCTTACCGGCATTTCTTCAGTTTGCGGTCGGCTTTGAAGAGTGCAGACGTGTTCCCACTCCACCAAAGATCGCCGCACTGACCTCCAGAGGTGTAGGGAGGTGTGGTGTGCAGGGGGTGGGTGTGGGTTGGGGGAGGGGGTGCCATGGACAACGAGGGACCCTTTTCTTGTTTTGCAGGGAAAAGAAAAACTTCAGGGGAAGGTTTTCATTTTTACAGGTGACACAAAAACATTTGGGCACACAGGGGTGGGCTCCCAGTGTGCCACCTGTTTTTGGGGGGGGACTGGAGCCAATGGGGATTGAGCACCCTGTCAGTAAATAAAGCGTGTCTGTGTTGGGGAGCTTGATGCCGAGAGGGATTGGGCACCCCTGTCGGCAGACAAAGAAAACTGGGGGGGGGGCATTATGCCGACGGGGATTGGGCACCCCTGTCTGCAAACAAATTGAATTGGGTAGGGGGATGACAACAGGGGGATTGGGCACCCCCGAAGTCAGCTTTCTAGGGATTGTGAGAGGCGGACAGCTTATGTTTATTTAAATGTTTCACCAGGAATGGCATGTAATGGAGGCATGTCAGATCTGCTGCTGCAATGACAAGCCTGTCTCTCATTGCAGCGGCGAATTTCTTTCAAGTTGGTGGCACTCTCTGAAACTGCTGTCATCTGCAGCATGCTCGGTGGTTGGCGGCTGAGGGACACAGTGGCTAAAGCATCCCCTTGATTTGCCACAACACTGACACACCTTTGAAAGTGCTAGTACAGTGCTACTACCACAAAATGTTGCCTGAGTATGCGCGCAAACCAACATAATAAAGAGATAACTCAATCATGCAGTTGAAAGCCTCATCCATTTTTTAAACAGCTCCCAGCCTGGGGGTGTGTGTGACAAACAGCGCCGCCCTCTACTACAGCACCACAACCCACCACTAGCAGACCAGGCTGCAACAGATACAGAAGGACCCGTCACCCACACTCAAACTCAGTTCTGTCACTAACCGGCAGCGCTCGAAAGGAGAGCTGGATGATGATGATGATGATGCCGCATGCTGCTTCTGGTAACCCCTTTCTGCTGCTGCTCAAAGTTCACTGTGGTGCTTTGTTTCTTTCATGCCCACTCAGCCGTGATGACCCGTTAACGTGAGTCAGACAGGATGTTTGAGCCTTATCAATTACCATGCAAAATGGCACATTCTGTGCCAGACTAGCAGTGCTGTCTCCCTCTCCAGTCACATTCACTGACCTTTGGGGATTTGCACCAGTGAGAAGGGCGCTGTTTCGGAAATGGGCTGGAGCATCACGTAACTCATTCCTCACTTCTGCATGCCTCGCAGCATCACCGTGAGTGTTTTTTTTATATATATATAGAGTGAGCCAAAGTATGCACAAAATGGCACAAAGTTCATGAGCGTTCTTACTCATGTGAGCGGCTGGGGTTCGACCTTTTTCATGTTAAAGTCAAACTGAACTTGCAGCCCTATGTAACGTGTCACCAGGATATGGAGATGTTTTAACATCTTTTGCAGAGTCTTGTATACCTCTGAGACCTCTCTGCCCTAAGAGAATTATCAGGCTTTTTTTTTTTCAAAAGGCCTCTAACCATACCCATACAGTCCTCTCAGATTAATGTGCTGGAGCTATCCGTTACAAAATCAGAGGTTCAAGCAGCAATTATGTCCCTACAAGGAGGAAAGGCCCCAGGGCCAGACATCCTACCCATCAGTTTTCTGTGCTGAGGTCTTGTCGGACCCTCTGCTTGACATGATGGAGGAGAGTTTTGCATCCGGGATGCTGCCCCCCTCTGCTCACATGGCAACCATTACCAATCTCCCAAAGCCAGGCAAGGACCCGGCGTACTGTGCCTCATACTGCCCCGTCTCTTTATTACCAGCAGACTGTAAGATGACTGCAAGGGTTGTTGCTTTCAGACTGGAGAGGCGTTTGCAACATTGCATTCACCCAGGTGGGGCAGGATTTGTTAAGGGAAATGGTAAACACAACATCAGGTGCACTCTCAACATTATCTATTAATGGGCAAAGAACTCTGACAAGCATGGGGCTGCAGTTCTTGCCCTGGATGCTGAAAAAGCATTTGATTGGGTGGAGTGGAGGTATATGACTGAAATCTGCAGACAGTTTGGTATCAAAGGGTAGATGGTTAGGTGGATAAGCACCCTCTACAGGGATCCTTCTGTCACAATCCAGGTGCATGGTAGGCTAACTGATGCAATTACTCTCACCAGGAGCACTACGCAAAATTGCCACTGTCCTAGCTCTTATACCTGCTATCCCTGGAACCCCTAGCTGCTGCTGTTAGTAACCATCAGGACATAGAGGGCTGCACAGTGGGCCGGAAGGTGCACAAAGTGGCCCTGTTTACAGATGACCACCTGTTATACCTACTAACACCAATGGAGGGACTGCCGGTACTCCACTCCCTTTTAACTGAATATGGCACTCTCTCAGGACACAAAATCAACTGGATCAAAAGTGAGATTTTGCTCCGGTGGGGAGATAACAGTGAGAGGGGGTGGTTCAGAACTCTATAGAGTTGCTAGTAGTCTCAGTCATCAAATACTTGGGGGTGAAAATCTTCGCTTGACTTTCCTTGCTGTATAAACTGAACTTTCCTCCACTGCTAGCCAGTATCAAAGGTGAATGCAAGAGATGGAAGCCGCTGCCTCTCTTTTTTTTTTTTTACTTTATTATGCTTCCATTCTCCATGGTTTACCTGGCCTCTCTCCGGTGAGGACGCACAGCGCAGTTGGATCCCATCTGCCTAAAGCCTCCCCAGTATCGTCCTCTGGTATGGGCCCTTCTCCTCTCTGCATCCACTGGTCATCTGACCCCCCCCCCCGGCTCTAAGCCCCCCTGGGGTGGGACTGCTGACTCCTCCTGGTGCTCTATCTAGAATCTAGAGGAGCAACCAGGGCATGGAGTGAGTACCAGAAGCAGTCCAGGAAGACCCAGCATTGGGCATGGGGGCCATCCACTGGACCCACCTTTGCCTACCAGGAGCCAGGGTTCTCCATTTTCGTCCCTCCTCCATGGCGTAGATCTGCAATGCACCCCAGCATGTGCTTGTGTGCTCCTGCACATGCATACAGGAATGCCGCCGCAGCCAATCCCCGTGGTGGGATCCCCTGAGGCTGCTGCACCCCCAGTCTCCACTGGGAGGCAACCAAGCCTGGGATTACTGCTCCCCCTCCCTCCCAGAAGAGGAGAGCAGTCCATCGGATGCTGAATCCTCTCCTCCCTGTCTGACCCCTGGCTTCCCAAGCTTGCTTCTTATCCCAGGTCGCTGGTACGGCGTGAGGTGTGGCGATGCCTCAGCCCTCAGCACCACTGGGCTGCACTACCTCTCTCTTGTCATTTGCAGAGTGGATGTAATCAAAATGGGTGAACTTTCCAAGGGCCTCTATCTGTTCCATTCTCCCCCAATTAGAATTACTAATAATTTCTTCAAACAATTGAATAGTGCAGTGCATAGGTTTTTGTGGCAAAGCAAAACTGCCAGGGTAAAAAGAGCTATTTTGCAACTCCCTATGCAGGAGGGAGGTTGTGCCATCCCACTATTTAAAAACTATTACTGGGCATCGCAGCTCAGCTTCCTCCCAACTGGTGACCACCCTTTTAGCCCAGCATGGATAGCAATGGAGGAGGAAGAGATGGGTTGTGGTCTGAGGAAGGGATTACTATTGGCCTCCCTGTGATCTGTGTTCCTCCCACACATCTCTAACCCTTTTACTAAAGTTACAGCTGAGGTATGGATAGCTGTTCATCATCTATTGGAGTAAGCCTGGGGTCTTTTGGGTCCGACCCCCTTGAGGATTGCCCTGAAAGGATTGCCCCAGTACAATGTGCCCTGCACCAGCTTCTCCTTAGAAGGGAGAAACAAGGCTTTAGCTGTCTCAAGAGTTATATGAGGAAGACCACTTGAGAGAGACTTTGAGGGTGTACAGAGGGAGTGGAACCTTCCACCAGGAAGACTCCTTTTATACCTGAGGATTAGGCATATGCTTAAAGGTGGGACCGCTAATGGCAAGGGGGAGTAGATAGGAGCTGTGTATCCCAATCAGAATTCACACTCGAAGTCCAGCAAAATCCCGTGTATGCCCTAAATGTCAGGTAGAAAATGGCACATTTACGCTCATGACCCAGTCTTGCCACAAGATCAGCCAATTCTGGCACGCAGTGCACGGCATTGTGGCGCAAATGCTGCAGGTTAAGCTTCCCAAGTCCCCACTGGAACTACTGTTACAGGCAGGGCTACAGCTATAAATTTTGGGGCCCTGGACAAGTCACTTGAAATGGTTCCCTGTTTCCAAAACCAGCTAATGCCAGGTGTAATGTCAGCTCCTCAGGTGGGCCCCTCCTGAGCTCAGGGCCCCGGACAACTTCTCCAGTTTTCCCCCATTACTGCGGCCCCTGGTTACAGGCTGACCAGAGGTGCAGTGCACTAGGTAATGTATCACCACTATGGTGCATAGCACTTGTGAATGCCAAGACACCAATAGCCCAACAGTGGATTTCCCCAGTCCCTCCAACTATATCACCATGGGTCAACAATGTTGGCCACTGTCGAAAGTTGAAAGGAATAATATTCACTAAAAATACCTCCCCCCGGACAAGGCTGAAAATAGGCAGAATTGCCTTGTTCTCCTTTCCTGGTCAATAAGACTTTGGAGGCAGTATAGCACAGTGATTTAAGACTCTGTGCTGCAAATCTAGAGACTTGGGTTTGAATCCCACAGCCCCCACTTGCATACTGTGTGACCCTGTGCAAGTCACTTAACTTCCCTGTGCTCCCAGGTTGCACCTGTAAACAAGCTTTCAGCTTAGTGCAATTCTCCTGGTTAAATACTTGAGAAAAAAAATACAGTTAGCAGCAGATGGTCATAAGGCTGCCTTTTACATGATCTGGGATCCTTTACTGTTAGCCATAGAAGCAGCTATGTCGCCCCTTTAGAATTATTTTGCATAACATTTCCCATACAAGATAACCGACATTAAGAACATTGATCAATTACATTGTTTGATACACGACTTACCCAATATCTGAAGTGATCAATTATTCCTGGCAGAGGTGCATGATCAGTTACCTGGCTCACGGATGATGGTGACAGTATAAACAGTAAGAGTAGCTGCTATTCACTATGTAGTCTTGTTAAACCACACCAATGCACCCAAGTATTAAACAACATGTCTACTATTCTTCAAGATGTATTTGTATATATGCCTTTTAAGTGTGAATGTAAACCTAAAGATTTGATGACAACTGTGTGTATAGTGATACTGTATTTTCTGCAAACCTTGCTTAATAAAATATGTTTAATAAAAAACATAGCGGTGTAAACCTAATTCCACCCCTGAACCTGTTCTGCACAGGAACAATCTCATATCTAGTTCAGATAATGTAACAGTTGGGTGTTTCCAAGTCCAGGCAATAACACAGAGGTTTTGCTCCATTGGCTGTATCTAACACCTTTAAAGGCACAGTAACCCTATAGGGGGTTACACAACCAAGAAACCTTATTAGTTGAGAAATGTCACCTGACCATACAGCAACTGCCCTTTTCACTTGGAATATCCTTTCCACCAACGTGAGGTCAGGTAGGCAATGTTGAACCACCACAAGACCCAATAACTGCTGATGCTCCTACACCCAGGCCATGCCATCCTGTCACCATCCCCTTCCCTCCACTCCCTTCTCCCCAGCTAAGTGCAATCTAAAATCCTCACTGTAAATATGTAGATATTGGAGAGGAGGGGGGCAGCTGCAATATAAGGGTGCTAGCTGCGCATTTGAGCAGATTAGCTTGATAGACCGTAAGGCCTGTTTGTGCTGGCAGATTCATATGTTCACATTCCCAGGTACTGTCTGTCATGTACTCTGAGTAACAACTGGTCCAGATTCATATGTTAGCGACTCTTGAAGCTGTAACCGTCCCGCCAGAATCCTCTTGAAAACTAGGATTCTAACCTAAATTTAGACATTCTGGTGTGAAAAATTCTACATCAGTCAATTAGCCTCCTTTTTTACAAACCATACTTTATAGCTGATGTTTGTGATATTTCTCAGTGTGTTTTTTTTAAACCAGGAGAGAGACACTAAACTGAAAGCTTGTTACAGGTGTGACCTGGGAGCACAGGGAAGTAAAGTGACTTGCTCAGGGTCACATAGTATGCAAGTGGGGGCAGTGGGATTCAAACCCAAGTCTCCAGATTTGCAGCTCAGAGCCTTAAACCACTGTGCTATATTGCCTCCTGTCTCCTATCTCCTCACTGTTCCCCACATGTTGAGTCCTACTTTAGTCTGTCATCCCCCCGACATGCACCGCATTACTACGACATGCACCATGGGGAACCAGCCGGAGTGGCACCCAGAGTGACACTCTGTGAGCAACTGGAGCCATGAAACATCGCCATGAGATACGTGCCACAGAGCTGGCAGCAGTAATATGAGTGGCCAGTCATCAAACCAAGCCCCACAGCGCATCATTAAGTATCGTTGAAGCAGCAGCACCAGTGCGAGCAGTCCTAGGTCAACAAATGTACAGGCCTCAGACTGAGCATCACGTAGCAGGAGAGGATGCGCAATGGGACCAGCAACACGGTACAAACCACAATAATCGGCAGCAACATGAGTGGACATGAAAAGCGACTTGCAACAAGCCCTGTACAGACTGCACACAGCAACAACGTTAGACCACACACAGCACCAGCACTCCATAAAAATCATACAGGCAGTAGACAGAAAAAAAAACACACACAATCATATGGCTAGCTATTAGCTGCATATCTCACCATAAACCCACAGCACCACCTACTGGAAAGAAACAGAAATAAACCCAGTCCACTGCTTTGGCATATTTACAAGAACAATTTAAATGAACACTTCAAACGGTTTATTTCACTGAAAAACTATTGTGTTTATTTTTATTTAAAACACACTACAAAAAAGCATGGCATTTAATAAGCACATTAAGCCACTCCAAAGTATTTGTGATGCATTTTCCAGGCGTGAAAGTACTGTATATTCAACCTTCTGCCTTGTGCCTCATACCCCTGGGGTGAGCATCACAAATCCTTTAGTGCACACGTGGTCATGGATTTCTGCTCACAGATACATTTGGTTGGAAATGTCCTTCCTGACTGGCAAGATACATATGATATATGGTTACCCTTTGTTACGTATAAAAATCAGCCTGCTCAAAATCCTTGTTAAACACATGTTAAGCACATTCTAAACTGTTACGCACATTCTAAAGTGTTGTTATGCGCATTCCGAACAGTTGTTATGCACAGTTCAAACATCATACAATTTTAAGTTTCTCCTTTATTATATACCTAGCTGCTTACTAACCACCCAGTGCCCAAAGTCATACCTTTTATCTTTCAAAAGTCTGGAAATTTGATTTTGTTATGCGAGTAGAACAAAGAAATGGCAAGATTTTTTGTTTTCACTTCGGGGGGGGTCTGTCACTCTAGTGTAAAAACCCATATACTATAAAAAATAAAATATGGTCAACCACACACAACTGCACATGTGTCTCCATCTCAGGGCTGAGATGACAGCATGGACCTCTCGAGCTTCGCTCTCGAGGTTCATATGCTGTCATCTCAACCCCTCGATGGAAACACAGCCTTGTTGTGTATGGTTGCCCATACATTATTCTCTATTTGTTAATTGTTTATACCGCAAATGCATAGTTTCAACACATTTGGGTAGTGGGATTTGGAATGTGTGCAAATCACATACAAAATTCATAAGCCACTTCACTCATTCCCGACTGTCATCACAAACATGGCTGCTACCTTTACTCATGGAAAACTTAAACTTCCTTATATTTTAAAAAATAATAATAGTTAATTTTTTTTCCTTTCCTAATCCCCTCCTTACATATATAAACAAATTAAAAACAACATGAAATACCAAATTCACTGTTTCAATTTCTGGTGTTTCTTTGGTGACCATAAAAAAAATCACCCTCTTATCCTTATCAAGTTGCCAGAGAAATCTCTGCTGTTTACTGCCACAGATAAAATTGAAGCCCTGGCTCCATTTCAGGCCTTCTGATTGCATGCTTTTATGTGTGTGGTGGGGGGACATTACACCAGTGGAACTGAGCAGAATTTAGAATTCTTGTATTCCATGACATTTTTACTTACAAGGAGCTCGGTGTGTATATGTAAGCAATAAGAACACAATGTGGTGTGCTTTAGATAGTTCTAACACATGGCCAAAGGGCAAGGCGTAGTAAGACATGCAACTGTAGGCCCAGTGCCTTCCAGCCCTGGGTGTGCATTAGAACTGTCTAGTGTAGTAGCCGGCCCAATGGCGCTAAGGGTTGAGGTGCTGCATGCCACACTGGTGACCCTGGCTCAGGAATGAACTCGGGTAGTCAGGGTGCTGGCATGGGGGGGTGGGAGCAGAATTGAGCATTGTCTCTCCTGTCCCAAGTGAGTGAGTTGCCCGTCCATAGTCCCGCTGTCACCGGATGGAGGTCCGGTGGCAGGTACAGGTGGTAACAGAGTGACTGGTAGGGTGGGGCCTCCCATAGGGT
The DNA here is from genome assembly GCA_016271365.2 of Neoceratodus forsteri. Classification (NCBI taxonomy): domain Eukaryota; kingdom Metazoa; phylum Chordata; order Ceratodontiformes; family Ceratodontidae; genus Neoceratodus; species Neoceratodus forsteri. The sequence goes on along the minus strand of CM028133.1, from coordinate 29,321,949 downwards.
GCGATGTGCGCATGCTTTCACACGCGTGCATCATGTCAGGGACGTGTAGGATTGGGACTGGGGAGAAAAACAGAAAAACCAAAAAATGGTTATGAAAAAAGGAACTGTTTAATGCACATCCCTGGAGTGTCTTATTGTGTATATACAATGGAGCTATGTATTTTATATTGATGCAAAAATTAAAATTTAGGGGGTCAAATTGTTAAAATGTCTAACTTCAATATTTTTAAATGTAAAATAGTGCCTCCAACTACATTAATTTTTACAATTTGTTTTAATTGACGATTTTTGACCTATTGTGGCTACTGTAATTGCGCTTCTATATGATTGTCATGGCTACCCCCTCCCCCCCCCCACACACACAAAGTGACAGGATGTTTTGATTTTTTTATTTTATATCCTCTTAAAAAAATATTGAAAGTGCTCTTCTGGAGTACAGGAATGAGCAAGTGACAAGGTGAGTAAAAGCAAGGCAGTGAATAAGCGAAGTGTGTGTGTGTGTGTGTGTGGGGTCACCCTGCCCATGCAGGAAAGTGAGGATCGTAGTTTCAGAGAATCAGACACTTGTTTGTTAGGTTGATTTACCCAGAGAATCAGACAGCGATTTAGATTACAAGTGCTGTTTCAAAAGCTTATGAATGAGACATTGGGGTAACCAATGAGCGGGGTAGTCAGCGAGCCAGCAAGACAGTGAGCGCGCATGTGCGGTAGTACATTGGAAGGGCTGTGCCACAATGTCAGGTAGTGAAAGTGCTAAGAGACGTGGGTGGCAGATAGGATTGTGGTGGCAGCAATAATTACATTTTTTTACATTAAAAAACAGTGCTTGAATTTGGCAGTTTCCTGTGATTTTTGTTTTGTTGACTGAGTCGTTAGCATTAGATATTGAGTGACTGCCAGGCGGCTGTGTGCTGAGCGAGCCGGCAGCAGGCAGGCAGGCAGCTGATGGAATGCCTAGAAAAGAAAACTTGCTTATTTAAAAAAAAGAAACAAACAAACAAACAAACCAGGATGTGAAGAAAGAACAAAAGCTTTCCTAAATAAATGTTGAATACTGGGTGGTGGTGGTGTGCAATTTAATGTGTAAACCTTGTCTTTGCAACTGTTGTGTGGATTTAAAAAATGGCAGCGAGATGAAAACTAAAACTTCTGAACACTGGCACAAGGATTTTTTGACGCACTATATCCTGGTTGGCATGACTTGTTTTTATGTTGTCTTGTGCGCGCAACGCAGACAGCAGCGAGAAGCGGGTTTTGGAGATGCGTTTCTGCTGCAGCCAATGATGCCACTGCTTTTTGAGGCCGGGCTCTGTGGCACCAATGGCATAGCATGCTGTCTGACAGCAGTAGAGAAAACGTGCCACCACCTTGAAAGAAATTAGCCGCTGCAATCAGGGAGCTCCATGGAGCAGTCCCTGACTGCAGCAGACAATTACTGCTTTCCTCCTCTGGTCAAGCAACGTGGCGGCAGCTTCCCCGTCAGCTTCTTACAGTCCCCAGAGAAGCCGAGGGACAGCCGGCACCTTTTACAGTCCCTGTGAAAGCTGACCGGGGTGCCCAATCACCCTGTCAGCATGCCCCCTCCTAAATTAATTTGCCGACGGGGGTGCCCAGTCCCCGTCGGCATGATGTACCCCCCATTTCCCGTGTGCCAAGGGATTGCCCAATCCCCCTCGGCTCATGCGACCCTCACCCCCACTCACGACGCAGGATGCCCAATCCCCTCGGCTCATGCGACCCCACCTCTGTATGGCAGGTGGGGTGCCCAATCCCTGTTGGCTACAGCCTCCCGAAAAACTCTCGGTGGCACACTGGGGCCCACCCCAACGTGCCAAATGCCCTGTAGAAAAAAAAAAGTCCCTCGTTGGGTCAGCGGCCCCTCCCCAACCCATGCCCCACCTCTGCACACACCCCTTCCCCCATACTTACTCTGAGCCCACGCGATGCTCTTCGGTGGACCGAACACGCTGCACTTTTGAAGCTGACCACGAACTGAAGAAATGCTGGTAAGCTGTATAATGGCATGAATTTTTTTTTTTCAACTTATGTGGATATTGCGGTCATTTTTTGACTTTTGTCACCAAATTTTCCACATGGGGTTTTTAGGACCCCTCCTCATAAATTCAGTCACTGTCATGGCGTTATTCGGTCCCAAAAGGTGATTTTGTGGTTACTGCGCGGAATCACCTTTTGGGACCGAGTAACAAAATGACAGTGTAACTGTTCATGAGGTGGCCTCCCAAAAAGCCTATCTTGACTGTGTTACGAGCGTGCATTGCGCAGTTTCCACGCGCACTCGTAACTTCACCAATTTGTAATATTTTCACTCCAGATTTTCAACATTGGCATTTTTCCACACCTTCTTATGAATAGTGCAGCTGTCATTTTTCACATCCTGGCCGAAATGTGTTTTCACACTACCAGCGCAGAATAGCACGGTCGCTGTGGGAAATCAGTGTTCGGGACAGATTATAAAAATCATAGTGACACTGTTCATGAGCAGAGGTCCCAAAATGCCTATATTGAAAATTTGGTGACAAAAGTCCATAAAATGACTATTTTACAAGCGTGCGTTGCGCAGTTTCCACGTGCACTCGTAACTTCGACAATTTGTTATATTTTCACTCAGCATTGTCAATTTTGCACACGTCCTTATGAACAGTACAGCTGTCATTTTTCAGATCCTGCCCGAAATGTGTTTTCGTACAAGTGGTGCACTATGACGCGGTAGCTGTGAGAAATCAATGATCAGGACAGATGAAGAAAATCTTAGTGACTGTGTTCATGAGCAGAGGTCCCAAAATGCCTACTGTATGTTGAAAATTTGGGGAAATAATTCCACTAAATGACTCTGTTCCAAGTGTGCATTGTGCAGTTTCTATGTATGCTCGTAAATTCGCACATTTTTAATATTTTCACTCAAGATTTTCAACACTGCCATCTCTTCACACCTACCTATGAATGGTACAGCTGTCATTTTTCACATCCTGCCCGAATGGTGTTTTCCCACATCTGGTGCAGAATGGCACGGTCGCTGTGAGAAATCAATGTTCGGGACAGATTAACAAAATCACAGTGCCACTATTCATGAGCAGAGTTCCCAAACACTTTTATGAGGTGGGGGTCACAAAAATGCCATGTTGCAAATTTCTAGTGCAAATACCAACAAATGGCCGAGGCATTTGGGTTTCTAACCATAACATCCCACCCTGTACAGACTGACAGGCATCAGGGGTGTGTCTTAGCACTGCTGGCTGTCATGATCACACCGTACCATCCCCCTTCCCAACCTCAAGCCACCTACAGGCATTGAGGTGTGCCTTGGACTGTTTGGCCGCACAGTTCACCCCATTCTCCTATGCTGCACCCATTCCAGTGTACGTTCTTATGAAATGGGGTGACTGTAAAGCTGAACAACCCAAGGCACACCTCAGCACTTGTCAGTGTCTGCAGGCTAGGGTGAGGTAAAATGCCATGAGCGTTATGGCCAAATGGGGTGAGCATAAGGCCTGAGGACCCCAAGGCACAATGCGATATTTGTCGCACTGCAGGGTAGAGTGAGCTGAAATGCCATGAACATTATGGGCGATGCCCAAAGGCACACCTCAGTGCCTGTCAGTCTCTGTAGGGTGATGTGGGGTTTGACGTCACTTTTATACTTCACTGCCATTCCTATTATGCATCTGTTCAACTCCTGTGCAACCAATGCCAATGCTAGCAAAACAACATTCGGCATTGACAAATGCTTGTTATTAGACAGATTTAATGCACCGGTGTCAGCCAATCAGGAGGCATGGTTTTCCCTATCCATTTTATTAATTTGAAATACAATGTAGCAGTGAGAAACAAGTGCCTTAGTTGGGATTTAAACCCAGACCTGCTTGGAATACCACTCCGCTGCACTACTAGTTCTGCTACCAGGACAACTGGAAACCTGGAGATCCCAAATACACTCGTCTTTTATCAGCTAGGGTTTCCTTCCTTTCTTTCTTTCTTTCTTTCTTTCTTTCTTTCTTTCTTTCTTTCTTTCTTTCTTTCTTTCTTATTGTATTCCAAATATTTGCACATCATGCTCCTTGTAAAGTAAATGTAATTCTAATGTGTGTGGCAGTGCACTGAGAAAATATGAGATCTGCACTATTTTTTCACTTAAATTATGCTTAATTTTCATCACAGTATTCAACTATGTTTGTATCATGTTTTGTACATTTACTTTGTCCTAAATTCATAATTAGAACAGAGAATCAATAACAGAGTGTATCATTAAACATGAATATGAATGGTGACTCTGTATTTATTAAGAACTAGAAGTACATGATCCCCCCCCCAAGTGGAAGTACCAGTATGATGTGAAATGTGGGGCTGTCATGTTATGCTGGGTGTCCAGTGTGCTCAGGTTCATCTGAATTATACACTTCATGTGATTAACAGCTCAAAAGAGCAGCCCTGCGTGTGGCTACTTTTTGAGCAGCGATATTTTTGAACAGCTACAGCAATGTTCAAGTCAAGAAAATGATTCTTTACTGGAGTGTGATAATCCTTTCTTTGCTGTTCTGGTTCCTATCAATACTATGGTTTCTGGTCCAGAATCTGGGCATCAGGGTAGATGAGAGCCAAAGTATCAGTCTTATGCAAGACTCTCACAAAGGTCTTGGGAAATTCAATCTGCACCCTTTATGTATCAGTCACAGAGGTGGCAGGCATTACTCGAATCCCACAGCGCAGGTCCTTCCAAAGGTCACAGAGGCAAATGTTCAAGATGCTGTATATCTGGTTGAAAGAATGGTTTGTGATGGTCACTTGTGATCCACTGTCTAACAATGGACAGGGGTATAATTCAATGGCAATCTGAATGTGAACTGGTAGACCCAATAATAAAGGGAGCAACTTATCTGTCTATAATTCTGGCATGTTACACTGCATGGAGCTGTTCACTCTCAAAGTCCCAGTATGTTCCATTACTGTTCTCCACTGTCATTTCCTTGTGGCTGGGACTCCCTCTCCAACATTTGGGCTACCAACTACCATCAGTTCTGGGTTGACACATCCCCTAACAAAATGTCCATCCACTCCACAGCAATAACAGAAAAGGCTATCCTGATACAGAGTTGAGGGTCGGTCCTGACACATGAGTCGAGGATGGGTATGGGGCATGTCCTCATACAAGTGGCATGGGTGTAGCCCATGGCTGAGGGGCCTGCACTGTGCGTTATGCTTTCACACACTCTGTCATTTCCTTCAGCTGCACCTCCACATCCAGTGTAACAGGTGTATCTTTAGGTCTGGCAACCCAGGGCTGCAGGGGGCTGGGCATCCCCTGAAGTCATCTGCAATGAATTGGCTATAGCCTTTTGCAACTATTCCTCCCTCACCCCACCCATAAGCTGATGGAAGCGTGGATGGTTCTTCTTGTTTTCTTTCAGTCACAGTGAAATCAAAATCCACTGGGAATACATGACTCCTCTAAAAATCTGTTCTATTCCCAACAGCATGGCCTGGGCAGCAGGGAATCCCATAGCTTTCACAATTCATCTTACTGTAGTATCAACTTTGGTCATATAATTTGACAATGTCTCTCCCTTATTTTGAGTTGTGGCCCCTAACAGGAACATGAGGTCACTTTCACTCTCAACGGCTCAACAAGAACTGTTTAGCATGGCTAGATGGTCTTGTAGTAATACTACTGGGCTGGCTGCAGTGCAAGGATCTCATCGCATCCAGGGCCATACTCCATAGTATCTCAGTTACTCATTTACATGTCTCATCCTCTGAGCATTTCCACACTTTGACCAGCTGTGTGGCCTTGCTCATTCAGCTGCCATAGTTATGCTTCCTCAAGGATGGGGGTGGCACAAGAGAAAGGACATAGTCTCCTACAGTGAGTAAACTCAAAACTCAAAGGCAGGTTGCAGGTCTGCCCCTGCTCACCAGCAGTCTGGCACAGGCATTGCCTGATTTTCTTCTTCTTGAAACAACTGTTTCATATCACTAATAGTATTCCCTTCACCCACTAGTCATTAATTTCTTCTAATACCTCTTCTGATATTCATTTTCCAAGTGTTATCCTTTGAGGTGGGTATAGACTCTCTTGGGTCAAATACACAAGGGGCTGATTCCCCTAATGCAGTGATTTGGTAAGACACTTTGGAGTTGTCTTCTCGCTCATGGCTTTCTAATCGCATATGCAGTTTTTGGCAGCCACAGTCATACAATTTGCACCACAAGATGCGAGCTGCTGGAAACCATTGTTGAGGAAAGGTTGGTCAAGTTTCTTGAAGCAAACAGGCTCCAAGACAACTCGCAGACAGCATCATGGGTTCATGGTGCTGGTGGTGGTGGTGGGGTTCATGTCAAGTGAAACTGATCAATTTTCTCAACTGTGTTACAAAGGTAGTGGATAAGGGCCAGGCAACAGACATGCTATACTCGGATTTCAACAAGGCCTTTGACTTGACGCCCCCTCCCAAATAAAGATTATTGAACAAAGTTGGATGACCTTGGCATTGGGGATAAAGTGCCTAAGTGGGTGGCAAACTAGATAGGAAGAAGAATCCAGAGGGTAGTGTCTAGAAGCGTGGGGCACTCAGACATGAGGGAAGTTACCAGGAGTAGTAACACATGGGTTAATGCTCAGACTAGTGCTTTTCAATGTGTTTATTAATGACACTAGGAATAGCATAAAGAGCAAAATTTCACTTATTGCAGACAGCACCAAGCTCTGTGGGAGGATGGCCACAAGGGAAGGAGTCAAAGACATGAGTGAAGACACAAAAAGACTGGAAAGATGGAATCTGGCAACTGGGGTTCAGTGCCAAGAAGGGCAAGGTCATGCATGTGGTTAGAAAAAACCCAGGGATGGAGTGCAAGTTGGGGTGTTAACCATCACTGTGTTGGAAGAGGAGAAAGACCTGGGGATTGCAATCGATAGTACCCTGGAGTCCTCTATGCAATGCTGTAAGGCTGCAGTGGGGGTTAACAGGATTATAAGCTGCATATCTACAGGGTTCACAAGCAGAAGAATGTATGTCATACTGCCTCTGTGCAGATCCCTGGTGCAGCCGCACCTACGTACTACAAGCAGTTATGGAACCCCTGCCACAAAAAGGACATAACAACAGATGGAGGCAGTGCAAAGAGGGGCCACTAAAATGATCAAGGTGCAGCAGTGTTTCTTGTATGGACAAAGGCTGGAGAGCCTAAATACGTACTCATTGGAAGACATGGGGGAGATGATAGAGACCTTTAAGTACCTCAATCGAATCAACAAGGTCTCCCCAAGTGTACTTTACAGGATCAGAGAAAACAAAAACACAAGAAGAAACAGCTACAAACTGGTGGAGGGCAGGTTCTAGAAAGACATCAGAACACACTTCTTCACAGAGAGAGTGGGGGAAGGGTGGAAGAGGTTGCCAGAAGAAATCATAAGCAAGAAATCCATGGATGGCTTCAAGAGGGGGCAGAATACAGTTAATTGGATGGTAACAGTGACCAAGGAAGGGGTGGAGCAGCATGTAACTTAGGATGCATGGGCTTGCCCTTCTCCATGGTCTTTTCAGGATTACCTGGATATCCCCTTTCTTAGCTCCGTAGCTGGAAAGCCCCACTCTGTATCAGGTATTTATTTGGTTTTACAAGTCAGACCCTATGAGTTTACAGAGTGTCTGTCATTATTGGCAGCAAGAGTTGAACTTATCACTAGACACATTGCTATGGTGAACCATGTGGTATCGGTTATACAAATTTGTTAAACAGAATAGGTACAGGTTGATTCAATTTGAAATTTTACAGAATTTATACTATATCCCTTTAAGATTGTATGTAATGGGGCAACTCCCTTCGCTGAAGTGCTTGAGGTGTGGACAGGCAGAATGCACTCTTAACCATATACTCTGGGAATGCATTAAAGTAGCCCCTTTACAGAATTCTATTAAAGTATCCTCAGACCCACTGTTGGGACTAGAAGAATATTTAACGCCAGAGATTTATCTAGTGGGTATTTATCCGGAGGAATTTCTGGCCCCTGTAAGGCATATATGGCCTTGATAGCTGTCACGGCCAAGTTAACTATATTAAGACATTAGATAGATGATACTATCCTGAGATATAACAAATGGAATCAAGAAATTCTTCAGGCCCTTATGGTAAAAATACAAACTGCTTCTACCCAAGGTATGATAGAGAGGTATCATGCCCATTGGGAGTTGTTCTATACTCTATTGTCTATTACGACATCATCATAGAGGGTTATCATACTAATGGTACCTGCATTATTTTGGTCTTTTTTATCTGGTCCCTTTTTCTTTATTATGGGTCCTTGTCATCAGTACTGTTTCTATTTTTGTGAGGTTATTGTCTTCCACTGATTTCGGTCCTGTTTGTATGATAACTTTATGTAGTGCTCTGGAGATGGGTTAGGTGGGTGGGATGGGGGTCTTTTTTCTTGATAGTTTGTTATTATTGTAGTTTATTTTTAGTACTGTGATCATTATTCTGTTTGTTGCTACCTTTAAAAATTCTAATAAAGTATAGTTCATGAGAAAAAAGGGATGCATGGGCTCTACATCTGACAGACTTGATGGACAGTAAGGTCTTTTTCTGCTGGAAAAAAATCTCATGTTTTTGTTTCCTTAAATTTTAATGATTCCATGTACACTCTCCATACCCTCTCTAGTAGTCCTCTTATGGGTCCCCTGGGTCAGGATGACTTTGGCAAGGTCCAGGTTTTCTCCATTGCAACAGTGAAGCAACTTACTGTGCTCCATCTCAAAAATAGCAAGAGCGGGGCAGAGTGGGGCAACCCAGTTCCTGCACCAAGGTATGGTGTTGCAGAACATTCTTCGACAATCTCAATGGTGCCTCCAATCTGTAGCCAACCCAACCCCACCCATTAGATGAAAGACTAAGCTTGTTTCATGTCTATAATGCCTTCAGGTGAATGGCACCTGGCCTCAGTTGGTATTAGAGGTAATTATAAAGTGATGTGGTGCCTACACCTATTGCCAGGTTGCTGCCAGAGTGCTGCCTCATAGGAAATTAATGCAACCCTCACCCTCAGTGACATGGACTCTTTACATTTATACACAAAATCCCCAGCTTAAACTCTATGCATGCACAATAAGCAAACACAATAGTACGCAGAAACACAATCATTTGTAATTGAAAGACAACGGATATTTATTTGGGGACAGGAACAAGCTCTGTATGGGAAAAGGAATGGGTTATATCAAGCAATAAACAATTATGCAGTTCACTTCCCACAGTGCACACCACTCTCTGGCAAGTCCCCTCAGAGTCCATACTGTTTCCCCTACTGATGCAACAGTCCTCCAAAGTCTGTTGGGGGCTCCCAAAACAGTCTATTAAATGAGTACACACAGCAGGCAGTTATAGGCTGTATACTGGACCAAGTCTGGGGGTTAGGGATCTCCTACAAAATAGCACAGATGTTAGTTGCTCTTGGCTTGTGTCATTCTTTTTTTTTTTTGTTTTTGCAATTAACTTTATTTTAATGCAAATTTTATCCATATACACAAAGCAAGTAAACACATATCAATGTTATAATCAAAACAGAAAATTAACCAGAAACAAAAATAGCATTCATACCCACCCAACCCTCCTGCCCCTGTAGCACGCACAGACTCCTTTTAACCCACAGCCGCAGAGAATAAATAATGCCAGGATGAATTGACATCTCTTTTAGCTCCACTAAAACAAATCAGGAAAAGAGAATGAGGAGAGGAGAGAAAGGGGCTGAACTGAGGAAGCTATGGGGGTGGAGTAGAAGGGGGTTAAAAGATGGGGGAAAATATTATAGAAGGATGAAAGAAGAGAAAATGGGGAGCTGGTTTAATAGCCAAATTTGCCTTTAAGAATTGAGAAAAAACATCCCCAGCATTTCTGGAATTTTCCCCAGGAGTGGGAGAATCTAGCCACACATCTTTTCATATTCAGAGCAGTAAGAAATTCAGCCCACCATTCTCCAAAGGAAGGTTCCCACTCCTCTTTCCAATGTCTTAGAATTAGCAATTTTGTAACCATGGAAACCATGGCAAGTTGAACTTTTTGAGGGAATGTGGGAATAGATGAATACATTCCTAAGAGGCAGGTATCCTCCTCAAAGAAGGAGGTAATTTTTAAGCATGGTGCAATATGCTTTTTGACTGTCTCCCAAAATTTAGAGATCTTAGGGCATGACCAAAGCTTATGGTGTAGTGTAGCATAGTCAGCTCCATAGTCCTTACAGATCATGGAGGATAACCTGCCTAATCGATATAGTTTGCTAGGTGTATAATAGATGTTATGGAGAATATTAAATTTGATGCTCCTTAAGTGGTCTTGTTTAATTAGGACAAAAATGTCTGTCCACATTGCTTTCTATGTTTTATCAGGAAACTGCTTAGAAAAATAGTTCTTCCAGTAGCAAGCTACAGGAGAAGGATTCTTCCAAGCATGACGAATAATGTCTTGGTACAGTTTGGCAATCGACTTGTGACCTTTGGCTGATTCCGAAAAGGTAGCTAGCAAACTCCCCACTACATCCAACCATGGCGGTTTGCCCAGAAAGGCTTTAATACAATGGTGTATTTGAGTTAGATGAAAATGATATTTTTGAGGAATACTAAACTTGGTTTGCAAAGCGGGGATAGAAATGAGTGAGTTACCCAAAGTGAGGTCTTTTAAACATGGATCAAGGGGAGACCCCCAGCACTGGGTGTTAATGGTATTCCTAGCTAATTTCAAGTTTGGGTTATTTAACAGAGGTTGCCTCAAATCTTTTTAGGGATGAATCCAGATCAGGGCACATAATTGTTGAAAAGCTTTCACATTCCACCCAATTGGAGAATCTCTGACTTTAGTTGGGATGTTTGACCATGAGGTATACAACAATGCCGCCAAAGCGAGATTAGAGGAGTTAGCTTGCCCAATGTCTAGTTGTAACCAGGAAGGACTCTCCAGAGTATTTGACTTAGGAGTAATCCAATGTAGAAATCTATTAGCGTGAATAGCCAAATAGTAAACATGAAAGTCTGGTAGTTGTAACCTCCCTAGAGCCCTAGGGTGAGTAAGCTTCTTATATGTCCATCGCAGAGTTTTTCCATTCCAGAGAAAATCAGAGCAGACTCTTTGAAGAGACAAAAAGAAGGATTTGGGAAGATATATATTGAGGTTGTTTAGGGGATAAAAAAATGTGGGCAAAATTACCATTTTTAAAACATTTGTCCTACCCTAAAAGGATAAAGGTAGACTTTTCCACCTGGCCAGGTCTTCTTTTGTTGAATTTACCAAGGGGTCCAAATTGAGTTCTTTAAGCTTATCCATTTCTTTAGCTATTTTGATGCCTAGATAAGTTAGAGTTTCACTTTCCCAATGGAGGCCCAGTCTTTCAATCTGGTCCCTCCTCACTAGGGGAGATGGGGGTAAACCATAGTTGTATTCCTGTTGAGCGTATACCCCGAAAATTAGCTAAATTGAGATATAACATGGAGGGCGAGGGGGAGAGATTGCCTGCTGTTGGAAATGTGCAGAAGTAAATCATCTGCAAAAAGAGATAACTTAAATTCTAGGTCACCCAGTTGCATGCCCTTTATCCCCTGCTCCAGACTGAGTATTCTAGCTAAGGGCTCAATATATAAATTAAATAAATAGGGAGAGAGGGGACATCCTTGCCGAGTCCCACAATAAAGTGGAAAAGAGTCCGATAGGTAGTTATTGCACAACAACCTTGCTGATGGACATGGGTATAAAACTCGAATTTGATCAATAAAGGACTGTGGAATACCAAATTTAGAAAAGGCAGCAAACAAATATGTCCACTCTACCCTATCGAATGCTTTTTCTGCATCCAGGGACACCAAGACAGCTTCAAGATTGGGGTCCCTGGATGCAGAAATAAGGTGGTATAATTTCTGAAAGTGGTCCGATGATGTGCGACTAGCCACAAACCCTGCCTGTTCAGGACCCAACAGACTCATCCACACCTCTGCCAACCTATTAGCCAGGATTTTAGCGTAGATTTTGATGTCTACATTACGCAAAGAAATGTGTCGGTAGTTATTAATTCCCGTAGGATCCTTCCAGGGTTTGGGGAGAAAAATTACCCTTGCTTCAGATATTAAGTGATCATTAACTGGGAAAGATCCCCAGTAGGTATAAAGCTGTAGCAACAAGGGAAGCAGATGCTTTTTAAATGGCTTATAGAAAAGGCCTGAAAACCCATCTGGGCCAGGCGCCTTGTCAGGTTTTAAGGAATCAATTGCTACTGGAATTTCTTCCACAGTTATTGGTTCAGCTAGACGGGTCTGATTGTCTCTTGAGAGACTAGGTAAATTTGCTCAATTAAGAAAGGCTGGCATTGCTTTAAATTGGGAATATGTCAGAGAGTGAGGGGAGTATAAGGATGGATAATACTCTCTGAACAAAGTCAGCATCTCTTTTGGCTTAGACACTAAAGCTCCAGTGCAAGGGTGTTTAATGGCTGTAATCCATTTTGATGCTGCTTGTTGTTTTAATTGCCAGGCAAGTAGCTTGCTGGCTTTGCTACCCTGGCCAATATATGATGCTTTTATTAAAGACGCTGACCTTTCTACTTTTTCCAATAAAATACTAGCATAGTGTGTCCTTAATTGAATAAGTTCTTGCTCGTCTGTTAAAGTTTGTTTAACCCTTTAATTTCAAGTGTCCGAATTCTGTCTAGACAAAGATTGGTGTGGTATAATTTTTTTCTTTTTCGGTACCATAGCGGTCCGTATAAATTCCCCTCTCCATGTAGCTTTTAAGGCTGCCCAGACCATACCCACTGTAGGGACCGAATTTTGATTAGCTTGAATGGAATCCTGCAGGAACTGGTTAAACCGGGAAATTATCTGGTTGTCTTTCAACAAAATATTATTTAACGACCAGGTGTGGGGCCTGAAGGGAATATTAGGTAGATCTATTTGGACTGTGATTAAGGAATGGTCTGAAATTACCCAGGCATATATTTGCGAATCAATAATAAAGGGGACTAAATGTTGGCTTACAAGAAAGAAATCATTGCGAGAATAACTTTTATGAACAGGGGAGTAAAAAGTGAAGTCTTTAGATGAGGGTTAGGATAGTCTCCAGTAGTCTATTAGACCTAGGGAAGAAATGATTTCACCAAAGGCCTTCTGGGCTGATGAGGATCCAACCCCTTTACCATATGTATGATCCAGATCACTTGATTGTACCACATTCCAATCACCTCCTAATATGATTGGGTACTGGAGAAAGGGAGCCAATACTGAGGCTAGGTAGGTAAAAAATAGAGGGGGTTTCTGTGTTGGGGCCATAAATTGATCCCATTACTATGTCAGAGTTTCCTAGTTTACCAAACATGAATATATACCGTCCCTTGGGATCACTAACTGCAGTAAAAGGCAATCCCTTTGCTATTAACAGAGCCACTCCCCACTTTCGAGGGATAAAACCCGCTCCGAAAACCTGTCCTACCCAACGCTTCATAAAGAACTTTATCTGTTCTGGAAGCAAGTGTGTTTCCTGAAGGAAAACAATCTTTGGGTCAGATTTTGCCAAGTGACTTAATATGACATATTTCTTGTTGTTGTTTCTCCCTCCCTTAATATTCCAGGAAAGAATAGTCAGTGTGTTAACCATAAAAATTAGAGTGATCATAACTGGTTGTACAGCTGCTACGTGAGGCTGAGATGCTACCTCCCCCAAGGTAAACTCCTCCCAAACATTATCACTTAAGTGAGATAAAGGGAAAAAATAAGAAAAAGCCATAAAACTATGTACATTTCTAGTAACTCGGGCCCTAGGCCCACTCCCTAAGTTTTGGATCATGATACTCTCAAAGGGAGAGCAATCATCCACTCACTGACCTGCCGGAATGAAAAAAAAAAGTTAGTTAACTTAAACACCCTCCTTAGCCTAAATTGCAATCAGCATATCCCCTTCTAAATGTCAACGCAGCAAAAGTTCTGGAGATTCCTACAAACTAAACCCTTGGAATGTCATAATTGATGATTATCCCAACAAAGCCCTCAATTTAGGGTAAATTACCATCGAGACGGTAGACCTAACACATCATTGATATTTTAGTCAATGATCCTTTAGCTGTTTAAAACTTATAGTCTGCTGAAAGAAAAAAAAAAGTAACTTGGCCTTGAAAAAAGGGGAAAAAAAAAAGGAAATGCAGTACACTAATACAGTCTTAGTTCTATTGTCTCTGGCTGGATTGTCCAGTTTTGAAATGCAGTCTTAGCACCATCTAGTGGAAGAAAATAAAACATATGAAACAGGTGATTCATTAGGAAATGAGTTGAGTAACGCTAAATAAATTTGGAAAGTACTCATAGCTTTTAGATGCAGCATGGTGTTGAGTCAAAATCAGGCAGATTAATTGTTTTGCAACCCCCGGCAATAACCTTCTCTGCTCCTTGCAGAACGAAGAGAAATAAAGGGGAAGGGAAAGCTAAGTCAGATTGAATGCAGCTGATATCATCTATATTTAGAGTTTCAAGCTGTCTCCTTTTACCCTGAGTGCTTGAAAAGAAAGGCCCCCATTTCACTTAGGGAATAGTTCGGGGTAACATTTACATAGAATCTTCATAGCTTCCTCCACTGAATCGAAGCGCTTAGCTCCTTCCGATAAAGTGATTTCGAGTTGGGCAGGGTATAAGAGGCGATGGCGTATTCCATCCACCCACAGCTTCGAGGTAATAGGCCAAAAGGAAGCACGCAGCTGGCGGGTTTTAAGTGTCAGGTCTGGAACCAGTCTCAACTGTTTCCCTTCCCAGAGAATAATGGACAGTTTTCTGGCTTCCTTGAGAATGAAATCCCGATCTAAAAAATTTAGCAGTTTAAAGATGATCAGCCTGGGTGGGTTGGCAGAAGGGGGTTTAGCCTGGAGTGATCTGTGGACTCATTCTATTACAAATTCTGGGCCATTAGGAGAAGAACCCACTGCTTTTTTCAAAAAATGCTGGGGAAATTGAATGCTGTTAGGCCCCTCTTCCCCTTCTGGGAGCCCTAACAGAACCAAATTATTCCTCCGGTTCCTCCCCTCCAGGTCATCTAAACGATCATCCAACTTGGTGAGATTTCTTTTGAGCTCAACTGCCTTGGGCTCCATCTTGTCCTGCTTGCGCTCCACCAAAGTTACTCTGGCTTCCGTGTATGTCACTCTTCAGGATAATTGTGTAAGAGCAGGCTTAAAGTCGGCAACCTCTTTGATTAATTTTAGAAGAGCCTCTTTGATTGTAGTGAGCTCCAAGTAAATGTGGGAAGAAGAAAGATCCTCCGGAGTCAACTGGGGAGACGAACTACGACAAGGGTGTTTGGCCTTCGGTTCCTGGAGCGCTTCCATGTCCGGCTGCTGATCTGACATTTTTGGAGGTAAACTCGTCTCCATCTGCACTCAAACAGTGTCCACGCTTTTGGTTGAGGTAGATTTACGAAATTGAGCTGAATTGCAGAGATATTGGATGTTTTTTTAAGGGGTTTTGTCGGTGAAATGGACGAAGCTCAGACAAACACATCCTATCCCTTCCTCAGCATCACGTGACCCCCTAGCTGTTGTCATTCTAAAATGATAGATAATACAGAGAGGCAGTTTGAAAGAAGAGCAGGATGTAGGACTCATAAACAATAAAAGCAGAGATGTAATTTCCTATTTGTTTGAAATTTGTAAATCTCTCCTAGGCATATTCATGGATTTTAAAGTATAAAACCCTATGCAAATCATCAATGGTATGCAAATCCCTCTGTGTGTGTGTGTGTGTGTGTGTGTGTGTGTGTGTGTTAGCTACACAGGAAATCTCAACTGGCACTATAGTCTGCGGGTCATTTCACTGCTCAGACCTCACTACAGCTGAGTCATGTGCGTGTAACATAATCAATTATTTTAAATTAAAAAGCTCGCCAATAGGGGTCGGAGCTTGCCAGCGTAATGGTGGCAGTGTAATTTGACAGCAGTCCACCATGGAGGACATTCTGTGGCCCATCTGTCTAATCAATCCAGCAATGGAGCTTTATATCATAATATTCCAGGAGCTGAATTTCACCGCAGCAGACTGATAAGTAAACGACCCATATCATGCTTTCCAAATGGGTTTAATCTAAATCTGAAACCTGCACAGCACCATGGTGGACTGGCTTTACCAGACTGGTAGGCTAGAGTTTTGTGTCCTTGTTCAGAGTACAGGGAGCATCACCAGCCCTGCCAGAATGGATGGCATCAGTACCAAAGCAAGGGACGCAGGCGCACCAACTGCCAGGACATACAGTGTCAGACATTGGGGCTATACTGAGTAAACTACACAAGATCCTGACTGATACAGCAGATCTTAGGAAAGTGGCAAAAAAAAATGAATTCAGATCTTGCCGCACGTGCCTCAAGGGTTGCTCGTACTGAGCAAACAGCCCAGACTCAAGAGACCACGCTACAGGCACACCAGGGAGCACTAGAGGATCACCACCTCAAGCTTCAGTACCTCCTTAATATGGTGTATGACCTGGAGAAGCAGGGCTAGGAGGAAAAATATAAGGATTGTAGGGGCGCCAGAGAGAGCGGAGGGCAGAGACATGTATACGTTCTTAAGAGTAATGCTGCCCGAACTGATGAAAGACAACAACTGTGCAGCCCCAGAGATTGAGAGGGCGCACTGCTCCATGGACCCCCACCCAGAACCAGGAGACAGACCCTGACCTATCCTCTGCAAATTCCTTCTCTATCCAGAGAAGGAATACTACCACAGATGGGCTTGAGAACAGGGCTTGTTCCAGTGGCATGGCCACTGAGTGTAGCTTCATCAGGATTTTTCACAAGGTCTCTCAAGTCACAGAAGGGCTTATGCTGGGGTTGAACAGCAATTTTACAAGTTAAATATTCCGACGTCTTTAAGGTACCCTGCCCTTTTTCCGATACAGTTTAAGGAGGAGTATATCACTTTTGAAAACTCTGCAGGAGATGATAGGTTTCTCCAAAAACATTGCAGCAGGCATAGTGTTCCAGCACAGAACAACTGTCAACCACAAGGCAGCTCATTTTCCAAAATGGAGGTGAGCTGTGAGGTGCCAAGGCAAGATGTCCTACCAGGCACACAGGCTGTAGTGAGTGAGCCTCCAGGGCAGCAAGCCACGAGAGGTCATCCCAAGAAGAAAACTAAAGGGGACACACCAGGGAAGCCTTCTGCCAGAAGAGAGAGATCTAGGAGCCACCAGAGAAAAATCCGTCCTTTCAGATGCCAGCAGCTGTTCCCCAGTGCTAATGCCTATCAGAACCTCCAATCAGTATGACCCCCTTCGAGAACTGATACTGATGCCACTGAATTTGCTAGCTAGCCCATCACAATCACTGGTCAGGGAAGGTGAAGAAGCTGAAGAGCTTGGAGAGTGGCCCCCCTTGCCTGATGACTGGGCAGACTGTGTGCAGACTGTAGGGGCTGAGGAAGAAAACTCTATTGAGCAGCTGAAGGCCCTGTTAAATGTCTCAGATGACATTAATCCCTCTGGCTGATTCCCCTGCTGACAGGGTAATAAACACTTAGCCTGTCTAAGGGATGAAGTCTGGGCTAAGGTAATTTAAAGGACTGTGGATAACCATGGGACAGGTGGAGAAGTTTCCACCTGCTGCTGATGGGTATGTGGTTGATGGTGAAACAGACATGGGGGATAAGAGGGGTGCGGCTGCCCACTGCACGATAGCGTTACATGCATGTCCAAGGCCCCCCCCAACCAACGCCCACACAGAAGTTCTTGTTTCCTTTTTGTATAGTTATCTGGCAGCAGGCTATGGCCTCACTGGTCTGTAGTCCTAGTTGGGTTAAAAGAAATAAATGTTGTTGAAAGGTTACCTCTGCTGCAACTGGTTGCTGCCGCGGAATAGTAGCTAGTAATGGAAGGTGTAGGATTGATACGGTTTAGCTCATTTAACTGTCCCAAAGCTTCTAAAATTGCTCTGTCCTCTACGGGATCTCAGTAGAAGGGGTTAATTGAGATGAAGGCAAAAGGGCTAGAGGGCCAAAAAAAGTGAAAATCGCCTGTGAGTCACGGCTTTGATTGCAAGGAGCCACCCGAAGACTATTAAGACAGAATGGCACAGGAAGGGGGTGGATTAGGGAGTAGATCCATGATTAATTATTGCCAAAGACCGCCCCCCCCATGAAGGATGGAGCAACCAGTGGGCGGGGTGAGGTACCAGCGGGGCAAATCTGGTTAGACAGCTCTGATGTCCGGTCCTGATGCACCAGCAACAACACTCACTCCTTCTCAGAGAATACGCAGAATGCAGAGCTACTCAACAGAGCATAGTAAAGTGGAACAGTGACTGCATGCGCTAAGCCTGTTACATTGTAGGAGTTAAGTTGTAGGTTTAAGAATGTTGACAAAAGAGTACAGTGTTTAATGCTTTGTATTCCTAACCAATAGTACTGCTAAACGTTTGGTCTGCTATGAAAGAGGGACTGCCAGTTGTGTGTGTGTGGGGGGATAAAATGGGTGGGGTGAGGGGAAATGCCCCCACACTCCAACAGGAGGTCCACCCTTGGATGTATGAGGGCTATGGGTCTACCCTGACACTAAAGCCCACATGGGGGATGAATCAAATATACCGACACCACAGACAGAGGGGTAATGGTCGGAATGGCCCCCATCTCCCCCCATGCCACCGCCTAACCTTGACCCAGCAGTGCATAAGGGGACCAAATACAGCAGATAATGGGAGAAAGATGGTGGGACTCCCCCCTCCTTCCTCACCCCCCCCCCACCAACATGTGGATCGTCGGCAGCCCTCAGTATGTGGAGCTAGGGCTCCTGCAAGGAGCTGGAATAGGTAAAGTGGGCTAAGTTATTTTGGCTCAGCTCTCCCTCCATGGAGGGTGCCAAGAGTTGATATTGAGGAATAGACAACCAAGGCATGAGGCTATTAGCTGTCTCAGGGAAAGAGCCAGAGATTATGAGACATCCCCCTGAGAGGAGGTCTGGGAACATGCAGTTCCCTGACAAAGGAAGGGAGCCCGGTTCTTTTGTAAGAGCTTTGCCTGCACTACACAAACTTGTTACTGTTTTAAATGTTTGTATAAAATGCCATTGAGATGTGTTTTCTGGATTTTGATAATGTGTAGATGTTATATTAATGGTGGGAAATGAAGGAAAGGGGAAAGGGGAGCCAGTCAGGGAGACAGGCTCCCAATAAAAAGGGAAAGAGGGGTTAGAAAATGGCAGAGAGGCTGTAGGACAAGGTATTGGAACATGGTCACAGCAGAAGACAGTAAAGGTACAGCACTTAAGGGGGAACAGAAAAGATCAAGGGGTGCAGGCCAAAAAAACAAAACTAAGGTAAGCATTCAGCAGACAAGGAAAAAGAAGCTGGGATTGAGGCAAGAGACGGTCCCAGGGGTACTGACCTCTTATTCAGGGAATGCACAGCAGATGAAGGATAATGGATAGTCTCACAGAAGTGATTTTGACCTCCTGGAATTTCAGGGGGCTGAACTCCCCAATAAAACGGAAAAAGATCCTGGCTAAGCTGAAAAGCCTTAAGAGCCACATGGCCTTCATCCAGGAGACCAAACTCAGTCCCCAGGAAGCCCGGAAACCCACTAGAGAATGGGTGGGCAGAGAATACCACAGCATGTCAGGGAAGTCAAAAAGGGGGGTTTCTATTCTCCTAAATAAAAAGTTGAAATGGAAGGAGGTCCTTCCCAAGGCAGATAAAAAGGGACGGTAGGTAATAGTTATGGTGTCTACTCCAATGGGCCCAATGATACCAGTGAATGTATATGTTCCCAAAGAGGATGCTACCGAATTTTTAACTCTGTCTCTTGGAAGATACTAGACTTGGCACAGGATAACCTTGGAATAATTGTAGGGGGAGACCGCAAACTGGCACTTGACTGCCTGATGGATAGGTTGAATGCCAAGCAGGAAACCCACACCAGTTCTCACCATGGCCTGATGGAAATGCTGACCCTACATCAGCTCGCTGATATATGGAGGCTACAGCACCTGGCAGCCAAAGACTATACTAACTTCTCTGCAGCCAGAGCTATGGCCAAAGGCTAGATTATGTGCAAACGTCAGAGAGTATGACCACAAGGCTAGGTGTCGCACATATTGCCCCCATTTATCTCTCAGATCATGCACTGGTGGTAATTGACCTATCAGTGGAACTGGCCACCAAGAGGAAATCAGTCTCTTGGAGGCTCGACCCATTGCTTCTTCAAGATAATGACTTTGAACACTCATGCAAGAAGAAACGGCTACGTTTTTCCAGTTGAACCCCCAAATTCCTCCACAGCCACTATGATCTGGGAAGCCTATAAGGCCACGCTTAGGGGACAAATCATTAGCTGCACATCACATAGAAGGAGAGAAAGGGAGAGGGCGGTAGCCCCCATAGAGACCCATCTCAAAGATAAAGAAGCTGAATGCAAAAACTAACCCATGCAGGCTGAGAAACTCCAACCTAATCTCTGACTTGACGATACTTAGAATCCAACTCAACAATTTAGCAACCAGGCAAGCAGAGCTGCATATGAGAAGGACTCAGCATAAATACTGGGCAGAGGGGGAAAAAGCAGGGAAACTGCTGACCTTCAGGCTTAAGAAAAGACAGACAGACAGACAGACAGACAGACAGACAGACACATTCAGGGGCTGAGGAATAACAAGGGGAAATTGGTGTAAGATCAACAAGAAATTAATGACTCTATGATGGAGTTTTACCAGAAGCTGTACACATCTCATTCAAAATGGGATAAGGACAAATTCAAAGTCTTCATGGACACCCTACCCTTACCAGCCCAGTCAGAAACTCAAAAGCAGGAACTTGATACACCTATCACTGTCCCAGAATTGAGCAAGGCCACTGTTTTCAGGCAGGATAGACTATCAAAAAGAGGGGGTGGATGTGCCCTGTATCTTAAAGAATCCCTAAAGGGCCATATCTTGACCTTGCCCAATCCCGGGGTCGACTTTCAGGTCCTAGCCATCAAGGTACTGCTCAGAGCTCACAATAAGGCATCAGTCTACATCCCTCCCAAACTGGCATCAACAGGCCTGACCCCTTTTGTTAGCTGCATTAACAACTTGGAGCTTAACTCAGAAGTCATAATGCTCTGTGATTTCAACGTAAACTGTCTGTCATCCAGTGCAAGTACCTATAAGGATGCCTTATCTGCAGAAAATTTTGCCCAGCTTATTACCTCACCTGCTAGAATTAATTACAAAACAGGCACCAGTACACTTTTGGACTGGTTGCTTACATACCGCCTCAATCATATCACTCAGCCTACTGTCCTCCCAGACTCCATAAGTGATCATTCCCCCATCCAGTTCCTATGGTCAAATAAATTTGCTAAACCCCCAACCAGAACTGTCAGTAGCAGGGTACTTATCCGCTGACACCTGGAGCCTCTAAAGACCCTCCTGTGACAACAAGATTGGTCCCATATAGAAACCGCTAACGATGTTGAAACTGCTGTAGAATATTTCATCTCCTGCTTCAAAGGAGCCTGTGATATCCATGCCCCATACAAGAAGAAGAAAAATTAAGGGAGTAGACAGCCCTTGGATTACTAATGACTTCCTTGCACAAATGAAAACACATGACCATCTATGGCTTCGGGCGAGAAATACTGACAGTCAAACTGACATTCAGACATATAAGGCAGCCAGGAATGCCTGTACCAGGGCTATCTGCTTGGAAAAAGCCACTTACTATAGAAATGACCTATCAAACTCATGGAAAGATGGAAAGAAATTCTGTAGCAACCTTGCTGAAATAACAGAGAAGGACTTCAAAATGGCCTCCAACATGCTAGATATTGACGGCACTATTAGCCTCGGCTGCTCTGAAATTGCCAATACTTTCAACTCAGCTTTCACCAATCTCAGTCACATACTACCTGCTGATTTCTTTGATTCCACTCCTGCGATCATTTGGCATGACAAACCTGTGAACAAGCCAACTCGTCCACAGTTCTATTTTAAAGCAGTGCCTGAAGGTGAAGCTAGAAAATGCTTACTCAAAGTACTCGGTAAAACCAGAACAACTGGGGTCTAACTTGACCTGAAACTCCTCGCCCTCATCCTTGAAGCTGTCCTGCTCCCCTTAACCAAAATTTTGAATCAATCCCTCATGCTCTCCCAGTTCCCCCTCAAGTGGAAGTCCACCCTGGTGACCCCAGTCCATAAAAGGGGTGACAGGGCTGTACCTGGAAATTACAGATTTATCTATCTCCATTCTTCCTCCATTATCCAAAGTACTTGAAAGAATTGCTGCAGACCAACTGGTTCAGTACATGGAAAAATACAACCTACAATGCTCACAGCAGCATGGATTTCATAAAGAGTATAGTTCCACCATTGCCCTCCTCGAATTTACTGGCTTCATTCACCATGCCCTTGATCAAGGACAACTAATCTGCACTACCTTTATTGCCCTCTCTAAGACTTTCGATATGGTCAACCATCCACTGCTACTTGAACAACTACTTGACCTAGGTTTATCTGGCGACACCTTAAACTGGTTTAACAGCTATCTCTCTGATTGCTCACAACATGTGAAGATAGGAGATGTCCTCTCGACTAGGCAGGCAGTCTGGTCAGGTGTCCCTCAAGGATCAATACTGGGGCCGTTACTCTTCAGTATCTTCCTTAACAAACTCCCAGCATCCTGCCCTCATCATATCCTCTTATATGCAGATGATGCGGTAAATTTTGCTCAAGATACTGATCACTCCCACCTGGAGAACCAGCTCCAGAAAAGTTTTATGGCTGTTGAGTCCTGGTTCATCTCTCAGAAGCTAGTGCTCAACTACAAAAATACTAAAATCATGCTATTCCATGGCACGCATAATAAACATAAAACCAAACAGCTGACTGTCAGAAACTGCTCTGGAGATGCACTTGAGCAGATGCAAGTGTTCAAGTACCTAGGTGTGACTTTGGACAGCACACTGTCCTTCTCCAATCATATTGCCACATCGGCCTTCTTTACAAACATAAACACTGTCTTGACTCCTGAAGCCCTCAACTTAGTCATACAAAGCTCAGTTGTGTCTACTATAGTCTATGGGCTTGTTATCTATAGAGCGGCCACTGTTTCCGCCCTATGGCGGATCTCTATTGCACTGAACAAGGCATGCCATGTACTTACTGGGGCTGCCTATTGCACGCAAACCTGTGACCTTTATGAACAGGCACACTGGTTCCAGCTCCAGGGAAGAATCACGTACCAAACCTGTCTGGTAACAAACAAGGCCTCCCTTGGTTTCATGTGCACTGGGATACAGCAGTTCCTCTGCTCAGCTACCAGCATCCGCCTTACCAGAAGGTCTTGAAACTCGGCTCTGCAAGTCCCTCACTGCTGCACATTGCAAGGCCAGCGGCCATTCACAGGTAGAGCCCCAAAACTGTTTAATTCGCTACCCTGTGAGGTCACTAACATTGCTACTTTTGGCCAATTCAAACTCAAAACTACATTGCTGTTAGTGACTTGTGCTACCTGTGACCGCTTCACCTATCTCAGAGTTGGCCTCTTACAACTCTGTGCCTTCCTATTGCCTTTATTTTCACCTCACCTCTCCCTCCTCTCCCCTCACTTACTCCTACCCCTCCCTTTTCACTCTCCCCCTCTCCCTTCCCCCCACCACACTCTTATCTCTTCCTGACCCCTACTATTGTCCTCTCACCCTGACAACTATTACCTAAGCCGCTACTTCTTGCCTCTTTTTCTGTTTTCATTGCTGGACAAGGCCTTTGGCTGCAATCTTATAATTTTATTTTATGTGTCCGCTGGACGCTACCTTTGTAACTTTAGTCTAGTTTGCCTAGTTGTTGCCTTAGCTAACATACTACCTTATCCTGTACATATACTATGTTAACATTCATTATCTTTTGACTTAGTTGTATATTCTCAATTACTTGTTTAATGACTTTTGTAAAATGCCAAACTGCTCACTGTTTGTGCCAATCTATGTATTCATGATGTGGAAACAGTGTAAAAGAGCCCTTGGCTCACAGGTATTAATCCAAAACTCAAATAAAATATTAAGGATGGCACTGCACAAAACTCCAGGTAGTGATAGGTACCTGTGACAGGGTCAGAGCCCCTGTTTGATTTTGTGCTGCATTTTCTTTTACACTGTCTGGTTCTTGTAAATTTATTGTTCTAGCTACAGGCTGAAATCTAGCCACTTTCAATCTTGTAGTCTGTCTCCCCACCCCCTTCTCCCAAGTACTGTATAAGGAACATACTGTATAAGTAAGACAAGAGGCAATAAGTTGCTTGCCTTCTCCTGTGCTGTACTGCAGGCAGACACAGAGGGAATGTAAGTAATGATAAAGAACTGAAACACAGAGCCTTGCACTTGGTGTTTTATTCTGTGTAAACTGCTTTAGGTTTGCAAGAAGCCAAAAACAAAACATTCTTTCCTAGGTGAAGCAGAGGTGTGTAAAGGTCAGATGAGTCAGCCTGTCTGTGTTTATTTAGGATGAGTCAGCCTGCATGTGTTTACTTAAGAGAATTGTGAGTCAGACAGCTCACATGGTGCTAACATCATCAGTAGGCTAAACAGATGAGTCAGATGAGTCAGTCAGTAGAGACCTGACTGTTGTGGAGGAAGCAGCTCATAGTACATGCAAGTTTTCATATGCTAGGACTCTATTTGGCTGGAACAAAGCCTGGAAGTTGTGCACTGAGGGAATTGTGCATTGTTTTTCATAGCACATGCAAGTTTTCATGTGCTAGGAATCTATTTGGCTGGAATGAAGCCTGGAAGTTGTGCACTGAAGGACTTGTGCACTGTTTCTCATTGTACGGGCAAGTTTTCATGTGCTAGAAATTTATTTGGCTGGAACGAAGCCTGGACATTGTGCGCTGAGAGAATCTAGCACTGTTTTTGCAGAACTGAAAGACTAATCACCTATTTCCTTTCTGTATGTTTATTATTTTATTTTGGAAAATAAATACCGCAAAGTGCGTTCCACACCTTTTACCTGTGTTTGTTGCATCTGTCTACCCACTAACCTTCACAGTACCCAGCAGACTTTCATAGATTGGTCCACTGAGAGGTGACAACCCCCATGCTAGGGATGCTTCAGGAAGCTCACTCAAGAGGGGAATTGCCAGACACCCTAAAAGAGGCAATGATCACCATCTTGCCTAAAGAGGGGAAAGATCATACCAACTCAGGTAACTACAGGCCTGTCTCTCTAAAAATTGCTGATGTGAAAATACTGGCACAAGTCCTGGCGACCAGAATGGAGAAATTTCTGCTGAGTATTATACATCCCTCACAGTGGGCTTTGTAGAAGGGAGGAATAGCTCGGCCCACTTAACAGACTGCAGCAGGTCTCC
The DNA here is from genome assembly GCA_016271365.2 of Neoceratodus forsteri. Lineage (NCBI taxonomy): Eukaryota > Metazoa > Chordata > Ceratodontiformes > Ceratodontidae > Neoceratodus > Neoceratodus forsteri. The sequence goes on along the minus strand of CM028133.1, from coordinate 29,296,604 downwards.
CGTCTCTGGCTGCGATCGTGACCGTAGACTTTGAAAAAGCTTTTGATTCAGTAGAATGGGAGTACCTGCATGCAGTCTTGGATCACTATAACATAGGGCCATATTTAGACTTGATAGACCAAATGGCCTTCTTCTGCTGGCTTCTTCGTATGTTTGTATGTGTGTAGAGGTCGGGGTACAGCAAACTACCCCCCTCTGACCTGGCTTGATATTGAGACAGCAGTGCTGGATGGCACCTCCCCACTTAACCATTTGGGATACCCACTACCTAAGAAGGCACAAGCCTGACTGACAATCAAAGCCAACCATCAGGCCTGGCAAAAAATGGGAAGGGTGACAAATAAACGTCTAAGCCTGGGCATTTTGACTCCGCTGTGGAACAACCCCCATTTGTGTATAGAACACAACCCCATATACAGTAGTGGGACACCTGGAGTAAATGTTAAACACCTTTCAAGATTGGGTACAGGAGGATAATAAAACCTTTGTCTCCTTCCAGCACATAAGAGATCATAGACACTTGCCTAAAGAGTGTTTTTGGCAATACCTGCAGTTTAGAAGTTTATACCACAAATGGTGTAGGAAGTTGTGTTTATGTACGTCATGTAGTAACTGCCCCAAAACCCCCAAGAATAAAATACCAATGGTGTTCTGGACCCAAAAGAAGAGGGACCTAGTCGGGATAATACATGAGTGGATCAGAGATTGTGCCCCTGATCTCTCCATACCTGCCAGAACCAGGTGAGAGACAATGCTGGGAATCAGGATTACTCCCCAGGAGAGAAGCAGCTGTTGGAAAATGGCACATAAAGCACGTGTAGACCAACTTAGCCTGTTGATCAGGAACATGATCCTGCACTTATGGTACCGCACTCCATCCCAGCATAAGAGAATGGGACTCAAACCTAGAGATGGGCGAAACTGGAAAATTTCGTTCCATGAGATATTTCTTGAAAGTTGTGCATTACATAAAATATTTTAAGAATCGCAATGTAAAATTTCACCAGCAAATGTAGAATTTTGCCCGCAAAATGCAGAATTTAGCCACCCATGGGCAAAAATTCTGCCGTTCGCAGGCGAAATTCCACATTTCACTGGCGAAATTCCACATTTCACTGGCAAAATTCAACATTTCACGAGCGGAATTCCGCATTTTGCTGGCGGAATTTCACATTTCGCACCCATGAAATATTACACTAAATACGCAAATTTCCCAATTGAGCTGGAATTTCGCCAGCGAAATAAAATTTCACTGCATCTCTACTCATACCACAGGATGAATGTTCAAGGTGTAACAACTCAGGTGCTGATCTACACCACATCTTATGGCAATGTGATTCCTGCAATCAGTATGGAACAGGGTAATCCAATTTTGCTCCCAAATCCTGAACCAGGAAGTATCTAGCACCCCTAGCTTCTGGTTGCTGGGTCTAGTCCCAGAGGGCAGCCCTATCAGACATTATCAGAAACTATGGCTCACCCAAGCCTCAGTTTAACTCATAAGGATAACCCTAAAAAATGGAGAACCCCAGATGTCCCAGTGTTCCAAGAATGGCTTCGGACCATCGGATCTCTAGTCTCCCAAACAAGACTAGCCCAGTTTGCAAAGAACAACAGCCTAGCATTTCAAGAAATTTGGGCCCCCTGTCTGAATGCTTTCAATCCACATAGCCCTCAGAGAAATGCTGTGTGCACAAAGGATCTCCTAAAACCCCCATGAGACCTTGTGGATAAACGGATGTTTTTTAGAAATGTTTTGACCTGTTGTATGTTTGTGTGGCTTAAAAATCATATAATGACCTATGTGATGTACCCCTTGAATGTGTGTACAACTGTGATCCCGAAAAGGTGTAACTGTGCTATGTATAATATTGTCTATACTTTTACTGTTGTGTTACCTAACCCTTCAATAAAGAAATTACCTGCAAATAAAGCTCACCGATATCCCAGCATTCAGGAACGACCTCGGTGAACCGCGTCAGGGAGTGGCCATGGGCTTAGAAGGGAAGAACACTGGAACACTGCACACAGGCCCAAAAAATAACATGGCAGAATCTGAAGATCAGCTGCAGAAGGATGTATTGGAGACAAAAAGAAAGCTGCAGCTCCAAAACCCCCATACACACATACCTGTTACAGTGATATTTGGAATTCCAGTGGCACTCGATCTTAGTTCTCAGGTGTGCACTGATTCGGTTTTCCTTTTCCTGGGCTGGAGTAGCTGCCCCACAGTGACCCCTGCAGGAGGGCCAGGGGCTTGCTCCCCCAGCAGTGCCCTGTGAAAGAATGGTATTGAAATGCCAATTGCTCACGCCATGAGGTGGAGGACTGGGATAAAAAAACCAAGAGAAATCAGTTGGCCGCTGTCAGCAGGATGGCTTTGGCGGGATACTGGTGATATTCCTGATTCACAGTATATCACTGTAAGGCAGCAGCTGGTTGGATAAAAAAATCTCTATGAAAGAAAAAACAAATCTGCACAAAAAAGTATGCAAGACTGTAAGAGGCACAGTAAGCTATGCTTACCACCCAAAAGCAGGACCTCACTGAAAATGAGACTCTGCTGTAACCACTGTCCACTAGTACTGTATCTTGAGTGAACTAGAGAATGGCAGATGGGACCAAGCAGAGCAGAGGGCTGGTTTTTGGAACAAGGACCGAGTGTAGAGGGTGGTGGGTGGGACTGAGTAGAGGCAGGAGTGGACTGTTTAGCAGTGCTCCATGGTGGGGACACGGCAACATCACAGTGGGACAGACACACTTAAGAATGGTGGCTAGAAGCTGACCCAGTGGCCCAGCGGTAGTGCTACTGCCTGCCACACTGGTGACTCACGGATTAGGAGCAATTTTTGGTTGCTGGGAGTCAACCAGGGGGCGGAGAGAGGATTAGTGTTCGATGGGTTGCTCTTCTCTCCCAGGGAGGAAGGCGTGCTGTTCCCGCTGAATGACTACCAGCAGGTGGAGGCCTGATGGAAGTGTGGGCCTGCAGGGCAGTGCAGGAAGGTAGGGAGTTGTGGGTCTTCCGCAGTGCATATATGTGACTTCACACGGGTGCATGTCTGTGTGTGTGTGCCACAGCTTGGGGACTGAGGAGAAAACCTAAGGAGACAAATGGCAAGACAGGAGTGTATGATGCCCTCCATGCTGACCCCCACACACTCCACCGCAAGAGACTTCGGACAGCCAAATACTGAATGTGAGTCTTCGGGGGGAGGACAGTTCCCGACCCTGCCATGGGGGAGGGGGGATCCTGGGGAGTGATAGTTGACTGGTAAGTCCTGGGAGGTGGGAGACGTGGGGGTGACAGGGACAGTGTCGAGGGAAGCCCTGCCTGCCTCAGTCTCAGGCAGAAACCATCTTGAGAGACAAAAAGAGTGGTGGCTAGCAGTATTAAAACTGTCACCTATTTGGAAATGAGGACATGCCCTTTCTGCTCCTAACTGCAGACCAAAGGCAAACGGCAGACCCCTCTTTCCTCCAGGCAGTCCAGGTAGAGAACGCACAAGTATAACATTGCTCTTCAAAACTTTTGATAGGCTGTGAACAGAACAGGAAAAGGCAAATGTGTATTCTTGGGCAATTACATGCATTCCCCAGCCTTGTATAACTGATGACCATCTTTCCATTCTACAGATAGGAATTCGCCAGCTGACTTAAATACAGTACCTGTCATTTTTGGGAAAAATCACAAAGTGACTACAATACAAGTTGCAGTGAAGCAAGCCCTGTAAAATGATCCTATCCCTCCCCACCTCCAGCAGCCGCAGTCTTGCCACACTCCCTCTTGACCTACCAGAGGTTTGTTTTATATGACCCTAACCCACTCACCTCACAGCACCCCCAATACCGCACCCCACCCCATTCAAAACTAAAATCCTAGAATAAGGCAAGGTATATGGTACAACTCCCCATGCTTGAGTGCCTATATATTACTGCCAGGACAGTGAGAAAGGTATCCTTGTGTGTGCAGCAGACAGAACAAGGTCATGCAAAGGGTGCTGTCAGTCAGCGATGACAGCCTCCACAGTGTGTACAAAACCAGGGAACGAGGTGCACTCGTAGAACAAAAAGTAACAAATGGCACTGCTGCTCGGGATAAAGTCAATCACTTTAAGGCTTTTATTCCTGCTTCATAGGAATGGCCGTGTACACTACATAATGAGTAGTGACGTGTGAATAAATGCAGTGCCTCAAAAATAGCATTTAAGCTGGTAGAACTCCAAATCACTGGCCCAAACACCTTGACACTTCGTTCACAAAGAAACTTTGCCAGGGGGCAGTGAGAAAGGTATCCCTGTGGCCTGGATTCTTAACAGTTAATTTCCCTCATGATAGCCCAGCTAAGATGCAATCACTCATACTCAATGGATTCCTGTTTTACACTCATGTTTAAGGTTCACTTTGTGGTCCTTGTGTCAAACTTGCACATTATGCTAATCAGACTGTAAGAGGCACATCTAACTGTCCCCATTCATCTGCAAATTCTATTTGTAGAATGAATTTCCTCTCTAAGTACTGTATTCCCTTCTCCCTACCTCTCTAACCACCTCTTCTTATCTGACACTTCTTCCTACTCACTCCGCTGCACTGACTCCTGCATACTTCACAGCCCCACTGCAGAACCTCCATTGTTCAAACTACTTCTTCCCTTTGTCTCCCTACACTGTGGAATAACTTTCATACTCACTTGCCTCTGCCTCTCACCACCCTACATCTCTTTTAAGCAGTTTCAGTGGGGTCACATTGCTTCTTCCTGTACCTAACCTCCTGCTATTCCTCTCACCACCTGTTTTCCTGCCTTCCCAATTATCTGCCTTTCCCTTCCCTCTCCTCCTTTTCCCCTTCCACACCTATGTCGTTTCATTTCCTTGTTGTTTTCCTGTCCTCTGTCACTTCAGATAACCCTTTTTTATGGCCCCCTCCCAGTTTAAAGCAGCTTAGTGCTTGCTCCCAACTTCACAGGCATCCTAGCTCTGGTCCTCTTAACACTAGTTCATTCCTTTTCCCCAAATGCCTTCCCTTTTTTCTCTGGCTGAGTTCTTCACCTGGGTAACCACAGCAGCAGACAAGGGGCATTGAAACATAGAAACATAGAATCTGTCTGCAAGTAAGGACCTCTTGGCCCACCCAGTCTGCTCATTTTGTTTCATCTACAGTATCACTACAGACCCTACTTGATCTCTGGCTCATTCCCCTTTCCCTTAAGAGTCTCTTATACCTGTCCCAAGCTTTTTGAAACCCTTCCACTGTTTTTGCCCCAACTACCTTGGTTGGTAAGCTGTTCCAGGAATCTACCACCTCTTTTTGTGATGAAGTACTTTTTCACATCTCTCCTGAATTTACCCCCTCCAGCTTCATATTATGTCCCGTTGTTCTTGAGCACATTTCTTTTCTGAAAAATAGTCCCCTCCTATACCTCATTCACCCCATATAGGTATTTATTGATCTCTATCATGTATCCCTTCCTCTTCATCCTCTCTTCCATGGTGTACATATTGAGTTCCTTCCATCTCTCTTCGTAGATCTTCTGATTTAGTCCCTGCACCATTTTAGTTGCCCTGCTCTGGACCGCCTCCACTCTGTCTATGTCTTCTCATAGATGTGGTCTCCAGAACTGTACACAGTATTCCAAATGAGGTCTCACCAGCGACCTATACAGAGGCAACACCACCTCCCTTCTCTTGTTGGTGATCTCTCTCCCTATGCAACCTAGCACCCCACTACCCTTCCAAAGTGCCTCGTCACACTGCCTGGCTACCTTCAGGTCATTCAAGATGATTACACCTAGGTCTCTCTCCTGCTTGTTTATTGTCAATAACAATCCTCCCATGTTGTATTCTTCCCCTGGGTTTCTGTACCCCAAGTGCATTATTTTACATTTTTTCACATTGAAACCCAGTTGCCATACCCTTGACCACTCTATGAGTTTTCTCAAGCCTTTGTTCATCCTTTCCACCCCCCTGGAGTGTTCACCCTATTGCTGATTTTGGTAACATTTGCAAAGAGGCAGACCTTCCACTCCAGCTTCTCTGCAATGTCACTTATAAATACATCAAAGAGGACCGGTCTCAGTATTGATCACTGAGGCACCCCGCTCATCACCCTCCCCTCCTTGGAGTGAACTCAGTTTACCACCACTCTCTGTCTACTATTCTCCTATCCTCTAATCAATTTCTTACCAGTTTACCACTTTTGAACCCACTCCTAAGCTATGCAGCTTGTGTAATAGTGTCTCTGGTCTTGTAACCCATTTGATTGAAGATATTACACTATCCTCTCCTTCAACAGTGATTGCATTAACTTTCCCACCACCGAGGTCAGACTGACTGGCATATAATTCCATGTAGAAATGTTGAACAGTGTTAATGCCTTACTGAAATCTAGGTATGCCATATTCATGGCACCACTATGACCTAATTCCTTAGTCACCTAATAAAAGAAATCTAGCGGATTTGTTTGACATCCCCCCCCACACACCCATCAGCCATGCTGTCTCTGGTCTTGTAACCCATTTGATTGAAGATATTACACTATCCTCTCCTTCAACAGTGATTGCATTAACTTTCCCACCACCAAGGTCAGACTGACTGGCATATAATTCCATGCCTCCTCCCTGCTACCACTTTTGTGAAGAGGGACTACTGTACATCTGCCCTTATTTAGTACCCTGGAACCACACCTGTTTCCTGTGAACTGTTGAAAGGACTGTCAGAGGTGCAGCTAGTATCTCCCTGAGTTATTTTAATACCCCAGGATGTACCCTCTCTGGTCCCATTGCTTAGTCTGCTTTCAGATTAGCGAGTTCCTTGCACCCCTGGCACTTTAGGACCCTCTTCTCTGGGCAGCAGTTGATATAGTATGCCTAGACATCGGCGAGGCCTTTGACTGAGTCCCCCACAGGAGGCTGGTCAAAAAGATTAGAGACCATGGGGTAGAGGAAAAGATGGTGAACTGTGTAGAAAGCTGGCTGTGGGGTAGAACACAAAGTGTAGTAGTCAATGGGGAGTTCTCAGAGGTGGGGGAAGTGACTGGCAGGGATATCTCAGGGATAGAAACATAGAATTTGATGGCAGATAAGGACTGCTTGGCACACCCAGTCTGCCCATTTCCCTACCTAATGGATAAGCTGCAGATCCTAGTTAACCAGCAGCCTACTTCTTCCTACTCCCAACCCCTAGAATTGCTTTATGACTGTCCCATGCATGCTTGAATTCCACCACTGTTTTTGACTCCACAACCTCCTCCGGAAGGCCGTTCCATGCATCCACAACCCTCTCTGTGAAAAAATACTTCCTTAAATTACCTCTGAGCCGCCCCCATCTTCAAATTGTGCCCCTTGTTCTTGCACACCTCTTTTTTTGAAAGATGCTATCCTCTTGGACTTTGTTGATTCCCTTGAGGTACTTGAAAGTTTCTATAATGTCCCCCTCACCCTCCTTTCCTCGAGGCTATACATATTAAGCTCCTTAAGTCTGTCTTCATATGTCTTCCGGTGCAGACCCTGCACCATTTTAGTTGCCCTTCTCTGGACAGCTTCCATCCTGTCTATGTCTTTGCGGAGATTGGGTCTCCAGAACTGCACACAGTACTCCAGATGGGGTCTGACCAGCTGTCTGATGTGGAGGTATAATAACTTCCTGTTTTCTACTGGTGATGCCCTCCCTATGCATCCCAGTATCCCCCAGCCCTCCTTGCTGCTCTCTCACATTGCTTGCCCAACTTTAGGTCATCTGATATGACTACCCAGGTCCCTTTCCATTTTTGTTGTTGTTAGTATCTCACCCCCCATTGTGTACTCTTCCCCTGGGTTTTTGTTTCCCAGGTGCATTACCTTGCACTTCTTAGCATTGAATCTAAGCTGCCATACATTTGACCATTCCTCTAACCTTGCCAAGTCCCTTCTCATCCTTTCCACCCCACCTTGTGCATCAACTCTGTTGCAGATCTTTGTGTCATCTGCAAAGAGACATACTTTTCCTTCTAGTCCCTCTGCAATGTCGCTATAAAGACATTGAAGAGGACCGTCCCATACTGAACCCTCGATACCCCACTCATAACCCCTTCTTCAGAGTGATTCCATTTACTATTACTCTCTGTGTCCTATTCTCCAGCCAATTCTTTATCAGGCTGTCATCTTGGGACCCACCCCAGGCTGGCTAACTTGTATATTAATCTTTTGTGTGTGACTGTGTCAAATGCCTTGCTAAAGTCTAGGTAGGCCATGTCCACAGCCCCTCCCTGATCTACTACTTTGGTCACCCAGTCAAAGAAATCTATCAGATTAATCTGGCATGACCTTCCCGCTGTGAATCCATGCTGCCTTGGGTCCTGTGCCCCTCTGGCCTCTAGATACTCAGACAATTCTTTCCTTCAGAAGTGATTCCATCATTTTCCTTATCACTGAGGTTAAACTAACAGGTCTGTAGTTTCCTGCTTCTGCCTTGCTCCCACTTTTGTGAAGGAATCACATCTGCCCTCTTCCAGTCCTCGGGTACCACCCCATCCTCCCATGATTTGTTAAAGAGGGTAGTCAGTGGTGTCACTAGTTCTACCCTTAGTTCTTTTAGAATTCTGGGATGAATCCCCATGAGATCCCATTGCTTTGTCCACCTTCAGTTTTAAGAGTTCTTTTCAGAACCCTTTCTTCTGTAAATGGGCTGGTATCAACTTCTGTATCCAGAGTGCTTCTACTGTTTGTTTTAAGTACCTCCCCCTCTTCATTTGTAAATACTGAGCAAAAATATTTGTTTAGTATCTCTGCCTTTTCACAGAGTCCCTCTGCCCACCCTCCTTCCCTTCCCTTGATCAGTACTGAGATGAGTCCTCTTCAATATAGTCATCTGTGACCTAGGCGACGCTATCACGGGTGAGATCTGCCTCTTCGCAGACAACACAATGATCTGCACAAAGGTAGATAGGAAGGAAAGGAGAGGGGAACTAAGGAAGAATCTGGGAAGGTTGTAGAGCTGGTCAAGAATACAAGGTAATCTGCACACTGGTAACAGAATGAAAACTGGAACCACAACTAAAGGAAATCAAAAAATTGAGTTTATTAACTCAAACTATCTGAGGACTCACTTGCCCCCTAGTGCCTTAGCCTATGCAAGTCTTCTACAGGGGTCTTGACCATACCTGCTACATCCAGGTATTTAACCCCTGGCACTTAAAAGCACACTTAATATATTCTCATTATCCAGATACAATTATCAAAACGTCATCGATTATACAAGGTAAAGTAATTAATATATTGAAAAAAACATGAATACGATAGGTAAAAAGTCTGGTCTGAAAGCTGCCCAAAGATTTGGCAGCTGAACTTCAACAATAAAAATTGTAAAGTAATGCACATTTGGAAAAGGCACCCAAGGGTACAATATGAAATTGGGTGGTGGTGGTGCCTGGTAACACTATGGAAGGAAACGATTTAAGGGTGATGATATTGGAGACCCTAAATATGTCTGCACATTGCATCAGGGTGGTGAGCAAAGCAAACAGAATGCTGGGATACTTAGGAAGAGGAATGAGTAGTAGAAATCAGGTGGTGATCCTCCCACTGTACAGCTCACTGGTGCAGCTGCACCTGGAATACTGTGCAAGTTACTGGAACACACACCTAAAGAACGACTGTAACAAGGTGAGGGCAGTAGAGTGCAAGGCAAGTCAGATGGTCCATGGCCTAGGGGAAATAACATATTAGGAGAGGCCACAGGAAATAAACATATACACCTTTGAGAAGAGGTGAGAACGTGGTGACATTATTGAGACGTACAAGTACCTGCACAGGATAGACAGAGTGGACGCTAAACAGCTCTTCTCCTTGAGTTCAAACACTGGAACGAGGGAATTCACTAAAGTTGGCAGGGGGAGATTCAAAAAGGATTCCAGTAAGCACTTCTTCATGGAAAGGGCGGTGGACATGTGGAATAAGCTTCCAAGGGAAGTGGTACAGGTCAAATCAATCAGCAGCTTCAAGCAAGGATGGGAAAGGAACGTGGGTATAGTTAGAGGAGGAGGGGCAGTAACAAAGGGGAGGATTGCCACTAGGGCAAGGCAGAATAGTTATCATAGAATCACAGAATCTTGTCAGCAGAAAAAGACCCTCTGGTCTGGCCCATCTAGTCTGCCCTTCCCTCCCTGTTTATTCAGTCCCCTTCGTGTTTCCACACAGCCCCTTATGCCTGTCCCATGCCATCTTAAATTCTGTCACTGCTTTGGCCCCCTACCATGTCTTCCAGAAGCCTGTTCCATGCTTCCACCACCCTCTCTGTGAAGAACTGTCCTCTTTCATCTGCCCTGAATCTCTCCCCCTGTAGTCTCAGTCTATGGACCCTAGTTACAGCATCATCCTTTCTATGGAATAGTTTCTCTGCTTTAACCCTATTGATCCTCTTGACATATCTGAAAGTTTCAATCATGTCACCTCTTTCCCTTCTAGTTTCCAAGGAGTACAGCCCTGTTTCCTTGCATCTCTGCTCGTATGGTTTGTCCTGCATACCCTTCACCATCTTAGTCGCCCTCCTCCGAACCCCCTCCAACCTGCCTCTATCCTTGTGTAGATGTGGCCTCCAGAACTAAACTCCATACTCCAGGTGTGGCCTTACCATGGCTTTGCAAAGGGGCATCAATCCCTCGTTTCACCTCCTAGTGATACCCCTGCCAAGATACGCCAGCATCCCATTTGCCTGTCCCACCACCCTGCTACACTGTTTGCCCGCCTTGAGGTTGCTGGATACTATTACTCCCAAATCCTTCTCCTGCTCTGTCACCCTAATGTCCGCCCCCCCCCGGGTGTATTTTGCTTCAGGGTTGTTGTGCTCTAGGTGCATCACTGCTCACTTTTTGATATTGAACTTCAACTGCCATGTCTCCACCCAGTCTTCTAAAGTCCTCAGGTCCTGTCTCATGTCCTCCACCCCCCCCAGTCCACCCAGTTGCAGATCTTTGTATCATTCACAAAAAGGCCCACCTGCCCTCTCAGTTCTTCCATTATGTCCCCTATGTAGATGTTGAAAAGGAGGAGGACCCAGTACTAATCCCTGGGGTACCCCACTCATCACCCCCCATCCCTGAGTACTCCCTGTTTACCACCACTCTCTGTCTTCTTCCTGCCATCCAGTTTTCTACCCACCTGAATATTTTATCACCCACACCTGTGCTTTCCAACTTGTTCACTAACCTTCTGTGGGGGACGGTGTCGAATGACTTACTGAAATCCAGGTAGGCCACAACCACTACCCCCCTTGGTCAATTACCTGCATTGTCCGGTCAAAGAATTAAATTAGGTTTGTCTGGCATGACCTCCCTTTCATAAATCCATGCTGTCTGTCATCTATGAATCCATTGTGCTCCAGGTATTCAATCACCCTTTTTATTTATTTTTATTTTATTTATTTTTTTATCATATCAGAATTGCAAACTTTTAAGTCAGAGACTCCTGTACAAAGGTTTCACATCAATAGAGCATACAGGCATTAGACAGATAAACAACAATTACAAAACAGGTTACAGTTGCATTAAGAACAAGGTAGCAACCAGCAGATTGCACGGTCATAAAAGAACATCAAAATCATACACAGAAAAACAATAAGTTCATGCACGGAAGGG